>CM076849.1:54658237-55868828 GCA_039519185.1 Astragalus membranaceus
GCACAGCACCTGTCAAATTCACAATCAGCACACAACGTCACTAGGCCATTTAGACCTTAACATCACTTAGCCCTTCGGGCCCCAAAACGTCACTGGGTTTTCATCGTCACTTACACATAATTATCAATCAACTCAAATAATAGCCACTGAGGGCAAAACGCCATTTACACGTCACTATAAATAATAGTAACCACAAAGGGCAGAACAGTCATTTACACATCACTATAATTAACAATAGCCACTAAGGGCGGAACAGTCATTTACCCATCACTATAATTAACAATAGCCATTAAGGGCGGAACAGTCATTTACCCATCACTATAATTAACAATAGCCACTAAGGGCGGAACAGTCGTTTACACTTCATTATATATAATAATATCCACAAAGGGCAGAACAGACTCTTACACGTCATTATAATTATTATTAGCCACCAAGGGCAAAACAGACTTTTATACGTCATTACAATTATTATTAGCCACCAAGGGCAAAACAGACTTTTAACTCAAAAACATCACTAGAGACACCGGGGCAGCCACATGGCGCCCATTCAGCAACACCCACAAGGCACTAAATAAGTTACAAGTTTCTAGAAAACATTACAGCACAAGTCATCTCCCAACGACGCAGGGCCACGAGCACTTGGGCCACAGCCAACCATTTTCGGAAAATTGGGTCACTGCATTTTAAAAATTGGACAATCACACAGACACTGAAATAAGGTTTTCAACGCACTTGGAATCGTCAAAAACGGAGTCCCGAGTCAAAAATTACGTTAAAAGCAAGTTTAGGGAAAATCAGCACACTCTGGGAACACTGGCGCCCAGGCGCTGGGCGCCTAGACGCAACACAGGCAACACACGCAACAGGCGCGCAACATTGGGGATCCGGCGCCCAAGGAACTTGGCGCAGCTAGGCACAGGCGCGCGCAACAAACGCAACACGCAGCATCACACACGGGCGCTGAGCGCCCAGCGCCTGGCGCCCAGCGCCTTGGCGCAACACACACACACACGCTTGGGCGCTCAGCTCCCAGCAACACGCACGGGCAACAAGCACAGCGCCCTTGGCGCCCAGCACAGGGCGCCTGGCGCCCAGAACAGCAGCAATCACAACCCAGAATTTTCTTCAACACTAAAAACCAAAAATCACCATTTTTCCAGCAATTTTCCAAAACACTAAAAACTGATTTTTAGCAATTTAGCTCATCAAAATCTTATAATTTTCAATACTCAAAACAACACTTAATTTAATCAATCAACAAAATCCTTTTGGGGCACTAAAATCATCATCACTTTGGCGCCCTAGGCGCCCTTGCACACCCACACTCAATTTGCGAAACATCAAGCTCTCTAACATATCAATTTACAATTCCATGAACTCACAAATATCAACATCATCAAAACACATACATAATTCGTATTGTCTCAAGGTTCAAACACTAAATCAATTCGCATATGGCATACATATATGTATATATGAAGATCATCATCATGGGCAACCCAAAAACGTTCAAGAACATTAAAGAACATCAAGAACACATGGTACTAGTATAAACCCTAGATCTAGGACCCATCATATAATTTATTAGATAGAGTGATAGAGCTCCCCTAACCTTTTCAAGAGAAGAATTCGATGCCCTAGGAGAAGTCACCTACAGAGCCACAGCGACAACGGAGACCCCTTCCTCTTGATCTTTGAATCCTCTTCTCCTTCTCCTCTTGGCCGCCCCCTTGCTCTCTCTCTCTTTCTCACGCTCCTCTTTCTCTCTTGCTCTCCCTCTTTTTCTCACGCTCCTCTTTCTCTCTTGCTCTCTCTCTTTCAATTTCGCAAATGCTAACACAAATCCCTAACCCCCAATTGGCTTGCCCCCTTCGCATATGATCTTGGATTATGGGCTTGGGCTTTCCACTTAAGCCCAAGTCTAACTAATTGGCGCCCTCCTCCCCTAATACCACCTACACCATTTAAATATAATTTTTAATTAATTAAATTATACCCAATAAATTAAATAAATTCCTAAATACTTAATTAACAAATTAATTAAATATTTTAGGGTGTTACAAATCTCCCCCACTTAGAATATTTCGTCCTCGAAATTCACCTGTCAACGCTAACACTCTCCCACTAAGGCCACCTAGACAACTAGTGCTATCAATCATGCTGACTACTATTACTCTGATTACCGGCGGTAAGTGCTTGGGCGGCCGTCCCTCCTACTTGTTCAGCCAGGTAACTTCAAGCAGTAATAATCAGACTCACTCTCTACTCCGCTGCGCTACTCCGATAAACTAGCTCGCATCCTACCTCACTCATCTACCCTTAAGGATAACAAAATTCATCAATCATCACAGCATCAAGACGAAATTCAAAGGGTGCATAACAGTCGTACAACGAGTCTCATAATTTTAGTAACACGACCACAACATCCACAAACAACTTTGCCACTCAGGCGACATCAACAATTACAATTGCCACTCAGGCGACATCAACAACTACAATTGCCACTCAGGCGACATCAACAACTACAATTGCCACTCAGGCGACATCAACAGCTACAATTGCCACTCATGCGACATCAACAACTAAAAACCAACAACAGAGCAACATCATCGACAACAACAATATTAACAACTCAGTCACACAATCGGGCACTAAGGCACCGGCAACGGTTAACAATCGAATTAGGCACAACTCATAAAGATAGCAGCAGTGTACAAAAGTAGGGACAGTAACAGTTATTCTTGAAAGCACTGACAGCGGCCTTAGGAAACAGCAACAACAACTTTTAAAAAGGTAGCAACAATCATTTTCAGCAATAGTCATTTTGCAGAAAACCATAACGATTATCCGAATAAAACAGCAACATTATTTTCTGAAAACAGCAATGATCATTTTTCAGAAACAGCAACAATTATTTAAATAAAACAGCAATAGCAAATAGCTCAGGATAATCCACGAAACATTATCAACTAAGTACACAGGAACACGGTTAACATATAAAACCTTTTTACAACTAGTCAGCCCAAAAGAATAGTTATATTAACATTTACAGTAATTAGTTAATTCGGCCCCAGTGCACAAGCGTCCAAAATGCACATTTCTAAATCTTAAGATTTTTAAAACCACGTAACGCATATCGCAAGAGTGCAACCGCTAAAACAAAATCCGAATCGTTTATAAAAGTGATTTTCAATGCTAATCTCGGCATCCAGCCGTAAAAGTGTTTAATGGACGTTCAAAAGCACTTTCAGAAATCACTTTACTTTTAGATTTTCAAAACCACATGATAGAAATCCATAAGTAACAACCAAGAGATTTTGTCATAAAACTCCGGCACGCAAGGTTACACCTAGTGGAAATTAGGCAAGTCAAAATAGTAACTCAATGATGTGGTAGTTCTCAGCTAAAATATTTACATCCGGTCGCAATTTTCCAAAAGAGTTGAGGACCAAATTAGTACACTTGAATGAAAACATTTTCACTTGTAGTGATTAAAACACCACGGTAGCTATAAGTGAAGTAACAACTTAAAATAGTCCACAAAATAATTTTACAACGCATTTGGTTTCCAAACATCAAATCACATTGCACAAGACTTCTCACAGAGGCTTACCGTCGACTACTTAAGACAGTTCGGACAAAGCAACATAGGAGGGTAACATGCAACAAGGTAAGCTATCAGTAGCATACAGGCACAGCAGACACACATGACAAGGTCAGTCAAGCAACATAGGCTGTAATTACCATTTTAAAATGCAATCATGTTTGTTCACACTCAAGGGACAACCAACTCAGGATGGTGAGCATGTAATATTATACTTTACAAATGCATGAGCATGCGAATACATGTCAAGTCAACATCTAACAACAAACATCAATTACAAGAGCATCTGAGTGCATGTCAATCTAATATTTTACAACAAGCGGCAATTAATTTGAATATGATGCAGGGTACACCGAGCTCAATACCAACCAAAACACATGTGCGCATTTAAACAACAGAGCATACCATTTAGAAACACGCAGCAAGGAGGTCAACAATAAGGACCACAACCCACAAACGCAATTCACACACCGAAAACACAATAAGGCACACAACACTAGTAGGGACATCTCCCCCACTAGTTCACTTACCGATGGAAACTTTTGGCGTACCTGCAACATAAACAATGGTCAGCACTGAAAGACAACAGTTGGTCACTATCTGACACAACGACTCGATGACATGGCCGGACGGACCAACCATTGCTCTGATACCACTAATGTAACACCCCTTTTCTACCCGGTAATTTGTTTAATAAAAATATCAGAGTTTTCAAAATTTAATCACACCACAAGGGATGTCACACTTCAAATAACTCGCTTTTCGAAAACAGTCTTATAATAACTTCAAAACGTCATTATCAATTAAATTACAACTTCGCATCCAAAATCCAACAGTTTAATCATAAAAGGCATTACAACTATGCCAGGCTTGCAATACTACATTCCAATAACCACAACAGTCATAATGACTTAAACAACATTCATTCCCCTCCCTGGTGTTACATATCAGAGCATGACGACTCGACTCAAGAAGTGAAGCTAAAGGCCTTCACTAAGAATCACCTGCACGTTACCAACACGGGGGCAACATTCAAACAGGAAAGGGTGAGCATCATTTCAATCCATATAATAGAAAATATGATAAGTACTAATCATAGGCTACACACTAGAACAATCAGCATCCAAAACACTAAATATCCACATCCCAGTCATCATTCACATCACTTACAAATACTCATCTCATGTCATGTAGGCTCATGAAAATGCAACCCACTCGCGGGTATATGCATGAGGTACCTTTTCACAAAACGTCGCTTAGCCCTTAAGGCCTCATCGTCACTTAGCCACTCAGGCCCCAAAAACGTCACTGGGTTTATGCATATGGGCATGAGACACTATGACATGCACCACTCACAATACACAAACGCACAATTATTCAATTCATAGTCAACTATGTGACCCGTCACTTACCGGTTTGCTCGCAAAGAGCACAGCACCTGTCAAATTCACAATCAGCACACAACGTCACTAGGCCATTTAGACCTTAACATCACTTAGCCCTTCGGGCCCCAAAACGTCACTGGGTTTTCATCGTCACTTACACATAATTATCAATCAACTCAAATAATAGCCACTGAGGGCAAAACGCCATTTACACGTCACTATAAATAATAATAACCACAAAGGGCAGAACAGTCATTTACACATCACTATAATTAACAATAGCCACTAAGGGCGGAACAATCATTTACCCATCACTATAATTAACAATAGCCATTAAGGGCGGAACAGTCATTTACCCATCACGATAATTAACAATAGCCACTAAGGGCGGAACAGTCGTTTACACTTCATTATATATAATAATATCCACAAAGGGCAGAACAGACTCTTACACGTCATTATAATTATTATTAGCCACCAAGGGCAAAACAGACTTTTATACGTCATTACAATTATTATTAGCCACCAAGGGCAAAAGAGACTTTTATACGTCATTACAATTATTATTAGCCACCAAGGGCAAAACAGACTTTTAACTCAAAAACATCACTAGAGACACCAGGGCAGCCACATGGCGCCCATTCAGCAACACCCACAAGGCACTAAATAAGTTACAAGTTTCTAGAAAACATTACAGCACAAGTCATCTCCCAACGACGCAGGGCCACGGGCACTTGGGCCACAGCCAACCATTTTCGGAAAATTGGGTCACTGCATTTTAAAAATTGGACAATCACACAGACACTGAAATAAGGTTTTCAACGCACTTGGAATCGTCAAAAACGGAGTCCCGAGTCAAAAATTACGTTAAAAGCAAGTTTAGGGAAAATCAGCACACTCTGGGAACACTGGCGCCCAGGCGCTGGGCGCCTAGACGCAACACAGGCAACACGCGCAACAGGCGCGCAACATTGGGGATCCGGCGCCCAGGGAACTTGGCGCAGCTAGGCACAGGCGCGCGCAACAAACGCAACACGCAGCATCACACACGGGCGCTCAGCGCCCAGCGCCTGGCGCCCAGCGCCTGGCGCCCAGCGCCTTGGCGCAACACACACACACACACGCTTGGGCGCTCAGCGCCCAGCAACACGCACGGGCAACAAGCACAGCGCCCTTGGCGCCCAGCACAGGGCGCCTGGCGCCCAGAACAGCAGCAATCACAACCCAGAATTTTCTTCAACACTAAAAACCAAAAATCACCATTTTTCCAGCAATTTTCCAAAACACTAAAAACTGATTTTTAGCAATTTAGCTCATCAAAATCTTATAATTTTCAATACTCAAAACAACACTTAATTTAATCAATCAACAAAATCCTTTTGGGGCACTAAAATCATCATCACTTTGGCGCCCTAGGCGCCCTTGCACACCCACACTCAATTTGCGAAACATCAAGCTCTCTAACATATCAATTTACAATTCCATGAACTCACAAATATCAACATCATCAAAACACATACATAATTCGTATTGTCTCAAGGTTCAAACACTAAATCAATTCGCATATGGCATACATATATGTATATATGAAGATCATCATATGGGCAACCCAAAAACGTTCAAGAACATTAAAGAACATCAAGAACACATGGTACTAGTATAAACCCTAGATCTAGGACCCATCATATAATTTATTAGATAGAGTGATAGAGCTCCCCTAACCTTTTCAAGAGAAGAATTCGATGCCCTAGGAGAAGTCACCTACAGAGCCACGGCGACAACAGAGACCCCTTCCTCTTGATCTTTGAATCCTCTTCTCCTTCTCCTCTTGGCCGCCCCCTTGCTCTCTCTCTCTTTCTCACGCTCCTCTTTCTCTCTTGCTCTCCCTCTTTTTCTCACGCTCCTCTTTCTCTCTTGCTCTCTCTCTTTCAATTTCGCAAATGCTAACACAAATCCCTAACCCCCAATTGGCTTGCCCCCTTCGCATATGATCTTGGATTACGGGCTTGGGCTTTCCACTTAAGCCCAAGTCTAACTAATTGGCGCCCTCCTCCCCTAATACCACCTACACCATTTAAATATAATTTTTAATTAATTAAATTATACCCAATAAATTAAATAAATTCCTAGATACTTAATTAACAAATTAATTAAATATTTTAGGGTGTTACATGAGCCGTCTTCTGCCTCAAGTTTTAAACGCGCTCAGTGCTATTCCTTTTTGTTCCAAACCTCTTCCAACTCGTTTCTTAACCCTTCCCAATGATCATTGAATAAAGATAAGTTGTTTTTCAGGTGGTTTTACGATGCAATGAGAATTTCGTTACGTTAGGGTTTAAATATAACCCGAACTATAATGTATCGAGGAAGGACTTTGTGCCCGGGTTAAAGATAAGAATACGACCTTGTGTCGAGTAACGGACCTAGTGTCCGAGTTAAAGATAAGATTACGACTTCGTGTCGAGTAACAGACCTAGTGTCCGAGTTGAGGTTGATAATGCGACTGTGTCGTGAAACGGACTTAAAGTCCAAGAGGTTAATAAAAGATATTGAGGGGGATGACGATCCCGAGTTCATGTAGGATACCTAGCTGAGCGGAGTCATGAATCCAAAGCTACGGCTCTAGCATTATTCGTATAGCTATATGGATTGGGGTTTCTGTTGGCATGGGTCTTCTAGAGTACCTAGCATTATATCTTGGATTGTGCTAAGTCAAAGAAAAGATTAAAAGACAGGTAAGAACAATAATGGTTCATAAGATGAGGTTAATTCAGGTATGAACAATAATGGTTCATAAGTTGAGGTTGATTCACAGATAAGACAGGTTTGAGCGAGGTTGTAACTGCTTTTCGCTTCATCTGTATTAGTAAAGTTAAATCCTTGAATTGTATCAAGGTCATGTATTATGCTATAACCATGTCTTGTAATTTGGACCATAGTTATGTTTTATATTGAAAGTGTAATTGAGACATTATATCTCATTGTCATGTAAGTGGTTTTAAATCCGCTTAAGTTTTTAGTTTGTCCATTATTATAAACAGGTTATACTCTGATGTTTATGATTATGTTCATGTCTTATTGATCACTGTGAGGTGAAATTTAAGGTGTTACATTTTGGTATCAGAGCAGTTCGACCTAGTCGGGCTTAGAGACCTAACGGTCAAAAGATTAGATAGATTGAGTCAGCTAGGGACTTCGTAAGGAGGTGGAATGTTGGGCAAGTATGCTAGTATAGTGACTAGTAAGGAGGAGTAAAATTAATAGGTATTGTAAGGGAATAGTTCCTTACCCTTTTTGGTCACTCAAGTCTTCAGAGCAATGAAAAGATTCTAGGAGGCTAACGTCAAGGCAAAGTTTTCGTTTCAAGTATTCTGTTGGTTAAGTGTCAATAGAATAAGTGTGTGCCAGATTCGACGTTGTTCTGAATTTCGCACAGGTTATGATTTCGATTGTCTTTTGATGATTCAAATAAGTATAGTAATGAGTTTTCCTTTCCGCTTCCATTGTTTTTGCTTGGGCAGTGAATATGTAAGGCCTGAGTCCATGATGGTGAGTTCCCTAACACCGTGGTGGTCATTGGTTTATTTGTTGAACCATACAGGTTGATTGTTTAGTGTTTCTGCTACTAATACTTAGGTGTGAGCTGAGATTGGAATGATCCATGAGGCCACATTCTAAGTGTGCCATGGGGACCTTGTTGGAATGGTGTTAGTACTACTTATTGAGGATTTGAGGTCTCGTAATTAGGCTAAATTGAGTAAAGGATTGATCGGGAAAATAACCGGAGAGAACGGAGTAACGAAATTTGAAGAAAACCAAAGTTTTTGGAAAACTGGAGAAGAAGCCGATTTGTGTGCCTAGAGCCCGGACCGTGCGTTTTCTTCTGCTCCGTTGTTGAAATACCTTTTATCCGCTTCCATTAGACACGAGTTCATTCCCCATCCTTTTCCTAACTTAACATAATTTAATTAAACCCTAATGTGACTTCACATTTTGCTGAAAAGTGGTACGTTGAGTAGGATTGAATAAGAAAGTGGCCTCTCTTATTTATAGCGAGCCAGCGAACACAGCAACTTAGAGCTCAACCGTCACAACCCTGAAGTGTAATAATGATGCTGGCACAAGTAACGAGGCTAAGTGGACATTGCCATAACTTCCTTGCCTTTTCTGCCAACCACGCAGGTCAAAGGTATCGTACCCCACCAACAAATCATAACCAATCATCAAAAAGTAGTGACAAGTTATGGTTCGACCTAACTGGCCGAGAACAACACTTGGCCAACATCATGAATTCCTGCTGACACGCCTGGGGGATCGCAAGGCCCGGTCAATTTGATACCTCGGGCTAATGAAATGAATGCATTAGTACGACGATCGCGAATAACCGCCCCGACAAGTCGAATAGGCCGACTCCGAAAGTTGAGGAAATACGCTCAACTCTCAAGCTAAGGTCACTCCACCGCAGGTAAGATTGACATGTGGGGGGGTAGAGAAGATCATGAGTGGATCGCTGGGTAGCCTACTAAGTAAGAAAAGGGCCCAGGATTACAAAAAAAAGGTGCCTTTTTTTGTAACATCCTGGGCCCTTTTCTTTCTAGTAGGCTACCCAGCGATGCACTCGTGACCTTCTCCCCTCCCCCCTCCCCGTGGAGATTTTTCCTTCCGTGGGAATCGAACCATGTACCCTGGGGCTCAAGTACTTGCTCAATGCATTCCCACTACCAATTGATCTAGTAGATCAATTGGTAGTGGGAATGCATTGAGCATGTACTTGAGCCCCAGGGTACATGGTTCGATTCCCACGGAAGGCAAAAACTCTACAGGGGGGTAGACAAGGTCATGATGTACTGTTCTGGGGAAGCCTACTAGAAAGAAAAGGGCCCAGGTTGTTACAAAAAAAAGACGCCTTCTTTTGTAACATCCTGGGCCCTTTTCTTTCTAGTAGGTTACTCAGGTTGTTACAAATTGATCTACTAGACCAATTGGTAGTGAGAATACATTGAGCATATACTTGAGCCCTAGGGTACATGATTTGATTCCCACGGAAGGCAAAAAGTCAGTGGCGGACCCAGGACCCCGGGATCAGGGGTGTCAAATTTTTTAAGGCCAGTGTCAAATGGGTGCAAAACTTGGTCTACTAGTGCAATTTAAAATTATCATGGGGTTCAAAATTAAAATTTCAGGGGATTTAGGCTATTTATATAAGGTGGTAAGTGCAATTTTTTTCAGGGGGTTCAACTGAACCCCCTCACTACAAGGTAGGTCCGCCACTGGCAAAAACTCCACATGGGGGGTAGAGAAAGTCATGAGTGCATCGCTGGGTAGCCTACTAGAAAGAAAAGGGCCTAGGATGTTACATGTCTCATTAAACAGTCATAATCCAAGCTCGTCCCATGCGCCTAAATAGTGATCAAGGTACGTCATTGGCACTTTTCCCTATAAATATGATCTTTAATCATTGCGACAGGTACACATTTATTGCTGCCTGACACCTTTTCTATGACCTGACTTGAGCATCGTAGTGTGTGTGGGTATCGTCCCCCTCGGTAGATCAACGCGTCGGAGAACCATCTGAAGCACCACTTGGAGCACTTCCAATATCACACCTCGACAGCATCTCGACCCAACATTCTCAACCGAAACCGGCTTTCAGGATAGTTCAGTGACTGTCAATAGTATTGGATATTGGGAATCCAACAATTTCAGCAAATAGTAAATAAGACCAAGCTAATATGGAAAAAAATTGTGCAACTTAGAGAAAATAAACTAAAAGAAAATTTATAAAGTATTAAAGTTAATATAAAAAATATATTGTGCAATTTCAATGAATTATTTGAATATAAAAAAAATATTGTGCAATTTCAATCCGGCTCAAGCCACTAGAAAATTATGGAAACTATTGGGTTGACTTGACCAAATTGCTTGAGGTATTCATGGCAAAAAACGTGCACAACCATTGATATCCATGGCCCCGAGAGGATTTTTCCATACATTGAATTTTTCCATGCGTGACGTATTTTTATATGGCTATAAACGTGCACAACCAGTGAAGGAGAGTAAAAGTTTATAAAAGTTCTTTGTAGGAAAGCAACCATACCATCGTGGAAGGACATCTCCTTGTGTTATTGTTGTGTTAGACAACATAAGAGTCGACAATGTCAGATAAACATCACTATCTTGTCTGTTTCATTGGTTATTGCACTTTTGAAGATCATAGGGTATTGTTGTACGAGTTTGTTTCTAATAACACCTTGGACCACCACCTCCATGGTAGGTACAATTTAAGCTTAATAAATATAAATTCATATATATATTCATATCGGCACCTACAAAAAATTTAATAATTACATAAATAATTGGGTATTACAAAAGGTGCCATGTATAGTACCAAACTCGTTGTGGGCCAACTACCTTGAATATTTTGCAGTGCAATATGCAACACAAACTACCAGTTTTTGATTACAAGGAAACTAAAGTCCTGTAGAATTCCAAAAAAATTATAGTTTGTTCTGCATACTGCACTGCAAATTATTTTAAAAATCGGCCCACAATTCTGTTTTTGGCTCAAACAACTGGTACCGGAACTCCATCTAGGGGCCTGATACTGAACTCACAAGTTTGTTACAAGTTTGTTGCATCATGAAATGAGAAAGAAAGTGAGGAGGAAAACCATGGCGGAAGAGACGAATTTCGCTCAATCTGCAGTGCCTAAATTTGACGGGCACTACGATCACTGGTCGATGCTAATGGAGAATCTCCTTCGCTCCAAGAAGTACTAGAATATCGTTGAAAATGACGTTTTGCAATTGCTCAAAACACAACGCCGAAGCAAATCAAGGTCAGGAAGGAAGCACTGCTGAAAGATCTAAAAGCCAAGAATTATTTCTTTCTATCAATTGAGAGAGGGATAATTGAAACGATCCTCAATAAAGATTCGGCGAAAAGGATTTGGGATTCCATGAAACAAAAATACAAAAGGGTCTACGAAAGTAAAGCATGCTCAATTGCAAGCCCTACGCAAGGAATTCGAAGTTCTTGCTATGAATGATGGAAAAACGTGACAGAGTATTTTGCAAGAACTTTCACGATAGTTCAACAACTGTCAATAGTATTGGATAATGGGAATCCAAAAATTTCAGTAATGTGTAAATAAGACCAAGCTAATATGGAATAAAATAGCGCAACTTAGAGAAAATAAACTAAAAGAAAATTTATAAGTTATTAAAGTTAATATAAAAAATATATTGTGCAATTTCAATGAATTATTTGAATATAAAAAAAATATTGTGCAATTTCAATCCGGCTCAAGCCACTAGAAAATTATGGAAACTATTGGGTTGACTTGACCAAATTGCATGAGGTATTCATGGCAAAAAACGTGCACAACCATTGATATCCATGGCCCCGAGAGAATTTTTCCATACATTGAATTTTTCCATGCGTGACGTATTTATATATGGCTATAAACGTGCACAACCAGTGAAGGAGAGTAAAAGTTTATAAAAGTTCTTTGTAGGAAAGCAACCATACCATCGTGGAAGGACATCTCCTTGTGTTATTGTTGTGTTAGATAACATAAGGGTCGACAATGTCAGATAAACATCACTATCTTGTCTGTTTCATTGGTTATTGCACTTTTGAAGATCATAGGGTATTGTTGTACGAGTTTGTTTCTAATAACACCTTGGACCACCACCTCCATGGTAGGTACAATTGAAGCTTAATATATATATATATCTGTGTGTGTGTGTGTGTGTGTGTGTGTGTGTGTGTGTGTGTGTGTGTGTGTGTGTGTGTGTGGTTGATTTTGACTTTAATAGTAATAGTAAAAAATTGTGCATATTTTATCACAGGTGAGGGTGTGCCTGTTTTAGATTGGGCTACTCGAGTGAAAGTCGCTCTTGGATGTACAAAACTGCCGGTCTACTTGCATCATGAGTGTAAGTTTAATTCCATTCCCTTTTATAAGTAAATGTTAGTTAATAAATTAGAGGTGGGAAAAATGTTAGTTTAACTTCATTCCTAAAAAGAGGCACTTTCAAGACTAAAAGCTTACTTAAATGCCAAAAAATTGCTGAAATCAAGCTTGACCAGCCAACCGAGGGTCAAGTCCCTCAAATATTGGCTTGTCAAAAACACATTTCAGCAGCTATATTTAAAAAACCATACCTATTTTCTTAATAAAAATCCTCTAAATTTACTGATAATTATAAACAAATTATTTAATTAAGTTCCTTCATCGACAGAACATTTATATATGTAATTGCTAATGTTGTTGCAGTGATACACATGCACATGGATAGCACCCAGAGGGAGACTCAGTGTTTGACAGATATGCGAAACACCAATAGCAAACAAACGTTATTAAGGGATGAAAAGAAGCATATGGTATTGGTGATAGAAATAATAGTAAATGGATCAACATACACGATAGCAAACACCGCCTCACCAGGGCAGAGTTGGTACGTTATATTACTTAATGGTGAACACAGTATATCATTACCGGCTTCTTTCACAGGCCTTACAGACCCAGGGGGTTGATCAAGAGTTGAAATGTCATGCCAGTAATGATTGAGGCAAAAACGCTCATGTTGTTTCTTCTTTCAACTAAAAAGTGGTCCCCACCAGTGAATATGATCCAGTTCCATATAATGTTTAGGATGCATTCGATTTGGCAATCCTGATTTTCTGCGCGATTAGCTTCCATAGTGTTAGTTTTTGATTAGTTTATAATTGTAAAGGCTATCCTGATGTTTTTGCTTTCAGCATTGTATTCTTAGAGTTGATAACTAGGAGGCCAGCATATTCTTTGTAATCTGTTGCAGTTCACATGGTTCTTCTTAGCACGATTTTCATAACTTTTGTCATTCACATTTGGCACGTGCCTTCTAATACATTGAATTTCTTATCAATACTCATTCAGTGTAAGAGCTGCCTCCACCATCTTCCTTTCCCAATTCTCTATAGTCATGTCTAATTCCAACATCCTGAGTATCGACATTAGTCATAGGTAATAAATATAAATTCATATATATATTCATATCGACACCTACAAAAAATTTAATAATTACGTAAATAATTGTGTATTACAAAAGGTGCCATGTATAGTACCAAACTCATTGTGGGCCAACTACCTTGAATATTTTGTAGTGCAATATGCAAGACAAACTACCAAGTTTTGATTACAAGGAACCTAAAATCCTGTAGAATTCCAAAAAATTACAGTTTGTTCTGCATACTACACTGCAAAATATTTTAAAAATCGGCCCACAATTCTGTTTTTGGCTCAAACAACTGGTACCGGAACTCCATCTAGGGGCCTGATACTGAACTTACAAGTTTGTTACAAGTTTGTTGCGTCATGAAATGAGAAAGAATGTGAGGACGAAAACCATGGCGGAAGAGACGAATTTCCCTCAATCTGCAGTGCCTAAATTTGACGGGCACTACGATCACTGGTCGATGCTAATGGAGAATCTCCTTCGCTCCAAGAAGTACTAGAATATCGCTGAAAATGAAGTTTTGCAATTGCTCAAAACACAACGCCGAAGCAAATCAAGGTCAGGAAGGAAGCGCTGCTGAAAGATCTAAAAGCCAAGAATTATTTCTTTCTATCAATTGAGAGAGGGATAATTGAAACGATCCTCAATAAAGATTCGGCGAAAAGGAATTGGGATTCCATGAAACAAAAATACAAAGGGTCTACGAAAGTAAAGCATGCTCAATTGCAAGCCCTACGCAAGGATTTCGGAGTTCTTGCTATGAATGATGGAAAAACGTGACAGAGTATTTTGCAAGAACTTTCAGGATAGTTCAACAACTATCAATAGTATTGGATATTGAGAATCCAAAAATTTCAGTAATGTGTAAATAAGACCAAGCTAATATAGAATAAAATAGCGCACCTTAGAGAAAATAAACTAAAAGAAAATTTATAAGTTATTAAAGTTAATATAAAAAATATATTGTGCAATTTCAATGAATTATTTGAATATAAAAAAAATACTGTGCAATTTCAATCCGGCTCAAGCCACTAGAAAATTATGGAAACTATTGGGTTGACTTGACCAAATTGCATGAGGTATTCATGGCAAAAAACGTGCACAACCATTGATATCCATGGCCCTGAGAGAATTTTTCCATACATTGAATTTTTCCATGCGTGACGTATTTATATATGGCTATAAACGTGCACAACCCGTGAAGGAGAGTAAAAGTTTATAAAAGTTCTTTGTAGGAAAGCAACCATACCATCGTGGAAGGACATCTCCTTGTGTTATTGTGTTAGACAACATAAGGGTCGACAATGTCAGATAAACATCACTATCTTGTCTGTTTCATTGGTTATTGCACTTTTGAAGATCATAGGGTATTGTTGTACGAGTTTGTTTCTAATAACAGCTTGGACCACCACCTCCATGGTAGGTACAATTTAAGCTTAATATATATATATATATATATATATATATATATATATATATATATATATATATATCTGTGTGTGTGTGTGTGTGTCTATATATATATGTGGCTGATTTTGACTTTAATAGTAATAGTAAAAAATTGTGCATATTTTATCACAGGTGAGGGTGTGCCTGTTTTAGATTGGGCTACTCGAGTGAAAGTCGCTCTTGGATGTACAAAACTGCCGGTCTACTTGCATCATGAGTGTAAGTTTAATTCCATTCCCTTTTATAAGTAAATGTTAGTTAATAAATTAGAGGTGGGAAAAATGTTAGTTTAACTTCATTCCTAAAAAGAGGCACTTTCAAGACTAAAAGCTTACTTAAATGCCAAAAAATTGCTGAAATCAAGCTTGACCAGCCAACCGAGGGTCAAGTCCCTCAAATATTGGCTTGTCAAAAACACATTTCAGCAGCTATATTTAAAAAACCATACCTATTTTATTAATAAAAATCCTCTAAATTTACTGATAATTATAAATAAATTATTTAATTAAGTTCCTTCATCGACAGAACATTTATATATGTAATTGCTAATGTTGTTGCAGTGATACACATGCACATGGATAGCACCCAGAGGGAGACTCTGTGTTTGACAGATATGCGAAACACCAATAGCAAACAAACGTTTTTAAGGGATGAAAAGAAGCATATGGTATTGGTGATAGAAATAATAGTAAATGGATCAATATACATGATAGCAAACACCGCCTCACCAGGGCAGTGTTGGTACGTTATATTACTTAATGGTGAACACAGTATATCATTACCGGCTTCTTTCACAGGCCTTACAGACCCAGGTGGGTTGATCAAGAGTTGAAATGTCATGCCAGTAATGATTGAGGCAAAAACGCTCATGTTTTTTCTTCTTCCATCTAAAAAGTGGTCCTCACCAGTGAATATGATCCAGTTCCATATAATGTTTAGGATGCATTCGATTTGGCAATCCTGATTTTCTGCGCGGTTAGCTTCCATAGTGTTAGTTTTTGATTAGTTTATAATTGTAAAGGCTATCCTGAAGTTTTTGCTTTCAGCCTTGTATTCTTAGAGTTGATAACTAGGAGGCCAGCATATTCTTTGTAATCAGTTGCAGTTCACATGGTTCTTCTTAGCACGATTTTCATAACTTTTGTCATTCACATTTAATTTGGCACGTGCCTTCTAATACATTGAATTTCTTATCAATACTCATTCAGTGTAAGAGCTGCCTCCACCATCTTCCTTTCCCAATTCTCTATAGTCATGTCTAATTCCAACATTTTGAGTATCTACATTAGTCATAGGTAATAAATATAAGTTCATATATATATTCATATCAGCGCCTACAAAAAATTTAATAATTACATAAATAATTGTGTATTACAAAAGGTGCCATGTATAGTACCAAACTCGTTGTGGGCCAACTACCTTGAATATTTTACAGTGCAATATGCAACACAAACTACCAGTTTTTGATTACAAGGAAACTAAAGTCCGGTAGAATTCCAAAAAATTATAGTTTGTTCTGCATACTGCACTGCAAAATATTTTAAAAATCGGCCCACAATTCTGTTTTTGGCTCAAACAACTGGTACCAGAACTCCATCTAGGGGCCTGATACTGAACTCACAAGTTTGTTACAAGTTTGTTGCGTCATGAAATGAGAAAGAAAGTGAGGACGAAAACGATGGCGGAAGAGACGAATTTCGCTCAATCTGTAGTGCCTAAATTTGACGGGCACTACGATCACTGGTCGATGCTAATGGAGAATCTCCTTCGCTCCAAGAAGTACTAGAATATCGTTGAAAATGAAGTTTTGCAATTGCTCAAAACACAACGCCGAAGCAAATCAAGGTCAGGAAGGAAGCGCTGCTGAAAGATCTAAAAGCCAAGAATTATTTCTTTCTATCAATTGAGAGAGGGATAATTGAAACGATCCTCAATAAAGATTCGGCAAAAAGGATTTGGGATTCCATGAAACAAAAATACAAAGGGTCTACGAAAGTAAAGCGTGCTCAATTGCAAGCCCTACGCAAGGAATTCGAAGTTCTTGCTATGAATGATGGAAAAACGTGACAGAGTATTTTGCAAGAACTTTCAGGATAGTTCAACAACTGTCAATAGTATTGGATATTGGGAATCCAAAAATTTCAGCAATGTGTAAATAAGACCAAGCTAATATGGAATAAAATAGCGCACCTTAGAGAAAATAAACTAAAAGAAAATTTATAAGTTATTAAAGTTAATATAAAAAATATATTGTGCAATTTCAATGAATTATTTGAATATAAAAAAATATTGTGCAATTTCAATCCGGCTCAAGCCACTAGAAAATTATGGAAACTATTCGGTTGACTTGACCAAATTGCATGAGGTATTCATGGCAAAAAACGTGCACAACCATTGATATCCATGGCCCCCGGAGAATTTTTCCATACATTGAATTTTTCCATGCGTGACGTATTTATATATGGCTATAAACGTGCACAACCAGTGAAGGAGAGTAAAAGTTTATAAAAGTTCTTTGTAGGAAAGCAACCATACCATCGTGGAAGGACATCTCCTTGTGTTATTGTTGTGTTAGACAACATAAGGGTCGACAATGTCAATTAAACATCACTATCTTGTCTGTACAATGGTAGGTACAATTTAAGCTTAATATATATATATATATATATATATATATATATATATATATGTGGTTGATTTTGACTTTGATAGTAATAGTAAAAAATTGTGCATATTTTATCACAGGTGAGGGTGTGCCTGTTTTAGATTGGGCTACTCGAGTGAAAGTCGCTCTTGGATGTACAAAACTGCCGGTTGTTGCGCCCGAAAAATCCGGTTTGGGACTTTTGGTTTGACAACGTGGAAAAATTTTGGAGCCGCCACCAATATTTTAATTTTAAGACCAAAACATTGAAAAAAGGTCTTTTAAACAAGGCGGATGGTCTTTTGAAAACGTAGAGATGTAGGTTCGGGGGTCGGTTAGGTACGGGGAAGGTATTAGCACCCCTGCACCTCGTTTCTACCGAAACGGGAACCATTAACTTAATGTGTGGTTTGGACAAAAGTTTGAGTTTGAAAGCAGTTTATTCTACTTCTTTTCTTTTCTTTAGGAGTTTGTTTTATTGAAAACAGGAGGGAAGAAGAATATTTTTGGTTATCTTTGAAAATCTGGACAAAACAAAGATTTTTTAAGAGTGTGCTTGACGGGACAGGACCCCGCTCCTACGTATCTCCCGGTGCGATGGAGAAATCAAAGCTACGTAGTTCTCAGTTTTTTTTAAAAGTGTGCTTGACAGGACAGGACCCCGCTCCTACGTACCTCCCGGTGCGATGGAGAATTCAAAGCTACGTAGTTCTCGGTTTTTGGTTTTGAAAATGGCTTAAGGGGTTTTTCGCAATTGGGTGAGCGTTTGTGAAGACCGAACAACAACGGTTAGAATGGCCTCACTACTAACTCTTTTGAAAATGAAATCATCATTAATGACCTAAACGGCAACGACGCGATTGGTGTTTAATGACAATTGGTTTATTTTTGAGAAATGAATAAGTTTTCGAAAATGGGATAGAGCTTTTGCGAAGACCGAACAACAACGGTTAGAATGGTCTCGGTTCTAACTCCTTTTGAAAACAATATCATCATTAACAACCTAATCGGCAACGGTGCGATTGGTGTTTAATGATGATTGATTTATTTTTGTTTTGAAAGTAAAAGTTTCTTTTTTGTTTTGAAATGATTTTAGGAAATGGGTTTTAGAAAAGGAGTAGAACATTTCAAGTCAATTCTAAATCCACAACCAAATGCAAATGAATGAATAATACTCAAGCAAACATGAACATATCATTCATTAACCAAGATTAAACATGCCCATACAATCAAAGGATTCAATTATTAAAGATGCAAAACAAAGTTCTCAAAGTAATTGCGTGTGTGCAAGAAGGATTGTATTTACCCTAATGGCTCTATGCTACAACATGCATGTAGACTTACGTCTCCATTAGGAGGTCATACAAGTGGAGAGGAGGGCACACAATCAAGTCAAGACATTTACATGGCATCAAGAACAAGTGAATACAATTGATTGTAAACATAGAGTATTCTAAGTTAAATGATTGAATATGTAAGCAAGGATGCATGATTAGGTAAGCATGTAAGTGCATGAGTGTACAAGGAACGGATGCATAGCACTTTATTTATGAATGGATGGCATACAAGGATGCATAAGAGGATGCAAGAGATATAAGCATATGAGGATGCATGAGAGTGTCACATAACTAAGTATGAATGAAGATGCATGAATGTGAAAATGTTTTGGGTATTTTTGCAAGTTGATAAGTTGTAAAACTTTAAGTAAGAAGTTAGTGAAAAGTAAAGTAAAAATGCATGAAGTAAATGGTAATTATTTAATGAGATGGTAAAGTAAAAATGCATGAGGTAAATGGTAATTATTTAATGAGATGGTAAAGTAAAAATGCATGAGGTAAATGGGAAGTGGTAAAATCTTTTTATGTTTTAGTAAAAAATTAATGAAGTGGTAAAAACCAAAGTTGTAAAATATTTTTATGTTTTGGTAAAGTAAAATGGTAAAGTAAAATGGTAAAAAGTAAATAAACACTAAAACCAAAGTGGTAAAAACCAAAGTTGTAACACTAAAACCAAGTTGAATCACATAGAGCAATCCTCTCACTTTGAGAAAAGTGCACTAGGCACTAGTGAAAATCAACTTGCCTATCATCAACAATTTACAATAAGCAAACTAAGACACAAGAATAAGTGGACACACAAACTAAATTGAGTCATTTCTAGCAATCTTCACCACTTAGTTCAAGGTGCACTAGGCACTAGTGGGAATCATATTGCTAGATCATCAACCAACAACAAAAAAATAACATCTAACACTAAATTAAAAGATTAACAACAAGATCAAACATCACCAAACAAAGAACAACAACAAAATCAACTTGGAAATATTTTTAGATCTATAAGCATGCGAACCAAAGGAAACATAGATCCACATTTTATTTAATAAAAAAAACCAAAATTAACACAAAGCAACATAGATCTATTTTTTTGCAAGGATTCATATGATTAAGCGAGGAAGCCATAAAACTCACATGAACCCTAAGTTTTCTACAAGCATGCGAAATGAAAAATGCCATAAAACAACTCCTATTTAGTGCAAAATGTTTAGAGATGCAAGGGAAATCATTCAAGCACAAGAACAAATCCTTCAAGGCCAAGGACCCATCTGAAACACCCAAGGCTCCCTAAGTCCTTGTCAAAATGTTTGAAATGGATCCTCAAAGTAACAACAACAAGCAATCAAGAAGGAGTTGGGAGTAGAAGAGAGATTATGCAAGAAGAACTAAATATGAGATGCAAAGTTTCAAAGCTTACCTCAAAATCACAAAGAAATGAAGAAGGAGATGATATGAACACAAATATTTCTAGCTCTTAGCAATTTGATGATGCAACCTTGAAGAGAATGGAAGGAATGATGATGATCTAGCAAGAAATGGAAGATTTGATGGTGAAAGATGAAAAGAATGAAGTGAGGGAGTGAGAGAGATTTCGTGGAGGAGAGGAAGAGGGAGAAGTTTTTGGTGTGCTAGGGTAAAAAATGAGAGTGTAGGAGAATGAGAGGCCAAAGGATCCTTAGGTGTGGGAATGAGGGAGTATTTATAGAGCTATTTTAGGTTTAGGGGCAATTGGGTCATTGGCCTTACTAAGTGCTCTAGGATTGAACTTTGATTTTGAATGGAGGGTTGAGATCACTTATCACATGGATTGAGGGTGGAGAGAAAACACAAAATGGAGAGGGAATGGGGTCATACACGAAAATTAGGAGTTTTTTGTTGCACAAAAATTGTTAAGGGCAAATGGGGTTTTTTACACAAAGTTATAGCCTAGGATTTGATCTAGAATTTTAATCAATGGCTAGGAATACAAATCACATGGATCAAGGGCATTAAGAAACACAAAATGAGGTGAAAAATAGCTGGAAAATTCGGAGCAAATGAGGCATTGGTGCCCAAGTTTGTGCAAGCTTGCCAAAAGATAGTACATTTTGTCTTATATGAGGACACTTCCTTATTTTACCATTTTTGATTATTCTTTTCATGATAATTCCACATTATTCATGCCACTTTGGGCCATATCCTAGGAATCAATCGTTGGGCCCAAAACTCAATGATATCACCATTCCCAAAATTGATTTGATACCTCACCTTGAAGGAAATTCCCATTTTGCCCTTTTCTTTGAAGTTTGACTTTTTATGCAAAAATTTATCAATGCATGCGCATAAAAAATATGACCCAACTCATTTTGATCCAAATGCATTCTTCTGATATTGAATAATGATTTTTGGTGAGAAATTGCTTAATTTTGGAAATGACCAAAATACCCTTTTTGCTCCAAAAACCCTAATTTTGCTCCAAAATGCATTTCGACCCTAAAAATGATTTTAAAAGCTGTGGAATGACTTTTAGGACCCAAAATGCAATGCATAATGCTCTTCACTCTTCAATTTATTTATTTTTGTGGAAAATTAGGATTTTGACCTAAGCCGGACAAAATTGGGGTATGACAGCTGCCCCTCTTTATCTGGATTTTAACGAGGAATATGAATTCGCCGAAACATATTCCGAGGAAAAATAAAGATAAAGAATTTAGAAATTATACCGATTTTGTCTACTTAGGGAAAAACCCGAATTTTTCCCCCTCTTTTTTTCTGGTTTTTCTATTTTCTATTCTTTTTTTTTTGATGCACAGGTGTTAGCACGAGATGACTGCAATGGATGAAGCGTCAGCTCTTAGTAAGCCAACAAAAGCAGGAAATGAATTGCCAACCCTCAGTAAGCCGAAAAAAAGCAATAGTAAAGAAAGTAATAAAATGTGCCGGCCCTCAGGCAGCGAAAGCAAGAAATAAATTGGTGCCAACCCTCAGGCAGCAAAAGCAGGCAATAAATTGGTGCCAACCCTCAGGCAGCAAAAGCAGGAAATAAAGCAGTAAAGAAAGCGATAAAGAAAGCAGTAAAGAAGGTACCGGCTCTCAGTAAGCCGACACTGGAGGCTGCCTAAAGCCTTTTAATGAACCGCGAACGATCCGAGTTTGCACTTGGGCCTGGGGAGCACGTGGGCTCAAAGGGATGGTCATGCGAGCGACCGGGGGAGGGTACTATATCAACTCTAGATCTCGATATTTCCCTAGGACTGCGCCATGTTTTAGGCTAACACAGCTATCCTCTTCGACTAGACCTATTGAGGTCAGGGGGACTTACCTGCAGCTCGAATACAAGGTGAAGTCAATCTTGCTGGGGACACGTGGGTCCAGAGGGGAATCCAAAATCCAGTTGGTTTCCTTTAGTCGGTCAATGCTTCCACACCGATCCAGGATGCCTGCTCAGGTTAGCGGACTTTTCTTCAGCTTTCTCTTGATTGATGATCAATACCATTGCACTGATCCAGGATGCCTGCCCAGGCTAGCGGACCTTTCTTCAGCTTGCTCTGATTGATGATCAATGCCATTGCACTGATCCAGGATGTCTGCTCAGGTTAGCAGACCTTTCTTCAGCTTGCTCTGAGTGATGATCAATGCCATTGCACTGATCCAGGACACCTGCACACTTAGCAGATGCAAGACATGGTGCATGGAATATGAATGCATGCTATGCAAAGTCCGTTATGCGAATGCATGTCATGTGAGTGCATGCGATGTGATGATTTAGTGTTATGATGAATGCAATGGGATGCTATTCTTGATTCTTCGTTTCTTTTGTCAGCTTTCTTTTTTCTGACTGTTTGTTTTTTTCTTAGCTTTTCATTCTTTGATCAGCTTTCTTTTTCTGATCGTTTGTTTTTTCTTTTGCTCTTTTGCTCTTTTGGCTTATTTTTGCTGGTTCAGCCAACCCGCGACACTCATGGCACGAGACTGAGGGACCCACTGGAATTGTGGGGCTCATGGGCCGAGTGCATGTTGGCTTTGACTTCGCCGTTTGAAGCAATCGTGAGTGCAATCGCTTTCTCTTGCATGATTAACTTGTTTTGGGGAATTGCTTTTTTCCGCGACCTTTAGGGATTTTGCAATAATTGTAATGCTCCATGATTTATGCACATGTTTTACAGGTCATCATCACCATCATTATAAAACGTTTATTTTGAGCAAAAAAAAAGCAGAAAATAACAGAGTGAACAGATATGAGAAAGTTGAACTTTATTAATGTGGAAACCGGTCGCACAAGACGTTATGTCGATTGTTTATTACACTTGAAAGTTTAAACTATAAAAAGACACGAAAAAAGAGAGAAGTTAAATTCTGACTGTCCGTCTCTGTGGAACAGTGCTAAACATTTATTTCCTTGACCTTGATCACTCCCTCATCCAAGTCTTCAGAGGAGTTGTATGCCTTTCTTTACTTTTCATGCCCAAGTTTTCTGACCCTAATTTTTGCCTGGATCGCCCTTTGCGGGTTTTCGATCCACCGGGTCGCTCTGATTTTGTCTAGGCCGCCCTTTCGGGTTTTCAACCAAGCGAGCTAACCCTTACTTGGCTTGTCTTTCTCTTTTTTCGTCTATTTCTTTCAGGCATAATACTTCTTCACTTGATCGGAATTGACTGGGTTCCTTAAATCCTCTCCGTCCATGTTCGAGAGTATCAGTGCTCCTCCAGAAAAGGCTTTCTTGACCACATACGAGCCGTCATAAGTGGGTGTCCATTTCCCTCGGGGATCAGTCTGGATGGGCAAGATCTTCTTAAGCACCAAATCTCCCTGCTTGAATTCACGGTGCCGGACTTTCTTGTCAAAAGCTGTTCTCATTCTCTGTTGGTACAGCTGCCCATGACACAAAGCTGCAATTCTTTTTTCCTCAATGAGGTTTAGCTGATCCAGACGAGCCTGCACCCACTCTGCTTCTTCCAGTTTAGCTTCCATGAGTACCCGTAGGGATGGTATCTCAACCTCGATTGGGAGGACCGCCTCTGACCCGTATACCAGAGAGAAAGGAGTTGCCCTAGTTGAGGTACGCACTGAAGTACGATAGCCATGCAAAGCAAAGGGAAGCATTTCATGCCAATCCTTGTATGTGACCACCATTTTTTGCACAATCTTTTTGATGTTCTTGTTAGCTGCCTCCACTGCTCCATTCATCTTGGGCCGATAGGGGGAAGAATTATGATGCTGAATTTTGAACTCTGCGCACAGGTCCTTCATCATTTTGCTATTCAGATTTCTGCCGTTATCAGTGATGATCTTGTTAGGAAGACCATAACGGCAAATCAGATCCTTTTTCAGAAATTTGGCAACCAGTGAACTGGTTACACTGGAGTATGAGGCAGCTTCAACCCACTTCGTGAAATAGTCAATGGCGACCAAGATGAAGCGATGCCCATTTGATGCTTTGGGTTCAATGGGACCGATGACATCCATTCCCCACATTGAAAACGGCCAGGATGCAGTCAGAACATTCAATTTGGCAGGCGGCACATGAATGTGGTCAGCGTAGATTTGGCACTTGTGGCACTTTCGGACAAAGCTGTAGCAGTCACCTTCCATTGGCAACCAGTAATAGCCCGCCCTTAAAATCTGTCTAGCCATAGTATGCGCACTGGAATGAGTTCCGAATGAGCCCTCGTGTACATCTTTCATGATTCTTTCAGCTTCTTCTTTAGCAACACACCTTAAGAGGACCATGTCATAATTCCTTTTGTAGAGAACCTCACCGCTGAGGAAGAAATTCCTTGACAGTCCCCGAAGAGTTCTCTTGTCATTTTCAGATGCCCCAGGAGGGTATTCTCTGCTGATGATGTACTGTTTGATATCATGATACCAAGGCTTGTCATCCGGCTCTTCATCTATGGCTCTGCAGTAGTGATGCGCAGGTAGACTCCGGTGCTGGATTGTGACATGAGTCAAGCTTTTATCACAATTGACATTGAACATGGATTATAAAGTTGCCAATGCATCAGCCAGATGGTTTTCGCTTCGAGGGATGTGTTTGAAAGTGATTTTGTCAAAAGACTCCATCAACTCTTGCACATAAACACAATAAGGAATCAGTTTGGGATCTCTGGTCTCCCAATCGCCTCTTACTTGATGAATAACCTGGGCTGAATCTCCATACACATCTAGCCTTTTAACTTTCCATTCTAGGGCTGCTTGAATACCCAAGATGCACGCTTCATACTCTGCTACGTTGTTTGTGACATAGAAGCTCAACCTTGTAGTGACAGGAACGAAGCGATTGTCAGGAGATATTAACACAACACCTGCCCCATGCCCCCATACATTTGACGCACCGTCGAAGATCATTCTCTACCTTTCACTTTCTTGGGACTTCCCCTCATCAAACAGTGCCATGATATGTTCATCAGGAAAATCATGCTGCATTGGTTGGTAGTCTGGAATCGGCTGACATGCTAAATACTCAGCAAGTGCACTACCTTTAACTGCTTTTTGTGTGACATAAAGGATATCGTATTCTGATAATTGCATCTGCCAACGGGCAATTCGTCCTGTAAGAGCTGGCTTCTCAAATATGTACTTGATTGGATCCATTTTTGACACCAACCAAGTGGTGTGACTCAGCATGTACTGCCTTAAACGGTGAGCAGCCCAAACTAGAGCACAACAAGTCTTTTCCAGCATAGAATATCTTGCCTCACAATCGGTGAACTTTTTGCTAAGATAGTATATGGCATGCTCCTTTTTCCCGGATTCATCATGCTGCCCCAACACACAGCCCATTGAATTATCTAGCACTGTAAGGTATAAGATGAGAGGCCTGCCTGACACAGGTGGCATTAAGACTGGTGGATTCTGCAAGTACGCCTTGATTTTATCAAAGGCAGCTTGACACTGGTCATTCCACTTCAACTCTTGATTTTTGCACAGCAGTTTGAAGATCGGCTCACAAGTAGCAGTCAACTGGAAGATGAATCGGGAGATGTAATTCAGCCTTCCGAGGAAACCACAGACTTCTTTCTCTGTTTTGGGCACCGACATCTCGAGGATGGCTTTTACTTTGTCTGGATCCACCTCGATTCCCTTCTGGCTGACAATGAAGCCTAACAACTTCCCTGATCTCACCCCAAACGTGCACTTGGCCGGGTTTAACTTGAGTTTATATTTCCTCAACCGTTCAAAGAGCTTTTGCAGATTGACAATATGCTCCTCGTCGGTTTTATATGATGCGATCATGTCATCCACATAAACCTCAATCTCCTTATGCATCATGTCGTGAAACAGCTTGACCATGGCCCTTTGGTAGGTTGCACCAGCGTTCTTTAACCCGAATGGCATGACCTTGTAACAGAATGTTCCCCAAAGCATTATGAAAGTTGTCTTTTCAATATCTTCGGGGTCCATCTTGATCTGATTATATCCCGAATATCCATCCATGAAGGAGAATAACGAGTGTTGAGCTGTACTATCCACTAAGACATCAATGTGGGGCAAAGGAAAATCGTCTTTAGGACTAGCACGATTCAGATCTCGGTAGTCAACGCACATTCTGACCTTCCCGTCCTTCTTCGGAACCGGGACAATATTGGCAACCCACTGTGGGTATTTCTCCACCGCTAGGAATCCGGCATCAAACTGCTTTTTTACCTCATCCCTAATCTTTAGGGACATCTCAGGCTTCATCCTTCTAAGTTTCTACTTCACAGGCGGGCATTCAGGTTTGACTGGCAACTTATGCATCACAATGTCAGTATCCAACCCAGGCATATCTTGGTAGGACCATGCAAACACATCCATATAATCGTGCAACAGGCTTAACCAACTTCATGCGATCCTCGTCATTCATGGCGGTACCCACTTTGACCTCTTTCTTGCTCTCAACTGTACCCAAGTTGATCACTTCAGTAGATTCTCCGTGTGGCTGAATTACCCTTTCTTCCTGTTTCATTAACCTCATGAGTTCTGGAGGAGCTTCCCAGTCTACCTCAACATCCCCTCAGCTTGATTAATAGGGTGATCAAAGTCAAAATATGGATTGTTGGCACTGTTATTTTGGGAGACAATTGTTGTGGATTTGCATTTTGCCGAAGAGAAAAAGCAGAATGAAAGGCGAGACAAGCAAGCAAACAATAATAAAGCGAGGAAAAGACACATGAAATGAAAAGGATTGATTTTTATTGATTGAAATTCAAAAACAACGTTTTTATTAATGATGATGATTCTGAAAATAAAAACATGCTCGCCCCTAACAACTTGTCCTATGGCCTTGGGCAGAGCCACAGGGTTGCATTACAAATGATTACTTTAAATTAAAAGTCACAGGAAGATCAGCAGCCTTCCAATTCTTTAATTTTTCACTGGCACCGCAGCGTCGAACCAAACTTGCACCACCCTCTTCAGACTCAGAACCATCCTTGATGACAGCAACTTCTTCTTCAACATCATGGGTTCCTATCTGGACCACACACCGATCCATCAGGTCCTGCAGGATCATCTCAAAGCTTTCACAATTCCCCACGCACGTGGAGTCAACACACCCCTCTTCATGGCAACACCCCTTCTTAACCACCCCAACACGGCATAACTCAGAGTAGATAACACCCAACGGGGTTTTGATCTTCTGCACATCCTTTACCAATTGCCCCACGGAACTCTCTATAGCATTGGTAGCTGGCCTCTGATGACCTGGCAATGGATTAGTTGTTGTATTCGGGCTGCTCTGCTTGAACGAGATCCACCCAGCATCTACTAGGTCTTGCACCACATGCTTGAAGGCTTTACATTCCTCCACAGTATGACCGACCCCATTTTCGTGGAAACTGCAGGTAGCATTAGCGTTGTAACTTCTGGGAAATGGCGGCTGCAGGGCCTTCATTGGCCGAGTGTTGATCAAGTTCTTGGAAGTCAAGTGATCAAACAATTCAGTGTATGTCATTGGTATTGGATCAAAACTGGTCCGTTTCTTGTACTGATAACCCTGAGCCCTGTGACTGTCACTGCCTTGCTGGGATGGCACAAGAGCAGAAAATGGAACAGTTTGTGGTGGAGGGGTACCAAAGGATGAACTTCCTCCCGAGATTACATTTGTTTCCCCTTCATTCTTCTTCGGGAAATGGGAGTGAGGCTTCTTCTGATTGCTTGAACCACCAGAGCTTCCTACATTACTGAGGTGATTCGAAATCCTCTCACTTCGAGACCATGCTCAAGTCTTTCCCCGAAGACTATCATATCGGAGAAGCTAGTTGAAACATTTGTAATCAGCTGGTCATAGTAAATTGCTGGCAGAGTTTCCAAGAACATGTACACCATTTCTTTTTCAGTCAAAGGAGGTTGGACTTGGGCGGCTAGGCTTCGCCATTTCTGGGCATATTCTTTGAAAGTCTCCCTTTCGCCCTTACTCATGTGTTGCAATTGCGACCTGTCCGGAGCCATGTCCATGTTATACTTATATTGTCTCATGAATGCTTCGCCCAAATCTTTCCAACAACGAATTTCAGAGGATTGCAGTTTCATGTACCAATCTAGAGGAGCTCCAGCCAAACTGTTTTGAAAGCAGTAAATCAGCAGTTTGTCATCATTGGCGTAAGGACCCATTTTTCGGACAAACATCGTAACATGGCTCTCCGGACAGCCTGTTCCTCTGTATTTGTCCACTTCGGGAGCTTTGAACTTTGGTGGCAAAACCAAATCTGGGACTAAACACAGCTCACGAGCTTCCTTGGCTCTGACACCAACACCCTCCATTACCTTTACTCTTTCTTCAAGTGCACGAATCGGGTCATTTGGCTGTGATCCCTCAAACATATGTCCTTGGGGGTGACTCCCCATACTGTAATAATACCCTCCAGGCTGAGGAACATTGTGAGGGTGTGCTGCAAGCCCCGGAGTAGGACTGAGCACAGCATGAGGACTAGGAGTTTGGATCTGCGGTCCTCTGGCAGCTCCCCTGGACACGGCGGTAGTGACCTGATTAGGCGCAACCATACTGACGGGGATAGGTCCAACAGTTCGCGGCATGTACCCAGCAGGCATACCCCAAGGATATCTTTGTGAAGTGTATTGATTCGGCCCATTCATTCCTGAAGCAAAGACGGGACGGCTGACCCCGGATCCCGGAGGAACTGTGGCTGATATTTGAGGAGGAACGAAAGAAGTGACACCATCTGGACCCACGACGGCGACACCTTCAGCAGCTGTCCCACTCTTTAAACTTTGCAGCATGACCATCATCTCATGCACCTGGGCCTCCATTGCCCCAACCTTATCCTTAAGCACTTGGTTCTCCTGAGCCAGCTGCTCAGGATTCAGAATTTGTACGCCCAAATCTTCATGTTCTGGATTACTTTCAGTTTCAATCTCTGGATGCCCTTGAGGATCGGCCATCAGCTTTGCCTGTAATCGGGTGAAGTATCGGTGGCGGTGAACCAGCTTGCCTCTTGCTTCTGTTGGTAGAACATTTTTATTAAGTGAAGGAGCAAATTAATGAATGCAATGCGTGCAATGCAGATGAGTGTTAGTTTTAGTTTGTCTTATGCCGTGAACCCCAACGTGTCATATCTTGCCATAGATTTAACGGTGGATTTTGATTATTTTTTCTTTGAAACACAACAAAGTTAGAATCAATAAGCGAAACAAAGCACATTCCATGCATTCAAACTTAAACAAACACCTCGGAGTGTACGCTGTTTCACTTTTGATTCCACAGCGTGCCTATGACAAGATTCTTTGTCACTTTGGGATTCTCGGCAAACAAACTTTGATGAAATGCAAGGATGCATGCATGAGCTGTAAAAGCTTATGTTGGATGCAATGCGAGGATGCATGCAAAATGATGATGATGTTTTATGCATAAGCAGATTAGGGCAAAGCCTTTATTGGCATTAGTTCCGCGGGCCGTACGTGGTTTCATATGGACCAAGTAAGAGAAAGGCTACAACGGCAGCTCGTTCTCTCTTTTTTTTTGAAAAGAGTGGGCCATATGTCACTTCGTACGGACCGGCAGAAGAAAGGCTACAACGGCAGCTCTTTCTTTACTTTTTTTTTTTATTTCTTTGGAAAAATTCCCTTCTCTTTTTTGAAAACATGCCTAGATTACAATGCAACACACAATTTGGTATGCCCCTTGTGTCCTACGAAGGTGGGGACCTAAGTTCTAGGACAACTCAAATGTTCCTCCCATGTGGGTTATAGTCACTTCCTCACCAGGCTACCAGAGCTAATTCTTTCTCACAATAGCACCCACAACGATGGAACGCCATCTGGTGTGAGGCCTCATGAAAGAGCGTACTCTGGCTGAAACTTTCGTGAGAGTCGGAAGGACAACGGTCCAATTGCCAGTCACTACTCATTTCCACTCTCCTAAGTTTTGTCAGACCTTGGGTTTTAGGCCCCTCTCAAAGCATAGTAAGCATAAGGTGTGAGTGTGTGCAGCAAGGGCATACCGCCTAAAACTACCCACATATATCCCCACCTGCGAAGGAAAACCCAGAACAGTCCAAACAATAGCAGGCAATAACATTAGGGTTCAATATCACAATACCAATAATCCAACCTAGGTTTCAGCAACAGTCATATGCACTGCTTACCTCAAGAAAGGGAGCGGAGAAGAAGGGATCATAATAGAATGGGAGGAAATGCATGTTTTTACCTTAAGAAAGGGAGCAGAGAATAGGGGACATGGGAATTGAGGAATGCATGAACACGGCATTGGGAACAAATAGAAAAGAAGTAAAACAAAGCTTTCAACTCAATTAATTTTAAAACCACACATCAAAGTTAACTAGGCTTGACCCTCGACTTTTTTAAAAAAAAAATGGTCCCCAGTGGAGTCGCCAGCTGTTGCGCCCAAAAAATTCGGTTTGGGACTTTTCGTTTGACAACGTGGAAAAAGTTTGGAGCCGCCACCAATATTTTAATTTTAAGACCAAAACATTGAAAAAAGGTCTTTTAAACAAGGCGGGTGGTCTTTTGAAAACGTAGAGATGTAGGTTCGGGGGTCGGTTAGGTACGGGGAAGGTATTAGCACCCCGCACCTCCTTTCTACCGAAAGGGAACCATTAACTTGATGTGTGGTTTGGACAAAAGTTTGAGTTTGAAAGCGGTTTATTCTACTTCTTTTCTTTTCTTTAGGAGTTTGTTTTATTGAAAACAGGAGGGAAGAAGAATATTTTTGGTTATCTTTGAAAATCAGGACAAAACAAAAAAATTTTAAGAGTGTTCTTGACGGGACAGGACCCCGCTCCTACGTATCTCCCGGTGCGATGGAGAATTCAAAGCTACGTAGTTCTTGGTTTTTTTTTAAAAGTGTGCTTGACAGGACAGGACCCCGCTCCTACGTACCTCCCGGTGCGATGGAGAATTCAAAGCTACGTAGTTCTCGGTTTTTGGTTTTGAAAACGGCTTAAGGGGTTTTTCGCAATTCGGTGAGCGTTTGTGAAGACCGAATAACAACGGTTAGAATGGCCTCACTACTAACTCTTTTGAAAATGAAATCATCATTAATGACCTAAACGGCAACGGTGCGATTGGTGTTTAATGACAATTGGTTTATTTTTGAGAAATGAATAAGTTTTCGAAAATGGGATAGAGCTTTTGCGAAGACCGAACAACAACGGTTAGAATGGTCTCGCTTCTAACTCCTTTTGAAAACAATATCGTCATTAACAACCTAATCAGCAACGGCGCGATTGGTGTTTAATGACGATTGATTTATTTTTGTTTTGAAAGTAAAAGTTTCTTTTTTGTTTTGAAATGATTTTAGGAAATGGGTTTTAGAAAAGGAGTAGAACATTTCAAGTCAATTCTAAATCCACAACCAAATGCAAATGAATGAATAATACTCAAGCAAACATGAACATATCATTAACCAAGATTAAACATGCCCATACAATCAAAGGATTCAATTATTAAAGATGCAAAACAAAGTTCTCAAAGTAATTGCGTGTGTGCAAGAAGGATTGTATTTACCCTAATGGATCTATGCTACAACATGCATGTAGACTTACGTCTCCATTAGGAGGTCATACAAGTGGAGAGGAGGGCACACAATCAAGTCAAGACATTTACATGGCATCAAGAACAAGTGAATACAATTGATTGTAAACATAGAGTATTCTAAGTTAAATGATTGAATATGTAAGCAAGGATGCATGATTAGGTAAGCATGTAAGTGCATGAGTGTACAAGAAACGGATGCATAGCACTTTATTTATGAATGGATGGCATACAAGGATGCATAAGAGGATGCAAGAGATATAAGCATATGAGGATGCATGAGAGTGTCACATAACTAAGTATGAATGAAGATGCATGAATGTGAAAATGTTTTGGGTATTTTTGCAAGTTGATAAGTTGTAAAACTTTAAGTAAGAAGTTAGTAAAAAGTAAAGTAAAAATGCATGAAGTAAATGGTAATTATTTAATGAGATGGTAAAGTAAAAATGCATGAGGTAAATGGTAATTATTTAATGAGATGGTAAAGTAAAAATGCATGAGGTAAATGGGAAGTGGTAAAATCTTTTTATGTTTTAGTAAAAAATTAATGAAGTGGTAAAAACCAAAGTAGTAAAATATTTTTATGTTTTGGTAAAAAGTTAATGAATGGTAAAGTAAAATGGTAAAAAGTAAATAAACACTAAAACCAAGTTGAATCACATAGAGCAATCCTCTCGCTTTGAGAAAAGTGCACTAGGCACTAGTGAGAATCAACTTGCCTATCATCAACAATTTACAATAAGCAAACTAAGACACAAGAATAAGTGGACACACAAACTAAATTGAGTCATTTCTTGCAATCTTCACCACTTAGGTCAAGGTGCACTAGGCACTAGTGGGAATCATATTGCTAGATCATCAACCAACAACAAAAAAATAACATCTAACACTAAAATAAAATATTAACAACAAGATCAAACATCACCAAACAAAGAACAATAACAAAATCAACTTGGAAATATTTTTAGATCAATAAGCATGCGAACCAAAGGAAACATAGATCCACATTTTATTTAATAAAAAAAATAAAAATTAACACAAAGCAACATAGATCTATTTTTTTGCAAGGATTCATATGATTAAGCGAGGAAGGCATAAAACTCACATGAACCCTAAGTTTTCTACAAGCATGCGAAATGAACAATGCCATAAAACAACTCTTATTTAGTGCAAAATGTTTAGAGATGCAAGGGAAATCATTCAAGCACAAGAACAAATCCTTCAAGGCCAAGGACCCATCTCAAACACCCAAGGCTCCCTAAGTCCTTGTCAAAATGTTTGAAATGGATCCTCAAAGTAACAACAACAAGCAATCAAGAAGGAGTTGGGAGTAGAAGAGAGATTATGCAAGAAGAACTAAATATGAGATGCAAAGTTTCAAAGCTTACCTCAAAATCACAAAGAAATGAAGAAGGAGATGATATGAACACAAAGATTGCTAGCTCATAGCAATTTGATGATGCAACCTTGAAGAGAATGGAAGGAATGATGATGATCAAGCAAGAAATGGAAGATTTGATGGTGAAAGATGAAAAGAATGAAGTGAGGGAGTGAGAGAGATTTCGTGGAGGAGAGGAAAAGGGAGAAGTTTTTGGTGTGCTAGGGTAAAAAATGAGAGTGTAGGAGAATGAGAGGCCAAAGGATCCTTAGGTGTGGGAATGAGGGAGTATTTATAGAGCTATTTTAGGTTTACGGGCAATTGGGTCATTGGCCTTACTAAGTGCTCTAGGATTGAACTTTGATTTTGAATGAAGGGTTGAGATCACTTATCACATGGATTGAGGGTGGAGAGAAAACACAAAATGGAGAGGTAATGGGGTCATACACGAAAATTAGGAGTTTTTTGTTGCACAAAAATTGTTAAGGGCAAATAGGGTTTTGTACACAAAGTTATAGCCTAGGATTTGATCTAGAATTTTAATCAATGGCTAGGAATACAAATCACATGGATCAAGGGCATGAAGAAGCACAAAATGAGGTGAAAAATAGCTGGAAAATTTGGAGCAAATGAGGCCTTGGTGCCCAAGTTTGTGCAAGCTTGCCAAAAGATAGTACATTTTGTCTTATATGAGGACACTTCCTTATTTTACCATTTTTGATTATTCTTTTCATGATAATTCAACATTATTCATGCCACTTTGGGCCATATCCTAGGAATCAATCATTGGGCCCAAAATTCCATGATATCACCATTCCCAAAATTCATTTGATACCTCACCTTGAAGGAAATTCCCATTTTGCCCTTTTCTTTGAAGTTTGACTTTTTATGCAAAAATTTATCAATGCATGCGCATAAAAAATATGACCCAATTCATTTTGATCGAAATGCATTCTTCTGATATTGAATAATGATTTTTGGTGAGAAATTGCTTAATTTTGGAAATGACCAAAATACCCTTTTTGCTCCAAAAACCCTAATTTTGCTGCAAAATGCATTTCGACCCTAAAAATGATTTTAAAAGCTGTGGAATGACTTTTAGGACCCAAAATGCAATGCATAATGCTCTTCACTCTTCAATTTATTTATTTTTGTGGAAAATTAAGATTTTGACCTAAGCCGGACAAAATTGGGGTATGACACCGGTCTACTTGCATCATGAGTGTAAGTTTAATTCCATTCCCTTTTATAAGTAAATGTTAGTTAATCAATTAGAGGTTGGAAAAATGTTAGTTTAACTTCATTCCTAAAAAGAGGCACTTTCAAGACTAAAAGCTTACTTAAATGCCAAAAAATTGCTGACATCAAGCTTGATCAGCCAACCGAGGGTCAAGTCCCTCAAATATTGGCTTGTCAAAAACACATTTCAGCAGCTATATTTAAAAAACCATACCTATTTTCTTAATAAAAATACTTTAAATTTCCTGATAATTATAAATAAATTATTTAATTAAGTTCCTTCATCGACAGAATATTTATATATGTAATTGCTAATGTTGTTGCAGTGATACACATGCACATGGATAGCACCCAGAGGGAGACTCTGTGTTTGACAGATATGCGAAACACCAATAGCAAACAAACATTATTAAGGTATGAAAAGAAGCATATGGTATTGGTGATAGAAATAATAGTAAATGGATCAGCATACACGATAGCAAACACCGCCACACCAGGGCAGAGTTGGTACGTTATATTACTTATTGGTGAACACAGTATATCATTACCGGCTTCTTTCACAGGCCTTACAGACCCAGGTGGGTTGATCAAGAGTTGAAATGACATGCCAGTAATGATTGAGGCAAAAACACTCATGTTGTTTCATCTTTCATCTAAAAAGTGGTCCTCACCAGTGAATATGATCCAGTTCCATATAATGTTTTGGATGCATTCGATTTGGCAATCCTGATTTTTTGTGCGGTTAGCTTCCATAGTGTTAGTTTTTGATTAGTTTATAGTTGTAAAGGCTATCCTGATGTTTTTGCTTTCAGCATTGTATTCTTAGAGTTGATAACTAGGAGGCCAGCATATTCTTTGTAATCAGTTGCAGTTCACATAGTTCTTCTTAGCACGATTTTCATAACTTTTGGCATTCACATTTGGCACGTGCCTTCTAATACATTGAATTTCTTATCAATACTCATTCAGTGTAAGAGCTGCCTCCTCCATCTTCCTTTCCCAATTCTCTATAGTCATGTCTAATTCCAACATTCTGAGTATCTACATTAGTCATAGGTAATAAATATAAATTCATATATATATTCATATCGGCACCTACAAAAAATTTAATAATTACATAACTAATTGTGTATTACAAAAGGTGCCATGTATAGTACCAAACTCGTTGTGGGCCAACTACCTTGAATATTTTGCAGTGCAATATGCAACACAAACTACCAGTTTTTGATTACAAGGAAACTAAAGTCCTGTAGAATTCCAAAAAATTACAGTTTGTTCTGCATACTCCACTGCAAAATATTTTAAAAATCGGCCCACAATTCTGTTTTTGGCTCAAACAACTGGTACCGGAACTCCATCTAGGGGCCTGATACTGAACTCACAAGTTTGTTACAAGTTTGTTGCGTCATGAAATGAGAAAGAAAGTGAGGACGAAAACCATGGCGGAAGAGACGAATTTCGCTCAATCTGCAGTGCCTAAGTATGACGGGCACTACGATCACTGGTCGATGCTAATGGAGAATCTCCTTCGCTCCAAGAAGTACTAGAATATCGTTGAAAATGAAGTTTTGCAATTGCTCAAAACACAACGCCGAAGAAATCAATGTCAGGAAGGAAGCGCTGCTGAAAGATCTAAAAGCCAAGAATTATTTCTTTCTATCAATTGAGAGAGGGATAATTGAAACGATCCTCAATAAAGATTCGGCAAAAAGGATTTGGGATTCCATGAAACAAAAATACAAAGGGTCTACGAAAGTAAAGTGTGCTCAATTGCAAGCCCTACGCAAGGAATTCGAAGTTCTTGCTATGAATGATGGAAAAAATGTGACAGAGTTTTTTGCAAGAACTTTCAGGATAGTTCAACAACTGTCAATAGTATTGGATATTGGGAATCCAAAAATTTCAGCAATGTGTAAATAAGACCAAGCTAATATGGAATAAAATAGCACACCTTAGAGAAAATAAACTAAAAGAAAATTTATAAGTTATTAAAGTTAATATAAAAAATATATTGTGCAATTTCAATGAAATATTTGAATATAAAAGAAATATTGTGCAATTTCAATCTGGCTCAAGCCACTAGAAAATTATGGAAACTATTGGGTTGACTTGACCAAATTGCATGAGGTATTCATGGCAAAAAATGTGCACAACCATTGATATCCATGGCCCCGAGAGAATTTTTCCATACATTGAATTTTTCCATGCGTGACGTATTTATATATGGCTATAAACGTGAACAACCAGTGAAGGAGAGTAAAAGTTTATAAAAGTTCTTTGTAGGAAAGCAACCATACCATCGTGGAAGGACATCTCCTTGTGTTATTGTTGTGTTAGACAACATAAGGGTCGACAATGTCAAATAAACATCACTATCTTGTCTGTTTCATTGGTTATTGCACTTTTGAAGATCATAGGGTATTGTTGTACGAGTTTGTTTCTAATAACACCTTGGACCCCCACCTCCATGGTAGGTACAATTTAAGCTTAATATATATATATATATATATATATATATATATATATATGTGTGTGTGTGTGTGTGTGTGTGTGTGTGTGTGTGTGTGTGTGTGTGTGTGTCTATATATATATATATATGTGGTTGATTTTGACTTTTATAGTAATAGTAAAAAATTGTGCATATTTTATCACAGGTGAGGGTGTGCCTGTTTTAGATTGGGCTACTCGAGTGAAAGTCGCTCTTGGATGTACAAAACTGCCGGTCTACTTGCATCATGAGTGTAAGTTTAATTCCATTCCCTTTTATAAGTAAATGTTAGTTAATAAATTAGAGGTGGGAAAAATGTTAGCTTAACTTCATTCCTAAAAAGAGGCACTTTCAAGACTAAAAGCTTACTTAAATGCCAAAAAATTGCTGAAATCAAGCTTGATCAGCCAACCGAGGGTCAAGTCCCTCAAATATTGGCTTGTCAAAAACACATTTCAGCAGCTATATTTAAAAAACCATACCTATTTTCTTAATAAAAATCCTTTAAATTTACTGATAATTATAAATAAATTATTTAATTAAGTTCCTTCATCGACAGAACATTTATATATGTAATTGCTAATGTTGTTGCAGTGATACACATGCACATGGATAGCACCCAGAGGGAGACTCTGTGTTTGACAGATATGCGAAACACCAATAGCAAACAAACATTATTAAGGGATGAAAAGAAGCATATGGTATTGGTGATAGAAATAATAGTAAATGGATCAACATACACGATAGCAAACACCGCCTCACCAGGGCAGAGTTGGTACGTTATATTACTTAATGGTGAACACAGTATATCATTACCGGCTTCTTTCACAGGCCTTACAGACCCAGGTGGTTTGATCAAGAGTTGAAATGTCATGCCAGTAATGATTGAGGCAAAAACGCTCATGTCGTTTCTTCTTTCAACTAAAAAGTGGTCATCACCAGTGAATATGATCCAGTTCCGTATAATGTTTAGGATGCATTCGATTTGGCAATCCTGATTTTCTACGCGGTTAGCTTCCATAGTGTTAGTTTTTGATTAGTTTATAATTGTAAAGGCTATCCTGATGTTTTTGCTTTCAGCATTGTATTCTTAGAGTTGATAACTAGGAGGCCAGCATATTCTTTGTAATCAGTTGCAGTTCACATGGTTTTTCTTAGCACGATTTTCATAACTTTTGTCATTCACATTTGGCACGTGCCTTCTAATACATTGAATTTCTTATCAATACTCATTCAGTGTGAGAGCTGCCTCCACCATCTTCCTTTCCCAATTCTCTATAGTCATGTCTAATTCCAACATTGAGTATCTACATTAGTCATAGGTAATAAATATAAATTCATATATATATTCTTATCGGCACCTACAAAAAATTTAATAATTACATAAATAATTGTGTATTACAAAAGGTGCCATGTATAGTACCAAACTCGTTGTGGGCCAACTACCTTGAATATTTTGCAGTGCAATATGCAACACAAACTACCAGTTTTTGATTACAAGGAAACTAAAGTCCTGTAGAATTCCAAAAAATTACAAGTTGTTCTGCATACTGCACTGCAAAATATTTTAAAAATCGGCCCACAATTCTGTTTTTGGCTCAAACAACTGGTACCGGAACTCCATCTAGGGGCCTGATACTGAGCTCACAAGTTTGTTACAAGTTTGTTGCGTCATGAAATGAGAAATATAGTGAGGACGAAAACCATGGCGGAAGAGACAAATTTCGCTCAATCTGCAGTGCCTAAATTTGACGGGCACTAAGATCACTGGTCGATGCTAATGGAGAATCTCCTTGGCTCAAAGAAGTACTAGAATATCGTTGAAAATGAAGTTTTGCAATTGCTCAAAACACAACGCCGAAGCAAATCAAGGTCAGGAAGGAAGCGCTGCTGAAAGATCTAAAAGCCAAGAATTATTTCTTTCTATCAATTGAGGGAGGGATAATTGAAACGATCCTCAATAAAGATTCGGCGAAAAGGATTTGGGATTCCATGAAACAAAAATACAAAGGGTCTACGAAAGTAAAGTGTGCTCAATTGCAGGCCCTGCGCAAGGAATTCGAAGTTCTTGCTATGAATGATGGAAAAAACGTGACAGAGTATTTTGCAAGAACTTTCAGGATAGTTCAACAACTGTCAATAGTATTGGATATTGGGAATCCAAAAATTTCAGCAATGTGTAAATAAGAGCAAGCTAATATGGAATAAAATAGCGCACCTTAGAGAAAATAAACTAAAAGAAAATTTATAAGTTATTAAAGTTAATATAAAAATATATATAGTGCAATTTCAATTAATTATAAAAGTGAATATAAAAAAATATAGTGCCATTTAAATCCGACTCCGGCCACTATAATACTTGACCAAATTGCGTGAGGTTTTTATGTCTAAAAATGTGCACAACCATTGATATTCATGGCTCCGAGAGAATTTTTCCATGCGTGACTTTTCTATTTATGGCTACAAACGTGCACAACCAGTGAAGGAGAAGAAAAATTTTATAAAAGTTCTTTGTAGGAAAGCAACCATACCATCGAGGAAGGACATCTCTTTGTGTTATTGTTGTGTGACAGACAATAATGGTCGACAATGTCACATAAACATCGCTATATTGTCCGTTTCATTGGTTATTGCACTTTTGAAGATCATTGGGTATTGTTGTACGAGTTTGTTTCTAATAACATCTCTTGGACCACCACCTCCATGGTAGGTACAATTTATGCTTAATATATATATATATATATATATATATATGGTCGATTTTAACTTTAATAGTAATAGTAAAAAATTGTGCATATTTTATCACAGGTGAGGGTGTGCCCGTTTTAGATTGGGCTACTCGAGTGAAAGTCGCTCTTGGATGTACAAAAGTGCCGGTCTAATGGTAAACATCACTATCTTGTCTGTTTCATTGGTTATGGCGACCACCACCTCAATGGTAGGTACAATTTAAGCTTAATATATATTTAGCGAAGGGATGAATAAGAAAGTGGTCTCTCTTATTTATAGCGAGCCAGCGAACACGACAAGTTAGAGCTCAACCGTCACAACCCTGAAGTGTAATAATGATGCTGGCACAAGTAACGAGGCTACGTGGACATTGCCATAACTTCCTTGCCTTTTCTTCCTAATTGGCCGAGAACAACACTTGGCCGAGATCATGAATTCGTGCTGACACGCCTGGGGGATCGCAAGGCCCGGTCAATTTGATACCTCGGGCTAATGAAATGAATGCATTAGTACGACGACCACGAATAACCGCCCTGACAAGTCAAATAGGCCGACTTCGCAAGTTGAGGAAATACGATCAACTCTCAAGCTAAGGTCACTCCACTACAGGTAAGCTTGACTTGTCGGGCAACTTTTCTGGATTGGAATGGCCCCAATTCGCAATTGGAACAGCCTTCGCGACACACATTTGCAATTCTTAGGGATTCATCCTTTCCCTCAATAAGATCTACGATGGAGATCATTTGATGTCTCATTGAACAGTCATAATCCAAGCTCGTCCCATGCCCCTAAATAGGGATCAAGCTACGTCATTGGCACTTTTCCCTGTAAATATGATCTTTGATCAATGCAACGGGTACACATTTATTACTGCCTGACACCTTTTTTATGACCTGACTTGAGCATCGTAGTGTGTGTGGGTATCGTCCCCCTTGTAACATCCTCAAAATAATTAGTCGAATTATTTGGGTGTTAACCCAATTAAACTAATTTAGTACTTGACTGGTAAATTTACTGAGTGCTAAAATTTTTTATTGGTTGTCATCGGATCATTAACCGGATAATACGGATCAAGGAAGTTTCGGAATCGAAATAGGAGATTTAGATCAATATGGTAATTGGACCACGTTACCAATTATATATTAAATAAATATATGTATATACGTGTATGTGTGTGAGTGTGAAAGGAAAGAATTAATAAAAGAAAGAAAAGAAGAAAGAAGAAAGCGAGAGACAGTGAAGAGAAATGAGAGAAAGAAGAGAAAAAGAAGAGAATGGCGTGAGGGAGAAGAGAAGAGGGAGAGAGAAGACTTCACCGAAATGACTTCCTTCCAACACGAACAATGCTCAGCGTTACTTCCTCTTCGTTTTGGTACCAAAATCTTCATCATCAACTCACTCTCCTCAAATACACCATTTTCGATTTAGAGCTCCAAAGTGAGGTTTCGATGGTTGAAGCTCGAGGATAGCTTGGGATGGTGGTTGGCGCGAACCCAAGGGTGATGGATCGTTGATTGGAAGCTAGTTGGGTGATTTGGGGTTGAAAATCAAATTGAGGGTTTTGTGTGAATAGTGTCTTGGAGGTTAGGGGAGGAAGATGATGAATAGTGTTCGTGAAGGATTTCGGGGAATTTGGTATTTCGGTCAAAAAGAGGTTTCGTGATCGAGTGGAAAGCTTTGGAAGCGGATTTGAGCGTCGTCGGAACGGAAAGTTTATGCGGGGAATGTTCGTGTGGTTACTCGGTGAATTCGGCTCGATCGTGGTTCACGCTTCAAGAGTGAGTTCTCCTCACGTTTAGGATTTTCCGTTTCGAATTAATTGATTTAATGTTTTATCGCTTTCGCTGGACTGGAATATTTCTTGATACTGTCTGGTTCGGGTTAGGAATTGATCGGAGCGAGTCTCGGGTTGAGTCGTGTTGAAATGGAATTTTTAGTGATTTAATTTCGGAAGATTTTGATTCAAAAACCATTATTTTTAAATATGTCGAATTTTGATGAAAATCGAATGTGTTGAGTCTTTGATTGGATTGGTTGATCGAGTGAGGACGTTGGATATGTTTTTGTACTATTTTGGTGTTAGGACTGGACTGGAACAGGTATCGGAATTGGTCGGAACGACGAAAATTGCGAAAACGGGATAAAATACAATGCTGCCAAAAGCGCACGACCCGTGCGTCTCAGGCGCACGGACCGTGCGTGTCATTCGGTTCTGTTTTCAAAAATGCATTACAGGGCGCAAGACCCGTGCGTATGGGCGCATGAACCGTGCGTTGTGTTCTGTTCAAATTTTACAACTTTGCCCGAAACGATCCCGATCGATTCCAATCCTCTTCTAATCCTTTCCTAACCCTTCTAGAATGATATTAGGCTTATAATGCCACGATTTTGGGTATGTTTCAAAAGGGTTTTATAAAATACTTTTGAAGTTGAAATTCTTTCGAAAAGCCGAACAATAGTACGCGTGTGCGGATATGTTTTATTGATAATAAAACGAATTATAAGTTCTATGTGGGATTGTAACACTGACGCTGAATGATTGTTATTCATTCGTCTAAACCGGTTAATAATCCACGATATATAAATTATATCGATTAAAGAAGTCGGCCCAATGTGGGTGGTTATATATGATGGTAGATATATATATATATATATATATATATATATATATATATATATATATATATATATATATATATATATATATATATATATATATATTATATCGAGTTTGGGTGACGACCCATGTTAACATACTAGGCGGGGCAGTCATGATCCCTTACCCTAGGCTCCGTGCCGTTAGGAAACACTATTGGTTATGGGGTTCATCGCAGCTTAGCGTTCGCGCAGTCGGTGTTATGTTAAATTGTTTGTTGTCCGCAGCTTAGCGTTCGCTCAGTCGGTGTCGTACAGTGCGGTTCATCGCAGCTTAGCGTTCGCGCAGTCGGTGCCGTACCAAGTTATAACAGGTTAGCCGCAGCTTAGCGTTCGCGCAGTCGGCAGTATATTAAAAAGTTTGTCGTGCGATACACCGCAGCTTAGCGTTCGCGCAGTCGGTGTCGTACTTTCTTGTAATAAGTTGTCGCAGCTTAGCGTTCGCGCAGTCGGCATCTTGTTTAAAGTTAAAGAACGTGATACACCGCAGCTTAGCGTTCGCGCAGTCGATGTCATGTTCGAATGGTTGTATAATTGAACCGAGAGTGTTAGTAGGGGTCTCGGTAGAACTCACTGAGATTGTATCTCATTGTTTATATGTTGTTGTTTTACAGATAAACAGGGAAAGTGGAGATCCAAGAGGCACGAGTAGGTGGTACTCGGAAGGTTGCTGAAGACTTAGCTTTTATGCTTAAGTTTAAGTTTATATCTTTCCTTGTCATTTGTGTATCAAGACATTTGGTCTTTAGCATTTTGTATTTATTTCCGCTTTCTTGTACGATATTGAACACTGTATTTCACTGATGGTTTATGGTCTTATTTATGTTTAAGAATGTTCTGTTGTTATTCAGTGAAAATTTTATAGTGGTGTTCAGTATTTAAACAGGAAATATATCTCTGATGTTTTAGGGATGGTGCACTTGGGTATTTTTACTCGATAAAAATACCGGGGTGTTACAGTTGGTATCAGAGCAGTTCGACCTAGTCAGACTTAGTTTAGGGTTGAGTCGATTCCTTGTTTGTCCTGGTTGTGATTACTGTAACACCCCAAAATATTTAATTAATTTATTTAATTAAGTATTTAGGCGTTTATTTTATTTAATTAATATAATTAAAAATTATAGCATATAATAAGGTGTGGTATTGTAGTAGGAGGTGGTGTTGACAATTAAATTGGGCTTAAGCTGAGGAGAGCCCATGACCCATGACCTAGGCGCATATTTAATCCCAAAAATTAGGGTTTAGGTCATTTTGTGCAAAAGAAAAGAAAGGTGCGAAATTGAGAGAAGAGAATAGAGAGAGTGAGGGCGCCGTTGGAGAAGAGAGAGGAGAAGAAGATTTCGCAAAGCTTCAAGGAAAAAGAAGGAGAAGGGTTCGACTTGCAAAGAGGAAAGAAGAAGACCTTGTGGGTGTCTAAGGAGCATACGTTTAAGAGGTTAGGGGAGTTCTATCTTTCTATATAATAGATATTCATGATAGGTTGTAAGTTGGGGATTGCCAAGATCTATCCATGTCCTTGATATGTGTGTGATTTCATGTTTGATTTATGAATGTATGTGATGATCATGATGATTTGGATTGTGAATTCTATGATTAAAATTGCAAGAGTGATGTTCTAATTGTTAAAAGGGTGAATTGCATATCACGTGTTTGATTAATGTTTTGATGGTATTGTGATTGATGATAATTGGAGATGACCGTGGTAATTTGATGTTCATATTGGTAATTGAAATTTGGTGTTGAATTGGTAATTTAATTGATGAGAAATAAGATTTTGTAACCCCTAGGCGCCTTGGGCGCCATATGTGTGCATTCTGGACACTGTTCGGTTTTTCTAAAACTGGTATTGTTTTGTTGATCCAAAAATTATGTGGCTGATTGTTTTTGAAAATAGACTTAAAGCCGGTCGTTTTGGCACTGGTTTCGTTCGATTTGGAGTTGTGTAGCTCAAGTTATGAGTCTCCAAAGTTGGGTCAGATGTCTGGAAATCAAACTGTGTGCGTTCTGTTCTTGGCGCCCTGTGCATGGGCGCCGTGTTGCCTGTGTGTGGCGCGCCAGTGCGCGTGTTGCTGTCCTGGGCGCATGGCGCCCGTGTGTGTTGCCTGTGTTGCTGCCCTGGGCGCATGGCGCCCGTGCGTGTGTTCCCTGCGTTGCCTGCGATGCCTGATGTTGTGCCTTAGGCGCCCAGTGCCTGGGCGCCATTTCCAGGATGTTCCCAATTTTTAATAAAACTGTTTTCGCTATATCTTTTGACTCGGGCATCCGTTTTAAACGTTTCAAAAAGCGTTGGGAAGATTTTTCGGTCGTCTACCTGTGTGTCATATTTTTAAAAATAAAAACTTATTATTTGCTGGTGTTTTCTGGGCGCCCAAGAGGCTGTCCCCGGTGGTCCTCCCAGGACGTTGTAAAGCCATGTTGAGTTCTTTAAAAATTCCTTTTTTGCGCACAGTCAACCGTTTTAACGATTTAGTGTCAAAGTGGATGATTATGACGATGATGCCCTTAGTGGCTAGTTAAATTACGCTTTTGCCCTTAGTGGCCAATATTTTTGATGAAGATGTGATTATGGATGATAATGACGATGATGCCCTTAGTGGCTAATTAAATGACGTTGTTGCCCTTAGTGGTCAATATTTTGATGATGATGTGATTATGACGAGGATGCCCTTAGTGGCTAATTAAATGACGTTGTTGCCCTTAGTGGCCCATATTTTGATGATGTTGTGATTATGATGATTTGTGGTTGCACATGTGTCCATAGTGTCTCATAGCATGTGCATTTCGCCCATAGTGGCAGTGACGATGTTCGCCCATAGTGGCAGTGACGATGTTCGCCCATAGTGGCAGTGACGAGTATGGTACCATCATGCATATGCCCGCGAGTGGGTTGCATTTCATATAGTCGCATGACATAGTGATGAATTGTTGTAATGACGTGATTGATGATTTGTGACGTGTTTACTCTATGAATTGTTGTAATGACGTGATTGATGATTTGTGACGTGTTTACTCTATGAGTCGTTGTAATGACGTGATTGATGATTTGTGATGTGTTTACTCTAGTGCTGTGATTTGACTTACTGCTTATCATGTGATTTATTATATGGATTGAATTGAGCTCACCCTTCTGCTTAACGCTGCAGGTAACTGCGAGTGAAGGTCCCGCTGCCTTCCTTATTAGCTGTGGGATGTTGTCGAGTCGCTCTCTGATACTGTAGCACCTAGGGGGCGTGGCTGGAGTTTGATAGTTTAATTAATTTAACTGTTTAATGACTATGTGGAATATATGCGACGTGTTTGAGAGGCTTAGCGAGTTATTATTTTTATTCCGCTGTGGCGTGTTGAATTTTTGTGAAGTCCAATTTTTATGACGATGTGGCACTTCTTTTCTATCAACTCAATTAATGTTTTTGAAAAAGAATTACTCTGATAAAATGACGCGTAAATTAAGGGGTAGAAGAGGGGTGTTACATTAGTGGTATCAGAGCAGTTGGTCCGTCCGGCCAAGTCGTCGAGTCGTTGTGTCGGTGTACGACCAACTGTTGTCTTTTAAGTGCTGACCAATATTTGTGTTGCAGGTAAACCAAGAGTTGCTAATGGTAAGTGAACTAGTGGGGGAGATACCCCTACTGGTACTGTGTGTTGTATTGCGTTTCCGATGTGTGAACTCTGTGTCTTCTCTGTGTAAACCTTGCATTGTTGGCATTTGTTTGACTACTTTTGTCTTCTTGATCTCTAAAATCACTATTCTGGGCTACTATGATCTGACTTGATTACTTGCATTAGGTGATTTTGGTAAACGAGGATTTGAGTGTTTCGTAGAGTTATTTAACTAATTGCTTTTAGGTGTTATTCCTAGACTGGCATGCTATATCTGCTTTTAAAAATAATAAGTTTCTTGATTTAACGATTTTAAGGGTGGATTATATTTCATGTTATCATTAATTCTAAAAAGCTATTACTTTTGAGATTGGTGACTAATATTACTGAACTTGATTTTGACTTCTCGGCTGATTTGGAAAATGTTTGGTTTTCGAAAGGTGCGTTAGTTACTTCTTTTGAACCCGAAGGGAAATGTTATCGGGGTTGGGATGAATTTTCAATATTGTATTTCAGGTCATTCTAATTATCGTATCAAAAGAAATGTTTTACCGCCATGGGCTTTGATGTTCTTCTAAATGATTATTATATGATTTGAGGAGCTGATGACACCTTCCTCGTGCGAAAATCATTTCCTGAAATAAATCGTTGATTTTGTTTGAAAGACAATTTTCACTCGTTTTTCGCACTTCGTCTTATAAATGTTTTTGGGGTGGAAGTATCACTTTAGTGATATGTCAATTGTGTGACTATTGTGCCGTCTAAAGTTTTTGTGCAGTGAGTGTTTCCTCGTTTGGGGTACCCGGTGATCCCGATTTGTGTTTGTGTGTTATGTGCTATTTGTGAACCATTGTATGAGCAATGACCAAATTATTGGTTGAGGTGTGTTCATTGTAGGAGCAATTGAACAAATCGTTTAGTATCAGTTTAATTGTTATGTGAAGATATCTAGCTAAAATTAAAAATGACTCTAATTGATGTATTGTCATCGTGCCATGTGTAGATACATGTGATCTTAGATGCAATAATGCCTTATCTGAATTCTTGATAAATTGACTGTGTCTAATAGATGATATGTAGCTTATTATTTGGGCTCTAGAAATTTGTTGTTGATAGTGTGACTGTGTGGTTGCCGACGATGTTGCTGTTATTGCGGTCGTTCTTTCTGCTATTGTTGAGGTTGTTATAATTTAAGTACGTGATAAAGTTGTTATTCTAGAGAATGTATCGATATAAGTTGCTGTAGAATTTGTTGCGGTTGCTATTGTTGTTGTTATCGTTGCTGTTAAATATTATTAGTGATATGCGAATTACCCTAGGAGGTGAAATAGATGAATTGCGATTTTTTTTAGTGAATGGGGTGTGGATAAATTTGATGTTTGGTGAATTGTTGTTGTTGAAAGGCAACTTTGATAAATTGAGTGGTATGAGTATGAATATTTGAATGATACCAAGAAATTAAAATTTCACTATGTTGCTGCCCCTGTAATAAACATACTGCTGTTTTGTCAATTATTCATGTGCTGTTTTGCAGAATTTATGTTGCTGTTTTTCAAATAGTCATGTTGCTGTTTTGCATAATTTTTTTTTTATGTTGCTGTATGCCCTTTAAAGGCATTGCTGTTGCTGTTTGTATAAAAATAAAATGCTGCTGTTGCAGAATTTTTATGTTGCTGTTTTTATCAACAAAAGTGTTGCTGTTGCAGAATTATTTTCATGTTGCTGTTTGTCATTTAAAAGCATTGTTGTTGCTGTTTTATTAAAATAAAAGAGGTGCTGTTTTTCCTCCACAAAATCGTGAAGCCTTGCTGTTTTTCTTCAAAAATAAATATGTGTTGTTGCTGAAATTTCTACCAAGAAAGGGTGCTGTTTTTCTTAAAAAATAAATACATGCTGTGGTTGCTGTTTTCTTCAAGAATAAATATGCGATGTTGCTGTTTCCTTCAAAAGAAAATATGTGCTGTAATGCTGTTTTTCTTAGAAAATAAGGTGCTGTTTACTTATATTTAAGATACTGTTTTACTCAATTTAAATGTGCTATTTGCTTAAATTTTAATGTGCTGTTTACTAAAATTTAAAGTGCTGTTTTCTCAGAATTAAGCTGCTGTTCTATGTTGTTAAGTTGCTGTTTATATGTTTTTGTTGTCGTCGTTGATGTGCCTGAGTGGCAAGTTCAGTTGATTGTTGATTTGTTATTGCTGTTGTTGGTTGTTGGCGCATTAGCGCCCATTGTCATGATTATGTTGTTGTTCATGATGATTATGTTGATGTTGATGGTTGTTAATGATGTGTTGACGATTATGTTGGTATTAATGATGTGGACGTTTATGTTGTTGTCTTGGGTACCGCCGAATGGCCCAAGTTATTATGCTGATTGTTGTTGTGGGTATCGCTGAATGGCCCACACGGTTTTGTTGTTGCTATTATTGCTGATTGTTGTTGTGGGCCTATGGCCATTGTTTAAAAAGGGATAGTTGGTCCCGGAATTTGGCGGTGTTGATGATATATGTTATTGTAATGATGTTGATTGTTGTGGCGTGCTATATGTTGTCTGTTGTAATGACATTGTCATAGAAACCAAACCGTTAGCAGTCTGCTAGTGTGCGAACCCATGAGGATGGATGAGTGGGGTAGGATGCAAGTCAGTTTACAGAGTGGCACAGCGGAGTAGAGAGTGAGCCTGATTACTACTGCTTGAAGTTACCTGGCTGAACAAGTAGGAGGGACGGCCGCCCAATCACTTATCGCCGGTAATCAAAGGAATAATAATCAGCGTGATAGATGGCACTAGTTGCCTAGAGGCCGTAGTCGTTTAATGGAGGAATGTTAGCATTAGCAGAGAAATTTCGAGGACGAAATTATTCTAAGTGGGGGAGAGTTGTAACACCCCAAAATATTTAATTAATTTATTTAATTAAGTATTTAGGCGTTTATTTTATTTAATTAATATAATTAAAAATTATAGCATATAATAAGGTGTGGTATTGTAGTAGGAGGTGGTGTTGACAATTAAATTGGGCTTAAGCTGAGGAGAGCCCATGACCCATGACCTAGGCGCATATTTAACCCCAAAAATTAGGGTTTAAGTCATTTTGTGCAAAAGAAAAGAAAGGTGCGAAATTGAGAGAAGAGAATAGAGAGAGTGAGGGCGCCGTTGGAGAAGAGAGAGGAGAAGAAGATTTCGCAAAGCTTCAAGGAAAAAGAAGGAGAAGGGTTCGACTTGCAAAGAGGAAAGAAGAAGACCTTGTGGGTGTCTAAGGAGCATACGTTTAAGAGGTTAGGGGAGTTCTATCTTTCTATATAATAGATATTCATGATAGGTTGTAAGTTGGGGATTGCCTAGATCTATCCATGTCCTTGATATGTGTGTGATTTCATGTTTGATTTATGAATGTATATGATGATCATGATGATTTGGATTGTGAATTCTATGATTAAAATTGCAAGAGTGATGTTCTAATTGTTAAAAGGGTGAATTGCATATCACGTGTTTGATTAATGTTTTGATGGTATTGTGATTGATGATAATTGGAGATGACCGTGGTAATTTGATGTTCATATTGGTAATTGAAATTTGGTGTTGAATTAGTAATTTAATTGATGAGAAATAAGATTTTGTAACCCCTAGGCGCCTTGGGCGCCATATGTGTGCATTCTGGACACTGTTCGGTTTTTCTAAAACTGGTATTGTTTTGTTGATCCAAAAATTATGTGGCTGATTGTTTTTGAAAATAGACTTAAAGCCGGTCGTTTTGGCACTGGTTTCGTTCGATTTGGAGTTGTGTAGCTCAAGTTATGAGTCTCCAAAGTTGGGTCAGATGTCTGGAAATCAAACTGTGTGCGTTCTGTTCTTGGCGCCCTGTGCATGGGCGCCGTGTTGCCTGTGTGTGGCGCGCCAGTGCGCGTGTTGCTGTCCTGGGCGCATGGCGCCCGTGTGTGTTGCCTGTGTTGCTGCCCTGGGCGCATGGCGCCCGTGCGTGTGTTCCCTGCGTTGCCTGCGATGCCTGATGTTGTGCCTTAGGCGCCCAGTGCCTAGGCGCCATTTCCAGGATGTTCCCAATTTTTAATAAAACTGTTTTCGCTATATCTTTTGACTCGGGCATCCGTTTTAAACGTTTCAAAAAGCGTTGGGAAGCTTTTTCGGTCGTCTACCTGTGTGTCATATTTTCAAAAATAAAAACTTATTATTTGCTGGTGTTTTCTGGGCGCCCAAGAGGCTGTCCCCGGTGGTCCTCCCAGGACGTTGTAAAGCCATGTTGAGTTCTTTAAAAATTCCTTTTTTGCGCACAGCCAACCGTTTTAACGATTTAGTGTCAAAGTGGATGATTATGACGATGATGCCCTTAGTGGCTAGTTAAATTACGCTTTTGCCCTTAGTGGCTAGTTAAATTACGCTTTTGCCCTTAGTGGCCAATATTTTTGATGAAGATGTGATTATGGATGATTATGACGATGATGCCCTTAGTGGCTAATTAAATGACGTTGTTGCCCTTAGTGGTCACTATTTTGATGATGATGTGATTATGACGAGGATGCCCTTAGTGGCTAATTAAATGACGTTGTTGCCCTTAGTGGCCCATATTTTGATGATGTTGTGATTATGATGATTTGTGGTTGCACATGTGTCCATAGTGTCTCATAGCATGTGCATTTCGCCCATAGTGGCAGTGACGATGTTCGCCCATAGTGGCAGTGACGATGTTCGCCCATAGTGGCAGTGACGAGTATGGTACCATCATGCATATGCCCGCGAGTGGGTTGCATTTCATATAGTCGCATGACATAGTGATGAATTGTTGTAGTGACGTGATTGATGATTTGTGACGTGTTTACTCTATGAATTGTTGTAATGACGTGATTGATGATTTGTGACGTGTTTACTCTATGAGTCGTTGTAATGACGTGATTGATGATTTGTGATGTGTTTACTCTAGTGCTGTGATTTGACTTACTGCTTATCATGTGATTTATTATATGGATTGAATTGAGCTCACCCTTCTGCTTGGAATGTTGCTCTATTGTGGCAACGCTGCAGGTAACTGCGAGTGAAGGTCCCGCTGCCTTCCTTATTAGCTGTGGGATGTTGTCGAGTCGCTCTCTGATACTGTAGCACCTAGGGGGCGTGGCTGGAGTTTGATAGTTTAATTAATTTAACTGTTTAATGACTATGTGGAATATATGCGACGTGTTTGAGAGGCTTAGCGAGTTATTATTTTTATTCCGCTGTGGCGTGTTGAATTTTTGTGAAGTCCAATTTTTATGACGATGTGGCAGTTCTTTTCTATCAACTCAATTAATGTTTTTGAAAAAGAATTACTCTGATAAAATGACGCGTAAATTAAGGGGTAGAAGAGGGGTGTTACAATTACACTTGTGATGCTAAGAGACATTGAGCCTGATCAACTTAATACTTAGTGCATCATAAGCGGAATTATGGTAGAATGATCAAGGCGCAATCCTCGACCAAGACCGGAGTCTCCAACCGGTGCATCCTCAGGAAAGGTGACAGGACGGTGGAAGAATACACCGCTAAGTTTGAGAAGTTGTCTCAGTTTTACCAAGTGGTAAAGTAAGCTCCGGATGACGAATGGAGAATGCAGAAGTATAAGAGGGGCCTTAGTGCTTTTATGACTTGGGGTCTCAGTTCTTATACTATTACCAATTATGCTGCCTTAGTGCAATCAGCCTATATCACCGAGGATGATCTCATAGGGAGTATGGGAAAAGAAGGAAGGTAGTTGAATTATCAACTCCGAATGCAAAGTGCTAAGATAATTTCACAAAGGAAAAGCAGGTGCAACTCTCCGATTCTTCAAAAGGTCAAGATGTTCTAATTGTGGAAAGCAACACAATTTAGAAATCGTACGAGATGCGGAAGGCATCACAATGGTGATCGTTAGCAAAGATTAATCGGTGCTATTATTGTAATGAAGAGGGGTATGAGATCAGTTTTCAATAACTCTGTCAGTGTATTATATGATTCGGGTGCAACCTATTGCTGTATATCCCGATTGCGTGTGAATCGGTTGGGATTAGCCTTATCATCGCTATCCGAGCCGATAACTATTTTAACTGCTGCTAAGGGTCGTGTCCAGACCTAATCTTTGTATAGAATTGTCTACTTGTCATAGGAGGCAGAAACTTCGTTGTAGAATTTATTGTTTGCCTATGAGAAGTGTGGACACCATTTTGAGTATGAATTGGATGACTGCAAATCATGTTGCAATCGACTGTGTTAATCAACTATCAGCTTCGCTTCAGAATCAGTTGAATGGTCTAGGACAAATTCTGAAGCGGTTACCTGGTTCACCTTAGACGGTCAATCTTCATTCCAAGGTGCGGAAGCACATGTTAGTATGTTATCTGCATCCACTGAAACTAGTTTAGATTTGGCGAACATTCAGGTTGTGAATGACCTTCTGGATGTTTTCACGATGAAGTTTCTTCTGAACCTCCAGAGCGAGAGGTAGAGTTACTGTAGAATTGGTTCCTGGCACAGGATCATTATCTATTGTTTCTTATTGAATGTTTCTTCAGAATTAAAGGAATTGAAGTATCAACTTGAGAAGTCGATCTCGAAGAGGTTCATTCGACCGAGCGCTTCTCTATGGGGTGTTCCGGTGTTGCTTGTCAGGAAGAAAGATGGAAGTAGGAGATTGTGTATTGATTATCAACAACTCAACAAAGTGACGATCAAGAACAAATATCCTTTGCCAAGGATACACGAATTGCTGGATCAACTTCGAGGTGCCGTGGTGTTTTCAAAAATTGATCTGAGGTCAGGTTATCATCAATTAAAAGTTAGAGCCTTAGATATTCCGAAGACAGTTTTCCGTACTAGGTATGGACATTACGAGTTCGTAGTGATGCCCTTCGGTTTGACTAATACTCCAGCGGTATTCATGGATTACCTGAACCGAGTTTTCCTCAATTACCTAGATCAATTTGTAGTCATTTTCATTGATGGTATCTCGATGTGCTCGAAGACCATTGAGGAGCATGTCCAACATCTCCGCCTTGTTCTGAAAGTACTCCGAGAGAATAAGTTGTACTTGAAATCTTCGGAGTGTGATTTTTGGGTGTCAGAGGTAAAGTCTTTGGGACATGTGATTTCCCAAGTCGGGAGTTTCTGTAGATCCCAGTAAGAAGGAAGCGGTGTTGAATGGGAGTGACCGACATCAGCCGCAGAGATCAGAAGTTTCTGGGTCTAGCCGGTTACTATAAGAGATTTGTTAAAGGGTTCTCACAATTAGTTCTTCCACTTACTCAGTTGACTCGAAAGGGTCAACCGTTTACGTGGGATGTCGATTGTGAAGAATGTTTCAAGAATTGAAGGTTAGGTTGACTTCTACACCAATCCTGATTCTTCTGGATCCGTCTTTGAAATTCCAAATTTACAGCGATGTTTCTAGGAAGGGTTTAGGAGGTGTTCTTGTGCAGAATCAACAAGGGATAGCTTATGCATTTAGGAAATTGAAGGCTCATAAGGAGAATTATCCAACTCATGAATTGGAGTTAATACCTATTGTAACACCCCTTTTCTACCCTTATATTACCCGTCATTTATCAGAGTAATTCTTTTCAAAAATATTGTTTTAACTGATAGAAAAGAAATGCTACAACTTCATTAAAATGAACTCATCAATATGCACTCTTCAAATTTGTGCAATCAAACATCCGTTATGGAAAATCAAATCCTCATAAAGCACATCACAGCGGAATAAACACCATCTCACCAAATACTCTCAAACACGTCTCAATATAACAATAAAGGTCATTATTCGACTAATTAAACAAATTATCCAACTTCACCCATGCCCCCTAGGTGTTACAGTATCAGAGAGCGACACAAAATACATCCAAAAAAGCTAAAAGTAAGGCAGCAAGTCCTTCACTCGCGGTTGTAACACCCGTTTCTACCCCTTTCATTTATAACAATTATCAGAGTGCACAAATTATTTTTTTGAAACGGAATGCTACATTTACTTCAAAAACACGTCATTTGTTTAACTTAAATTAAAATCATTACGTGGCATCATGGGCGGGCCATTACTCAAAAATACGGTTACAACGTTAAAATAAAATCCAACAAGTCGTACAAGACAAAATCACTATCTAATAAGACGCCCCCCAGGTGCTACGTATCAGAGCGACTCGAACTCAAAGGAATGAAGGTCAAGGCCTTCAAGTACGGTTACCTGTAAGGTAAAAATCAACAAAAAGGGGTGAGTCTCAAACCCTATAATAAAGTACATAAGGAGTAGTATGTACAGATACAGGACTACATCAATCACAGCAATATTCACTTTAATCACCAGTTCAGTCAATCGAAATTAATCACCATTTCATCACCAACTAATTATTCACCAAACAATCACCAAATAAATAATCACCAAGACATTCGCCAACTGTATGTTTAATGTATGAGATGCAACCCAAAACTCCACTGGGCATATACATGTGGATCCATTCACCAAAATGAGCCTTGAGGGCATTCACCAAAATTTATAATAAGGCCGAAGCCCGAGGCCGAAGCCTATTCACCAAAAATTATGCATATGATTATGCGACACCATGACAATGCATCACACACCAGAATCACCAAATAAAAGTATGCCATAGCATATTCACCGACAGTTGGTTTATTCACCCACACCCAAAAGAGGATCACACACCCCATTCACCAATAATAATATACACCATATATATATATATATATATATATATATATATTTATTTGCATACCACACTATTACACATAACACTACTTTCACCGTGACAACACCATTTCAAAATACAAGGATCAGTACCTTAGTCTCATGAAGAACACCAACATTTTATTTAAAAGGAACAGTAGCAATTTCACAAACCAAACAACAACAAGTACACAGTCACTTGGGACTTTCAGAAAACGACCGGGTAAAAATATTAAGTTTTGGTTTTGGCCTGGACAAACAGATAGACAATTAAATAAGCGTCGTAACGCACTTTGAAACACCTAAAACGGACACCCGAGTCAAAAGTTACGTTAAAAACAAATTTAGGAAAAATTAGGCAACACTGCTGGAAACTGGCGCCTTAGGCGCCCAGCGCCCAGGCAACACGCACACGGGCGCCCAGCGCGCAACACAGCGCATCCGCGCGCACAACAGGCGCCCAGCGCCCAGGCGCGCGCCACACACACACACGCACGCAAGCAGGCGCCCAGCGCCCAGCGCGCAACACAGCGCACGCACAGCAGGCGCCCAGCGCCCAGGCGCGCGCCACACTTGCCCAGCCACACACACAGCGCCCTTGGCGCCCAGCACAGGGCGCCTGGCGCCCAGCACACTGCCAGAACCAGATTTTTACACAAATTCAGCCCAAACATCAATTTTTCTCAATTTTAAAACATCAAAATTATATTTTCTTTTCCACCATCTAAAATCCTCACTCACCCAAAAAATCAATTTTTATTTGAAATCACCAAAACCATATGGACAACCATCATCACCATCACCATGGCACCCTAGGCGCCTATGCACACACCCACACCAAAGTATCACCAACACACACTAACTTGGCACTCGGCACACAAACACAACATAAGATGCACTTAACACATGGCACACAAACACAACACAAAATACACTTAGCCAAAACACAATAATTTGGCACGGGGCGCCTAGCACAAGGACGCCTACTTCCATGACCAAAATTCCGACAACGTCAATACTTGGCGCGGGGCACCCCACTCAAGGGCGCCTAATTCCGCACCTAGACAACAATTTCCAGCAACACTAAAAATACCACAAGGGCGCCTTATGCGCCTATAACACCCAAAACATCAGATTCACCAACAACAATACATGAGTACCAAGTGCTCAATCATCATCAACTATTTCAAACACCACAAGATTACTCCAAACTCAATGAATTCAGCCCAACATCATCATTTATACATTTATTCGAGCACTTAGTACGCAATTCGAAATTCATCATACAGAGCAACAATTCGCATATCATCAAAATGAGCAACAATTGAACAACAACATACTCATATATCATCAACAACATAAAAAGTCAATTTAAACAGGACATAGGACCTAACCCCTACATACATCCCATTATGTTCCCTATTATAAGGCAAGACCCACCCTTACCTTAGTTTCACCGAAGACGGAGACCCCTCCACGTGCACACCGAGTAACCACAGCAACTGGGCTCCTCTCCTCTCCTATGGAAGTCGCGCCCCTCTCTTCTTCTTTCTTCTCCCTTAGTGCCGTTCTTCTCTTTTCTTTTTCTCTTCTCACGCTCTCTCCTTTCTCTTCTCTCAACTCACGCTTTCTTTTCTTTTTTCACAAATGAGGCGCCACTTCACTAACCTAGCGCCTAGCAGCTCAAGTCTACGGGCTTGGGCTTGGCGCACTGGGCCAATCATAACACCTCCGAAGTACCAACACCACCCCCTTCAGATAAATAAAATAATATATTAATAACTAAAACCACCCAATACTATTATTATTATTATCATCATTATTATTATTATTATTATTATTTCTATCACCAACTCCTATTTAATTTAATTAACTAAATACTAAATAACTATTTAATTAATTTCCGGGTGTTACAACTCTCCCCCACTTAGATTATTTTCGTCCTCGAAAATTCGCATCAACATCTCCCTAACTCACCGGCTGGCTACGACAATTGACATCCTCACGGTTATGCTCTAACTAGTCCGTACCCACGATTACAATTAATCCTCCCAACGACAAACAACAAAACTCGCAACAAGGTCTCTGTCGAAGATCGACAAGGAACACAAGAACACACCAAGCAACATAAGACCAATCAGAGAAAACAACACAAGACTTAAGCATTCACAACATTCACCAGTATTAAAACAATGAGCGGCATCGATATCGACAATAGGTTTAGCGGAAATTCTAACGAAACACATACCTCCGAAATGATCATCATTCTTCAGCAGACTCAGTGCCCACCAAGGCAAACACCCTCCCACTAGACTTCTCTTTCTTCGGCTTGGGACACTTGGTACTAATATGTCCCATCTCCCCACAGTTGTAGCAAACAACGTCTCTCTTCTCGCACTTAGCAGCTACGTGGCCTTCCTTGCCACACTTGAAACACTTGAAGGTCATGCAATCGGGACTCTTATGTCCCGGCTTTCCACACTTGTGACACACAATGCCCGCAGTAGCGTCTCCCCCACTTGGCTTCCTGCCCGAACTCTCCTCTCCCTTTCCCTTACCACTTGAAACATCATAGGGCTTCCCCCTAAACTGAGAATTTCTCTTCTCCTTCACAGCCTTGTAAGCAGCAGAACTGTCTTCCTCATAGATCCTACACTTATCAACCAATCTAGCGAAGACCCGAACCTCTTGATATCCAATTGCTTTCTTTATATCAGGACGTAGGCCACTCTCGAACTTGACACATTTTGAAAATTCAGAATTGGCATCGTTAGCATAATAAGGACAAAATTGAGCCAGCTCCTCAAACTTGGCAGCATAATCAGCCACAGTCTTGTCTCCCTGCTTCAGCTCTAAAAACTCCACTTCTTTCTTGGCTCGCACATCCTCAGGGTAATACTTCCTCTTGAACTCTCTTGTGAAAACCTCCCAAGTTACTTCCTCACCAGCATTTTCCAATCTTCGCAGCATTCCCAACCACCAGTCGTCAGCTTCCTCTGCTAGCATATGAGTCCCAAACTTCACTTTTTGAGCCGGAGTACACTCCATGACACGAAAGACCCGCTCTATCTCCTTCAGCCATGACAACGCTCCATCCGGGTTGTACCGACCCTTAAAGGTGGGTGGGTTCTCTCTCTGGAATGTAGCCAAATTGCGCGTCCCGTCATTAACAACACCGGGTATATTACCCATCGCCCCGGCTATAGCCTGCAAGGCAGCAGCAAGTGCAGCATCGTCCCGTCTGGCCATTCTAGCACTGCAACAGAAAACAGAATCAGAAACGAGTAACAAACTCAATGTTACTCAACACGACGACTCAACTACCGGCCGGACAGACCGAACTGCTCTGATACCACTATGTAACACCCGTTTCTACCCCTTTCATTTATAACAATTATCAGAGTGCACAAATTATTTTTTTGAAACGGAATGCTACATTTACTTCAAAAACACGTCATTTGTTTAACTTAAATTAAAATCATTACGTGGCATCATGGGCGGGCCATTACTCAAAAATACGGTTACAACGTTAAAATAAAATCCAACAAGTCGTACAAGACAAAATCACTATCTAATAAGACGCCCCCCAGGTGCTACGTATCAGAGCGACTCGAACTCAAAGGAATGAAGGTCAAGGCCTTCAAGTACGGTTACCTGTAAGGTAAAAATCAACAAAAAGGGGTGAGTCTCAAACCCTATAATAAAGTACATAAGGAGTAGTATGTACAGATACAGGACTACATCAATCACAGCAATATTCACTTTAATCACCAGTTCAGTCAATCGAAATTAATCACCATTTCATCACCAACTAATTATTCACCAAACAATCACCAAATAAATAATCACCAAGACATTCGCCAACTGTATGTTTAATGTATGAGATGCAACCCAAAACTCCACTGGGCATATACATGTGGATCCATTCACCAAAATGAGCCTTGAGGGCATTCACCAAAATTTATAATAAGGCCGAAGCCCGAGGCCGAAGCCTATTCACCAAAAATTATGCATATGATTATGCGACACCATGACAATGCATCACACACCAGAATCACCAAATAAAAGTATGCCATAGCATATTCACCGACAGTTGGTTTATTCACCCACACCCAAAAGAGGATCACACACCCCATTCACCAATAATAATATACACCATATATATATATATTTATTTGCATACCACACTATTACACAGAACACTACTTTCACCGTGACAACACCATTTCAAAATACAAGGATCAGTACCTTAGTCTCATGAAGAACACCAACATTTTATTTAAAAGGAACAGTAGCAATTTCCAAAACCAAACAACAACTAGTACACTGTCACTTGGGACTTTCAGAAAACGACCGGGGAAAAATATTAAGTTTTGGTTTTGGCCTGGACAAACAGATAGACAATTAAATAAGCGTCGTAACGCACTTTGAAACACCTAAAACGGACACCCGAGTCAAAAGTTACGTTAAAAACAAATTTAGGAAAAATTAGGCAACACTGCTGGAAACTGGCGCCTTAGGCGCCCAGCGCCCAGGCAACACGCACACTGGCGCCCAGCGCGCAACACAGCGCATCCGCGGGCACAACAGGCGCCCAGCGCCCAGGCGCGCGCCACACACACACACGCACGCAAGCAGGCGCCCAGCGCCCAGCGCGCAACACAGCGCACGCACAGCAGGCGCCCAGCGCCCAGGCGCGCGCCACACTTGCCCAGCCACACACACAGCGCCCTTGGCGCCCAGCACAGGGCGCATGGCGCCCAGCACACTGCCAGAACCAGATTTTTACACAAATTCAGCCCAAACATCAATTTTTCTCAATTTTAAAACATCAAAATTATATTTTCTTTTCCACCATCTAAAATCCTCACTCACCCAAAAAATCAATTTTTATTTGAAATCACCAAAACCATATGGACAACCATCATCACCATCACCATGGCACCCTAGGCGCCTATGCACACACCCACACCAAAGTATCACCAACACACACTAACTTGGCACTCGGCACACAAACACAACATAAGATGCACTTAACACATGGCACACAAACACAACACAAAATACACTTAGCCAAAACACAATAATTTGGCACGGGGCGCCTAGCACAAGGACGCCTACTTCCATGACCAAAATTCCGACAACGTCAATACTTGGCGCGGGGCACCCCACTCAAGGGCGCCTAATTCCGCACCTAGACAACAATTTCCAGCAACACTAAAAATACCACAAGGGCGCCTTATGCGCCTATAACACCCAAAACATCAGATTCACCAACAACAATACATGAGTACCAAGTGCTCAATCATCATCAACTATTTCAAACACCACAAGATTACTCCAAACTCAATGAATTCAGCCCAACATCATCATTTATACATTTATTCGAGCACTTAGTACGCAATTCGAAATTCATCATACAGAGCAACAATTCGCATATCATCAAAATGAGCAACAATTGAACAACAACATACTCATATATCATCAACAACATAAAAAGTCAACTTAAACAGGACATAGGACCTAACCCCTACATACATCCCATTATGTTCCCTATTATAAGGCAAGACCCACCCTTACCTTAGTTTCACCGAAGACGGAGACCCCTCCACGTGCACACCGAGTAACCACAGCAACTGGGCTCCTCTCCTCTCCTATGGAAGTCGCACCCCTCTCTTCTTCTTTCTTCTCTCTTAGTGCCGTTCTTCTCTTTTCTTTTTCTCTTCTCACGCTCTCTCCTTTCTCTTCTCTCAACTCACGCTTTCTTTTCTTTTTTCACAAATGAGGCGCCACTTCACTAACCTAGCGCCTAGCAGCTCAAGTCTACGGGCTTGGGCTTGGCGCACTGGGCCAATCATAACACCTCCGAAGTACCAACACCACCCCCTTCAGATAAATAAAATAATATATTAATAACTAAAACCACCCAATACTATTATTATTATTATCATTATTATTATTATTATTATTATTATTATTATTATTATTATTATTTCTATCACCAACTCCTATTTAATTTAATTAACTAAATACTAAATAACTATTTAATTAATTTCGGGGTGTTACAGCGGTTACCTGCAGCGTTGCCACAATAGAGCAACATTCCAAGCAGAAGGGGTGAGAATTTCAATAAAACATAATCAAGCATGAACAGAGAAATATGGACAGTAAATCATACGACATCAGCAATATCATCAAACTCATCATTAGAGAATATCAATTCAGACACAATTAATTTCAAGGAATCACCGTCATGAAAATGCATGTAAATGCAACCCCCTCCAGGGCATATGCATGATGGTACCATATCGTCATAAAAACCACTCAAGGCATATCATCATCATAAAAAAAGAACCACTCAAGGCATATCATCATCAATAAGAGGCCGAAGCCTATTCGTCATAGTATGCACATTCCATGAGACTCTATGAACACATGTGCAATTCATCAAACACTCACCAGGAGTACTCATCATCGTCATCATAAAAAAAAAACACCACTCAAGGCACATCATCATAAAAATACTCTTAGAATGAACCCGACATATTCATCAAAATCATATAGATCACATCATCATAATCACTCATAGAGTGAACTCGTCATATTCCTCAAAATTGTATTGCACCTCAGCATAGTCATACATACCATCATCATCATTAAGCATATATATATATATATATATATATATATATATATATATATATATATATATATATATATATATATCAGTTATCTTTTAGCTTAGTATGTTATAAAATAGTAAACTGATTGACTATGGGATTACTCAGGTAACTGGTACTACTTGCAACAGGCATTGGCCACATTTGCAAGACTCTCAATGATGCCTTTGTAAATACACCAGTGAAAGAAATTCTGATCTTAGTGGTAAACCACAGTCTAGCCATAGTCAAGGAGTACACTAGTAGTATAACCCTTTACAGTAATTCATTTATATAAACATAACATCACATTTTTAGTAGTGGAAACATCTCATTTGAATTGGGAAAAAACATTGTATTTACATTTGAGAACAACACCATAATTTTAAATTGTAAAACTTCATATTTGTGGAGAAGTGAACTCATCATTTGGATTGATAAAAACCGCACATTTTATAGAGAGAGACATCACATTTTCCTTGGAAAAATATCTCATTTGAAAAATGGGAAAAACGGCAAGAAAAACAGCGAAAAACAGTGAAAACCAGTGGAGACAGGTGACTCATATCATCGACTTCAAAAAAACAAAATTATTCATCATTTCCATTCACCAAGGTCCATCACGAAATCATCGAGTATTTTCATCACGAGTTCATCAAAACTCATCAAAGTAAATTATCAAGAATTCATTGAGAAATCACCAAATGTCTTCACAAAACATCATCAAATTTTATGCTAACAATTCATCAAATCATTCGAAACAACATCAAATTCAGCAAGACAACATCAAAGCTCTTCAACAATTTCAAACCATCGAACACCATCAAACATATCAAATCCATCAACAAATTCCAATTTCATCAAAAACCCACAAGACCCTATGTCTACCCAATTATGTCAAATGAAACGCTCACCCTTACCTCTTAAACGTAAGCTCCGTAGAAGAAGATTGAAGACACCAACGAGTAACCACAGCAACACACGAGCAAAGCCTTGGAATTCCTCCCCCAACTCGTGAAACCCTAACCTTAGCTTTGGGAAGATCCAATTTCGTCCTCAGCTCCCCTGTCTTCTAACTCAGGAACTGCTCTCTTATCGAATCCCTCTACGATACGAGAAGAACGCAACAAACCGCGTCACAAACGGAGCTCCGGAGACAAAGTTATGCCCAAAAGAGTGAAAACGGATCCAGGAAAAAAATGCCCTAGCTGCGCAGAACGCAGTTTAAAACGCAGACTCGCGCGCGGCACGCGAGTTACGCGCGAGTGGCGCGCGGAGAGGCAGAAACACCACTGCTCGTGCACTGCAGCTGCGCGCGGTGCGCGACTTATGCAAAAGTGGCGCGCGGACAGGCATAAACTATAGCAGACTAATTTTCTTTCATTCTCTTGATTTTTTTCACCCTTCCCACCACCAATCACCAATTGAAAACAACAATAATACGCTCAAAATTCCCCACTAAACACCAAATCATCAAAGACAACATATTCTCAATTTTCTTCAATCGTTCTACCAATTCAATTAACACTAAATTTTTAATAAAATTGGGGCGTTACAACTCTCCCCCACTTAAAATTTTTCGTCCACGAAAACATACCTGATTCAAATAACTCTGGATACGACGCTCGCATCTTATCCTCCAGCTCACGTCAGGCTTTCACCAGTTGCCCCAAACCATACCACCTTCACCAGATTGATCTTCTTACCTCGAAGGGTCTTCACTTCCCAATCCTCAATTCGTACAGGCACAGTCTCCACCGTGAGATTATCCCGCACCTCTACATCATCTGGTTGGATCACATGAGACGGATCTGCAATATACTTCCGAAGCTGCGACACGTGAAACACGTCGTGCAAGTTCGAAAGATTAGGTAGCAAGGCCCCCCGATATGCAACACTTCCAACTCTTTCCGTAATCTGATACGGCCCAATGAAACGAGGAGTCAACTTCTTTGATTTCAACGCTCGCCCGACACCAGTCATAGGTGTGACCCTCAAGAACACGTGGTCACCCGCTTCAAACTCTAAATCTTTCCTTCTCTTATCATGGTAGCTCTTCTGTCTACTCTGCGACGCTTTCATTTTCTCCCGGATCATCTTTACCTTCTCAGTAGTCTCTCTGACTAACTCGGGTCCAAGCACTAGACTTTCCCCAGTCTCATACCAACATACCGGAGTTCTACATCTTCTACCATACAACGCCTCAAACGGTGCCATCCCGATACTGGAATGATAACTATTGTTGTAAGTGAACTCAATTAACGGAAGATGAGCATCCCACGCACCTCCCTGCTCCAGAACACATGATCTCAACAGATCTTCCAAAGATTGAATCGTCCTCTCTGTCTGCCCATCTGTTTGAGGATGATAAGCTGAACTCAACCTCAATTTCGAACCCAACTCCTTCTGCAAGCTACTCCAAAATTCCGAAGTGAACCTTGGGTCTCTATCTGACACAATGCACAAAGGAACACCATGCAGCTTCACAATCACCTGAATGTAGATTTCAGCCAATCTCGACACCGGATACTTAATGCCGATAGGAATAAAATGAGCCGACTTCGTCAATCTATCCACGACCACCCAAATTGAATCATGCCCTCTCACCGTATTGGGAAACCCAGTCACAAAATCAATGGAGATACTATCCCACTTCCACTCTGGAACACTCAACGGTTGCATCTTTCCTGCAGGCTTTTGATGCTCGACCTTGGATTTCTGACATGTCAAACACGAATACACAAACTGCGCCACATCACGCTTCAATCCAGGCCACCAGAACATCTTTTTCAGATCTTGATACATTTTTGTCGCTCCAGGATGGATACTCAACTTACTTCTATGGCCTTCCTCAAGAATTGCCTTTCTCATCCCCTCATCTTCGGGAACACAAATTCTCCCACGATACCTCAACACATTCTGCGCATCTATCTCGAAATCCTTATTCTCAGACTGACCAATCCCACTAATTAAATCAACCAATTTCACATCTAACTTCTGCGCTTCCCGGATACTAGCCATAAAATCATTGCCAATTTTCAACATACCCAATCTGACACTCTGAGGTGTAACTTCACAAGCTAAGCTCATGTCCCTGAATTGCTCAATCAACTCAAGCTCTCTAGCCATCAATGCCGACATATGCAAAGTCTTCCGACTCAGAGCATCTGCAACTACATTAGCTTTACCCGGATGATAACTCAACTCAAAATCATAATCTTTCAATAGCTCTAACCACCGGCGCTGCCTCATATTCAATTCTTTCTGATCGAACAGATACCGTAGACTCTTGTGATCGCTGAACACCTCAAACCTCGATCCATACAAATAATGTCTCCATATCTTTAATGCGAATACCACAGCAGCAAGCTCTAAGTCATGAGTGGGGTAATTCTTCTCATGAGTTCTCAATTGTCTCGACGCATAAGCGACCACTTTCCCATTCTGCATAAGTACACCGCCCAAACCCATCTTGGAAGCATCACAGTAAACCACAAACGGCTCATCCGGATTAGGTAGGGTCAACACTGGAGACGTAGTCAACCTCCTCTTCAGCTCATTGAAACTTTCTTCACATCGGTCATCCCAAACAAAAGCCTTGCCCTTGCAAGTCAATTGGGTTAATGGCAGGGCCAACTTCGAAAACCCCTCAATGAATCTTCTATAATAACCGGCCAATCCCAGAAAACTCCTTATTTCAGTGACTGACTTTGGGGATTCCCACTGCAACACCGCATCAACTTTGGAAGGATCCACCGCAATCCCTTCCCTAGAAATCACATGACCGAGAAAACTGACCTTTTTCAACCAAAACTCACACTTGGACAACTTGGCATATAACTTTCGACTCCTCAGAATTTCTAACACCAACCTCAAGTGTTCCGCATGCTCCTCTTCTGACTTAGAGTAAATCAGAATGTCATCAATGAAAACCACCACAAACTTGTCCAAGTACTCACGGAAGATTTGGTTCATGTATCCCATGAATACCCCCGGCGCATTAGTCACACCGAAAGGCATAACGGAATACTCATAGTGCCCATATCTTGTCCTAAATGCCGTCTTCTGGACATCTTCATCCTTGACCTTGATCTGATGATAACCAGACCTTAAGTCAATCTTGCTAAATACTTTAGCACCCACTAACTGATCCATCAAGTCATCAATTCTTGGCAACGGATACTTGTTCTTGATGGTAACTTTATTTAACTGTCGATAGTCTACACACAACCTCATACTACCATCTTTCTTTTTCACCAGCAACACAGGAGCTCCCCAAGGTGACACACTCGGTCTTACAAACTTCTTTTCTAATAAATCTTCTAGTTGCTTTTTCAATTCTGCCAACTCAGATGCAGACATCCTATATGGTGCCATAGACACAGGCTTAGTGCCATGAACTAGATCAATAGCAAACTCCACCTCTCTCTCTGGTGGTACATCCGGAATCTCATCAGGGAACACCTCAGAAAACTCACGCACTACCGGCAACACATCAATCTTCGCTTGGCTCTCGGCAAACAACGACGCCAACAGCGAAAACAGCTGAACCTCTTCTTTCATCACTCTATGCAGCTGACCCGCAGATAACAACCCAGACTCCTCTTCAAGCGACTCAAAACTTATGGACCTCTCCCGACAGTTGATATGAACATGGTTATCAACTAACCAGTCCATACCCAGAATGACATCCATTCCACTCAGCGGCAAACAAATCAGATCAACCAAAAATTCTCTACCACAGATACAGGACATTTAGCACAAACAGCGGAGGTAGTCACCGAACCCTTAGCTGGAGTATCGATAACCATCTCCCTCAACATATCAGATAAAACAAGACTTAATTTCTCAACACAAGCAGCAGCAATAAAACTGTGGGTAGCACCAGTATCAACAATAGCAATGAGAGGAATATTATTGATATAGCACGTACCTCGAATTTCATTCACCACATCAGACCCAGCTAGAGCGAACACCTTTCCAAATGACTTCTCCTTCTTGGGTTTTGAGCACTGTGTACTGATGTGACCACTCTCCCCACAATTAAAGCATAGCACCTCCTTCTTATCACAGTTAGAAGCCATGTGTCCCTCTTTCCCACACTTGTAACACCTCTTCTTCTCATTATTTGGACAATCCGGACTCTTATGGCCTACCTTCCCACACATGTAACAAGTAACACCGGCTGCAGCATCTCCCCCACTTCGCTTAGACCCACCAACAAACTTACCCACAAACTTTCCTTTGCCCTTACCGGCAGGCACCTCATATGGCTTACCACGACCCGAAAAGTTCTTTTGCTTTTTCCTTATAATTCTGGAGAAGGCATTATTGTCCTCCTCAAAAATTCTGGCGCTATTAACCAACAATGGAAACACACGAATTTGCTGATACCCTATGGCCCGCTTAATGTCAGCACGCAACCCGTTTTCGAACTTGATGCATTTGGAGAACTCAGCACCCTCTCCCTCATAATGAGGATAAAACTTAGACAGCTCAGAAACTTTGCAGCATACTCAGTGGCAGTCATGCTACCTTGCTCAAGTCTCGGAAACTCAACCTCCTTCTTCCCGCGGACATCCTCCGGATAGTACTTTCTCTTGAATTCCCTCTCAAACACAGTCCAAGTAACCTCCTCATTGGCAGCCGTCAACCCCTGACTAGTCGTCCTCCACCAGTCATAAGCCTCTTTCTTCAACATATGTGTGCCATAGCGAACTTTCTGAGCATCGGTGCAATCCATAACGCGGAAGATCCGCTCCATCTCACTTAGCCACTCAAGGGCACCATCAGGATTATACCCGCCTTCAAAAGTAGGAGGGTTCTCACGCTGGAACGTAGCCAAACTACGCGTCCCATCACCAGTAGCATTGGGTATGTTACCCACAACCCCAGCTATAGCCTGCAAAGGAGCAGCAAGTGCAGCATCGTTCCGTCCTGCCATTCTAGTACTGCAATCAAAGAACATAATTTAGAAACGAGTAACAAACTAAAATGCTACTCAACTCGACGACTCAACCACCGGCCGGACAGACCGAACTTCTCTGATACCACTTATGTAACACCCCTTTTCTACCCTTATATTACCCGTCATTTATCAGAGTAATTCTTTTCAAAAATATTGTTTTAACTGATAGAAAAGAAATGCTACAACTTCATTAAAATGAACTCATCAATATGCACTCTTCAAATTTGTGCAATCAAACATCCGTTATGGAAAATCAAATCCTCATAAAGCACATCACAGCGGAATAAACACCATCTCACCAAATACTCTCAAACACGTCTCAATATAACAATAAAGGTCATTATTCGACTAATTAAACAAATTATCCAACTTCACCCACGCCCCTTAGGTGTTACAGTATCAGAGAGCGACACAAAATACATCCCAAAAAGCTAAAAGTAAGGCAGCAAGTCCTTCATTCGCGGTTACCTGCAGCGTTGCCACAATAGAGCAACATTCCAAGCAGAAGGGGTGAGAATTTCAATAAAACATAATCAAGCATGAACAGAGAAATATGGACAGTAAATCATACGACATCAGCAATATCATCAAACTCATCATTAGAGAATATCAATTCAGACACAATTAATTTCAAGGAATCACCGTCATGAAAATGCATGTAAATGCAACCCCCTCCAGGGCATATGCATGATGGTACCATATCGTCTTAAAAACCACTCAAGGCATATCATCATCATAAAAAAGAACCACTCAAGGCATATCATCATCAATAAGAGGCCGAAGCCTATTCGTCATAGTATGCACATGCCATGAGACTCTATGAACACATGTGCAACTCATCAAACACTCACCCGGAGTACTCATCATCGTCATCATAAAAAAAAAACACCACTCAAGGCACATCATCATAAAAATACTCTTAGAATGAACCCGACATATTCATCAAAATCATATAGATCACATCATCATAATCACTCATAGAGTGAACTCGTCATATTCCTCAAAATTGTATTGCACCTCAGCAAAGTCATACATACCATCATCATCATTAAGCATATATATATATATATATATATATATATATATATTTCAGTTATCTTTTAGCTTAGTATGTTATAAAATAGTAAACTGATTGACTATGGGATTACTCAGGTAACTGGTACTACTTGCAACAGGCATTGGCCACATTTGCAAGACTCTCAGTGAAGCCTTTGTAAATACACCAGTGAAAGAAATTCTGATCTTGGTGGTAAACCACAGTCTAGCCATAGTCAAGGAGTACACTAGTAGTATAACCCTTTACAGTAATTCATTTATATAAACATAACATCACATTTTTAGTAGTGGAAACATCTCATTTGAATTGGGAAAACATTGTATTTACATTTGAGAACAACACCATAATTTTAAATTGTAAAACTTCATATTTGTGGAGAAGTGAACTCATCATTTGGATTGATAAAAACCTCACATTTTATAGAGAGAGACATCACATTTTCCTTGGAAAAATATCTCATTTGAAAAATGGGAAAAACGGCAAGAAAAACAGCGAAAAACAGTGAAAACCAGTGGAGACAGGTGACTCATATCATCGACTTCAAAAAAACAAAATTATTTATCATTTCCATTCACCAAAGGTCCATCACGAAATCATCGAGTATTTTCATCACGAGTTCATCAAAACTCATCAAAGTAAATTATCAAGAATTCATTGAGAAATCACCAAATGTCTTCACAAAACATCATCAAATTTTATGCTAACAATTCATCAAATCATTCGAAACAACATCAAATTCAGCAAGACAACATCAAAGCTCTTCAACAATTTCAAACCATCGAACACCATCAAACATATCAACTCCATCAACAAATTCCAATTTCATCAAAAACCCACGAGACCCTATGTCTACCCAATTATGTCAAATGAAACGCTCACCCTTACCTCTTAAACGTAAGCTCCGTAGAAGAAGATTGAAGACACCAACGAGTAACCACAGCAACACACGAGCAAAGCCTTGGAATTCCTCCCCCAACTCGCGAAAACCCTAACCTTAGCTTTGGGAAGATCCAATTTCGTCCTCAGCTCCCCTGTCTTCTAACTCAGGAACTGCTCTCTTATCGAAGCCCTCTGCGATACGAGAAGAACGCAACAAACCGCGTCACAAACGGAGCTCCGGAGACAAAGTTATGCCCAAAAGAGTGAAAACGGATGCAGGAAAAAAATGCCCTAGCTGCGCAGAACGCAGTTTAAAACGCAGACTCGCGCGCGGCGCGTGAGTTACGCGCGAGTTGCGCGCGGAGAGGCAGAAACACCACTGCTCGTGCACTGCAGCTGCGCGCGGTGCGCGACTTACGCGCAAGTGGCGCGCGGACAGGCAGAAACTACAGCAGACTAATTTTCTTTCATTCTCTTGATTTTTTTCACCCTTCCCACCACCAATCACCAATTGAAAACAACAATAATACGCTCAAAATTACCCACTAAACACCAAATCATCAAAGACAACATATTCTCGATTTTCTTCAATCGTTCTACCAATTCAATTAACACTAAATTTTTAATAAAATTGGGGCGTTACACCTATTGTGTATGCACCGAAGATTTGAAGGCATTACCGGTATGAGTCTCGTTTCGAAATCTTTAGTGGTCACAAGAGTTTAAAGTATCTGTTGATCAGAAAGAACTGAATAACAGGCGAAGGAGATGGGTTAAATTCCCGAAGGATTATAAATTTGTGCTGAAGTAGCATTCAAGAGAGGCCAATGTTGTAACAGATGCGCTGAGTAGGGAATCCGTTCACATGGCAGAGTTAATGATGCAAGAAATGAAATTCTTAGAGTCTTTTAGATCTAAGTTGGGGTACATCCATAAGTTTCCACATGGGTGACGAGCAATTAGTTTGTTAACCTCTCCTTTGTGAAGGTTAATAATGAGATTGTATTTTGAGATTCCGTTTGACAAGTCAAACGTGAATACGAATATGAAAGTGAGGTGACTGTTGACTGTTTTCACGTTGCGAATAACCATCAAAGGATTAATCGATGGATCTGCTTGCAAGTGACTGAAATTTCCGAAGTGAAGCTTGGTGTGCGGCGTGATAGTTTTGAAAAATCATTTTTTTGTGAAAACCCGCATGCTAAAGTTAATTTTGGGAACGAATCAAGAGGCTAATAGGATCTGATTGAGGAAAATCATAGAAGGCGTGCTTAGGTTGAGGGAAACTCAACGCTACTGGCTAATTTGGAAAGGAATCGGATGCGTCGTTGGTAAAAACCTTGTGATGAAGTTGCAATAGAGGAAAAAGAGTTCTGAGTTTTTTTTGATAGTTGTTTTGAGAACAACTGAGGTGATTTTTATTGCTTTCGAAATTAATTGATGTTCCCACGGTTTATTTCTACGTTTAAGGTCAAAGCTTTTAGTAAAATCCTTATTTCATCTTTCTGAAAATTGTTATCTCGAAATCTTGGGGGCGAGTCAAGAAGTTTCACAAATGACTTTCCGTCACATTTGTCAATGTGTACGAGAACTGTTATGGATTTTAGAAGATTTGTTGAGAACGTGTTTACACCCTTCGAGGAGATCGTGTTTGTTTTTACCTCTACCAAGGAGTACCAGTTTGTGGATCTCATTTTCAACCGGTATGTCTATCAAGTGTCTTATAATACACCCTTTGATTTAGATTAATCAAAGTTGGGGAGTAAACGAGGATAATTGGAATGAAGCTTCGGAAGTGTTTTCAAACGTGGTGCCGAGCCTATGTAGGCGAATGATGAGTTTCTCGTGTAGATTCGTAACCAGAAAGTTTGTATCAAGGTAGTAGTGGATCATACTTGGAGATTGATGTGCCAACTTGGGAAGATTTTCTACACTCATTTCGTTAATTCGAGAATGTTCCAGCAGCTCAAGACCTTTCTGAGAATGTCGATTCTCGGTTAGACGGATGAAAGACTTGACGAAATTTTGAGGACAAAATTCTTTCAAGTTGGGGAGAATGTAACATCCTCAAAATAATTAGTCGAATTATTTGGGTGTTAACCCAATGAAACTAATTTAGTACTTGACTGGTAAATTTACTGAGTGCTAAAATTATTTATTGGTTGTCATCGGATCATTAACCGGATAATACGGATCAAGGAAGTTTCGGAATCGAAATAGGAGATTTAGATCAATATGGTAATTGGACCACGTTACCAATTATATATTAAATAAATATATGTATATACGTGTATGTGTGTGAGTGTGAAAGGAAAGAATTAATAAAAGAAAGAAAAGAAGAAAGAAGAAAGCGAGAGACAGTGAAGAGAAATGAGAGAAAGAAGAGAAAAAGAAGAGAATGGCGTGAGGGAGAAGAGAAGAGGGAGAGAGAGGACTTCACCGAAACGACTTACTTCCAACACAAAAAATGCTCAGCGTTACTTCCTCTTCGTTTTGGTACCAAAATCTTCATCATCAACTCACTCTCCTCAAATCCACCATTTTCGATTTAGAGCTCCAAAGTGAGGTTTCGATGGTTGAAGCTCGAGGATAGCTTGGGATGGTGGTTGGCGCGAACCCAAGGGTGATGGATCATTGATTGGAAGCTAGTTGGGTGATTTGGGGTTGAAAATCAAATTGAGGGTTTTGTGTGAATAGTGTCTTGGAGGTTAGGGGAGGAAGATGATGAATAGTGTTCGTGAAGGATTTCGGGGAATTTGGTATTTCGGTCAAAAAGAGGTTTCGTGATCGAGTGGAAAGCTTTGGAAGCAGATTTGAGCGTCGTCGGAACGGAAAGTTTATGCGGGGAATGTTCGTGTGGTTACTCGGTGAATTCGGCTCGATCGTGGTTCACGCTTCAAGAGTGAGTTCTCCTCACGTTTAGGATTTTACGTTTCGAATTAATTGATTTAATGTTTTATCGCTTTCGCTGGACTGGAATATTTCTTGATACTGTCTGGTTCGGGTTAGGAATTGATCGGAGCGAGTCTCGGGTTGAGTCGTGTTGAAATGGAATTTTTAGTGATTTAATTTCGGAAGATTTTGAGTCAAAAACCATTATTTTTAAATATGTCGAATTTTGATGAAAATCGAATGTGTTGAGTCTTTGATTGGATTGGTTGATCGAGTGAGGACGTTGGATATGTTTTTGTACTATTTTGGTGTTAGGACTGGACTGGAACAGTTATCGGAATTGGTCAGAACGACGAAAATTGCGAAAACGGGATAAAATACAATGCTGCCAAAAGCGCACGACCCGTGCGTCCCAGGCGCACGGACCGTGTGTGTCATTCGGTTCTGTTTTCAAAAATGCATTACAGGGCGCACGACCCGTGTGTATGGGCGCACGAACCGTGCGCTGTGTTCTGTCCAAATTTTACAACTTTGCCCGAAACGATCCCGATCGATTCCAATCCTCTTCTAATCCTTTCCTAACCCTTCTAGAATGATATTAGGCTTATAATGCCACGATTTTGGGTATGTTTCAAAAGGGTTTTATAAAATACTTTTGAAGTTGAAATTCTTTCGAAAAGCCGAACAATAGTACACGTGTGCGGATATGTTGTATTGATAATAAAACGAATTATAAGTTCTAGGTGGGATTGTAACACTGACGCTGAATGATTGTTATTCATTCGTCTAAACCGGTTAATAATCCACGATATATAAATTATATCGATTATAGAAGTCGGCCCAATGTGGGTGGTTATATATGATGGTAGATATATATTTATATATATATATATATATATATATATATATATATATATATTATATCGAGTTTGGGTGACGACCCATGTGAACATACTAGGCGGGGCAGTCATGATCCCTTACCCTAGGCTCCGTGCCGTTAGGAAACACTATTGGTTATGGGGTTCATCACAGCTTAGCGTTCGCGCAGTCGGTGTTATGTTAAATTGTTTGTTGTGCGATACACCGCAGCTTAGCGTTCGCGCAGTCGGTGTCGTACAGTGCGGTTCATCGCAGCTTAGTGTTCGCGCAGTCGGTGCCGTACCAAGTTATAACAGGTTAGCCGCAGCTTAGCGTTCGCGCAGTCGGCAGTATATTAAAAAGTTTGTCGTGCGATACACCGCAGCTTAGCGTTCGCGCAGTCGGCATCTTGTTTAAAGTTAAATAACGTGATACACCGCAGCTTAGCGTTCGCGCAGTCGGTGTCATGTTCAAATGGTTGTATAATTGAACCGAGAGTGTTAGTAGGGGTCTCGGTAGAACTCACTGAGATTGTATCTCATTGTTTATATGTTGTTGTTTTACAGATAAACAGGGAAAGTGGAGATCCAAGAGGCACGAGTAGGTGGTACTCGGAAGGTTGCTGAAGACTTAGCTTTTATGCTTAAGTTTAAGTTTATATCTTTCCTTGTCATCTGTGTATCAAGACATTTGGTCTTTAGCATTTTGTATTTATTTCCGCTTTCTTGTACGATATTGAACACTGTATTTCACTGATGGTTTATGGTCTTATTTATGTTTAAGACTGTTCTGTTGTTATTCAGTGAAAATTTTATAGTGGTGTTCAGTATTTAAACAGGAAATATATCTCTGATGTTTTAGGGATGGTGCACTTGGGTATTTTTACTCGATAAAAATACCGGGGTGTTACACCCCTCGGTAGATCAACGCGTCGGAGAACCATTTGAAGCACCACTTGAAGCACTTCCAATATCACACCTCAACAGCATCTCGACCCAACATTCTCAACCGAAACCGGCTTTCAGGATAGTTCAGTGACTATCAATAGTATTGGATATTGGGAATCCAACAATTTCAGCAAATAGTATATAAGACCAAGCTATGGAAAACAATTGTGCAACTTAGAGAAAATGTAACATCCCTAATTTTTGAAGACTCGTATTACGATGCCGGAGGCCGATTAATTATTTGTGGGAATAATCGGTCGCGTCTCGGGGATTAATAGTCAAGTAATTCGTCAAGAAATCCTATTCTCCATTAATGTGTGACTTATTCAAAATTTAAATAAGGAATTGGGGATGAAGGGAAAAATTGTCTTTTCACACCCCTAATCATTTAAATTATAATTATGAAGGCTAAAATTAATTTCGAACCGAAAGAATTGCGGAACTTCCGGTCGGAACCGGATTAATCGAGAAGTGTTGCACCGAAGAGAAAACTTGACACCTAACCCATGACTTAATGGGCTAGGGGTAGTTTGGTCATTTCACCATCATTTAAATTTCCGCCAGCCCATATAGCCACCTGACCAGCCTCACACTAAAACAATTTGGCTTCAGCTGAAAATAAAAGAAAGGGAAAAACAGAAGGGGGAGGTTAGAAAGGAAGGGAAAAATCGAGAGAGAGAGAGAGAGAAGAAGGGAGGAGAAGGATCCATCTCCATGGTCAGTGCATGTAAGTATTCAGACCTCCTTTCCACTCCATTTTCGATTCTCTTTCTATTGGTATAAGTTTCAGAGGCTAATTCTCATTCTTTCTCTCAACCCCATTTTCGAACTTGGTGCTTCATTGGTGAAGAAGGTAGAGCTTGCATGTTCAGTTTTTGTTGTTGTTGCTGTCAAAGGAGAAGTCTAGTGCTTGCATTTCGAATTTAGAAGGATTTCAGTCATTCTAGTTGCTGTTCCAGTTGCTCAGTGGGAAGAGTTGCTGTCTCGGTTCGAACTAGTATCTAACGGGGATTGTTCGTGGGTTCTTGTGATTCGGTTATCGCGTATTCCGTTGGAGCTCCTCGTACGATCGTCGACTAGGTGAGTTCTACTCACGGATAAGGGACATTTTATGTATTCTGAAAACTTGTGGTTTCGAATGATAAGGCAACAATCCCGTTTTCAAAAGACTTAGAACCGAAAAGCGATTTTTAAGTCAAAACGGAGTTTTACGGTTTATTGAGAATTTTAATGAATCATTGAAATGAAACACTTTATATATATTCTGGAATAGTTGGAAATTTTCTGAGTTTCAGGTGATTGAAATTAGAAATCGAATTGGACGAGAACGGAGAGCGAAAATGAGAAAAATGTGAAATTCTGGTAACAGACACAGGTCGCACGGATCGTGCGCCCCTGGGCACGGATCGTGCGCCTGCTTCGGGTTGGAAGGATTGGAAACCGAATGGGACGCACGGGTCGTGCGCCCCTGGGCACGGATCGTGCATTTCTTTCTGGTAGATGGGTTCTGAGGAGTGCACCACGCACGTGTCGTGCGCCCTTGGGCACGGGTCGTGCGTGTGGTTCTGTTACCGGCTTCCGTTTTCTCGTTTCGTCGCTCCGTTCGATCCCGAACCTTTTCTAATCTCTTTCTCAATCATTTAAAATGAAGTTGCCTTATTAAAAACCGTATTTTGAGCTCGTTCAACTCATGTTTTTGAAAAGAGTTTCGAAAGCACATTTAAGTGAAAAACCGAAACCCTAGAATACGTGTGGGTACACTGACTGAATATATATGTTTATATATGTCAAATGAAAATGATTATAATGCCGGAGGTCTAACTTATGAATTCCTCAAAACGGGTTATAGATCGATATGGATATTGTTTATCCAATTATTATGTGATTGATCCTTTGGTGATCAAAAAGATATAAATTATCTAACTCTCGAGAACTTGATGCGTATTGTCATACGTATTACGTTGGGTGACGACCCGACAAGTAGCATACTAGGGAGGGCAGTCATGACCCCTTACCTATGGCCCTGAATGTGTTTTGGCGTGGTCAACTCACGGGTTACCGATATTCGTGACGTTGGGTTCACAATCGGTTTATGCTAAACTAAGACTATGGTATTTCCGATATTCGTGACGTTGGGTTCACAATCGGTTTATACTAAATAAGATAAGAACACGATTTGCTTGGCATTTCGATTAATAAATAAGGCATTGTTATGTCAACTTTGGTTGTAACGGTTTAATGAATTGAACCGAGTGTCAGTGAGGGGGCACGGTAGGACTCACTGAGATAATGTTATCTCACCCAATCCATATTTGTTGTTTTTCAGAGAAGCAGGGAAAAAGGAAGACTATTGTGCACGAGTAGCTGGTATACTCTTGGAGGTGTCGGAGAATTAGTCATTTGATCCCTTGTTCTTTTGTTGTCTTATTGGTTATATAAACTTGTATTGAATATGAGTTATATGAACCGTATTATGTTTCTGTTTGGTATTAGGACTTGGATATTGTAATCCATTCGGTATGGAACCGATGTACTTCTAATTTTATGAAGTAATGTTATTCCAATTATGTCTTTATTTCGGAAAAAGTTTGTATGTCCAATATTTAAACAGGAACTGTGTCCTCTGAACTTCCGCATCTGTGCATCTTCGGTCTCTCTACATGTTAGAAATACCGGGGTGTTACAGAAAATAAACTAAAAGTAAATTTATAAAGTATTAAAGTGAACCTTGGTTTTGAAAATGAATAAACCGTTTAGGGTTACGGGTGAGAATACACAAGTATACGTTAATACAACGGACAAAAGGTTCATTAAGGTTTTGGTAACCACTAAGATTACTTGATATTGTATCAAGGTATGTTAAATAATGATATGATATAGAACTACTTGATGAAAGGATCAAGGTATGATAATGAACTATTTAATGAAAGGATCAAGTTATGATAAACGGGTGACGACCTTTATGATAGTACACTAGGGGAGGGAAGTCATGAGCCCATAACCTAGGCCCCTTCTATGTTTTCCCACTGATGAAAGGATTAGTTGATTGGGTTCACCAAAAGCCAAAGAAATAAACGGATAAGGTAGGCTTTGGTGTTGTGCTAAGCTAAAGAAAAGAATAAGACATGAATCGTAGTCGCTTATTAGGGCTACGGGAAAGAGGAATATATGTCCACATGGTCACTTACTAGGGCCATGATGTTCAAGTAAACGCATAATGAACCGCTAGAGTTAGTAAGGGGTCTCGATAGGACTCACTGAGATAATGTTTATCTCACCCTTTATTGTTGTGGTTTTTACAGAGAAACAGAGAAAGGAAAAGGCAAAGAAGCACAGCTAGATGGTGTGCTTTATGGAGCTGTTATTGAAGAATTAGTTTTATGACTATGCCATTTTCCCCTTTGTTATCTTTGTAGTTCCGATTGTATAACTATTATTCGCTAACAGTTGTAAATCATTTCCACTACTTATGTTTTGGATATTGAACACCAGGTTGCATAAGTTTTAAGTCATAAGACTTAAGTACTTTATGTTAAGTTAATGAGGTTCATAGAATCGTATGATAAATACTTATCGAAGTTTTAGTTGTGTTCAATATTCCGGCATACAAGTTAACTCTGATGCATGCCATGTTGTGCATTTTGGTATTTCTACAAGTTAGAAATACTGGGGTGTTACAGCACCTGCACAAAATGCATCTGCACGAGTCACACCACCAGGATTCCAATCTCAAAACTACCAGGGACAACAACCACCTGCCAATGATAACTCCTTAGAAGCCTTGCTCAAATCCTTCATTAGTGAATCTAGAACAGCTAGGCAAGCACAAGATGCATCTATAAAGAATTTGGAGAATCAAGTGGGACAATTGGCAATAGCCCTGTGTAACATCCCCAACTTTAGCTAAGTTGGTTAATGGAAATCAACAAGAGGTTGTGTTTGATTAATTAGCTAATTTGAGTAATTTAGCTTAATTAATTAATGATGAAGTAATCTTAGTGGATAGGATAGATTGATTGAATATTTAGTTTTTAAATGATATGAAGTATGTGTGTTATTAAATGAGTGTTGAATTAAATTAGTTATAAGTGAGTAAGTTTTGACAAGGATTAGTTTTAAGTGGGAGTCAAAGACCAAGGGTATTTTAGTCTTTTCCCTTTTCATTTTTCCCCTCCAGGTGAAAACACCTATTACTTCCCTCATTTTCGCACAACCCTTGAAGGGCTGAACCAGAAACCATAAAAAGAAAGAAGAGCTTGGGGGAGAGGAAGATGAAGGATCCTCTTCAAACCTTTGATGCATGTTGCCACTCTTTGCACCATTCTTCTTCATTTCTTCTCCTCTTTCCATTGATACCACTTTTATTCAAAGATTCATTTCAAATCCTCTCCTTCCATCATCTATCCATTTCGAGTTTGAGAGAGAAAGAAGGAACTTTTAGCTTCATTCACATATTGTTGTTCATCTTGAGCTTGGAGAAGGGTTTTAAAGTCATCAACCAGCCACATTTCGAATCATTAGAGCAAGATTAGAGAGTTTAAATCACTACATTGTCATTGGTAAGCCTTTGGGTGGAGTCTAGAAGCTGGAAAAGTCGAGTTGATTGAGGTTCAAAGCCTTGGAAATCAGTTTCTTCAAGTCACAGAAATTCTGCAACAAAACAGTTTTAGCACCCTTTGGTATTTTCATCGTATCTCACTGTGCAGGACTCCGATGAAAGTTATTTTTGTTCCTCTGGCAACTAGACTCACAATTCTTCAAAATGAGCACAAGAACCATCGGGTTTGATTCATAAATGAGAGAGATATCGTGTTCACAATATTCAGGAAAGAATCAAGTACTGTTCTGGACTAGTCACATTGTTTCGGTGATATCTCCCAAACTACTGGTTGCATGCATGTGAATCTTTCTCCATCAGAGAATAGACAAAATTATCTTCACAATGGGCACTGATTTTAAGTATTTTGGTCACGTATTGACCTAGCTATGCTCGTTGCAAATTGGCGGTTTGTAGCTGGAAGTAGCAGGAGCGGGTTCGGAAGATTCATGGGATCGCCGTTCGTCCGAGTTCGCGAAACTTCGGCATTGGGTGCGATTTTCATCGCCAAAAGGTGAGTTCTATACTCACTAGGGAATTATGGTTTATGTATTATGAGTTCTGGACTTGGTCTCGCGTTTTATAAAAAGAAAACCGTTATCGAAACGTTTACGAAAAACCTCGCGTTTGAGTTATCGAGTCATGATATCGTTTGATTGGTAATTATAAATTGCATGTTATGATTGTTGATTGCTATGTGATGATTGGTTGGACTGAATTTGATTGTGATGGCGTGCGTGTTATGTTGGAATTTCGATCGGAAGGTATATTGGAATCGGAACGGAATGGTATCGTGCAAGAAAACAGCAGATCTGGGCTACTATAGAACGCGCACAGATCATGCCTTATGGGGGCACGGACCGTGCTGGCTGTTCGAAAGGAGCCTGGGTTGATTTTTAGACCTCGCACGGATCATGCGTCTAAGGAGCACGGATCGTGAGTTAGGTTCGGTTTCAAAATTGTTTAAGTCTTTCAGACACGCACGGGTCGTGCGCCCCTGGGCACGGACCGTGCGTGGCCTTCGGGTAGCCTCTTATAAAATGTGTTTTAAACCGTTCCGAACGATTCCAATTGCTTTCTAATCCTTTCCCCAACCTCACCCATTGATGTTATAGTACCATTCCCATGAAATTGACTGTGATTGATTGTTAGTTAATGTTCCGAATCATGTTGACGTTATGAGATTGATTATGACTAAGCTAGGTTATCATAATGTTGAGTATGGGCGATACTTTATGATGTAGACTAGGTAATGGATAATTATAAGTTAAGTTAACGACGTTAGTAATTCCGTGTGAGATCACAAAATAACAAGATCATGTTAAGTATAAGATTAGGTTAAGATTCAGATTATGTTCAGTATAAGTTCATTGTTATGTTCACTGTTCATTGTTGATGGTATATCAAAATATAAACATCAGTTCAGTTAGGGTGACGACCCTATTTCAGTTTAGTGTGCTAGGGGAGGGGGAGTCATGAGCCCTATGAACCTAGGCCCCATCAGGGACCCAGCCGATTAGTGGGGACGGGTTCACCGGGAGCTTATTATGCCAAGTGACCGGTGACACGCTAAAAGATCAGTTCAGTTTATGTGTTGTTTCTTGTAACCGGGTTGAGGGTTATGAGGACAACTTCAGTTAGTTAGCCACATAGTCAATTTTGAGGACTATGAGTTAGAATAAGAATAATGAATCAAGCATAATTGAACCGAGAGAGTTAGTAAGGGGTCTCGATAGAACTCACTGAGACAAGTTGGCTCACCCAATCCATGTTGTTGTTTTTCAGAGTTGCAGGCTAAGCTGAAGACAATGAGGCTTGATCATGGAGACGCCTGAGGAGTTGCTGACGCTGTTTAATTTGTTATGTCATGTATCTCTGTATTTTCATTCAGTATCTTAGATGTACGATGGTACGACTTGTATTATAAGTTGTAAATCGCTTCTGCAGACTTTCTAATTTGGTACTGAACACTAGTTGAGTGGTGTAAGAACCGGATTTATGTATTTTATGTTAAGTTAAGTAAGCGAACTTGATGGGTTTTTAGCATCGAGTATTAGTATGTGTTCAGTATTTAAACAGGAAGTTACTCTGATAAATGCCAGTAGCCCCACATCCCACAGGCCAGGTAAGGAACCGATCAAATCCATTTCTCTTAGAAATGGGAAGGATCTTGCAGAACCATATGAGATTGAAGGTGAAGGTAAGGGAGAAAATGAAAAAAATAAAAACAGAAAAGAAAAAAGTTTGCAAGATGTAGAAGCACCTCATGCACCTGCATCTCAAGAAGTTCAAATACCAAGGTTAGTTCCTGAATACCCTCCTCTTCCTTATCCTCAAAGATTAAAAAAGGTAAATGAGGAGAAGCAATTCAGTAAGTTTCTTGAAATTTTAAAACAGTTACACATCAATGTTCCCTTAGTAGAAGCACTTCAACAAATGCCTAATTATGCTAAATTTATGAAAGATGTGCTTTCAAAAAGAAAAACATTAGGGGATTTTGAAACAGTTGTTATGTCCAAAGAATGTAGTTTAATTTTGCAAAACAAAATACCAAAAAAATTGAAGGATCCTGGTAGTTTTACAGTTTCATTTTCGATTGGCAAATTCTATACAGGTCGGGCAATGTGTGATTTAGGTGCAAGCATCAACTTGATGCCTAAATCCATCTTTACACAACTAGGAATTGGAAATGCTAGGCCTACTACTGTAACACTTTAACTTGCAGGCGAATCAATAGCCTACCCAGAAGGGATTATTCAAGATATTCTGGTTAAGGTTGACAAATTTGTGTTTCCTACAGATTTTGTTATTCTTGAGTTTGATGCAGATAAAGAAGTGCCAATTATCCTTGGAAGACAATTCTTAGCAACTGGGAGAGCACTGATTGACGTGCAGAAGGGAGAACTAACATATGAGAGTAAATGACCAAGAGGTGAAATTCAATGTGATGAATTATTTGAGGTATCCTGTAGAGGATACTGTAGAATGCTCAGCCATCATCTCTCTTGCTCAAATAATGCAGAAGTAGTCTCATAAGCAGTATGATCATCTCACCAATGCTCTTGCATCTGATCCTCCTGCACTGCTAGGTGAAGACGTGGTAGAAAAGGAGAGTGTGGGAAGAAGAAATGAATCAAAAGAAGAAGGGAGTGTTAAAGAGATTGAGCCTGAACCAGACCCTAAAGAAGCACTCAACAAACAACCAACTCTCCCAACCCAATGCCCATCTCACAAAAATCCAACTCCACAACCTTTGGTGAAAGTGTATCCTAATGGGGAAGTGGAATTGTTTGATGAAGCCACTGGTTTCACATTCAAAATCAATGAAAAAACGGTGAAGCAGTATAATGGAGCACATGTGGTGAGGGACAAAGGCACAACTCATTTCCAAAATCTCTAAATCAAAGAGATAGTCAGGCTGAAAGACTCTTTAATCAAGCGACTACGCGTTATTATCTTTCTTTCTTGATGTAGCCCTAATAAGCAACTACATAACATGTCTTAACCTTTCCTTTAACTTAGCACAACACCTCAAGTCTACCTTAGCATGGTTATTTCTTCGGCTTTTGGTGAACCCATCCCGCTAATCACTAGTGGGCAAAACATGTGGGCCTAGGATTTGGGGCTCCTGACTTCCCCTCCCCTAGTGTACTGATCATGGAGGATCGTCACCCTCGATATACTCATATTACTACAAGTACACCATCTACCCTTCCCCGATGGGAAAGTGTCTTGATTTGTTTTTACATGGATTGAGAGTTTATATAGCTTATATAGACTTACAATCATTAACATAACATGGCTTAATGGGACTCAAGGTCCATTATTTAAACTCGACTCGTGTACGCTCGCGTTTACCTAAAGTACGATTTTAACAAAAATCTTGACTTTCAAAACAGAGCATTATACTTTTTTAAGTACACATACGATTAGCCCTTTCAATAAGTTTTCTAACGCACTTGAGAACACCTCAATCGGATTGCCGGATCAAAAGTTATCGCGAAAACAAAATCGGTAGAGTTTGCTGAAAATTACACTGCGTCGCGACGCGAACAGGTTCCGTCGTGACGCGAAGAGTTACAGATAGTTTTGCGCCACAAAAATTTGAAGGGGTCGCGACGCGACAGTCACCGGTTGCGACGCGACGGTTGCTAGAATTGCAGAAAACAGGTTTTCAAAATTTCGATTTTGTTCCGTTCCGCTTTCAATTCGGTGCCGGGACATTTTCTAACTTCCGAGACTTAAAAACAGATATAACAACCAGTAATTCCAGTCCAAAACAATCAACGAAACATGAATAAATCAATCATCATGGACATCAACAATCAAATACGACCAAAAACACGGTATTTCGAAATTACGGTTTTTGACTCGATTTGCTTAAAACCGAAAACAGTAAAACCTATAAATTCAGATACGACAAATTTCCCTAAGCGAGTATAGAACTCACCGATTGCGATGAAAATCGCAAGTGGAGAGACTTTAGCGAACCCGGTCGAATGGTAACGCAACAAACTTTCCCGAACTGCTCCTCTAACGAACTCAGCTACCCCAAATCACTTGGACAACCACTAATTCCGAATCCCAGCTACCCAATCTTCTCCCTAACGCTTAGAGATACAATGTAAGTTCTAAAATTGATTCTAAGGCTCTTCAAACCAACATGCAAGACTTCTCTAAGTGGAAAGTTCCATTTTTAGCTTTGGGGTCTGAATATGGAGAATGAAGAATAGAGGGGATGGGGTTCTGAAATTGGTATCAATAGGTAAAGGCTGAAAAACTCAGTTGAATGGTGTTTTTGGATGTCACATGCATCAAGATGCTACTGAGTTCCTCCCCGCCCTTTCCTCCTTCCCTCTCGCGACTCTCTCTGTTCTTTTTCTTTTCTCAAATTCTGAAATTTTGCAAATGATAGCTGCCTTGGGTGTTTTGGGTCAGTTGAAGCCTCACTTAATGAGGTGAAAGGACCAAAATACCCTCCCCACTAATACTCTCTTAACTTACTCCTAACACCACAATAATCCCATAACTCACTAACTTAACATAATATTTCAATTATGCAAATAGCTTAGTTTAGCTAATTAATCATCTCATAATAAACCTCTTGTGCTAAATATTCGATTTTGCCAATAAGTTATTTTAACCTCTTTGCTAATTTAAATAAATTAAATTAGCTAATCAGGGGATGTTATAGTTCAACTGAAGAAGAAATGAGGAATAATGTTTTAATGGGCTGAGGGTTTTTTAAGGGTTGGAAAAGACCAAAATACCCTTGGCTCATTAATTCTTGGTTTTGATGCTAAAATCCTTTAATCCTATGGTTTATCCCTTAGACTTAGTTTTCTCGACTATTCTATATCCGAGTCTTGAATCATTTTCTCAACTCGAAATATAAATTACTCGTAATGTCCGTGAATCAATTCTTTTAAAAATTAGGGATGTTACATTCATGAATATAATGGCCTTCCTTCTTGTAATAAAAACAGAGATCTGAGCCAAAACGACACTCGCCCCTATGGAATTTTCCACATTTAGAACATGCATTAGATTTCGGGAAATCATACTTTTGTACTTGCTTCCCCTTGTTGACACCACTCTTAGAACCCATTTGAGATTTAGATGATTCTGTATTCCTTTTGTTGTGTCCTTGTTCTCTCCTACTAGCATACAATCTTTTCAAATCAATTTCAGCAATGTGAGCTTGTTACACCATAGCTGCATAGCTTGTGCAAGAAAAGGAACTTAGACTCTAAGCAATATCTTCTCTAAACCCAAACTTATATCCTTCCGTCGTCCATCCATCATTAGGATCATAGCTAGCCAAATCTGAAAAATGGATACAGTTCTTCGAACTTAGCGGTGTACTGTGCCACTGTTGAGCTACCCTGTGTCAAGGTTAACAACTGATTTTCCTTCTCGGCTCTTACTGCAGTAGGGTAAAACTGTTCCAAAAACATTTGTCGAAAGGTTTCCCAAGTTTAAGGAGTTTCCATAGTCACCATCACGGCTTGAGCGTTTGTTCATCAATTGTTCGCCTCTCCTTTCAACATGTGAGTAGCTAGTCTCACTTTCTCTTCATCATTGATTTGCATTGTGCGGAAGATTTTCTCAAAATCATCAAGCCAATGTTGAGAAATTCAGAATACATTTGGCGTGGATTCACCGGTGGCTCAACTATTTGATGAGGTTGATGATGAGCGTTTTGTTGAATATCAAGCATTTACTGCATCATCTGTTGTTGACCTTGGATAGTTTGGAGCATTTGCTGCATCCAATCTGGAATTTGATTCTGGGGAACTTCAGGTCCTGGTCGAGGATTGCGTCTTGATCGCCCTGCCATAATTCTGCATACAATGCACGAAGTATTGAGTTGATCAGGCTCAATATCTCTTAGCATAATAAGTAGAAAGATAACAAAGGATAACAAGGAATCACACTCAACCCTAAACTCATCTAAGCTTGACTAGGTCGAACTGCTCTAATACCAATTGTAACACCCCATGTATTTCACATTTAATGAAATATGAGAATGAACCTAAAAACATACATCAGAGTAATATTTCTTATTAAAGACATTGAACAAACTAAACATTGATGACAACTCATCTAATTATCTCCTTTTTAACCACCATGAGTGCAAAAAGGCTACTCAACAACTATAAACCAAAGTTTATAAGTAATTATCACCTAATGTTCAACATCTCTAATAGAAATATAAACAACGATACATAACTTTAACAAGGTATAAGTTATAATATCGTAGTACATCATAAAACTAGGGAACTAAGCAACATGTCTAGCGGATTTCCAAAATCCATCAAATCATCATCTTCATCATGTAGAACAGCTGCTACTCAAGCTTCTTTGCTTTTCTTTTTCGTTGTTTATCTGTAAAAACCAAAAAAACATAAACAGTGAGATAAAATCTCAGCGAGTCCTTTCATGACCCCTCTCAACTCGACTCACGGTGTTTTATTCATTCTTTAACTCGTAGCCCAAGTCTGGATAGCTACGTACATCATGGCATAAGCACAACACCGGTAACCATTACTCGGTGAACCCAATCCGCCAATATCAGATTAGCGGGCAAACATGGACGAGGCCTAGGTTCTGGGCTCATGTTTTCATATTTTTAGATTAGCGGGGCCTAGGTTCTGGGTTAATATCAGATTAGCGGGCAAACACTGGTAACCACTACTCGATGAACCCAATCCGCTAACATCTCGAGGTTGTCACCCCATACTTTCATATTTAACTTGGATACCAAAGTCTCTAATGGAACATCAAGTCCATCAATTAACATTTGTTTGTATATTCACAATCCTGGGAATTGATTCACAAATCCTGGGAATTGATTCACAACACTTGGGAGTTGATTCACAACTCTTCATAACTCTTGGGAATTGAATCCCAACTCTTCACGACTCTTGGGAATTGATTCCCAACTCTTGACAAGACTTGGGAATTGATTCCCAACTCTTGACAACACTTGGGAATGGATTCCCAACTCGTGACAACACTTGGGAATTGATTCCCAACTCTTGACAACACTTGGGAATTGATTCCCAACTCTTGACAACCACAAAAACCACTTCAAACAACCAAATTCAAGCCATAATTCATCATTTCAAACACCAAGCTTCAATGAACACAATTCAAATCAACACACAATTCAAATTCAAGCCATCTCTTCTTTCTCTCGACTTCTCTTCTTTCTATTCTTTCGTTTTTTTAATAGTCACTTAAGTGAGGGTGAGGGTGTGGTGGTGTAAAATGACCATCATTCCCTTACTCTCTTCTCAATTCCCTAATAAACCCCCACATCATTCAATATTTAATCTAGCACTCAATTAACAAAATTTATCAATCAAGCACTAAAATATTTTAATTGGGTTAAACGTCAAAATAATTAGTTTAATTATTTTGGGGATGTTACACCTTGTCGCCGCCCTGCCTGGGCTTTGAGCTCAGCCTTTTCTTCTCCAAGACTCTAGGCCTGCGCTTTGGGCTTAACTCCACAGGTCGGCCCAGTCAGACTTTCTGAGAAACAATAGCGGCTGAACCAACTTGATTACTAGTCGCGGGGTTCTTCTGAATGGCCCTCAGCCCCCGCGGTTTCGCCTCGGTACCAGCTACGCACAATAGTGCTTAAGACTTCGTCATGGAAAGACCGACCAAGGTCTCAACGGAAGAGATTTCTTAGGTGACTGGCTCGGGTTCCGTTGTAAGAAAGAACACTTGAATATTCACCGAAAAACTTGTGCTCACTGAAAAAAGTGGAAGTCGGCATAGAGGAATGCTCAAAGTATTTTGCGAAGGGATGAATAAGAAAGTGGCCTCTCTTATTTATAGCGAGCCAGCGAACACGACAAGTTAGAGCTCAACCGTCACAACCCTAAAGTGTAATAATGATGTTGGGACAAGTAACGAGGCTGTGTGGACATTGCCAAAACTGCCTTGGCTTTTCAGCGAACCAAGCAGGTCAAAGGTATCATACCCGACCAACAAATCATAACCAATCAACAAAAAGTAGTGAAAATCTATGATTCGACCCAATTGGCCGGGAACAACACTTGGTCGACGTGGGGATCGCCTGGTCCGGTCGACTTAATACCTCGGGTTAATGAAATGAATGCATTAGTATGACGACCACGAATAACCTCCCCGGCAAGTCGGGCAGGCCGACTTCGCAAGTTGAGGAAGTACGATAAACTCTCAAGCTAAGTTCACTCCACCATAGGTAAGCTCGACTTGTGGGGCAACAGTTCTAGACTGGACTAGGCCCAATTCGCAATTGGACCAGCCTTCGCGGCAAACATTTGCAATTCTTAGGGATTCATCCTTTCCCTCAATAAGATCTACGATGGAGATCATTTGATGTCTCATCGAATAGACAAATTCCAAGCTCGTCCCATGCGCCTAAAAGGGGATCAAGGTTGTGGATACCTTGTATTGCAGGTAAATTAATATTGCAGGATAAATTTTAATGATGCAAAAGACAAAGGCAAAGTTGATGGTCAAAGTTAATAAAAGTGACTAAACATCAAAGTCACAATCCAAGTCAAACAAGCTCAAGAATTGAAGATTCAAGTTTAAGGGTAGTCCTTAGATATAAAGGTAGTCCTTAGGGTTTGGGTGTATCTTAGGAAAAAGTGTAAGCTCTTTCGAAGGTCAGCTCGTATCTCAAAGTCTCAGACACTCACAAGTTTTTCAAAGGTGCATGCATATTTACGTAAACATTCTTATCATCTTTAAAATCATAAAAATCGATTTCTTCATACATACACATACATCAAAATCGATTTTCAGGTCAATCAGAAAAGAAAGAATCGATTGTCAGGTCATGTGGTTTCATTGCATAAATCGATTTTCAGGCCAAATATTCTCAAACAAAGAATCGATTCACACACTTTTAATCTAAGCTGAGAATCGATTCCTACATGTCTTAGGCAACCTGAGAATCGATTCACACAAGTTTTAACTTAGTATAGAATCGATTCCTAGCCCTCCGTGGTTCTCAAGAATCGATTGTCCCTATTTTTCAAACAAGTCAAAATCGATTCCTCACTTAAATGAATCGATTTCTAGATCAAATGCTTTCAACAAAGAATCGATTCCTACACTATTTTCAACGTAAACTTGATTTTCTCATAGCCTATAAATAGGCACTGCATTACGTTCATTCTTTCACACAACCCATTTCACGAATCAGAGAACTTTTGAGAAAAACTCTTCACGCTTTTACTTTTGCTCGTCACGCACCGTTGGTCCCTCTGAGTTGATCATTTGCTAAGAGTTAGTTGGGGTTGCATTCTTCAAGTTGTAATATCTGCCTTCATTAGAGGTATTTTTGTCTTTACATTTGTTATTATTTAATTGTTGTGGTTTGTACTAGGGAGTGGGGTATCTCTCTAGGGTAGCTGTTTGTACTAGGAAGTGGGGTATCTTTCTGGGGCAGCTGATTGTAATAGGGGTGGGGTATCTCTTGTTATTGTTGTAATAGATTTGAGGGCTCTCCATAGGTGGGGTATTCTAGGAGGAGAGTGCCTGAGTCTGTAAAGGTTTTCCAAGGCACCTGTAAGCCTTGTTGTTTTGGTTAGTGGAAAATCTCACAAGGGTGTGAGGACTGGACGTAGGTCACTAGGAGGTGACCGAACCAAGATAAATCTCTGCGTGCTTTACTGCTTTCCTGCTTTACTGTTATACCGTTTTACTGCTTTATGTTCTAATTTCTTCGCTTCCACTTAACCTGCGCGAAAATTGATCTAAGTCATTGAAAAGGGGAAAAACGTTTTCGAAAGATCTGAAAAGTTTTTAAATCTCAATTCACCCCCCTCTTGAGACTGAAGCCGCTTGGCAACAAGTGGTATTAGAGCTAGAATCTTGTATAAAGGCCTAGCAGCTTCAAGAGAAATGGCTTCAGGTTGGTCTATGCAAGAGGGTGCTTCTCTTACCCGTCCTCCGGGATTCAACGGGAAAGATTACGCATATTGGAAAGAAAGAATGAGAATCTTTATTGAAGGGGTAGACTTAGATGTTTGGGATGCTGTGGAAAAAGGACCTTTCGTCCCCACACACATAGTAGACGGTATTCTTACAATTAAAAGTAGAAATGAATGGTCTGATGATGAGAAAAGAAAAGTGCAACATAATTTACGTACCAAAAATATTATTACTTCTCCTTTAAGTGCTGATGAATTCTTTCGAGTTTCAAACTGTAAATCTGCCCAAGAAATGTGGGATAATCTCCAAGTTACTCATGAGGGTACAAGTGAAGTGAAAAGGGCAAGAACAAATACTCTTACCAGAGAGTACGAACTGTTTAGAATGAATACAGGTGAAACAATACCAGAAATGCAGAAAAGGTTCACTCACATAGTGAATCAGTTAAGCTTGTTGGGAAAGTCCTTACCTGCAGAGGATCTAATCAACAAAGTTCTGAGATGTCTGAATAGAGAATGGCAACCCAAGGTTACTGCTATAGCTGAATCAAGAAATTTAGCTACTAGGACTCTGGCTACTCTGTTCGGTAAACTTCAAGAGCATGAACTAGAACTCACCCGTCTAGCTGAGTTCGAAAATACAGATAAGAAAAAGAAAAGCATGGCTCTAAAAGCATCTAGTTCTAGTCGGCTTGATGATAGTGACGACTCAGATGATGAAATTGATGAAAGTGAAGAGAATATGGCTCTTATGGTTCGGAAGTTCAAAAGGTTCTTGAAAGGCAACAACTATCCAAGGAAGAACTTCAAATCAAAAAGGTTCTCTAGCAAAGAAAGCTCATCCGGTCCTCCTACTTGCTATGAATGCGGGAAACCCGGGCACATGAAAATGGAATGTCCTAATCTACAGAAAAAGGACTCCAAATTTGAAAAGAAGGCATTCAGGGATAACAAAGGAAGAAAAGCCTACATCGCATGGGAAGACAACTACATGGATTCATCAGATGAATCAGAGGATGAAGAAGCTCAAGTTGCATTAATGGCTGATCATGAAAGAGAAAATGAAAACGAGGTATGCTTCAAGGTACGGGGGTTAGATTGGTACCTTGACAGCGGATGCTCAAAGCACATGACTGGAGATATCACAAAGTTCCTAACTCTTACCCCCAGATCAAGCGGTCATGTGACTTATGGTGACAATAACAGAGGAAGAATCCTCGGTGAAGGTAAAGTTGGTAAAGATTTATCTACTGCTATTGATAATGTGCTCTTTGTTGAAGGTCTTAAACATAATTTATTAAGCATTAGCCAACTTTGTGATAAAGGAAATAGGGTAATATTTGACTCAGGTTCATGCATCATTGAGGATAAAAAAGTAAACAAGTTAGAATGATAGGAAATAGAGTAGAAAACATATACATGATGAGTTTAGATAATGTTTCATCTCATAATGCATGTTGTCTCATTAGTAAGGAAGAAAACTCTTGGTTATGGCACCGTCGGACAGCTCATATTCGTATGGATCATCTTAACAAGCTAGTGTCTAAAGATCTAGTCAATGGTTTGCCTAATATCAAGTTTGAAAAAGATAAATTGTGTGATGCATGCCAAAAGGGTAAACAGGTAAAAGTGTCCTTTAAATCAAAGAATATTGTGTCTACTAACAAACCTTTGCAGCTGTTACACATGGATCTATTTGGTCCCTCAAGGACAAAAAGTTATGGTGGAAATTACTATGCTCTAGTTATAGTAGATGATTATTCAAGGTATACCTAGGCCCTCTTTCTGGCAAATAAGAGCGAAGCTTTTGGAGCATTCAAAAAGCTTGCTCGCAGCATTCAAAATGAGAAAGAATTGAAGATCATCTCAATTCGATCTGATCACGGTGGAGAATTTGAAAATGAAAAATTTGAGAACCTATGTGAAGAACTTGGTATAAATCACAACTTCTCAGCACCTAGAACTCCTCAACAAAATGGAGTTGTTGAAAGGAAAAATCGATCATTGGAGGATTTTGCCAGAACAATGCTAAATGATCACGACATCCCAAAATACTTTTGGGCGGATGCTGTAAGTACTGCTTGTTATGTTATGATTAGAGTTTTGATTAGGCCTATTTTAAAGAAAACCCCCTATGAACTTTACAAGGGGAGAAAACCAAACATTTCACACCTTCACACTTTTGGTTGCAAATGTTTTGTATTGAATAATGGAAAGGATAACCTAGGAAAATTCGATGCTAAGGCTGATGAAGGAATTTTTCTTGGTTACTCTTTATCTAGCAAGGCCTTTAGAATCTTCAACAAAAGAAATAAGGTAACTGAGGAATCTGTACATGTTACATTTGATGAAACTAACCCCAAAAGGCTGGGAAAGGTTATTGATGATGTTGCAAATGAACCTGAAGATTTACAGATAGGTGAGAAGAAAGATAAAGAGGAAGAAACAAAAACCACCTCCCAAAAGAAAACAGAAGGAGGATTAAGCAGTGAACTTCCCAAGGAATGGAGAATCCCAAGGGACCACTCGCTTGAGAATGTCATAGGTGATGTAACTAAAGGGGTAACTACTCGTAACTCTCTTAGAAATGCATGTAATCATATGGCTTTCGTATCTCAAATTGAACCTAAAAATATAGATGAAGTCGTAGTTGATGAACATTCGACTATTTCTATGCAAGAAGAGTTAAATCAGTTTGAAAGAAACGAAGTGTGGGATCTAGTTCCGAGACCTGATAAACATCAGATAATAGGCACAAAATGGGTGTTTAAAAACAAGCTAGACGAATCAGGTATAATAATTAGGAACAAAGCTAGACTAGTTGCTAAAGGTTATAATCAAGAAGAAGGAATAGACTATGATGAAACATATGCTCCTGTGACTAGATTAGAAGCTATTCGCATGCTACTTGCTTTTGCATCAATCATGGATTTTAAATTGTATCAAATGGATGTTAAGAGCGCTTTCTTAAATGGTTTTATCCAAGAAGAAGTATATGTTGAACAACCACCTGGCTTTGAAAATTTTGAAAAACCGGACCATGTTTTTAAACTCAAAAAGGCTCTATAGGGTCTGAAGCAAGCTCCCAGAGCTTGGTACGAAAGATTGAGCAAATTCCTACTCAATCATGATTTTCAAAGAGGGAAAGTTGACACTACACTTTTTATAAAAAGGTCAAAAGATGACATCTTACTCGTGCAAATTTATGTGGATGATATCATTTTCGGTGCTACTAATGAATTGCTTTGCAAAGAGTTTTCAAGTATTATGCAGAGTGAGTTTGAAATGTCAATGATGGGAGAACTCAACTTCTTCCTTGGGCTTCAAATAAAACAAACAAACAACGGCATCTTCATATCTTAATCAGAGTATTGCAAAGAACTACTCAAAAGATTCGAAATGGACAAAGCAAAAGAAATGTCCACACCAATGAGCACCTCATACTACCTAGACAAAGATGAAGAAGGTAAACCGGTAGAACAAAGCAAATATCGAGGTATAATTGGGTCTCTTCTCTACTTAACTGCTAGTAGACCGGACATCATGTTTAGTGTTTGCATGTGTGCTAGGTATCAAGCAAATCCAAAAGAGTCACATTTAGTAGCTGTCAAAAGAATAATGAGATATCTGGTAGGCACTCAAAATGTTTTTCTGTGGTACCCAAAAGGCGCCACATGTAGCCTTATTGGATATTCAGATTCTGACTTTGCAGGATGTAAGTTGGATAGAAAAAGCACTAGTGGAACATGTCACATACTAGGTAGTGCATTAGTCTCATGGCACAGTAAGAAACAAGTCAGTGTCGCACTGTCAACTGCTGAAGCAGAATATGTTGCAGCAGGGAGTTGTTGTGCACAAATCCTCTGGATGAAGCAACAACTTCGTGACTATGGTATAGATCTAGATCATATCCCTATAAAATGTGACAATACCAGCGCTATCAATCTTACAAAGAACCCCGTACAACACTCTAGGACCAAGCATATAGAGATAAGACACCATTTTCTTAGAGATCATGTCAAAAAAGGGGACTGTGTAATCGAATTTGTTGAATCCGCAAAACAGCTGGCTGATATTTTTACAAAACCTTTACAAAAAGAGAACTTCTTTTTCATTCGAAGAGAACTTGGAATCATTGATTCCTCTTCATGCTGTTAGATTCGCAATTTTTATTACATGTTTCCCTCTTTGATCATGACAAAAAGGGGGAGAAGAATAGAGTTTTAATATTCAGCATGCATGCATAGGGGGAGCATCATGATAGGGGGAGTATCATATATACATTATCTGTTAGAACTAACCTCCCACTTCGAGATGAGTTAATGTTTTGTCATCATCAAAAAGGGGGAGAATGTGGATACCTTGTATTGCAGGTAAACTAATATTGCAGGATAACTTTTGATGATGAAAAGGACAAAGGCAAAGTTGATGGTCAAAGTTAATAACAGTGACTAAACATCAAAGTCACAATCTTTTTTTTTTTTAAACAAAAGGAAAGGAGCCTCGTTAAAACCTTCTGATGCAAAACCCTCCTTAGGGATAAAAACATCTAGAAGGAAAGAGTACTCCCCCCTATTTCATTAAAAAACAAAAACCAGAAATACAAGAAGCATGGGGGGACATAGACCAAAACCCATGCAAACAAAGAGTACTCCCCCCTATTTCATCAAAGTCACAATCCAAGTCAAACAAGCTCAAGAATTAAAGATTCAAGTTTAAGGGTAGTCCTTAGATATAAGGGTAGTCCTTAGGGTTTGGGTGTATCTTAGGAAAAAGTGTAAGCTATTTCGAAGGTCAGCTCGTATCTCAAAGTCTCACACACTCACAAGTTTTTCAAAGGTGCATGCATATTTACGTAAACATTCTTATCATCTTTAAAAACATAAAAATCGATTTCTTCATACATACACATACATCAAAATCGATTTTCAGGTCAATCAGAAAAGAAAGAATCGATTGTCAGGTCATGTGGTATTATTGCATAAATCGATTTTCAGGCCAAATATTCTCAAACAAAGAATCGATTCACACACTTTTAATCTAAGCTGAGAATCGATACCTACATGTCTCAAGCAAGCTGAGAATCGATTCATACAAGTTTTAACTTAGTATAGAATCGATTCCTAGCCCTCCGTGATTCTCAAGAATCGATTGTCCCTATTTTTCAAACAAGTCAAAATCGATTCCTCACTTAAATGAATCGATTTCTAGATCAAATGCTTTCAACAAAGAATCGATTCCTACACTATTTTCAACGTAAACTTGATTTTCTCATAGCCTATAAATAGGCACTGCATTACGTTCATTCTTTCACACAACCCATTTCACGAATCAGAGAACTTTTGAGAAAAACTCTTCACGCTTTTACTTTTGCTCGTCACGCACCGTTGGTCCGCATGAGCTGATCTTTTGCTAATAGTTGGGGTTGCATTCTTCAAGTTGTAATATCGGCCTTCATTAGATGTGTTTTTGTCTTTACATTTGTTATTATTTAATTGTTGGGATTTGTACTAGGGAGTGGGGTATCTCTCTAGGGTAGCTGTTTGTACTAGGAAGTGGGGTATCTTTCTGGGGTAGCTGATTGTAACAGGGGTGGGGTATCTCTTGTTATTGTTGTAATAGATTTGAGGGCTCTCCATAGGTGGGGTATCCTAGGAGGAGAGTGCCTGAGTCTGTAAAGGTTTTCCAAGGCCCCTGTGTAACGCCCCAAAATAATTTAATTATTTATTTAAGCTATTTAGGGCTTACAAATAATTATTTAAGTGATTTAATTAATTTGGAGTTATGTTATTTAAGAGGTGTATAAGTAATTAGGGAGTGGTGGAATTAAGTGAAATAGGAGGTGCAAATAGGGCCCAAGCATTATTGGGCCTAGGGTTAAATTGAATCAAAGAATGGGATTAGAGGAAGAGAAAGGGAACAGCGCTGGGTAAGAGATGAAACAGAAAGAAGAAAGGAGAAGAAAAAGAGAAAAGAAAGAAAGAGGAGAAAAGAGAAAGAAGGGTGAGCTCGTGAGAGAGAAGAAAGGAAAGGAGGAAGAAGGTGGCGCAAGGGTGAGAAGAAGGAGAGAGAGGGCAGCTCGCGGCGAAGGGAAGAGAAAGGAAGGAGAAGAATTTCTCTCAAGCTTTCCTTAGCGAGACCCACGATTTGCGAAAGGGAGAAGGGAAGGGGCTGCTGCGATTTTCTTGGTGGTTAGGCGTGGCTGAATTCTTCAATTATCAAGGTTAGGGGGCTCTACTTTATACCTATAATAATGCTTAAGTTAGGCGATATATGGAGGATTGGTTGTAGGAGTTTAGATTGTTGAGTTAAGTTAGTTTGAATGGTAGACAATTGCTACTGTTTTGGTTGTTTTAGTGAGATAGGTTGAATTGTTGAATATTATGCTAGTATGTTGTTGATGAAATGAGTTGTTTTGAAATTGTTAAATAATTGTTACTGTTGAATTGTTGTTCTAGTCGAATTGTCACTGTTTTGTTGTTCTGGTGAATTATTGTTCTAGTGAATTGTTAAATAATTGTGGTGTTAATGCCTTGTTGTAGTATGAGTTTATGTGGTAAATTAAGTTGAGTGAGGTGAGGATAAACATGATAGGAATTGTGCCTTTAAGCTACTTGAACTAATTACCTTAATGAAAAGAATATAGTTATATGTCGGTTGCGTTGTATTTAATAAATAATCATTCAAACTGGCGTTGAAGCGGTGTGAACTAAATGTTGAATTGTTAAATAAAATTGTTGTTAGAGTGTTGAAGTTGTGGTGTGTGTAGTTGCGGGAAGTGTAATTGAAAAAATTAGATTACTAGCCTAAGGATATAAAGCGGTGTGTACGGAGTTGTAATTATTTGGAGATGTGAAAGCGGTGAGGGACTCCGGTCCAAAGCGGTGTGATAACCTTAAGGCCTATATGTTGATGATATTAAATTGAGAAATGCAAAGCGGTGAGTTTAATAATTATTATGGTTTATGTGTGGTGCTGTGGTGCATAGTCATAGTGTCACATGACTCATGTTGCATAAAGTGGTGTGTAGGCTTCGGCCAAAGCGGTGTGGTGGCTTCGGCCTAAGCGGTGAGTGCCCTCAAGGCATAGTGCGGTGATGAAGGATCCTCATGCATGTTGCATACATGCATATATTCATTCATGTGTTGATAGTGTTTATTGATGGTTATGACTTAAAGGATGAATGTACTGTTTGTTATGAGTGGGTGTTGTTTGCTGCCTTCCTTATTATAACGCTCCTCTTAATTATTATTATTTGTGTAAAGAGACTCACCCTACTGCCTTTGTTGCTTCTTATGTCGGCAACTTGCAGGTAATTGCGAGTGAGGGCAGTCTTGCGCCTTCTACTAGTAGTCGTGTCAGCTCTGATATGTAGCACCAGGGGGAGGGCGTAGTAATACTATTTATTGTTATTTCGATGTGTTAGACTGTTATGGTGATGTACTGAACATAATTCTAGAATTGAGATCATCTGTTGTGTTGATGAATACTTTGTTATGTGCTGTAAACTAAAACAGGTGTTTTGTGGGCCCGTCCCTAAACTATCGTGCTATATATCGTGCTATTGACTGTGGACTTCATGTCACTTGTTTATGAACTAGTTGATTTTTAAAAGCGTTGAAATGTGACACTTTCTTCAATGATTTATATTCTTTTAAAACTCTGATTTTATATACTGATTAATAGTTAATTTAGAAGGGGGTGTTACATAGTGGTATCAGAGCTGAAGTTCGGCCTGTCCGGCCAAGTTGTCCAGTGTCGAGTCTAGTTACCTCTCGAGTCTTGGTACTCGTTCTAACCATAATTTGTGTTTCCGTGATTAGCTGAATTGGTCAGACGGTATGATTGCTATCGTTGATACTGATACTACTTGTTGTTCTGTTATTGTCGCATGCTGCGAACGTTTGAGTACCGTATTAACTGTTATGGCTGTAGTGTGTTGCTTGGTGTGTTTCTCTGTGTCCCTTGTCGATCATCGACAGAGACTGTTGTTGTGAATTTGAGATGAATATGTGTAAGATTGATAAAGGGTTGTATTAATTGTGATGTTATTGTGATGAGTGTTGATGTTGTCACGTGTAATTTCGTACCCAGATGTTTGATGAAGATTGAGATTGAATTAAGATGGGGAGTATGATGTGATATAATTTTTAATAATTAATTTGTATGTTTTGATGGTGCGAATGATACAATGAGTTGAGACGTTTTGAAAAGAAATTAATGTTTTGAAAGTATGTATCCTATATATCCCCACGGGTGTATAGGCGCCAAAATTCTAATTGTGTGTAAACTTCGAGTTCGGAGCATCTTTTATCGTGCCCAAATTCAATTTTAAATATTTTGGCTCGAGTGGTTTTATTTTTGCACGCGTTGTTGTTCTACAAAAAGAGGTGCTGTTTTCATGTTGTAAATGTGCTTTCCTTTTCACTCGAGTTTGCTGCTGTTTTTGGATTACTCCTACTGCTGTTTGTGCAATCTAATGTTGCTATTTTTTGAACTGAATTTTCTGCTGTTTTATGACTAAAAGGGGCGTGGTTTATTGCTGTTTTTATAAGTAAAAAGGAGTACTGTTTTCCCAAATTGAATGCACTGAGTACTCAATTTGAGGCGTACCGTTTACTCAAACCTCACGAGAATGTTTACTAAAATTCGACGTGCATTTTCCCCAAAATTAAAGTGTTGGTTATATTGCTTACAGTTGTTGCTTTGTTTTGAAAATAATAGTGTGCTTTTTTTATATTGTTTAAAGATGTCGTTTTGTTTTGAGATTAATAGTGTACCGTTTTTATGTTGTTAATGTTGCCGTTTTTGCTGCGGTTGTTGCGCATAAAATAGGTTGCCTTACGTGTTGTCTTGCTCTATGTTCTTGAATTTCTTGGATGTGTGATGTTGTGATAATGTGATTACTATGAGTATAATTTCCTCGCCTAAATGATTACAATTACTAATTTCTTTTATGGTTATCAGTGAGATTATATATAATTTGTGCTAGGTGGTTTTGAAAACTTAGATTAAAATTGTGCACTTCTATTAAATTATCTCTTATTGTCAGATGCCTTCAAAGGTATTCATTATTTTAAAATGGTTGTATAAAATCAATTTTTGTGACGTGTTTTCATCACTTATGTTGATGCTCTAGGCTAAGTGATTTGTGGAGTTATTTCACTAATTGTTTTTAGGTGCCATTCCTGGACTAACATGCTATTTTCATCTCCATTCACCTTACTTTGTTTCACTCGATTTCTTGATTTTTCTCAAACTGGGATGCTGTGAACCCACTAGTATAGGAAATAGCGTTTACTCTAATGCACGGTGTTATCTTGTTTCTGTCTCTATAGGGGCCTAGAGATGTTGTAGTAACTTTTCCGAACACAATTTTATGTATGAAACTTCTAAAGTTAGACCAGTGATGTTTGTATTCGTGTCTTAATTATATTTGACAATGTGTAATTAAGACAATAACTAATGGTTTTGTTTTGAGTACTATTTGATTTGGATGTATTAAAGAGCATCTTCACCCTATGTTCGTTTCATTTATTTCACTTGTTCAAATTTTTCTCGATATGTGATGTGGTGAACGTGTTTCGCTGTGAAGACACATATGTTTACTAAACAAGTAGTATAATTGGAAGTTATTTTATCTATGTATCTTGAATTGTGCTAAGTGCGTGCTAACAAAGTTTAAAATGATTATCTAATTTTGTAGATTCTTCTAAGAGAGCTTACGAAACTAAGTATTGAGCATATAAGTGTGTATGTGCATTGTGTTGTATTTTTCTAATAATGAGTCTAGAACCCTTATAGGAGCTTACTAGAAATAAACTTGATATATATAGGACTGAAGTAAGCTTACTTGTGTCTTGATTTTACACTACGGCGTGCGATAACTTGTCCTGGTAGAAGTATATGTTTCATTTGACTTCCATGAAGAGTAGTAAAACCACATGCTAACTACTGCCTTCTGATAAATAGATTAAAAACGATGCCTGAGTATTTAATTATTTTTTTTTTTTTGTGATTATTGTTTTGAGGTTTCATTGTTTAATATGATTAGATCACTGGGTTTCAGGACTATGTGTTGATTAGCAGATACCCCTAATTTAATTATGATATGTTATAAAGATTGTTTTCTTGAGTTGCATGATGATGCGAGAGTTGATTAGCAAATTCTAGATACTTATGTGTGTTGCAAGTGCTGGTGTGTTCCTCTATGCGTAGTCCTTGAGGGTAGGAATTTACCTTATACCTTATTTTAGTTTGTGTGTCATTCTTGAACCTGTAGTGGCGATTTATGCTTAGAATGAAAGTGCACAGTTATGTGACATAAGAGGTGGAGTCAATATATTAGGTTGAGACTCATGAGGAGAGGTAAGCGCATACGTTAGTGTTTCACAGATCAAGGAATAGAACTTTGAAAGGGTTGTAGGTGGGTGTACTGAGGTTAATATTAGGATTTAAATCGTGTAAATTTTCGAAGAGATTAAGTGCGAACTAGATTCATCTTGTTGTTGGGATTAGCGTGATTTTCGAGGACGAAAATATTCTAAGTGGGGGAGAGTTGTAACGCCCCAAAATAATTTAATTATTTATTTAAGCTATTTAGGGCTTACAAATAATTATTTAAGTGAATTAATTAATTTAGAGTTATGTTATTTAAGAGGTGTATAAGTAATTAGGGAGTGGTGGAATTAAGTGAAATAGGAGGTGCAAATAGGGCCCCAAGCATTATTGGGCCTAGGGTTAAATTGAATCAAAGAATGGGATTAGAGGAAGAGAAAGGGAACAGCGCTGGGTAAGAGAGGAAACAGAAAGAAGAAAGGAGAAGAAAAAGAGAAAAGAAAGAAAGAGGAGAAAAGAGAAAGAAGGGTGAGCTCGTGAGAGAGAAGAAAGGAAAGGAGGAAGAAGGTGGCGCAAGGGTGAGAAGAAGGAGAGAGAGGGCAGCTCGCGGCGAAGGGAAGAGAAAGGAAGGAGAAGAATTTCTCTCAAGCTTTCCTTAGCGAGACCCACGATTTGCGAAAGGGAGAAGGGAAGGGGCTGCTGCGTTTTTCTTGGTGGTTAGGCGTGGCTGAATTCTTCAATTATCAAGGTTAGGGGGCTCTACTTTATACCTATAATAATGCTTAAGTTAGGCGATATATGCAGGATTGGTTGTAGGAGTTTAGATTGTTGAGTTAAGTTAGTTTGAATGGTGGACAATTGCTACTGTTTTGGTTGTTTTAGTGAGATAGGTTGAATTGTTGAATATTATGCTAGTATGTTGTTGATGAAATGAGTTGTTTTGAAATTGTTAAATAATTGTTACTGTTGAATTGTTGTTCTAGTCGAATTGTCACTGTTTTGTTGTTCTAGTGAATTATTGTTCTAGTGAATTGTTAAATAATTGTTACTGAATTGTTAAATAATTGTGGTGTTAATGCCTTGTTGTAGTATGAGTTTATGTGGTAAATTAAGTTGAGTGAGGTGAGGATAAACATGATAGGAATTGTGCCTTTAAGCTACTTGAACTAATTACCTTAATGAAAAGAATATAGTTATATGTCGGTTGCGTTGTATTTAATAAATAATCAATCGAACTGGCGTTGAAGCGGTGTGAACTAAATGTTGAATTGTTAGAGTGTTGAAGTTGTGGTGTGTGTAGTTGCGGGAAGTGTAATTGTAAAAATTAGATTACTAGCCTAAGGATATAAAGCGGTGTGTACGGAGTTGTAATTATTTGGAGATGTGAAAGCGGTGAAGGACTCCGGTCCAAAGCGGTGTGATAACCTTAAGGCCTATATGTTGATGATATTAAATTGAGAAATGCAAAGCGGTGAGTTTAATAATTATTATGGTTTATGTGTGGTGCTGTGGTGCATAGTCATAGTGTCACATGACTCATGTTGCATAAAGCAGTGTGTAGGCTTCGGCCAAAGCGGTGTGGTGGCTTCGGCCTAAGCGGTGAGTGCCCTCAATTCACCCCCCCTCTTGAGACTGAAGCCACTTGGCAACAAAGGTACGTCATTGGCACTATTCCTTGTAAATACGCTCTTCAATCACTACACTAGGTATGTAACACACATTTCTACCCGGTAATTTATTAGCGTAAAATCAGATTTTTCAACAATGAAACGGATGTCACACTTTTCGACTTAACAAAAACCTTAAACGGATACATAACACTCATCACTCAGATGAACCGATAAACACCATTTTTAGTCTTAAAAACAAATCAACTCTTACTCATTCACGCAACGGAAAATCATAAGGGTTCAACTAAAACAAACGTAGTGACCATGTAAGATTTATAACATCAAAATCCACAAAATAACATAAACAATATAAATAGTGTTCATCCCCCCCCCCCCCCCCCGAGTGCTACGTATCAGAGCGACGACACCGAACTAACGAAGAACTATGGTCTTCATTCGAGATCACCTACACGTTACCAACATAGGGGTAACATTCAAACAGAAGGGGTGAGATATCAAACAATATAAAGAATCGTATGAAAGACCGTATACACAGGTCAGAATATCAGATAGTCACCACAGACAAATATCGACACAACAGTCAACAGGTCAACAACAGTGTAACAGCCCAGGTCCACCGCAGCGGCCACCCCGGTCCCACTGTTACCTCACGGTCTTCTCTACCCCTCTTGTAGAATGTTTGCCTTCCGTGGGAATCGAACCTTGCACCTGAGGCATAAGTGCAAGTTAAACCCCCTTCCCTCAACATGTTATAAATCCTAACTCAAGCCTAAATCGATTTTCTCCTACTATTTGTCAATTTCAACCAATCCAAACAATCTAACAAATATCATATAACATCAAATAGGACCCTATGATCTACATACAACCTATTATACTCTCTATTATAGAGTGAGACTCCCCTAACCTTGATTTATGACGAAACTAGAGCTCTTTCCACCGAAGCACCGACAAACCACCGCAACGAGGAATCTTCTCCTTCTTCTTCCCTTTCTCACGATCACGCCCTCCCTCTCTCTTGGACCATCACGAAGGATTCAACAAGAGTAAGGGTTAGGAAAATCGAAAACCTAAACATTTGAAAGAGGAGGAAAATCGAATAAGAAAAGGACTAGGAACTCTTACCTAGAGTCAAGATGAACGAAACCCTAACTCCTTAGCTTGAGATCGCCTTCTTCCTTCTCTTCTCCTCTCCTTCGACTTTCTTTCTCTTCTCCTCTCCTTCGACTTTCTTTCTCTCTTTTGGCACAACTAAGGCGAAACCTAGACCCCTAGCGCCTAAGGAGCGCTTAAGCCAATGGGCTTGGGCTTCTTGGGCCGTCACTTGCAGTTCCGGTATTTCCAACGCCATCCCCTTCAATTTAAATAAAATGCTCTATTATAATTTAATCAAAAAAAATTAGTGCAACACTTTAAATAATTTAATCAATTACTTAATTAAATCATTTAGGGTGTTACAACTCTCCCCCACTTAGGAAATTTCGTCCTCGAAATTCATACCTGAGTCAAATAGCTCTGGATAGGATTCCCGCATCCTACTCTCCAGCTCCCAAGTCATGCTCTCGCCAGTAGCTCCCAACCACACCACCTTTACTAAAGCAATGTTTTTCCCTCTCAGCACCTTCACTTCTCTATCATCAATCCTCACTGGCATAGTCTCCACGGTGAGATTATCTCGCACCTCAATATCATCCATATGGATCACATGAGACGGGTCCGGAATGTACTTCCGAAGTTGCGACACGTGAAATACGTCGTGCAAGTTCGAAAGGTTAGGCGGTAGAGCCACCCTATAAGCAACCTTTCCAACCCTCTCGGTGATCTGGTACGGTCCAATAAATCTAGAAGTCAACTTCTTTGCTTTCAGTGCCCGTCCAACACCAGTCATAGGCGTGACCCTCAAGAAAACATGCTCACCAGCCTGAAATTCCAAGTCTTTCCTCCTTCTATGATGGTAACTCTTTTGCCGATTTTGAGACTCTTTCATTTTCTCCCTGATCATTTTTATCTTCTCTGTAGTCTCTCTCACCAATTCGGGTCCAAGAACAACACTCTCGCCAGACTCATGCCAACACACAGGAGTTCTACACCTCCGCCCATACAGTGCCTCGAAAGGAGCCATCCCTATACTCGAATGGTAGCTGTTGTTGTAAGTGAACTCAATCAACGAAAGGTGTGTATCCCACGCACCTCCCTGCTCTAAAACACACGATCTCAATAAGTCCTCCAATGACTGAATGGTTCTCTCTGTCTGCCCATCAGTCTGAGGATGATAGGCTGAACTCAACCTCAATCTGGACCCCAATGCCTCCTGCAAGCTCCCCCAAAACTCCGAAGTAAACCTCGGATCTCTGTCAGATACAACACTCTTCGGGACACCATGCAACTTCACAATCACCTGAATATATATTTCGGCCAATCTCGATACCAGATATGTGATGTTGATAGGAAGGAAGTGAGCAGACTTTGTCAACCTATCCACGATCACCCAAATAGAATCAAACCCCCGAACGGTTCTTGGTAACCCAGTCACAAAATCCATGGAAATGCTATCCCATTTCCATTCTGGAACATCTAAAGGTTGCATCAACCCCGCAGGCTTCTGGTGCTCAACCTTTGACTTCTGGCAAGTCAAACAGGCATACACAAATTGTGCCACATCTTTCTTCATACCAGGCCACCAGAATAACTTCTTCAAGTCATGATACATCTTTGTAGCCCCTGGATGAATACTCAGCTTGCTCCTATGACTCTCCTCAAGGATCATTTTCTTCATCTCATTATCATCGGGAACACAAATCCTATCTCTGAATCTCAACACACCTTGGGAATCCAACCTGAAATCTCCATCCACATCTTGATCACCCGCAACCAACAAGTCAACCAGTTTCACATCTAATTTCTGGGCGTCTCTGATACTAATCAAGAAGTCATTACCAATCCTCAGCATACCCAGCTTAACACTCTGCGGTGTCACTTCACAAACCAGACTCATATCACGGAATTGCTCAATCAACTCCAACTCCTTTACCATCATTGCTGACACATGCAAAGTCTTTCGACTTAAAGCATCAGCCACGACATTAGCTTTGCCGGGGTGATAGTTTAAGCCAAAATCATAGTCTTTCAGCAGCTCTAACCAACGCCTCTGCCTCATATTCAGCTCCTTCTGATCAAACAAGTATTTCAAACTCTTGTGGTCGCTGAATACCTCGAATCTAGTGCCATACAAATAGTGCCTCCAAATCTTTAGTGTAAACACAATAGCAGCCAATTCCAAATCATGAGTAGGATAGTTCTTCTCATGTGTCCGCAACTGTCTGGACGCATAAGCAACTACCTTCCCATCCTGCATCAATACGCCTCCCAAGCCCATTTTGGAAGCATCGCAATATACCACAAACGGTTGATCCGGCACGGGCAACACTAACACCGGAGATGTTGTCAATCTTTTCTTCAACTCTCGGAAGCTCTCTTCACACTTAGCATCCCACACAAAAACTCTCCCTTTACACGTCAATTGAGTCAACGGAAGGGCTAGCTTTGAGAAACCCTCAATGAACCTCCTGTAGTAACCAGCCAACCCCAAGAAACTCCTGATCTCAGTCGCAGACTTTGGGCTCTCCCATTGTAACACTGCATCAACCTTGGCTGGGTCTACAGCTATGCCATCACTAGAAATAATGTGACCCAAAAAGCTTACCTCACGCAGCCAGAACTCGCATTTGGACAACTTAGCATAAAGCTTTTTCTCTTTCAACACCTCAAGCACCAATCTCAAGTGCTCTGCATGCTCCTCTTCAGACTTGGAGTATACCAGAATATCATCTATAAAAACTACCACAAACCGATCCAAGTAACTATGGAAGATACGGTTCATGTACTCCATAAACACCCCTGGTGCATTGGTGACACCAAACGGCATCACAGAGTACTCATAATGTCCATATCTTGTTCGGAATGCTGTCTTCTGGACGTCTTCGTCTTTTACTTTAATCTGATGATACCCTGACCTCAAATCAATTTTACTAAAAACCTTAGCACCCACCAGCTGGTCCATCAGATCATCAATTCTCGGAAGAGGGTACTTATTTTTGATAGTCACCTTGTTCAACTGTCTATAATCCACACACAGGCGCATACTCCCATCTTTCTTCTTTACTAACAAAACTGGAGCTCCCCATGGTGACACACTAGGCCTCACAAAATTCTTTTCAAGTAACTCTTCCAACTGCTTCTTCAACTCAGATAACTCAGAAGCTGACATCCGGTACGGTGCCATGGATACCGGCCTAGTACCAGGCACAAGGTCAATCCCAAACTCTACTTCCCTCTCTGGTGGCACGCTAGGAATCTCATCAGGGAACACTTCAGGGAACTCACACACCACCTGCAACCCTTCAACCATAGCTTGGTTTTCAGCAGACATAGACGCTATCAAAGCAAATAGTTGACCACCATCCTTCATTACCTTATGCAGCTGATCCCCAGACAACAAAACAGACTTTTCCTCCTCAGGAGGAAGAAAACTCACAGACTTGCTGAAACAGTTGATGTGCACATGGTTATCCACTAACCAGTCCATACCAAGAATAACATCCAACCCTCCCAAAGGCAAACATATAAGGTCAACCAGAAAATCTCTGCCGAAGACTGACAGAGGACACTTAGCACACAATAGAGAAGTAGTCACCGAACCCTTAGCTGGAGTGTCGATAACCATTTCCCTCTTCATAGCAGACAATACTAAATTTAACTTTTCAGCACAAACAGCAGCAATAAAAGAATGCGTAGCACCAGTATCGACTATAGCAACTAAAGGGGAACCATAAATAAAACAAGTACCTCTAATCTCATTGGGCCCCTCTGAACCTGCTAGCGCGAAAACTCTTCCATTGGACTTCTCTTTTTTTGGTTTGGTACACTTAGAACTAAAGTGACCAGCTTCACCACAATTGAAACACACTGATTCCTTACGATCACAGTTAGACGCCATATGACCTTTCTTCCCACAACGGTAACACATTACTTCAGTCTTGCAATCGAAGCTTTTGTGACCCGGCTTGCCACACGTGTAACACACAATATCAGCGGGAGCACCTCCCCCACTAGGCTTCTTACTCTCAAAAGATCTCTTACCAGCACCTGCCTTCCACTTATTTTTACCTCCAGCCACATCATAGGGTTTTCCCCTAAACTAAGTATTCCTTTTCTCTTTCCCAACCTTGTAGGCAGCAGAACTGTCCTCTTCATAAATCCTACTCTTGTCAACTAGTCTAGCAAAATCTCGTATCTCATGATACCCAATTGCCTTCTTAATATCAGGTCGCAGGCCACTCTCAAATTTCACACACTTGGAGAACTCTGAATCAGCATCATTGGCGTAGTAAGGACAAAATTGGGCCAGCTCTTCAAATTTGGCTGCATACTCAGCCACCGACTTATTTCCCTGCTTCAATTCTAAGAATTCTACCTTTTTCTTGGCCATAACGTCTTCAGGGTAATACTTTCTTTTAAACTCCCTTGTGAAGACTTCCCAAGTAACCTCTTCACCAGCAGTGTTCAACCTATGCAGCATCCCTAACCACCACTTGTCAGCCTCTTCCGCCAGCATGTGCGTCCCAAACTTCACTTGCTGGGCAGCAGTGCACTCCATAACACGGAATATCCGCTCTATCTCATTCAACCACGACAAGGCTCCATCGGGATCATACCGACCCTTGAAGGTGGGTGGGTTTTCCCTCTGAAACGTTGCCAGGTTACGGGCATTCATATCAGCAGCAGTGTGTTGATTTCCAACAGCTTGGGCTATAGCTTGCAGAGCAGCAGCCAAAGCAGCATCATCCCTTCTAGCCATATCAACCTAGCACTGCAGCGTAAACGACAATTCAGAACTAAATTAAAACACCTAATTGTCATACACAATATGACAGGCAGACACACTTGGTCGGACAGACCGAACTTTTGCTTTGATACCACTAATGTAACACCCCATTCTACCCGGCTATTATTTGTAAGAATCAGAGTTTCAAAATTTCGTTTCAATGGAATGCTACACATAACTCTAATCTAACAAATAACAAAATCAACATAAGCGTTCATTACATCATTATAATACGCAACACCCTTAAATGGGATGGAATACTCAAGACTTCATCAAATAAAATCCACACACTAGAAAATGAATATCTCGCAGCGGAAAATAACATAGTCTCAAAAATACCGAACAACAGCCTCATCCAAATTCATTAACTCAATGCATATAAAAATTCAACAGCAAAAGAATAACACTAGAATCCTACGCCCACCCCCTAGGTGTCACGTATCAGAGCAGACCGACTCGGGAATGAAGGGAGTAAGCCTTCACTCAGGGCTACCTGTGGTAAACAACAACAGAAGGGTGAGTCTCAACTACATAATAAAGACTATAATAAGAAGTATATTTTATCATAGTGTCACACTCATACAGTCACACAGTGGCATAGTTCATACATCCAACAACTCGCATGCTTATTATTATGAGAATGTATGTAATACAGTTATGCATGTGGTACCATTTTCCCAGACCGCAGCCTCATCATCATAATATCAAACTCAGACCGCAGCCTTACCATTACATTATCAAACTCAGACCGCAGCCTTACCATCATAGTATAAACTCAGACCGCAGCCTTATGTATGCATGAGACCCCATGACAAAAATCACAATCACAATTCATAACAACACGGTCCATATATCATATATCACCTCTTTATTAATCTTAGTTGTAGCCCCCATGGCCTCATCATCAATCAACTCAATTATTATTTCATCTCAATCACGTCTCTAGGACTAAGATAGCACTTAGGAACCAATCTGTCACTTTCAGGACCAAAACGAAACACACTGCACAGGCGCACTACTTGGCGCCCTGGGCGGCCACACTTGGCGCCCAACACAACACGCACGCGCACAAACATAGTAGACCACCTGAACAATTAAAACCGCTCTAGCCAAAATGTTCAAAATGGAATTTGGTCAGGTGAAGACAAAATTTGGCTCGGGAAAATCTGCTTAGAAATTGATTTGCACACAAAGCCCCCTTTACACAAGCTAAAACTATGCCCAATAGGACCATTTCAAAACCACGCGTGCAAAACAGAAAATTCTTTAGCCACAGTGCTTAAAATACAATTTGGTCAGGTGAATACAAAATTTGGCTCGGGAAAATCTGCTCAGAAATTGATTTGCACACAAAGCCCCCTTTACACAAGCTAAAACTATGCCCAATAGGACCATTTCAAAACCACGCGTGCAAAACAGAAAATTCTTTAGCCACAGTGCTTAAAATACAATTTGGTCAGGTGAATACAAAATTTGGCTCGGGAAAATATGTTCAGAACTCACAGCTCACGCCTAGGCACCACAAACATAGTCAAAACAACGCCCTCTAGGACAATTTCAAAACGGTGCGTGAACAACTGAAAATTCTTTAGCCAAAATGTTTTAAATACAATTTGGTCACGTGAATACAAAATTTGGCTTGGGAAAATATGTTCAGAACTCACAGCTCACCCCTAGGCACCACAAACATAGTCAAAACAACGCCCTCTAGGACAATTTCAAAACGGTGCGTGAACAACTGAAAATTCATTAGCCAAAATGTTTTAAATACAATTTGGTCAGGTGAATACAAAATTTGGCTAGGGAAAATCTGTTTAGAAATTGATTTGCACACAAACACCCTTTTGTGCGCCTTGTCTAGGCGCAGGCAGCACCTTGGCACCACCCCAGGCGCCACAGGGCAGCCACATTGGCGCCCTGCACAGACTACACACACACAGCAACCAGAAACAGCGCCCAGGCGCCCCAACACTAACCAACATCAAATTCTCAATTTATTTTCCAAATCAAATCACAACAACAATCATAAAACATGTTATGCTCATACCAACAACATTCAATTTCACACTTATACATTAAAAACACAACAAAATGCGAAATCAACATGTTATAAATCCTAACTCAAGCCTAAATCGATTTTCTCCTACAATTTGTCAATTTCAACCAATCCAAACAATCTAAAAAATATCATATAACATCAAATAGGACCCTATGATCTACATACAACCTATTATACTCTCTATTATAGAGTGAGACTCCCCTAACCTTGATTTATGACGAAACTAGAGCTCTTTCCACCGAAGCACCGACAAACCACCGCAACGAGGAATCTTCTCCTTCTTCTTCCCTTTCTCACGATCACGCCCTCCCTCTCTCTTGGACCATCACGAAGGATTCAACAAGAGTAAGGGTTAGGAAAATCGAAAACCTAAACATTTGAAAGAAGAGGAAAATCGAATAAGAAAAGGACTAGGAACTCTTACCTAGAGTCAAGATGAACGAAACCCTAACTCCTTAGCTTGAGATCGCCTTCTTCCTTCTCTTCTCCTCTCCTTCGACTTTCTTTCTCTTCTCCTCTCCTTCGACTTTCTTTCTCTCTTTTGGCACAACTAAGGCGAAACCTAGACCCCTAGCGCCTAAGGAGCGCTTAAGCCAATGGGCTTGGGCTTCTTGGGACGTCACTTGCAGTTCCGGTATTTCCAACGCCATCCCCTTCAATTTAAATAAAATGCTCTATTATAATTTAATCAAAAAAAATTAGTGCAACACTTTAAATAATTTAATCAATTACTTAATTAAATCATTTAGGGTGTTACAAACAGCTTGGACATAACAGTCGTTATCATCACAATAGTCAACATCAGCACAACAAGCATATATCTTCACAACAACATCAAATTGCAATCACCAAGAATCATCACCAATGTCATGAGTAAATTAATGAATGAGATGCAACCCACACCAACGGGTATATGCATGTGGTACCAATCATCACCAAATAAATAGCCAATAAGGGCATCATCACTTATATCATTACCAAGTTTTTGAGCATCATCATCATCACCTATAGCTCCAAGGTCGAAGCCTTCATCACCAAAATAATGCATATGAAATGTATGCGACACCACGAACAATGCACCAGAGACAGTCAACAACAAAGAGCATATCTTAGCACAACAACGACATAAGACTCGACACTGGCCATAGGCCTTCAACACAAAAATTCATCAACAGTTTGGGCCATTGGGCGATACCCTCAACAAAACAATGTGGGCCATTCGGCGGTACCCACCACCAAACAATGTGGGCCATTCGGCGGTACCCACAACAAAGTCAACAACAACATTTAACAACATAATCAACAACACGACAATAACGACAACAACATCAACAAAACAACATCATCCAGGCCAACGGCTCAGCCACAACAATAGGCGCTAAGGCACCCACAACAAATAACAACTATAGGCGCTAGGGCACCAACAACAAGCAACAACTATAGGCGCTAAGGCGCCGACACGCAACGACAACAAACATAGGCCACCGGCCTACAACAACAACTTCATGCCTAACGAGGCAATCCAACAATGGCCACCGGCCGAAAACAACAAAATCAACAAGACAACAGGGCCCTAAGGGCACCAACAACCACCCACAAAAATAGGGACAGCCAACAACCACCCCAAAATTGGAATAGCCCACAAAATAGAAACAGCACATATGATTTTCAGCAAACAGCAACATTAATCTTCAGCAAACAGCAACATTAATTTTCAGCAACAACAACATTAACTTTTCAGCAACAGCAACATTAATTTTCAGCAACAACAACATGATTTTCAGTAAACAGCAACATTAATTTACAGCAACAGCAACATGATTTTCAGTAAACAGCAACATTAATTTACAGCAACAGCAACATGATTTTTAGTAAACAGCAACATTAATTTACAACAAACAGCAACATGATTTTCATTAAACAGCAACATTAATTTACAGCAAACAGCAACATTAGTTTTCAGCAACAGCAACATTAATTTTCAGCAACATACCTCTACTTCGGTGAATTAATTAACCTATCAAACGGCATCGAAACTTTGCAAAGGACCCCTCTATGGAAAGCTAAGAATGTCTAGTTCCTGAATATAATTTTTATTTTGTAAAATAATGGTCCAATTCGTACAGTTTCAGTAAATAAGGAACAAGGTTCGGAAAAACAGGACAGCCACCATGACCTAGCTTGTGACACCTCTAAAATTATCAAAACTCAGTCAAATGACATGGGACTTGAGCCTAACCCGAAACAAATTGAGTGTAGTTTTCAATGAATCAAGAATCATTCAAAAAGGAGTTCAAACGAAAATGTTATACACGAAATACCGAACCTATATCCAGATTGTTTCCAGAATTTTAACCTAACTTGTGGCACCTATAACTCGAGCTATACAACTCCAAATGCAACCAAACCAGTGCCAAATTAACAAGCATTAAATCTAGTTTCTGAAAAGGTAAACCACATAATTTTTGGACCACTATATCGTTCCCAGTTACTGTATAACCGAACCTATACCCAGTTTTCTTTGCGAATTAAAAATCCCAAATTGATTTCCAACCTCCACAAACATATTCAAACATCAACAAGTGATCTCAAGCATCAACAAATAGGTTCAATCATCAACAATTGGTTCAACAAGGCAACACAAACATATAATCATACATGTGATAAATCATCATACCCTAACCCCCACATGCAATCATCAAACATAGTATTAGGGCATGGGAACATCAATTACATGACAAAATCAACCAATATAGCATTCAAAGCATTTTATCAAACACCTAATAAACATGATACACATATGATAACTACCAAACCCTAACCCACATACAACCCTTCATACCAACCCTTATAAAGCATGAACCTCACCCTTACCTTAGCTTTTAGAAATCAAAACCCTAGCTTGGAAGATGTAGGAAACCCTAGCTTTCTTTCTCTCTACTTGGTGCTACGCCTCTCTCTCTTCCTTTGCTTGTGGATCACGCCTCCTCTCTTCTCTTCTCTCTAGCCGTCGCCCACTTCTCCTCTTCTCACTTCTAATTATGATTTGTTTCTAATTATGAGCGAAACCCTAAAACTAGCCCTATAAGTAGCCATCACTCAATCATGGGTTTTTTCCCTTAGCTTTATGCGAATACCATAGTGGGCTAATCCACTTCACTAAGTTATTTCTAACCCCAATATGGACCAACACACTAATCTAATTAACATATATATATATATATATTCTATTATTATATCTATCACATGAATCTAATATAATTAATTAAATAAATAAATCAATAAATATTTAATTAATTTTGGGGCGTTACAAGGTACACATTTATTGCTGCTTGACACCTTTTCTATGACCTGACTTGAGCATCGTAGTGTGTGTGGGTATCGTCCCCCTCGGTAGATCAACGCGTCGGAGAACCATCTGAAGCACCACTTGGAGCACTTCCAATATCACACCTCGATAGCATCTCGGCCCAGCATTCTCTATCGAGACTGGCTTTCAGGATAGTTCAGTGACTGTCAATAGTATTGGATATTGGGAACCCAACAGTTTCAGCAAACAGCAAATAAGACCAAGCTAATATGGAAACAAATACTGCAACTTAGAGCAAAGTTAATATAAAAAATATATAGTGCAATTTCAATGAATTATACGAATATAAAAAATATAGTGCAATTTCAATCCGACTCAGGCCACTAGAAAATTAAGGAAACTATTGGGTTGACTTGACAAATGGCATGAGGTATTTATGGCTAAAAATGTGCACAACCATTGATATTCATGGCTCCGAGAAAATTTTTCCATTTATTGACGTATTTATTTATGGCTATAAACGTGCACAACCAGTGAAGGAGAATAAAAGTTTATAAAAGTTCTTTGTAGGAAAGCAACCATACCATCGAGGAAGGACATCTCCTTGTGTTATTGTTGTGTCACTAACAATAAGGCTCGACAATGTCAGATAAACATCGATATCTTGTCTTGTTTCATTGATTCTTGCACTTTTGAAAATCATAGGGTATTGGTGTACGAGTTTGTTTCTAATAACAACTTGGACCACCACTTCCATGGTAGCTACAATTTATGTTATATAAATATATGGTCGAATTTTTTTCATCTTTAAAAAAATGGTCAAATTTGACTTTGATAGTAATAGTAAAAAATTGTGCATATTTTATCACAGGTGAGGGTGTGCCCATTTTAGATTGGGCTACTCGAGTGAAGTGGCTCTTGGATGTACAAAACTGCGAGTCTACTTGCATCATGACGGTAAGTTTAATTCCATTTCCATTCATAAGTAAATGTTAGTTAATAAATTAGAGGTGGGAAAAATGTTAGTTTAACTTCATTCCCATCAGGCAAATTTCAAGACTAAAAGCTTGCTTAAATGCCAAAAAATTGTTGAAATCATGTATGGTCAGCCTACCGAGGGTCAAGTCCCTCAAATATTGGCTTGTCAGAAACACATTTCAGCAGCTATATTTAAAAACCAGACCTATTTTATGAATAAAAATCCTTTAAATTTATTGATAATTATAAATAAATTATTTAATTAAGTTCCTTAATAACTATTCAAGTTTTTAAAAAAAATTACAAATAACCAATTTTTTAATATCTTTCTCTTATTTTATTTTCGTTTCTTATATATATATATATATATATATATATATATATATATATATATATATATATATATATATATATATATATATATACACACACATTTTTCAGGACGAAAGCTATGAAGCTAAGGTAATTACACAAAATACATATCTTTTTCGTTATCTTTCTTGCTGAAGTTTAATTACTAAAGTGATTTTAACTTTAATAAATATGTTTCTAATCTCGAATTAGGAAAGCTCTTTCAAGAGTACGACACACATATCGCTACATGTGTCTTGGGAACTCCCAGGTAAGATTTCACCAACTCTGATCTATTTCGTATGCTATATATAAATATATATGAACGGCTTTTCCACATCTAAATAGCTAGAGATACGCAAGCAATTATTCTTTTTATAAGTATTATTATTATTATTATTATTAATGTTGTTATTATTATTATTATTACTATTATTATTATTATTATTATTATTATAATACTGTTTGTCGTATGTCCCTATAGCCATCCTTATGTTGTGCACCAAATTTGATGGGTATACATGCTTGTGAAGGTTTTTGATTTATGCGCATACACATCCAGTCATAGATTAGTGTGTTTTACGTATTTTATTTTTTTTTTTAAAAAACTGCGACTAGAAGCGTTGTTGTTGTTATTATTATTATTATTATTATTATTATTATTATTATTATTATTATTATTATTATTATTATTTCAAAAACAATGCCAAATCTGGTCGAAACTATTTCGGGTATTATCATCGACAGAACATTTATATATGTAATTGCTAATGTTGTTGCAGTGATACACATGCCCATGGATAGCACCCAGACGGAGACTCTGTGTTTGACAGATATGCCAAACACCAATAGCAAACAAACATTAAGGGATCAAAAGAAGCATATGGTATTAGTGATAGAAATAATAGTAAATGGATAAACAGACACAACAGCAAACACCGCCTCACCAGGGCAAAGTTGGTACGTTATATTACTTAATGGTGAACACGGTATATCATTAACGGCGTCTTTCACGGGATTGAGAGACCTAGGTGGGTTGATCATGAGTTGAAATGTCATGCCAGTAATGATTCAGGCAACAAAACTCAGGTTGTTTCTTCTTTCAACCAAAAAGTTGTCCTCGCCAGTGATTATGATCCAGTTCCATATAATGTTTAGGATACATTTGATTCGGCTATCCTGATTTTTTCCGCTGTTAGCTTCCATAGTGTTAGTTTTTGATTGGTTTATGATTTTGTAAAGGTTTCTTTAAGTGACTCTACCACTAAAAATTTATAATTAAATAAATAATTGTGGTATTACTAAAGGTGTCATGTATAATACCAAACTCATTGTGGGCCGATTACCTTGAATGTTTTGCAGTGTAGCATGCAGCACAAACTGCCACTGTTTGATTACAAGGAAACTATAGTCCTGTAGAATTCCCAAAAATGGCCTTTTGTCCCGCATACTGCACTGCAAAAATATTTAGAAAATCGGCCCACAATGAGTTTTGTACTATACATGATTGCTTTAGTAATACGACGATTATTTATTTATTTATTAACTATTTGTAGGTGCCATATGATTATTTATATGAATTTATATTTATTACTATGACTAATGTAGATACTTATATCGTTTGAATCAGACATGACTGTAGAGGATTGGAAGAGGAAGGTGGTGGAGGCAGGTCGTACACTAAATTAGTACTGATAAGAACTTCAATGTATTAGAAGGCATGTGCCAAATGTGCTTGATAGAAGTTATGGAAATCGGGCTAAGAAGGACCATGTCAATTGCAGAGATACTCATGATCTTGCCCCTTGAAGATCAAAATTTGTTCAGAGATTAACACCAAAATGCAACAAGCCCCGTAGTAGTTTAGTTCCCTTGGTCCTCCCTCTAGGTGTCTTTTTTATCTATGTTGTAATATAGTTGTTTTGTTTTGTGCTAAATTGAATTTGTGGACTTGGCCCAGTCCATTACCGTGTCTGTAAGGCATAATGAAGCCCAGTTAGTCCATTGTAATAATTGTCATAGAGATACTCTGTAGAAAAAAGTTTGCAATCAATGAAGCCGAATGAATGAACACACTTCATTTCTATTTTTGGCTCTAAAAGTTGGTACAAGAGCTCCATCTAGGGGCCTGATACTGAACTCACAAGTTTGTTACAAGTTTGTTGAGTCAAGAAATGAGAAAGAAAGTAAAGATGAATACCATGGCGGAAGAGAGGAATTTTGCTCAACCTACAGTGCCTAAAGTTGACGGGAACAACGATCACTGGTCGTTGCTAATGGAGAATCTCCTTCGCTCCAAGGAGTACTAGAATGTCGTTGAAAATGGGGTTCCAACAATTGCTGAAAACGCAACACCGAAGTAAATCACGGTCAAGGAGGAAGCGCGACTGAAAGATCTAAAAGCCAAGAATTATCTCTTTCAATTAATTGAGAGAGCGACAATTGAAATGATCCTCAATAAAGATTCGGTGAAAGCGATTTCGGACTCCATGAAACAAAAATACAAAGGGTCTACGAAAGTAAAGCGTGCTCAATTGCAAGCCCTGCACAAGGAATTCAAAGTTCTTGATATGAAGGATGTAGAAACCGTGACAGCGTATTTTGCCAAAACTCTTGCAATTGTGAACAAGAAGAAGGCACCTAACAAACATGTCTCTTTGAAGATTCAACAAAAACCTAAATCATGATTACGTAAATTCTCATTCCGAAAGAATTCTCTTATTGAACCCACTCACACAGGGAATGATGATCATCGACGGAGATTCAAGTCTCGAATCTCTGTTTCGTGACCTAGCTGCTGGGAGTTCCAGAAGTGCCCAACCACCTGCTACGAAAGAGTCAATTGAGGGTTTACCAAGTGTTGAATTTGGGGAAAGTGAAGAAGGAGAAGGAGAGTTTGTTGTTTGTATGGAGGAATTTGAAATTGATGGTGTTGTGGAAGAGATGCCATAGGTTTCATTGTAATTGTATTGACAAATGGTTAGGGATTCATGGATCTTGTCATGTTTGTAGGTTTGGGATGACTTTTGATGAAAGTAAGAAGATGATGAGGAAGAAGAGGGAGATAGATGGAGTGGTGAAGTTTGGTTTAGTTTTTCTTTCAATGGTGGCAATAGAAGAACTCTGGAGGGTCAAAATTTTGCTGCTGATTCAATTGATTCAACTTCAAGCCCTAAAAGTGATTCGGATGTAGAGACTAGTTCATGACGATTGTTTTTTCCTTTAGATTAGAATGTTGGTTTCTGATTGGAGATGAATAGTTGTACATGCACCACAATTGCACAAAGATTATTTTACATGTTGAAATATATTAGTTGATCAATTTCCCTCCTTATCCCCTAATTAATTCTTTTTATTGTTTTATTATCAAATCAAAGTTACAAATCAATCTTGTATTAATCCAGTAATGAGGAATCGGTCATAGAAATATGAAGGTTTAGAGTGACAAGGTTGTTTGGATTCATTAGTATAATATATTATACTACTAACATTTGCTGTTAAGGAAAAACATGAAGAGGCCACGAAATTTGGTTCAATTTGTAAGGATTCGGTTCATAGTCTTTATATATATATATATATATATATATATAAAAGTTGGAATTCAACGCTGATGTGAGTTCTTTGATGTGAGTAACAATGTTTTTCTTCACTTTGGTGACTCTTTTAGGTAGAAATGTCAAATTGGGCCATTTACCCTTTTCAATGGGCGAAAGAGCAAAAGCTACGTTGACTGGGCCAACCCAACTATCTGTTGGATTGTGTTTTTGGTAGCCCAGCTTAAAATACAAGTTGGTTCTGCCCATTCTAGCCTACGGTTCAACTTGGTTGAGTCAAATTATTCTGATTCATTTTGGGTCTCTGTTTATTGACTCGGCTCCAGCTGTGCAAAGGGCAACTTCGGGGTTCAATGCTACGATTTTCTCAATTTCGTTATTAAAAGCTTCCAAAGTAACATCCAAGGCTTGTTGGGCAGTTTTTTGACAAGCAGCCATTGCCTCGTTTTTCTCTTTCACAGCTTCGTCCCTCTCTTCACAAAGAATTGTGATCTGGGATTCCAGTCAGGCTAAACACTGGGTGGGTTCGTGCCCAAATAGCCCAAAATATTGAAAACCGATTGGACCACATACAGGCCCAATTCCGCCCATTTCTACACTCAGTTTACTGCGGGTTCGGTTTTAGGCGGGTTGGGCCTTATTGGGCCAGCACAATTTTCTACGTTTTTTAAGCCTTTTTCATTTTAGTTGTTCAAAAAAAGCCTTTTCCATTTTTTTAGTGTATATACCATAATATAAATTTCAAGCCAAAATCTGAGATTTATATATGGGCCAAATTTTTGGGCCAAAAATATCAAACATAGTAATAATTACTTTCATGTTCATTTCAAATTTAAAACATGTGATATCAAACTTAAATAAATACCAAATAAACTCACTTGATATCAAACTAAAATACCAAACTATTGACTTAATTTTTGGGTCAAGTGCTAATGCATTGGAATATTTCCTACAATAACGTTCTGTGACTTTTCATGATTGTGGTGGTCCCATGGTCCTACTGTCACTTAGATACCTCATCCAACAATAGTTACACTTAGCAGTTGGATCTTGGACTTCACTTTCTGGCAATCTAGTGAAGTGGTCCCAAACCATTGATGGCTTACGAACACCATTAGCAATTTTCTTCCCTTTTTTTGGTATTTCGAGGGGCAGCAGTTTGAGTAGGATTTTGAGTACGAGTAGGTAAGGCAGCAGTTTGATTAGGAGGTTGGTCCATTATTGAAAATCATAAATTAAAACAATAACATAAATTCATACATAACAGAATTTCAACTGTACACACATAAGAATAACATAAATTACAGCTACACAAACAGAAATTCACACAAATCACAAATAGAGAAACTGAAAATTATGTTTATCTCATTTAATCACAAATAGAAGTCACACCAAAAATGGAAATTCTGACATGCATTACAAGTTTAAACAAACACCAGAAACTTAAGAGCAGCAACTAGCTTTCCAACAAATCCTTGCTTTGTTGCTCCACAAGCCACCAACCGTTCAAGCTTTAAGAACCAACAAAATAAGCATAAATGTCAAAAAAATTATACAAGGTAAATAAGAGATACACGTCAAACAACCTAAAATAGAAATAGAAGTAGAAATAGGGAACATTGAATAATCAAGAAAACCTAAAACAGAAATCAAATAGGCAAGTATAGCAAGCCCTAAATTTTTCAGCATCTCTACAACATACATTTTTCATTATGTAAACTAATCAGAAGTAAAATAAAATAGAAAAATAGTAGATACATGTCAAACAACCTAAAACAGAAATAGAAGTAGAAATAGGGAACATTGAATAATGAAGAAAACCTAAAACAAAAATCAAATAGGCAAATATACCAAGCCCTAAATTTTTCGGTATCTCTACAGCATACATTTTTCATTATGTAAACCAATCAGAAGTAAAATCAAACAGAGACTAAACCCTAAACCTAAACAATAAAAAACAAACAAGAAATGAAACGAAGAAGAAACAATCATACCAGATATAGAGATTGCAAGAGGGCGAGACTGAGGGAGGTAAAACTGGTTAATGAGATCGAGAGAGGAAGAACGGTTACGGAGTATGAAGGTTAGAATGAGGTCGAGATAGATTGATGAACAATGTAACAAAGGGAGATGGATGATAGATTCAGAGAAGTAGAAGCTTAAAAGTTAGATGATCTAGGGTTTGGGTTGGTTTTGCATTTGGGAGAGAGACTAAGTGTAACACCCCAAAATTTAATTAATTATTTAATTGAATTGTTTGGAGTTCAATTGGTAGAAAAATAATAAAATAAAAATAATGTTAGAATATATGGACCTGTGGTTAGGGTTAGTAGTAGTGAATTTGAAGTGTCATGGAAAAGGCCCATGATTAATTCGCATAAGCCAAGAGAAAAGCCCATGAAAATTAACTAAGTATAAATAAGCATTTTTAGGGTTTTGCTCACAAATTAGAAAAACAAAAATTTGAGAGTGAGAAAGGAGAAAGGAGGCGCGGCGAAGAGGAGGAGGAGGCTAGGGCAAGGTTTCGAATTCTTCAAGGCTAAGGTAAGGGCGGGGTTCTATCTCTATAATTGGGGGTATGAAGGGCTCTATGTAGAAAGGTTAATGGAACCCTAGGTGATTAAGTTAGAAAACCCTAGTTGTAGGAATTAAATTTGATTGACGATGAATGAATACGATTTGATGAAGATTGAGTATGATTGATAATGATTGGAAGTGTTCTGGCGCAGGGGCGCCATGGGCGCAATGTTGGCTGCCCTGTCCTGTTGCTGGGCGCCAAGGGCGCTGTTCCTGTCCTGTTGCTGGGCGCCATGGGCGCCATCTTGCTGTTGTGTGTTGCTGTCTTGCAGATTCCTGGCACATGGGCGCCAAGGGCGCCAAAATCGTGGCTGCCCAATTGCTGTTGTCTATGTTGTTCTGGCGCATGGGCGCCAAGGGCGCCAAGATGGTGGCTGCCCAATTTTTGTTTTCTATGTTGTTCAGGCGCATGGGCGCCAAGGGCGCCAAGATGGTGGCTGCCCAATTGCTATTTCAGGTGTTGTTCTGGCACATGGGCGCCAAGGGCGCCAAGGTGGTGGCTGCCGTGTTGCTGTGGCTGTGTTGTCCTGGCGCATGGGCGCCAAGGGCGCCAAGATTGGCTGCCCGGTTGCTGTTGTTGCGTGCTGTGTCTGGCGCAGGGGCGCCATGGGCGCCAGAATCTGGCTGCCTTGTGCTGTGTTGTGTTGCTGGGCGCCATGGGCGCCAAGGGTGCCAGTTTGGCTGCCCGTTGTGCGGCTGGGCGCCATGGGCGCCAGTTTGGCTGCCAATTGTGTTGCTTGGCGCAGTGGGAGCCAAGGGCGCCAAGTGTGGCCGCCCAGATGTGAATTTCACGATTGTTGGTTAAAATGATGTTGAACATGTGATTAGGCCCAAAGTTGCCAAAATGTTGAAAGTTGCTAAATTATTGCGATGTTGCCAAAATGTTGAAAATTGCTAAGTTATAAATTGTTGACGACGAAGGTTGTACGAAGACGAATTTGCCTCTATTTATTGGTAGGTGATGTGATGTAGGCCTACGGTCAATGTTGTTTTCCGATGTTGTGCGTTGCTATGTAATCGTTGTTGTTGTTGTTTGTGCATTTACATAGCGTTGCATGCATATCATATTTTTACGATGGAGCTATCCTCAAACCACGACGACGATGTTGCGATGTTGATGCCCCTATTTAAGGGTTTTGGATTATGGTACCCCATGCATTATAGGGCGGTGGCCTGAGTTGAGTCACATTTCGCATTATGTGCATACTTATGTGATTGAGACGATGTTGACTGCTGATTAAATGATGAATTGATGCTATGACCTGAATTACATACTGTCTTTCATATGTCTGATTATGTAGTGCAATATCTCACCCCTTCTGTTTGAATGTTACCCCAATGATGAATTAAATGTCACCCCTTCTGTCTGATTAAATGATGAATTGATGCTATGACCTGAACGAACGCACGTCTTGACTTGTTGCCATGGGCGCCGTTCCTGAAAACTATGCTGGGCGCCATCCTGTGTTGTGTGACTGGGGGCCTTCCTGGGCGCCACTCTGGGTGTGAAGTGTTCCAGCGCAGGGTCGCCAAGGGCGCCATGTTAGCTGCCATGTCCTGTTGCTGGGCTCCAATGGCGCTGTTCCTCTCCTGTTGCTGGGCGCCATCTTGCTGTTGTGTGTTCCTGTCTTGCAGATTCCTGCCGCATGGGCGCCAAGGGCGCCAAAATCCTGGCTGCCCAATTGCTGTTGTCTATGTTGTTCTGGCGCATGGGTGTAACATCCGCAAAATAATTGATAGAATTATTTGGGTGTTAACCCAATTATATTAATTTAGTACTTGACTGGTAAATTTATTGAGTGCAAAAATTAATTATTGGTCGTTATCGGATCGTTAACCGGATAATATGGATCAAGGAAGTTTCGGAATCGAAATTGGAGATTTAGATCGATATGGTAATTGGATCACGTTACCACTTATATATTAATAAATATATATATGTATGCGTATGTGTGAGTGAGAAGAAAAAGAAAGAATTAAAAAGAAAGAAAGAAAAGAGAGAAGGAAGCGTGAGAAACAGAGAAGAAAAGAGAGAAAAGGAGAGAAAAGAGAAAGAAAGGGTGAGGAGGAAGAAGAAGAAAAAGGGAAGGGTTCGGTTCATCAAAACGACTTCCTTCCAACACGAAAAATGCTCAGCGTTACTTCCTCTTCGATTTGGTACCAAGATCTTCATCATCAACCCCTCTCTCTCTCACGTTGCCATTTTCGAACTTGAGAGGGAAAATCGGAGTTTCGATGGTTGTAACTCAAGGGAAAGCTAAGGGCGAAGTTTAGGAGCGAGCACGAGGTGGATTACTCGAGTATTGAAGATCGATTGGGTGATTTGGAGTTGAAAATCAAAGATTGGGGTTATGGATGAATAGTAGCTTTTGGAGGTTAGGGATGATGAATAGTGTCCGTGGAGGATTTCGAGGGGTTTGGCATTTCGGTCAAAAGCGGTTTCGTGATCGAGTGGGAAGCTTTGGAAGCGAATAGGGTGTCGCCGGAGCGGGGAGCGTTCGTGTGGCTACTCGGTGATTTCGGCTCGATCGTGGATCACGCGTCGAGGGTGAGTTCTACTCACGTTTAGGATTTTTGTTTTTCGAATTAATTGATTAACTGTTTTATCGCTTTCGCTGGTCTGGAATATTACTTGATATTGTCTGATTCGGGTTAGGAATCGATTGGGGCGAGTCTCGGGTTGCGTCGTGTTAAAAATGGAATTTTTGGTGATTTGATTCGAGAGATTTTGATTTAAAACCGTTATTTGGAAAATCGCCGTAATTTGATAAACTTCGATTTGATTAAGATTTTGATTGATTGTTTGATGTTGATTGGGTTTGATTATATGTGTGTGAAAACTGTTTTCAATCGGAACGAGAATCAGAATTAAGCGGAATCGCGATTTTCGCGCGAAACCGCCAAAATCTGCCCTTGACAGACCCCCTGCTGTCTGATAGCGCGCCACTTGCGCGCCGCGCGCCACCCGCGCTCCAATTGGCAGAACTTCCTGTCTGTTCGCGCGCCGTTTGCGCGCCACGCGCCACTCGCGCGCCAATTGGCAAAATTTCAACAACCAAACACTGTTTTTCGTTTCGCGATAACTTTTGATCCAGGAACCCGATTGAGGTGTTCTAAGATGCGTTGGAAAGCTTATTCAGAGGCCTGACTGAATATTCTATTTTTAAGGAAAAATGAACTGTTTTTGATATGGAAAATTGTGTCGAAAAGCGGTCAACTAGAGTGCGAGTGTGAACTTGGATTTTATAAAATGTGGATTAAAGTGTTTCATCGATTGTTTGATTTGATGGACCGTGGGTTCATAGTACTGTAGATATATGTTTATATATCGAGTTGGCTGACGACCCATGTGTAACATACTAGGTGGGGCAGTCATGATCCCCTTCCCTAGGCTCCATGCCAATGGGAGAATGTACTATTGGTAGGGGGGTTCACCGGGATTAGCGATGTTCCGCAGTCGGTGTTATGTTAAAAAAATTATAGTACGATACACCGGGATTAGCAATGTTCTGCAGTCGGTGCCGTACTTTGTTTGTTGTACGATACACCGGGATTAGCAATGTTCTGCAGTCGGTGCCGTACTTTGTTTATTTTACGACATTCCGGGAGTAGCAATGTTTTGCAGTCGGTGTCGTGTTAAGTTATAAAAGAAATAATAACTGAACCGAGAGTGTTAGTAGGGGTTTCGGTAGAACTCACTGAGATTGTATCTCACTGTTTAAATGTTGTTGTTTTACAGAGACACAGGGACAACGGAAACCCAAGAGGCACGAGTGGGTTGAGCTCGGACTGGTTGCTGATAGCCTAGCTTTATGTTTAAGCTTATTTCCCTTCTGTTGTCTGTATACTAGAACATTATGTATTTAAGGTATATCTTTCTTCCTCTTTCTTGTATGATACTGAATACTATAGTTGCTGATGGTATATGGTCTGAGAACCATATTGTCTTGTTGTAAATAAGACTGTTTGGGTTTTATTCAGCGAAAAATTTATAGTAATATTCAGTGTCTAAGCAGGAAATATATCTCTGATGTGTTACTAATGTGCACCTGGGTATTCTCAGTAGAAAGAAATACCGGGGTGTTACAGTTGGTATCAGAGCAGTTCGACCTAGTCGGACTTAGTTTAGGGTTGAGTCGATTCCTTGCTAGTCCTTGTCGTAATTACACTTGTGATGCTAAGAGACATTGAGCCTGATCAACTTAATACTTAGTGCATCATAAGCGGAATTATACCAGGATGATCAAGACGCAGTCCTCGACCAAAATCAGAATCTCCAACCGGTGCATCCTCAGGAAAGGTGACATGACGGTGGAAGAATACACCGCTAAGTTGAGAAGTTGTCTCAGTTTTACCAAGTGATAAAGTAAGCTTCGGATGACGAATGGAGAATGCAGATGTATAAGAAGGGCCTTAGTGCTTTTATGACTTGGGGTCTCAGTTCTTATACTATTACCAATTATGTTGCCTTAGTGCAACCAGCCTATGTCGCCGAGGAAGATCTCATAGGAAGTATGGGAAAGGAAAGAAGGTAGTTGAGTTATCAACTCCGAATGTAAAGTCCAAAGATAATTTCATCAAAGGAAAAACAGGTGCAATTCTTCGATTCTTCAGATGTCAGAAGATGTTCTAACCGTGGAAGACATCACAATGGTGATCGTCAGCAAAGATTAATCTGTGCTATTATAGAAATGTAGAGGGTCACTATGGTAAAGAGTGCCCCGTAAGGAAGAGTTTCAAGGAGTTACAAGCAGCTATAAGGCAAGGACGAGTCAACATTCTGGATGTTTAGGCAGTTACGACTGCAGACAATCTACTAAGGAGTATGAGATCAGTTTTCAATAACTCGATCAGTATATTATGTGATTCGGGTGCAACCTATTGCTGTATATCCCGATCGCATGTGAATCGGTTGGGATGAGCCTTATCATCGCTATCCGAGCCGATAACTATTTTAACTGCTGCTAAGGGTTGTGACTAGACCTAATCTTTGTATAGAATTGTCTACTTGTCGAAGGAGGCAGGAATTTCGTTGTAGAATTTATTGTTTGCCTACGAGAAGTGTGGACACCATTTTGGGTATGAATTGGATGACTGCGAATCATGTTACAAGCGTTCGCGTTAATTAGCTATCAGCTTTGCTTCAGAATCAGTTAAATTGTCTAGGACAAATTCTGAAGCGGTTACCTAGTTCACCTTAGACGGTCAACCTTCATTCCAAGGTGCGGGAGCACATGTTAGTATGTTATCTGCATCCGCTGAAACTAGTTTAGATTTGGCGAACGTTCAGGTCGTGAATGACTTTCTGGATGTTTTCACGATGAAGTTTCTTCCGAACCTCCAGAGAGAGGGGTAGAGTTTACTGTAGAATTGGTTCCTGGCACGGGATCAATATCTATCGTTTCCTATTGAATGTTTCTTCAGAATTAAAGGAAATGGAGTCTCAACTTGAAGAGTCGATGCTAAAGAAATTCATTCGACCGAATACTTCGCTAAGGAGTGCTCTGGTGTGGTTAGTCAAAAGGAAAAATGGTAGCATGAGATTGTACATCGATTATCGACAACTTAAGAAAGTGACGATCAAGAATAAATATCCCTTGCCAAGGATAGACGATTTTCTTGAGCAATTTGAGACGCTGCTGTGTTTTCTAAAATTGATCTGAGGTCAGGACATCATCAAATAAAAGTTAGAGCCTTAGATATTCCGAAGACAGCTTTCCATACTAGGTATGGACATTATGTATTTGTAGTGGTGGCCTTCGGTTTGACTAACGCTCCGGCGGTATTCGTGGATTTCAGGAACCGAGTTTTTCATTCGTATTAGGATCAGTTTGAAGTCGTTTTCATCGATGATATCTTGATGTGCTCGAAGACCATTGAGGAGCATGTCCAACATCTCCTCATTGTTCTGAGTGTACTCCGAGAAAAGGAGTTGTACTTGAAACCTTCGAAGTGTGATTTTTGGGTGTCAGAGGTTAAGTCTTTGGGACATGTGATTCCCCAAGTCGGGAGTTTCTGTAGGTCCCAGTGAGAAGGAAGCGGTGTTGAATGGGAGTGACCGATGTCAGTCGCAGAGATCAAAAGTTTCTGGATCTAGCCGGTTACTGTAAGAGGTTCGTTAAAGGGTTCTCACAGTTAGTTGTCCACTTACTCGGTTAACTCGTAAGGGTCATCCGTTTACGTGGGATGCTGATTGTGAAGAATGTTTTCAAGAATTGAAGGTTTGGTTGACTTCTGCTCCATTCCTGATTCTTCCGGATCCGTCATTGGAATTTCAAATTTTCGATGACGCTTCAGGGAAGGGTTTAGGATGTATTCTGATGCAAAATCAACCAGTGATAGCTTATGCGTCCAGACAATTAAAGTCTCATGAGAGGATTTATCCGACTCATGAATTGGAGTTAATAGCTATTGTGTATGCACTGAAGATTTGGAGACGTTACCTGTATGGGTCTCGTTTCGAAGTCTCTAGTGGTCACAAGAGTTTAAGGTATCTGTTTGATCAGAAAGAACTGAATAGCAGGCAGAGAAGTGTGTTCAGTTTCTGGAGGATTATAAATTAGCGTTGATGTAGCATTCAAGAGAGGCCAGTGTTGTAAATGATGCACTGAGTAGGAAGTCCATCCACATGGTTGAGTTTATTGATGCATGAGATGGAATTATCGGAGTCTTTCAGAGACTTAAATCTGAATTCAAGATCAAGGAGGAATCGGTTAGTGTTGAGCCATATGAGGATCGCTAGTTCCCTAAGGGATTCTATACGCTTGGCACAGAAAGTTGATGTGAAGCTACAATCACAAAAGGTATTTCCAGATTTTACCATGCATAGTGATGGAGTCAGTTGTTTCAACGGTAGAATCTGTGCGCCCGATGATGAGAATAATAAAAGGCAAGTGTTAGAGGAAGCACACCGAAGTTTATGTTATGTTCCAATATGTACATAAATGTAAAGCAGATGTATGAGTGGCAATGTATTAGTTTGTTAGTCTCTTATTTGTGAAGGTTAACAATGAGATTGTAATAAGTGATTCCGTTTGACAAGTCAAACGTGAATACGAATATGTAAGTGAGGTAACTGCCGATTGTTTTCACGTTACGAATAGCCATCAAAGGATTAATTGATGGATCTGCTTGCAAGTGAGTGAAATTTCCGGAATGAAGCTTGGTGTGCGGCGTGATAGTTTTGAAAAAAATCATTTTTGTGAAAACCCGCATACTAAAGTTAATTTTGGGAATGAATCAAAAGGATTACTTAGGTTGAGGGAAAACTCTCAACGCTATTGACTAATTTGGAAAGGAATGGGGTGCGTCGTTGGTAAAAACCTCGTGATGAAGTTGCAATAGAGGAAAAAGAGCTCTGAGTTCTGTTTTGATAGTTGTTTTGAGAACAACAGAGGTGATTTTCATTACGTTCAAATTTATCTGTTGTCCCCACGGTTTATTTCTACGTTTAAGATAAACGTTTCTGGTAAATCTGCATTTCATCTTCTTTTGAAAAGTGCTATCTCAAAGTCTTGGGGGCGAGTCAAAAAGTTTCACAAATGACTTTCCGTCACATTTATCAATGTGTACGAGAACTGTTATGGATTTTAGAAGATTTGTTGAGAACGTGTTTACACCCTTCGAGGAAATCGTGTTTGTTTTTACCTCTACCGAGGAGTACCAGTTCGTGGATCTCATTTTCAACCTGTATGTCTATCAAGTGTCTTATATTACACCCTTTGATTTAGATTAATCAAAGTTGGGGAGTAAACGAGGATAATTGGAATGAAGCTTCGGAAGTGTTTTCAAACGCGGTGCCGAGCCGATGTAGGCGAATGATGAGTTTCTCGTGTAGATGCGTGACCAGAGAGTTCGTATCAAGGTAGTAGTGGATCATACTTGGAGATTGATGTGCCAACTTGGGAAGAGTTCCTACCCTCATTTCGTTAATTCAAGATTGTGTTCCAGCAACTTAAGACCTTTCTGAGAATGTCGAATCTCGGTTAGTCGGATGAAAGACTCGACGAAATTTTGAGGACAAAATTCTTTTAAGTTGGGGAGAATGTAACATCCGCAAAATAATTGATAGAATTATTTGGGTGTTAACCCAATTAAATTAATTTAGTACTTGACTGGTAAATTTATTGAGTGCAAAAATTAATTATTGGTCGTTATCGTATCGTTAACCGGATAATATGGATCAAGGAAGTTTCGGATTCGAAATTGGAGATTTAGATCGATATGGTAATTGGATCACGTTACCACTTATATATTAATAAATATATATATGTATGCGTATGTGTGAGTGAGAAGAAAAAGAAAGAATTAAAAAGAAAGAAAGAAAAGAGAGAAGGAAGCGTGAGAAACAGAGAAGAAAAGAGAGAAAAGGAGAGAAAAGAGAAAGAAAGGGTGAGGAGGAAGAAGAAGAAAAAGGGAAGGGTTCGGTTCATCAAAACGACTTCCTTCCAACACGAAAAATGCTCAGCGTTACTTCCTCTTCGATTTGGTACCAAGATCTTCATCATCAACCCTCTCTCTCTCACGTTGCCATTTTCGAACTTGAGAGGGAAAATCGGAGTTTCGATGGTTGTAACTCAAGGGAAAGCTAAGGGCGAAGTTTAGGAGCGAGCACGAGGTGGATTACTCGAGTATTGAAGATCGATTGGGTGATTTGGAGTTGAAAATCAAAGATTGGGGTTATGGATGAATAGTAGCTTTTGGAGGTTAGGGATGATGAATAGTGTCCGTGGAGGATTTCGAGGGGTTTGGCATTTCGGTCAAAAGCGGTTTCGTGATCGAGTGGGAAGCTTTGGAAGCGAATAGGGTGTCGCCGGAGCGGGGAGCGTTCGTGTGGCTACTCGGTGATTTCGGCTCGATCGTGGATCACGCGTCGAGGGTGAGTTCTACTCACGTTTAGGATTTTTGTTTTTCGAATTAATTGATTAACTGTTTTATCGCTTTCGCTGGTCTGAAATATTACTTGATATTGTCTGATTCGGGTTAGGAATCGATTGGGGCGAGTCTCGGGTTGCGTCGTGTTAAAAATGGAATTTTTGGTGATTTGATTCTAGAGATTTTGATTTAAAACCGTTATTTGGAAAATCGCCGTAATTTGATAAACTTCACTTTGATTAAGATTTTGATTGATTGTTTGATGTTGATTGGGTTTGATTATATGTGTGTGAAAACTGTTTTCAATCGGAACGAGAATCGGAATTAAGCGGAATCGCGATTTTCGCGCGAAACCGCCAAAATCTGCCCTTGACAGACCCCCTGCTGTCTGATAGCGCGCCACTTGCGCACCGCGCGCCACCCGCGCGCCAATTGGCAGAACTTCCTGTCTGTTCGCGCGCCGTTTGCGCGCCACGCGCCACTCGCGCGCCAATTGGCAAAATTTCAACAACCAAACACTGTTTTTCGTTTCGCGATAACTTTTGATCCGGGAACCCGATTGAGGTGTTCTAAGATGCGTTGGAAAGCTTATTCAGAGGCCTGACTGAATATTCTATTTTTAAGGAAAAATGAACTGTTTTTGATATGGAAAATTGTGTCGAAAAGCGGTCAACTAGAGTGCGAGTGTGAACTTGGATTTTATAAAATGTGGATTAAAGTGTTTCATCGATTGTTTGATTTGATGGACCGTGGGTTCATAGTACTGTAGATATATGTTTATATATCGAGTTGGGTGACGACCCATGTGTAACATACTAGGTGGGGCAGTCATGATCCCCTTCCCTAGGCTCCATGCCAATGGGAGAATGTACTATTGGTAGGGGGGTTCACCGGGATTAGCGATGTTCCGCAGTCGGTGTTATGTTAAAAAAATTATAGTACGATACACCGGGATTAGCAATGTTCTGCAGTCGGTGTCGTACTTTGTTTGTTGTACGATACACCGGGATTAGCAATGTTCTGCAGTCGGTGCCGTACTTTGTTTATTTTACGACATTCCGGGAGTAGCAATGTTTTGCAGTCGGTGTCGTGTTAAGTTATAAAAGAAATAATAACTGAACCGAGAGTGTTAGTAGGGGTTTCGGTAGAACTCACTGAGATTGTATCTCACTGTTTAGATGTTGTTGTTTTACAGAGACACAGGGACAACGGAAACCCAAGAGGCACGAGTGGGTTGAGCTCGGACTGGTTGCTGATAGCCTAGCTTTATGTTTAAGCTTATTTCCCTTCTGTTGTCTGTATACTAGAACATTATGTATTTAAGGTATATCTTCCTTCCGCTTTCTTGTATGATACTGAATACTATAATTGCTGATGGTATATGGTCTGAGAACCATATTGTCTTGTTGTAAATAAGACTGTTTGGGTTTTATTCAGCGAAAAATTTATAGTAATATTCAGTGTCTAAGCAGGAAATATATCTCTGATGTGTTACTAATGTGCACCTGGGTATTCTCAGTAGAAAGAAATACCGGGGTGTTACAATGGGCGCCAAGGGCGCCAAGATGGTGGCTGCCCAATTGTTGTTTTCTATGTTGTTCTGGCGCATGGGCGCCAAGGGCGCCAAGATGGTGGCTGCCCAATTGCTGTTTCAGGTGTTGTTCTGGCGCATGGGTGCCAAGGTGGTGGCTGCCCTGTTGCTGTGGCTGTGCTGTCCTGGCGCATGGGCGCCAAGGGCGCCAAGATTGGCTGCCCGGTTGCTGTTGTTGCGTGCTGTATCTGGCGCAGGGGGGCCATGGGCGCCTAAATCAGGCTGCCTCGTGCTGTGTCAGTCCCAGGGGCTCCATGGGTGCCAGAATCTGGCTGCCTTGTGCTGTGTTGTGTTGTTGGGCGCCATGGGCGCCAAGGGCGCCATGGGCGCCAAGGGCGCCATGGGCGCCAAGGGCGCCAGTTTGGCTGCCCGTTGTGCTGTTGGGCGCCATGGGCGCCAGTTTGGCTGCCAATTGTGTTGCTTGGCGCAGTGGGCGCCAAGGGCGCCAAGTGTGGCCGCCCAGATGTGAATTTCACGATTGTTGGTTAAAATGATGTTGAACATGTGATTAGGCCCAAAGTTGCCAAAATGTTGAAAGTTGCTAAATTATTGCGATGTTGCCAAAATGTTGAAAATTGCTAAGTTATAAATTGTTGACGACGAAGGTTGTACGAAGACGAATTTGCCTCTATTTATTGGTAGGTGATGTGATGTAGGCCTACGGTCAATGTTGTTTTCCGATGTTGTGCGTTGCTATGTAATCGTTGTTGTTGTTTGTGCATTTACATAGCGTCGCATGCATATCATATTTTTACGATGGAGCTATCCTCAGACCACGACGACGATGTTGCGATGTTGATGCCCCTATTTAAGGGTTTTGGATTATGGTACCACATGCATTATAGGGCGGTGGCCTGAGTTGAGTCACATTTCGCATTAGGTGCATACTTATGTGATTGAGACGATGTTGACTGCTGATTAAATGATGAATTGATGCTATGACCTGAATTACATACTGTCTTTCATTTGTCTGATTATGTAGTGCAATATCTCACCCCTTCTATTTGAATGTTACCCCAATGATGAACTGAATGTTACCCCTTCTGTCTGATTAAATGATGAGTTGATGCTATGACCTGAACGAACGCACGTCTTGACTTGTTGCCATGGGCGCCGTTCCTGAAAACTATGCTGGGCGCCATCCTGTGTTGTGTGACTGGGGGCCTTCCTGGGCGCCACTCTGGGTGTGAAGTGTTCTGGCGCAGGGGCGCCAAAGGCGCCACGTTAGCTGCCCTGTCCTGTTGCTGGGCTCCAAGGGCGCTGTTCCTCTCCTGTTGCTGGGCGCCATGGGCGCCATCTTGCTGTTGTGTGTTCCTGTCTTGCAGATTCCTGGCGCATGGGCGCCAAGGGCGCCAAAATCCTGGCTGCCCAATTGCTGTTGTCTATGTTGTTCTGGCGCATGGGCGCCAAGGGCGCCAAGATGGTGGCTGCCCAATTGCTGTTTCAGGTGTTGTTCTGGCGCATGGGCGCCAAGGTGGTGGCTGTCCTGTTGCTGTGGCTGTGCTGTCCTGGCGCATGGGCGCCAAGCGCGCCAAGATTGGCTGCCCGGTTGCTGTTGTTGCGTGCTGTGTCTGGCGCAGGGGCGCCATGGGCGCCAAAATCAAGCTGCCTCGTGCTGTGTCTTGCCCAGGGGCTCCATGGGCGCCAGAATCTGGCTGCCTTGTGCTGTGTTGTGTTGCTGGGCGCCATGGGCGCCAAGGGCGCCAGTTTGGCTGCCCGTTGTGCTGCTGGGCGCCATGGGCGCCAGTTTGGCTGCCAATTGTGTTGCTTGGCGCAGTGGGCGCCAAGGGCGCCAAGTGTGGCCGCCCAGATGTGAATCTCACGATTGTTGGTTAAAATGATGTTGAACATGTGATTAGGCCCAAAGTTGCCAAAATGTTGAAAGTTGCTAAATTATTGCGATGCTGCCAAAATGTTGAAATTTGCTAAGTTATAAATTGTTGACGACGAAGGTTGTACGAAGACGAATTTGCCTTTATTTGTTGGAAGGTGATGTGATGTAGGCCTACGGCCAATGTTGTTTTCCGATGTTGTGCGTTGCTATGTAATCGTTGTTGTTGTTTGTGCATTTACATAGCGTCGCATGCATATCATATTTTTACGATGGAGCTATGCTCAAACCACGACGACGATGTTGCGATGTTGATGCCCCTATTTACAGGTTTTGGATTATGGTACCACATGCATTATAGGGCGGTGGCCCTGAGTTGAGTCACATTTCGCATTATGTGCATACTTATGTGATTGAGACGATGTTGACTGCTGATTAAATGATGAATTGATGCTATGACCTGAATTACATATTGTCTTTCATATGTCTGATTATATAGTGCGATATCTCACCACTTCTATTTGAATGTTACCCCAATGTTGGTAACGTGCAGGTAATCCCGAATGAAGGCAGTTCACCTTCGTTTGATCGAGTCGGTGTCGTCGCTCTGATATGTAACACTCGGGGGGAACGAACGCACGTTTTAATGTTATTTGTTTTGTTATTTCTTTATTGGAGCTTTAAGCTGTGTGTTGCTATTTTGATGTTTTCTGAGCTGTCTTGAGTTGTTAAGACGCACGATGATTTTAATTGACTTGTTGTGAATCCGCTGCGAAATTACGAAGATGACTTAATTAGACCAGTTCATCCAAAAGTGTTATAAACTGTTTCAAAAGCGAATTAATATTGTTTGTTGTTTTCACGAAGCAAATGTGGCACTCCGTTTATTTGTAGAAAAAGATTTTTATGAACTCTGATATTTTCGTATTATTTTACCGGATAGAAATGGGGTGTTACACTAAGCGTGAGCGGGAGCCGTATACTGGACTTCTGGCTTCTGTCTGTGTGAGAAAATAATATATACCTAGGTATTTTAGGTGTATTTCGGGCGGGTTTGAATAGGTCGGGTGGGTTTGACTTGTCCCCAAATCCATTATTGAACATCATAAATTAAAACAATAACATAAATTACAGATACACAAACAGAAATTCATACAAATCCCGAGAAACTGAAAATTATGTTTGTCACATTTAATCACAAATAGAAATTACACCAAAAATAAAAATTTATACATGCATTACAAGTTTAAACAAATACCAGAAACTTAACAGCAGCAGCTAGCTAAATAAGAGATACAAATCAAACAACCTAAAACAGAAATAGAAGTAGAAATAAGGAACATTGAATAATCAAGAAAACCAAAAACAGATATCAAATAGGCAAGTATAGCAAGCCCTAAATTTTTCAGCATCTCTACAACATACATTTTACATTATGTAAAATGAGAAGTAAAATCAAATAGACAAATAAGAGATATAAGTCAAACAACCTAAAACAGAAATAAAAGTAGAAATAGGGAAATTGAATAACGAAGAAAACCTAAAACAGAAATAAAATTGGCAAATATAGCAAGCCCTAAATTTTTTGGTATCTCTACAACATACATTTTTCAATATGTAAACCAATCAGAAATAAAATCGAACAAAGAATAAACCCTAAACCTAAAAAATAAAAACCAAACAAGAAATGAAACAAAGAAGAAACAACCATACCTGATATAAAGATTGCAAGAGGGCGTGACTTAGGGAGGTGAAACTGGTTAACGAAGATGAGAGATGAAGAGCGATTACGGAGTATGAAGGTTAGAATGAGGTCGAGAGAGATAGATGAACAATATAACAAATGGAGATGGATGATAGATTTAGAGAAGTAGAAGCTTAAAGTTTAGATGATCTAGGGTTTGTGTTGGTTTTGCGATTTGGGAACGAGAGGGATTGAAAGAGCAGAAGAGCATTGTTGTTGCACTAGGGTTTCAGATTGAGAGGGAGACTAAGCGTGAGTGGGAGTCGTATACTGTACTTCTGGCTTCTGTTTGTGTGAGAAAATAATATATACCTAGGTATTTTAAGTGTATTCCGGGTGGGTTTGAGTAGGCCGGGCGGGTTTGACTTGTCCCCAAATCCGACCGTGACAACCCATATAAACCCACACTTATTTTTGCCTTCACCCGTGAAACCGAGCGAACCCGACCGAAGTGGAGAAAGTGGGCACGGTTATGTCGGGTTTGGCTGGGTGCATTTTTTTTTATCAGGCCTAGATTCTAGTTTGGTTACTTTGGTTTTGTGGTCCCCGGGATTCATCCGAAATTCTCCAAGTAGAGAATTAGTGGCTACGAGCTCGGCAACGTTTTTCCGGCTTCCTCTACCGCCGAAGTAAGTTGAGAAACCTGGACGACGACCAACTCTCTTTCCGGCTCCATCTTTTTCAAAGCATCTTCAGCTTTCTTCTGCACTGTTGCAAGAAGCTTGAAGGCATCTCGAGCCGACTTGAGAGTTTCGAGCCCCTCGTCGTGCTCCCATTGTATATTCAAATTACCTGCATTAATAGTATCACGCTAATCAGGTTCGCCCTGCCTATCCTAAAGATTTTCCTCTAATTAATCTAGACAAAGGCGAAGCTTGTTACCTTCTTTACGCGGTCGAATGTCATCCGGGTTTTGCACTAGAATTTTAGTGTGCAGGTCAGCAATCTTACGAACAACAATAAAAGGGTTTGAGCTCGGCCTTTGCTCCTCCAAGACTCTAGGCCGGCGCTTTTGGCTTAACTCCACGGTTCAGTCTGGTCGGACTTTTTGAGAAACAAGAGCGATCGAACCAACTTGATTACGTGTCGCAGGGTATTCCTGAATCGCCCTCTGCCCACACGATTTCTCCTCGGTACCAGCTACGCACATTAGTGCTTAGGACTTCGTCATGGAAGGACCGACCAAGGTATCAACGTAAGAGATTTGTGACGTGACTGGCTCGGGTTCCATGTTAAGAAAGAAAAGAGCAAATGAAAAAGAAAAGTCGAAAATCCCATGCAAGTTGGAGTGATTGGATTCTAGAATAACACTTGAATATTCACCGGAAAACTTGTACTCACCAAAAAAGTGGAAGTAAGCAGAGAGGAATGCTCAAAGTACATATTTTGCGAAGAGATGAATAAGAAAGTAGCCTATCTAATTTATAGTGAGCCAGCGAACAAGGCATATTAGGGCCCAACTATTACAACCCTAAAGTGTAAGAATGATGCTGGCATAAGTAAAGAGGCTGCATGGACATTGCCATAACTGCCTTGCCTATTCAGCCAACCAAGCAGGTCAAAGGTATCGTACCCCACCAACATATCATAACCAGTCATCAAAAAGTAGTGACAAGTTATTGTTCGAATTAATTGGTCGAGAACAACACTTGGCCATCGTTATGAATCCGCGCTGACATGCCTGGGGGATCGCAAGGTCCGGTCCACGTGGTACCTCTGGCTAATGAAATGAATGCACCAGTATGACGACCAGGATCAACCTCCCCGACAAGATCGAGGGGCATGTCGAACAGGCCGACTCGCAAGTCGAGGAAATACGATCAACTCTCAAAGCAAGGTCACTCCACCGCAGGTAAAGTCGACTTGTGGGGCAACTATTCTGGACTGGACTGGGCCCAGTTTACAATTGGACCAGCCTTCGTGTCACACATTTGCAATTCTTAGGGATTCATCCTTTCCCTCAATAAGACCTACGATGGAGATCATTTGACGTCTCATCGAATGGTCATAATCCAAGCTCATCGCATGTCCCTAAAAGGGGATCAAGGTACGTCATTGGCAGTATTCCCTGTAAATACGCTCTTCAATCACTGCACCAAGTACACCATTATTGCTGCATGACACATTTTTTATGAGCTGACTTGAGTGTCGTAGTGTGTGTAGGTATCGTCCCCCTCGCTAGATCAACGCGTCAAAGCACCATCTAAAGAACCACTTGGAGCAATTCCAACATCACACCTCGACATCATCTCGACCCAAAATTCTTAAGCTTTCAGGATAGTTCAGTGTCTGTCAATTGCATGAGGTAAATAAGACCAAGCTAATGTGTAAATAAGACCAAGCTAATGTGGAAAAAAGTAGTGCGCCTTAGAGCAAACAAACTGAAAGAAAATTTATAAATTATTAAACTTAATATAAAAATATATATAGTGCAATTTCAATGAATTATTAAAGTGAATATAAAACAATATAGTGCAATTTTCAATCCGACTCAGGCAGGCCACTAGAAGACTTGACCAAATTGCATGAGGTATTTATGGCTAAAAATGTGCACAACCATTGATGTTCATGGTTCCTAGAGACTTTTCCATGCATTGAATTTTTCCATGCGTGATGTGTTTATTTTTGGCTATAGGCGTGCACAACTAGTGAAGGAGAATAGAGTTTATAAAAGTTCTTTGCTGGAAACCAACCTTACCATCTCTTTGTGTTATTGTTGTGTGACAGACAATAAGGATCGGCAATGTCAGATCAACATCACTATCTTGTCTATTTCATTGGTTATTTCACTTTTGAAGATCATTGGATATTGGTGTACGAGTTTGTTTCTAATAACACCTTGGACCACCACCTCCATGGTAGGTACAATTTATGTTATATATATATATATATATATATATATATATATATATATATATATATATATATATATATAACATAAATTGTACCTACCATGGAGGAGGTAGGTACAATTTATATACGGTCTATTTTGACTTTGATAGTAATAGTAAAAGATTGTGCTTATTTTATCACAGGTGAGGGTGTGCCCATTTTAGATTGGGCTACTCAAGTGAAAGTCGCTCTTGCATGTACAAAACTGCCGGCCTACTACTAGCATCATGATTGTAAGAATTGGCTTGCCGAATCGAGTGAAAGTAGTGCTTCAAACCTTTCAACTTTTCAGCTTGCCGAATCGTTTTGCAAACTGGATCATATCGTATCTCATTTCTTTGTGTTTTAAATCCTGTTTTTCTTTTAGCTAATAGGTCTTGATTGTCATTTTATTTAATCCAGTTTTATATTTATTTATTTTAATAATTTATATATTGTCTATCTACATGCACCATTAACCAAATATTCTTCACATCTTATATTTATCTAATTTGCTTAATTTTTCATGAAAATTATTGCTTGATCAATACTATAATCTATCGTCTTACAAATTCATGGGAAAATGCAACATGACCTTATAACAAATATATTATTACGTTCTCGAGTACAACTTTTATCCCCTGAAGCGTCAGGTTCTATTACTCAAGTTTTGGTAATACACATTAAGATTTCACAAATAATTGTTTCTATGTATCATTGTTTATGATATAGTTCCCGAAGAACTTAAAAAAATAAGCATCCCTGAAGGATTGCTCATATATGGTTTTTCTTGATCATCATTGAGATTTTTGTTGTATAGTTCCTGAAGAACTAATAATTTGGTAATACATTATCCTTGTAGGATTGCACAAATAATTGTTTTATTTATCATTGTCTGTGAATATTTGTGATAGTTCTTGAAGAACTCAAAGAAAGAAGAACTTTATATTAAAGCATCCCTGCAGGATTTCTGAAAACATGATTGTTTCGTCAATGTGTAGATTTGTGGTATAGATCTTGAAGAACAATTGATTAGAAAGTACATTTTTCTTTGATCATCGTATATGAAACATTTGTGATCGAGTTCGTGAATGATTTCAATCTATTTCATCTTTGTATGTTTTGAAGCAAGGGAAATCAAGAGAAAGGGCATATAGTTTATGTCTCAAATATTCTCATGAATTAGCAAAATGGAAAAATGTAACTTTTTTAATCTCTTATGCTTGGAATTCCATATAAAAATGTTGCAAAAAAAAGAGATAAGAAGAGTTGACTGTATGACTAGATCCTAAAGAACTAGACACTCTTATGTTCTTATTTCCCATCATAACCTGTTATTATCTTCTTGTAATTTCATGTTACTATAATATTATAGCACATGTGAAATCACATTTCAAATTGCGTGTCTCACATTCTTTATGTATAAATGGTAGTTTTTTGTTAAACTAGTATGTGTGGTTTATACGGTTTTGTTTCTTGGAGAAATTTGTGCGTCCCCAATTTTTTGGTATATATATGGTAATTTTTATTATACGCGTACTTAGTTTAATGGTCAAAGTTTAATACATTATTTTTTTAAATAAATATGAGCGCGGTTAAGATTATGCTATATGAACCAAGAAGTTTGATATGCATGTGTGGTTTATACGGTTTTGTTTCTCTCAATGCCTTTTAACTATAATGCTATTGATTAGCTAGCTTAAAATAGAGTTAAGTTTGATAGCTATTCAAAGTTTTTAGAATATAAATAAGATTAAATATGTGTATTCTATATTAGATTGTGTACCTTATCTAGCTATGGCCAGAAGTCATATAGTAGCATGTATACTTCTTATCAACTAGCAGCCAGAAGTTTGCAAAATGTAATTTAAAGCTCTGGAAGAGCTAGTGTATAGCTAATTACCTAGAGAACCGTTTTTTTACACATTGTACCATATTATAATCTCTAAAGCCTCATAAAAATTTATTAAATTTTAAGGATATCAATCCAAATGGATATCATATTGAAACAAGAAATGAATATGTTGAATATATTTATATAATGAGACATACTTCGGATAAAATAAGTATAGTGGAAAAGTTGCCTCCTTTTTCCTCTGATTTTTTTTTAAAACAAAAAGGAAAGGAGCCTCGTTAAAACCTTCTGATGCAAAACCCTCCTTAGGGATAAAAACACCAAGAAGGAAAGAGTACTCTCCCCTATTTCATTAAAAAATAAAAAGCAAAATTACAAAAGGCAATAGGGGACATAGACGAAAACCCCTGCAAACAAAAAATACAAAAATTACTGTCTGAAACGAAAAGCAGGAAGGCCAACCCTATTACGGTTAAAATCATCCTGAATAAAAGTGGGAATAGAATTCCACCATTAGAAGGCAGGCAGGGTGGTTCCATGAGACGCAAGCTTATCAGCACAGTGATTTCCTTCCCGAAAAATATGAGTGCAACTGAAAGTCATGGATTTTAGAAGACCCATGCAATTAAGCTAGCGGTTGCGGATACTCCAAGGCACAATGGAATGAGACCAAATGGCTATAACAGCAAGCTGAGAATCACTCTCAATCCATAAACGATGCCAACCTTTATGGAAAGCCACTTAAATGGCTACCATGATTCCAACAAGCTCAACATGAAGAGCGTAATTTGTACCAAGAGGACGCATGAAACAACCCAGAGATTCAGCATTACTATCGCGAAAGATACCCCCACAAGCAGCTAAACCAGGCGAACCCCTAGCAGCGCCATCTGTATTACACTTAACCCACAAGAAAGGAGGAGACTTCCAAATAACCTCTATAATTGTCGGAGCCTTACGAGGCTTGCAGTCAACCGAAAACGCCTTAAGAATCAAAAAATCCTGCATGGAGTTTGACGTGGAGCCCTTGCTGAGATTACCAGAAATGCTCACATTTGCCGTGATCAAGTTCTTCATGTGAGTGGGCAAGATCTTCTTGTAGTCAAAACGAATCTGATTCCGAGAGTGCCAAATAGCCCAAAATACATTAATAACAACGGCGGTAACTACATCTTGCACTTGGTTAGACCAAGGGCACTGACAAACCTCAAAAATCATCTCCGGGGAGGAAACATTAATATTAATTGATAGCTTACCACTAAGCCAGTCCCAGAGCTTCTTAGCGAAAGAACACTCACAGAAAAGGTGCAATGATGTCTCATAGTCTGCTTCATAGAGACTACACATGGAAACAGTTGCACAACCACGGTTTCTAAGCTGCTCATCTGTAGGCATACGGTTATGAAGGATACGCCAGACAATAAGAGATTTGGAGGGAGGGATGACACTACTCTAAATATTTCTGAACCGCCTAATAGGCTGCCCTATAGGCCTATAATGAAGATAAGTAGTCTTAAAAGTAAGCATACCATCTGTAGAGTTTTTCCAAATCAGTTGATCCTGAGATTCAAATGAAGGCAGATCTTTTTCACGAAGGAGCGAAGCCAGCTGAGGAAAGATATTAGAAAGAGATGCTGCAATACACCAGTGACCATTCTGAATGAAGTCACAAACACTGGCCTTTTTCCTCTGATTTGACTACACTTATATATGTGCAATTGAAACACATGTTGTTGTTAACCAGTAGTTTACATATTATAATAATTTTGTTGTTGGCAAGATCGGTTGGACCATCCCGAGTATATAATGATGCGAAAAATGGTTAAATTTTGTTTTTTAATGTGAACTTGAATAATAGAGCCAGTAGTCTCTTCAATCTACTAATTTTTGTGTTCACTAGTTCCCCAAAGAAATTGGCAATTTGAGAGGATAAGTCTCTTGTAATTCTAGAACTTATATAAGGTGACATTTGTAAACGTGTACACTAATCACGTGGACCATTTAGATATTTGTGATCGTAATTGATGCATCAACAATATGGCCACTTATATATCGTCAACTCACAACCGGAAGTTTGTAGGATTGTGTGCTCAACTAATTTGAGTAAGAGGTCATTATGTGAATTACCCTGAAAGCATCTGATAAGTGTTGTATGATATTGGACATCACTTAGTATACGTTCATTCATAAAATGGTCTTGAAGAACCATTCTTTAGACGTCTAATGTAACATCCCCAAAATAAGTAAGTTAATTATTTTGATGTTTAACCCAATTAATTTAATTTAGTGCTTCATTGATAAATATTATTAATTGAGTGCTAAATTAATTAATAATTGGTGTAGGGTTTTTAAGTGAATAGTAAAGAATGAGGGTAGTTTAGGGAAGATATAAGATATTAAGGGTATTATGGTCAATTGACCCATAATACCACTTATGTGGTTATAAAAGAAAAGAAAGAGAACAAAAGAAAGAAAAGAAAGAGAGAAACAGAGAAGGCCGAGTGAAGAGAAAGAAGAAGGAAGAAGAGAAGGGAAGAAGAAGGGCTCTCTCTAAAACCCACAAACCCTAGGCTTGAGAATCATCATCATCATCCTTCCTTCCCATAGTGTTTCCCATAAGCTAGGTATAACTCGTCATCTCTTTTCCTCTTGCTTTTGACCTTCGAATTTTTGAGTTAGAGAGTGTGATGAGTTTGATGATTCAAGGATGATTAGGAATGACCCCGAGGTGGATTGATCGCGATTGGAATCTAGTTGGTGATTAAGGTTCGAATTAGGGGTTTTCGAGGAATTTGGTATTTCGGCCAAATTGTGGTTCTCGCCGTTTGAAGGTGAGTTCTTTGATTTAGTTGAGGTTTCGCTAATTGTTGAATTTTATGAATATTGACGAAATTGATGATTGAGGTGTGATTAAATGTTATGAGTTGACGTTTGGTTGATTGTCAAGTTGAATGTTAATGTTTCGGTTTGTTATATGCATCAAAAAATGTTTTCGCAAAAATTGTGTAACACCCCGTTAATTTCTATCTTGTAGAAATTACCGAAGCGCACTACTGGCATACATCAGAGTAACTTTCCTTTTAACATATTGAACACATACTAAACTTCGATGAATCACTCATCAAACGTGCTTAAAATAACTAAACTGCATATCAATAAAGTCGGTCCTTACACCCTCAACTAGTGTTCAATACTCAAAACCGAAAGTCTGCGGAAGCGATTTACAACTTAAAAACATAAGTCGTACCATCGTACATCTAAGAAACTGAATACAAAAATACAGAAATACAAAGGAAACTGAAATACAAGACATAAAGAGATAAAGATCGCGGCTGCTCCTCAAACGTCTTCATAGCCGTGCCTCACGGTCTTCAACTTTCCCTGCTTAACTGAAAAACAACAACAATGGATTGGGTGAGGCAACTTGTCTCAGTGAGTTCTATCGCGACCCCTTACTAATCCTCTCGGTTCAATTATGCTTGATTCATTATCTAAAACTCATAGTCCTCAAAGTTGACTATGTGGCTGAATTATGCTCAATCACTGAGCCTAACAATGAACTATGCTCAATCACTAAGCCTAACAATGATTCTTAGCGTGTCACCGGTCACTTGGCATAATAAGCTTCCGGTGAACCCGTCCCCACTAATCACTAGTGGGTCCCTAACGGGGCCTAGGTTCATAAGGATCATGACTTCCTCTCCCCCAGCACACTAATCAGAAATAGGGTCGTCACCCTAACAATGAACTATGCTCAATCACTGAGCCTAAACAATGATGCATATAGAATATACAATAACAATGAACAATGAAGACTGCTCAATCACTGAGCCTAACCTGAAAACATACTCAATCACTGAGCCTTTTCATGACCTAATCTTATTCTTAACATTAGGTAATCTAGTTATTAACTTAACCTTATAATTTAGTGATCTCACATGGATTACTAATGTTTCACTAACTTAACTTAATAACCTTACTCAATGAGTCAGTCCAGCACAATACATAAATCACAAAGTCATAACATGAAACCAATGGTCAATCACATGAGCATTCACTGCACCTAAACATAATCCAAACATAACCAATCACATGGCGCTAACATAACTTGGATTCAATCACAGTCAAACACATAGAATTACAGTGCTCCCATCCTTGGGGAGACTTGGAGAGTGGATTAGAAGGGACTTGGGACCATTCGGAATAGCTTAGGACATATTTTAAAAGTTGGCATCAGAAGGATACGCACGGTCCGTGCGCTATGGCGCACGACCCGTGCGCGTTTTCAAAAACGGCACCATGAGTTTCAGAGTCTCACGCACGACCCGTGCGCCCATACACACGATCCGTGCGTGACTCTCTATATTTCAGAAAAACTGTTTTCGCGTTTTCTTTTCTATTCCGATCGTTCCCATGTCCATTCCGATTCACATTCAAACTCGATAACCCATCAATACAGACATGGAAACCAGTACATTCAGTACAATCAATAAAACTCATTCAACAATCACACTCATGCAATTTAGCAATTTTAATTCCAATGATCTAATGACTCGACGACTCACACGCGAGATTTTCGTAAACATTATCGACTCGAATTTTATAAAAACGCGAGACCTGAACCAGGACACACATGCATACACATATTCATGGTTTCCCTAGTGAGTTATAGAACTCACCTTTTTGGAGATGACGACCACCCAACGCCGAAACTTCTCGAACACGAACTAACGGAAACTGCTCCTGCTGTTTCCAGCAACTAAACGCCAATTTGCAACGAGCGTAACTCACTCAAATCTCCACCAATCTTAGCAAAACGAGGGTCTACAGTGAAGGGATTTTTCTCTAGTTTCTGAAGGTGGACGTCTCAAACACATGCATCCAATATCCAGAGAGTTACAACCGAAACAATGAAGCTGGGTCAAGACTGAAGCTGATTCTGGAAACGAAACTTAGGAAGGTGATATCTTCCTACATTCTCAGTGAAATCGGATGATTCTTGGGTCTAAACTGGAGAATTTTCTGTCTAGTTTCCAAATAAATAAAAATCAACTGAATCAGAGGTCAGTACAGGGAGATACGAACGAAACACTGAAGGTAGGTAAAACGGGTTTTACCCAGAATTTTCTGTTGAACCCTTCTTCTCCCTCAAACTCGAATTTTGCATGGCTGGGTGAAGCTTGGTTGGGCTTCAATGGTGATTTGGAAAGGGAGGAGTTTCTGAGATGGAAAAATGGTATCAATAGAATGGAGGGAGTGTGCTGATCATTTTGGTACCCATAGATTCAACATGCATTAAGATTTGGGAATGTCCTCTCCTCTCCTTCTCCCTCACGCACTCTCTCCTCTCTCAACCTTCTGATTTCAGATTTTTGAAGAATGAAGTGATTGTATCTTTGTTTCAGCTGGGAATGAAGTTATATAGGAGCTATGGGAATAGACACTTTTACCCTTCACTTACAATTTCTATTCCTAATGACTCCTTTCAGCCCAAACTAATCCCACTTGACACAATTAAATTTAATTAACACCAAAATCCTCACAATAAGTATTTCAAGCAAATTCATTTTCAAATCATGAAATTTTCAATCACACAATAAATCACTAAATATTAATTTACGCCAATTAATTTAATTTTTAAAAATTGGGGGTATTACAATCACCCCAACTTTTTAAAAATTTTGTCCTCAAAATTGGACCAGTCAAAACAATTAGCACACGATATACCTTTCGACGATCCGGCATCAGCTTCGCCTTTCTGAGCGTCCAACACAAATACTATTCCCGCTTGCAGAGTTAGCATTCCATTCTCGGTTCCTCTTCCTCGCTGGGCACTCCTTGGCGTAGTGCCCTTCCATTTTGCAGTAGAAGCAAAGCTTTGATCCTAGGTGACATTCTCCTCCATGGGGCCTTCCGCATTTGCCACAGTTGGCGGGCTTTAATAATTTCGACGCCTGCACTCGCTTACCCTTGCTGGAGACACCTCTTGGTTCTTCCTCCGGAGTGGACCATTCAGCCGCTTTCCTCTTCTTTACTGGGCACTTGTTAGCATAATGCCCTTCTCCCTTGCAATAAAAACACGCGGTTGATCCCAAATGACACCTTCCGCTGCGGGGCCTTTCACACGCCGAACACTTAACGGACCTCGGAACTTCAGCTACCACAACTTGCTTTCCTTTGATGGAGGTATTCCTCGGTTCATCACTTGGGGTTGGTAATTCCAATGCCTTCTTCTTTCCTTTCCTATCCGCTTTCCTTCCCTCATTCGATCCGTTGAGATTTGTTTCTGCAACATACGCTCGCTGCTGCTGACTCATCAGTTCGTGATGCATCCACATCATGTCCTGCATCATCCGTTGTTGATTCACGATCACGTTCTGCATCCATTCAGATTGAGGATTGACAGGGACGCTTCTCCTACTTCCACCAGCCATGATTCTGCGAAATATGCACAAAGTGTTTAGTTGATCAGGCTAAACGTCTAATAGCATACTAAGAGGAATCACACTTAGAGGACTTAAGAGACTCATGATTCTAAGTCCGACTAGGTCGAACTGCTCTGATACCAATTGTAACACCCCGTTAATTTCTATCTTGTAGAAATTACCGAAGCGCACTACTGGCATACATCAGAGTAACTTTCCTTTTAACATATTGAACACATACTAAACTTCGATGAATCACTCATCAAACGTGCTTAAAATAACTAAACTGCATATCAATAAAGTCGGTCCTTACACCCTCAACTAGTGTTCAATACTCAAAACCGAAAGTCTGCGGAAGCGATTTACAACTTAAAAACATAAGTCGTACCATCGTACATCTAAGAAACTGAATACAAAAATACAGAAATACAAAGGAAACTGAGATACAAGACATAAAGAGATAAAGATCGCGGCTGCTCCTCAAACGTCTTCATAGCCGTGCCTCACGGTCTTCAACTTTCCCTGCTTAACTGAAAAACAACAACAATGGATTGGGTGAGACAACTTGTCTCAGTGAGTTCTATCGCGACCCCTTGCTAATCCTCTCGGTTCAATTATGCTTGATTCATTATCTAAAACTCATAGTCCTCAAAGTTGACTATGTGGCTGAACTATGCTCAATCACTGAGCCTAACAATGAACTATGCTCAATCACTGAGCCTAACAATGATTCTTAGCGTGTCACCGGTCACTTGGCATAATAAGCTTCCGGTGAACCCATCCCCACTAATCACTAGTGGGTCCCTAACGGGGCCTAGGTTCATAAGGATCATGACTTCCTCTCCCCCAGCACACTAATCAGAAATAGGGTCGTCACCCTAACAATGAACTATGCTCAATCACTGAGCCTAAACAATGATGCATATAGAATATACAATAACAATGAACAATGAAGACTGCTCAATCACTGAGCCTAACCTGAAAACATACTCAATCACTGAGCCTTTTCATGACCTAATCTTATTCTTAACATTAGGTAATCTAGTTATTAACTTAACCTTATAATTTAGTGATCTCACATGGATTACTAATGTTTCACTAACTTAACTTAATAACCTTACTCAATGAGTCAGTCCAGCACAATACACAAATCACAAAGTCATAACATGAAACCAATGGTCAATCACATGAGCATTCACTGCACCTAAACATAATCCAAACATGGCGCTAACATAACTTGGATTCAATCACAGTCAAACACATAGAATTACAGTGCTCCCATCCTTGGGGAGACTTGGAGAGTGGATTAGAAGGGACTTGGGACCATTCGGAATAGCTTAGGACATATTTTAAAAATTGGCATCAGAAGGATACGCACGGTCCGTGCGCTATGGCGCACGACCCGTGCGCGTTTTCAAAAACGGCACCATGAGTTTCAGAGTCTCACGCACGACCCGTGCGCCCATACACACGATCCGTGCGTGACTCTCTGTATTTCAGAAAAACTGTTTTCGCGTTTTCTTTTCTATTCCGATCGTTCCCATGTCCATTCCGATTCACATTCAAACTCGATAACCCATCAATACAGACATGGAAACCAGTACATTCAGTACAATCAATAAAATTCATTCAACAATCACACTCATGCAATTTAGCAATTTTAATTCCAATGATCTAATGACTCGACGACTCACACGCGAGATTTTCGTAAACATTATCGACTCGAATTTTATAAAAACGCGAGACCTGAACCAGGACACACATGCATACACATATTCATGGTTTCCCTAGTGAGTTATAGAACTCACCTTTTTGGAGATGACGACCACCCAACGCCGAAACTTCTCGAACACGAACTAACGGAAACTGCTCCTGCTGTTTCCAGCAACTAAACGCCAATTTGCAACGAGCGTAACTCACTCAAATCTCCACCAATCTTAGCAAAACGAGGGTCTACAGTGAAGGGATTTTTCTCTAGTTTCTGAAGGTGGAGGTTTCAAACACATGCATCCAATATCCAGAGAGTTACAACCGAAACAATGAAGCTGGGTCAAGACTGAAGCTGATTCTGGAAACGAAACTTAGGAAGGTGATATCTTCCTACATTCTCAGTGAAATCGGATGATTCTTGGGTCTAAACTGGAGAATTTTCTGTCTAGTTTCCAAATAAATAAAAATCAACTGAATCAGAGGTCAGTACAGGGAGATACGAACGAAACACTGAAGGTAGGTAAAACGGGTTTTACCCAGAATTTTCTGTTGAACCCTTCTTCTCCCTCAAACTCGAATTTTGCATGGCTGGGTGAAGCTTGGTTGGGCTTCAATGGTGATTTGGAAAGGGAGGAGTTTCTGAGATGGAAAAATGGTATCAATAGAATGGAGGGAGTGTGCTGATCATTTTGGTACCCATAGATTCAACATGCATTAAGATTTGGGAATGTCCTCTCCTCTCCTTCTCCCTCACGCACTCTCTCCTCTCTCAACCTTCTGATTTCAGATTTTTGAAGAATGAAGTGATTGTATCTTTGTTTCAGCTGGGAATGAAGTTATATAGGAGCTATGGGAATAGACACTTTTACCTTTCACTTACAATTTCTATTCCTAATGACTCCTTTCAGCCCAAACTAATCCCACTTGACACAATTAAATTTAATTAACACCAAAATCCTCACAATAAGTATTTCAAGCAAATTCAATTTCAAATCATGAAATTTTCAATCACACAATAAATCACTAAATATTAATTTACGCCAATTAATTTAATTTTTAAAAATTGGGGTTATTACAATCACCCCAACTTTTTAAAAATTTTGTCCTCAAAATTGGACCAGTCAAAACAATTAGCACACGATATACCTTTCGACGATCCGGCATCAGCTTCGCCTTTCTGAGCGTCCAACACAAATACTATTCCCGCTTGCAGAGTTAGCATTCCATTCTCGGTTCCTCTTCCTCGCTGGGCACTCCTTGGCGTAGTGCCCTTCCATTTTGCAGTAGAAGCAAAGCTTTGATCCTAGGTGACATTCTCCTCCATGGGGCCTTCCGCATTTGCCACAGTTGGCGGGCTTTAATAATTTCGACGCCTGCACTCGCTTACCCTTGCTGGAGACACCTCTTGGTTCTTCCTCCGGAGTGGACCATTCAGCCGCTTTCCTCTTCTTTACTGGGCACTTGTTAGCATAATGCCCTTCTCCCTTGCAATAAAAACACGCGGTTGATCCCAAATGACACCTTCCGCTGCGGGGCCTTTCACACGCCGAACACTTAACGGACCTCGGAACTTCAGCTACCACAACTTGCTTTCCTTTGATGGAGGTATTCCTCGGTTCATCACTTGGGGTTGGTAATTCCAATGCCTTCTTCTTTCCTTTCCTATCCGCTTTCCTTCCCTCATTCGATCCGTTGAGATTTGTTTCTGCAACATACGCTCGCTGCTGCTGACTCATCAGTTCGTGATGCATCCACATCATGTCCTGCATCATCCGTTGTTGATTCACGATCACGTTCTGCATCCATTCAGATTGAGGATTGACAGGGACGCTTCTCCTACTTCCACCAGCCATGATTCTGCGAAATATGCACAAAGTGTTTAGTTGATCAGGCTAAACGTCTAATAGCATACTAAGAGGAATCACACTTAGAGGACTTAAGAGACTCATGATTCTAAGTCCGACTAGGTCGAACTGCTCTGATACCAATTGTAACACCCCGTTAATTTCTATCTTGTAGAAATTACCGAAGCGCACTACTGGCATACATCAGAGTAACTTTCCTTTTAACATATTGAACACATACTAAACTTCGATGAATCACTCATCAAACGTGCTTAAAATAACTAAACTGCATATCAATAAAGTCGGTCCTTACACCCTCAACTAGTGTTCAATACTCAAAACCGAAAGTCTGCGGAAGCGATTTACAACTTAAAAACATAAGTCGTACCATCGTACATCTAAGAAACTGAATACAAAAATACAGAAATACAAAGGAAACTGAAATACAAGACATAAAGAGATAAAGATCGCGGCTGCTCCTCAAACGTCTTCATAGCCGTGCCTCACGGTCTTCAACTTTCCCTGCTTAACTGAAAAACAACAACAATGGATTGGGTGAGACAACTTGTCTCAGTGAGTTCTATCGCGACCCCTTGCTAATCCTCTCGGTTCAATTATGCTTGATTCATTATCTAAAACTCATAGTCCTCAAAGTTGACTATGTGGCTGAACTATGCTCAATCACTGAGCCTAACAATGAACTATGCTCAATCACTGAGCCTAACAATGATTCTTAGCGTGTCACCGGTCACTTGGCATAATAAGCTTCCGGTGAACCCGTCCCCACTAATCACTAGTGGGTCCCTAACGGGGCCTAGGTTCATAAGGATCATGACTTCCTCTCCCCCAGCACACTAATCAGAAATAGGGTCGTCACCCTAACAATGAACTATGCTCAATCACTGAGCCTAAACAATGATGCATATAGAATATACAATAACAATGAACAATGAAGACTGCTCAATCACTGAGCCTAACCTGAAAACATACTCAATCACTGAGCCTTTTCATGACCTAATCTTATTCTTAACATTAGGTAATCTAGTTATTAACTTAACCTTATAATTTAGTGATCTCACATGGATTACTAATGTTTCACTAACTTAACTTAATAACCTTACTCAATGAGTCAGTCCAGCACAATACACAAATCACAAAGTCATAACATGAAACCAATGGTCAATCACATGAGCATTCACTGCACCTAAACATAATCCAAACATGGCGCTAACATAACTTGGATTCAATCACAGTCAAACACATAGAATTACAGTGCTCCCATCCTTGGGGAGACTTGGAGAGTGGATTAGAAGGGACTTGGGACCATTCGGAATAGCTTAGGACATATTTTAAAAATTGGCATCAGAAGGATACGCACGGTCCGTGCGCTATGGCGCACGACCCGTGCGCGTTTTCAAAAACGGCACCATGAGTTTCAGAGTCTCACGCACGACCCGTGCGCCCATACACACGATCCGTGCGTGACTCTCTGTATTTCAGAAAAACTGTTTTCGCGTTTTCTTTTCTATTCCGATCGTTCCCATGTCCATTCCGATTCACATTCAAACTCGATAACCCATCAATACAGACATGGAAACCAGTACATTCAGTACAATCAATAAAATTCATTCAACAATCACACTCATGCAATTTAGCAATTTTAATTCCAATGATCTAATGACTCGACGACTCACACGCGAGATTTTCGTAAACATTATCGACTCGAATTTTATAAAAACGCGAGACCTGAACCAGGACACACATGCATACACATATTCATGGTTTCCCTAGTGAGTTATAGAACCCCACCTTTTTGGAGATGACGACCACCCAACGCCGAAACTTCTCGAACACGAACTAACGGAAACTGCTCCTGCTGTTTCCAGCAACTAAACGCCAATTTGCAACGAGCGTAACTCACTCAAATCTCCACCAATCTTAGCAAAACGAGGGTCTACAGTGAAGGGATTTTTCTCTAGTTTCTGAAGGTGGAGGTTTCAAACACATGCATCCAATATCCAGAGAGTTACAACCGAAACAATGAAGCTGGGTCAAGACTGAAGCTGATTCTGGAAACGAAACTTAGGAAGGTGATATCTTCCTACATTCTCAGTGAAATCGGATGATTCTTGGGTCTAAACTGGAGAATTTTCTGTCTAGTTTCCAAATAAATAAAAATCAACTGAATCAGAGGTCAGTACAGGGAGATACGAACGAAACACTGAAGGTAGGTAAAACGGGTTTTACCCAGAATTTTCTGTTGAACCCTTCTTCTCCCTCAAACTCGAATTTTGCATGGCTGGGTGAAGCTTGGTTGGGCTTCAATGGTGATTTGGAAAGGGAGGAGTTTCTGAGATGGAAAAATGGTATCAATAGAATGGAGGGAGTGTGCTGATCATTTTGGTACCCATGGATTCAACATGCATTAAGATTTGGGAATGTCCTCTCCTCTCCTTCTCCCTCACGCACTCTCTCCTCTCTCAACCTTCTGATTTCAGATTTTTGAAGAATGAAGTGATTGTATCTTTGTTTCAGCTGGGAATGAAGTTATATAGGAGCTATGGGAATAGACACTTTTACCCTTCACTTACAATTTCTATTCCTAATGACTCCTTTCAGCCCAAACTAATCCCACTTGACACAATTAAATTTAATTAACACCAAAATCCTCACAATAAGTATTTCAAGCAAATTCATTTTCAAATCATGAAATTTTCAATCACACAATAAATCACTAAATATTAATTTATGCCAATTAATTTAATTTTTAAAAATTGGGGGTATTACAAATTGTATTCGATATCAAATCCCGCTAAAATTGTATTCGATACCAGATCCGTTTTTAATTGTTCGATGAATATGATTGGTTATTATCTGAGGTTGATTGTGTAACACCCCGGTATTTTTAACATGTAGAGACACCGAAAGTGCACAGGTGCGGAAATTCAGAGGACACAGTTCATGTTTAAGTATTGGACATAAAAACTTTTTCCGAAATCAGAACATAATCGGAATAACATTACTTCATAACATAGAAGTTTATCGGTTCTATACTGAATGGATTACAACATCCAAGTCCAAAAACTAAAACAAAAACATAAAGCGGTTCGTATAACTCATAACCAATACAAGTTTATACAACCAATAGGATAACAAAGAACAAAGGATCAAATGACTAAGTCTTCAGCACCTCCAAGAGTATATGTAACACCCCGATATTTTTATCAAGTAAAAATACCCAAGTGTACCATCATAAAATAATCAGAGATATATTTCCTGTTTAAATACTGGACACCACTATGAAATTTTCACTGAATAACAATAGAACAGTCTTAAACATAAATAAGACCATAAACCATCAGTGAAATACAGTGTTCAATGTCGTACAAGAAAGCGGAAATAAATACATAACATTAATACATAGAGTTGTAGTACAAAGACAACAAAAGGAAATATAAACTTAAGCGTAATAGCTAAGTCATCAGCAGTCGCCTGAGCTCAACCTACTCGTGCTCCTTGGATTTCTGCCGTCCCTGTTTCTCTGTAAAACATCAACATATAAACAATGAGATACAATCTCAGTGAGTTCTACCGAGACCCCTACTAACACTCTCGGTCCATTTAAAACATTTTTAAGATTTGACACAGCACCGACCGCAATCCACTTGCTAATCCCGGCGAATCATACAATAAGGCTTCGATCTAATAGGACACCGACTGCAATCCACTTGCTAATCCCGATGAACTAATATCCTAGGCCTTTCTACGTACCACCGACTGCAATCCACTTGCTAATCCCGATGAACGCAGCACAAACTTTTGACACAACACCGACTGCAATCCACTTGCTAATCCCGGCGAACCCCATAACCAATAGTGTTTCCTAATGGCCCAGAGCCTAGGGTAAGGGTTCATGACTTCCCCGCCTAGTATGTCAACATGGGTCGTCACCCAAACTCGATATAATATATATATATCCACAATCATATGAACATTTAGTTCATCTACATTCAAACCAATAATCAAACATAACACCCGCACCGGGCCGTTTCCTGTAGTCGATATAATTTATATATCGTGAATCGTAGACCGGTTTAGACAATAAATAATATTCATCCCGCGTCGGTTATACCATATCACGTAGGACTCTTAGTTCGTTTTATTATTAATAAAACATATCCGCACACGTGTACTATTATTCGGTCTTTCAATACAATTTGAACTTCAAAAACAGTTCTTATTACCTTTTCAAATTGTATATTTAGTTAGGCCTCGGAATAAGCTTTCAAACGCATCTTAGAACACCTCAATCGGGTTCCCGGATCAAAAGTTATTGCGAAAACAAAATCAGTGAAAAACTGTTGAAAATCTGCAAAGCCTCGCGACGCGAACTGCTACCGTCGCGACACGAAAAACGACAGAAAGTTTTTGCGTGACAAAACTGGGCCAGGTCGCGACGCGAAAGGGACGGGTCGCGACGCGACCCTCTGCAGAAAAGTGCAGGTTTTCCGTTTTCTTGCGAAATTCGCTATTCTGCTCAATTCCGATTTTCGTTCCGACTGAAAACAGATTTGACAACCAATACAAAACACACAATCAATCAATCCAATCAAAACTCAATCAAAACGGATTGTATCAAAAACGACACATTTTCCAATTAACGGTTTTTAAGTCAAAATATTTCGAAATCAAATCGCCAAAAATTCCATTTCAACTCAACGCAACTCGAGACTCGCTCCGATTGATTCCTAACCCGAAACAGACAATATCCAGAAATATTCCAGTCCAGCGAAAGCGATAAAACATTAAATCAATTAATTCGAAACGTAAAATCCTAAACGTGAGTAGAACTCACCCTTGAAGCGTGAACCACGATCGAGCCGAAATCACCGAGTAGCCACACGAACGCTCCCCGCTCCGGCGACACCCAATCCGCTTCCAAAGCTTCCCACTCGATCACGAAACCGCTTCTGACCGGAATACCGATTTCCCCGAAACTCTCCACGGATACTATTCATCTTCTTCAAGCTCAAATTCACTATTCATCCAAAAACCCCAAATTTGGATTCTCAAACCCTAACTCTCCCAACCTTCCAATCGAACATCAATCCGCTTTCCACCTTCATCGGGTTGCCTTCTAATCATCCGTAAACCATCACAATCATCATCAAAAACCGAAATCCTTCCCCAAAACCTTCAATATTCGAAAATGGCAAAGTGAGAGAGAGTGAGTTGATCGTCACGAAATTGGTACCAAATCGAAGAGGAAGTAGCGCTGAACGTTTTTCGTGTTGGAAGGAAGTCGTTTCGTTGAGCGGAAGTACCCCCTTTTTCCTCTTCTTCTTCCTCCCCCTTTCTTTCTCTCTTCTTTTCTTTTTCTCTTCTCCTCTCTGTTTCTCGCCTCCTCTCTTCTTTCTTTCTTCTTTTTATTAATTCTTTCCTTTCACACTCACACACATACACGTATAAACATATATTTATTTAATATATAATTTGTAACGCGGTCAAATTACCACATTGATCTAAATCTCTTATTTCGATTACGAAACTTCCTTGATCTGTATTATCCGGTTAACGATCCGATGACAACCAATAAATAATTTTAGCACTCGATAAATTTACCAGTTAAGTACTAAATTGGTTTAATTGGGTTAACACCCAAATAATTCCTACTAATTATTTTGAGGATGTTACATTCTCCCCAACTTGAAAGAATTTTGTCCTCAAAATTTCGCTAAGTCTTTCATCCGACTAACCGAGGATCGATATCCTCAGAAAGGTCTTAAATTGCTGGAACACAACCTTGAGTTAACGAAATGAGTGTAGAAAATCTTCTCAAGTTGTCACGTCAACCTCTAAGTACGTTTCACTACCACCCTAGAACGCTCTAAGGTTATAGTTCGAACTCTCTCGTTAAGAATCAATACGAGAAACTCCTCTTTCGCCTACATAGGCTTGGCACCGCGTTCGAAAACACTTCCTAAGCTTCATTCCTCACTTGCTCCCCAACTTTGATTAATCCAGATCAAAGTACTCCTCGGTAGACGTAAAAACAAACACGATCTCCTCGAAAGGTGTAAACACTTTCTCAACAAATCTTCTAATATCCTTAACGGTTCTCGTACATACCGACAATGTGACGAAAAAGTCACTTGTGAAACTCCTTGACTCGCCCCCAAGATTTCGAGATAATACTTTTCAAAAGGAGACGAAATGAGGATTTACCGGAAACGTTTATTTTAAACGTAGAAATAAACCACGGGGACCTCAAGTAATTTGAACGTAATGAAAATCATATCAGTTGTTCTCAAAACAACTTTCAAACAGAACTCAGAACTCTTTTTCCTCTATTGCAACTTCATCACGAGGCTTTTACCAACGACGCACCCGATTCCTTTCCAAATTAGCCAGTAGCGTTGAGTTTCCCCTTTCCTTTCAACCTAAGCACGCCCTCTATGATTTTCCTCAATCAGATCCTATTAGCCTCTCGATTCGTTCTCAAAATTAACTTTAGCATGCGGGTTTTCACAAAATGATTTTTCAAAACTATCACGCCGCACACCAAGCTTCACTTCGGAAATTTCAGTCACTTGCAAGCAGATCCATCAATTAATCCTTTGATGTTTATTCGCAACGTGAAAACAGTCAGCAGTTACCTCACTTACATATTCGTATTCACGTTCTCTTTGTCAAACAGAATCTCATAACACTATCTCATTGTTAACCTTCACAAAGGAGAGGTTAACAAACTAATACCTCTGCTTTATATTCTGTACACCCTGGAACAGAATATTAACTTCGGTGTGCTCCCTCTAACACTTGCCTTTTATTGTTCTCATCATCGGTCGCACAGATTCTACCGTTGAAACAACTGACTCCATCACTATCCATAGTAAAATCTGGAAATACCTTTTGTGATTGTAGCTTCACATCAACTTCCTATGTTAAGCGTATAGAATCCCTTAGGGAACTAGAGATCCTCATATGGCTCAACACTAACAGGTTCCTCTCGATCTTGAATTCAGATTTAAGTCTCTAAAAGACTCCGATGATTCCATCTCATGCATCAATAAGCTCAGCCATGTGGATGGACCTCCTACTCAGTGCATCAGATACAACACTGACCTCTCTTGAATGCTACATCAGCACAAATTCATAATCCTCCAGAAACTCAACACACTTCTCTGCCTGCTATTCAGTTCTTTCTGATCAACAGATACCTTAAACTCTTGCGACCACTAGAGACTTCGAAACGAGACCCTTACAGGTAACTGTTACCAAGTGGCTTCAGTCTCAAGAGGGGGGTGAATTGAGATTTAAAAACTTTTCAGATCTTTCGAAAACGTTTTTCCCCTTTTCAATGACTTAGATCAATTTTCGCGCAGGTTAAGTGGAAGCGAAGGAATTAGAATAAAAAGCAGTAAAGTAGAATAACAGTAAAGCAGGAAAGCAGTAAAGCACGCAGAGATTTATCCTGGTTCGGTCACCTCCTAGTGACCTACGTCCAGTCCTCACACCCTTGTGAGATTTTCCACTAACCAAAACAACAAGGCTTACAGGTGCCTTGGAAAACCTTTACAGACTTAGGCACTCTCCTCCTAGGATACCCCACCTATAGAGAGCCCTCAAATCTAACAATACAATAACAGGAGATACCCCACCCCTGTTACAACAACTGCCCTAGAAAGATACCCCACTTCCTAGTACATGCAGCTACCCCTAGAGAGATACCCCACTCTCTAGTACAAATTATAACAGCAATATAACAGTAATGTAAATACAGAAATACCTCTTAGTGTAGGCAGATATTACAACTTGAAGGACACAACCCCAACTAACTCTTAACGTAGGATCAGCTCTTGACGAACCAGCGGTGCGAGAAGAACACAAATAAAATATAAGAGTTTTTCAGAAGTGATAGATCGTGAGAATGGGTTGGTTGATAAATGGAGGTGGTGAAGCCTCTATTTATAGATTTTGAAAATCCAGATCTCACGTTAAAAATGTTTAAAAGAATCGATTCTTTGTTAATTGGAATGGATCTAGGAATCGATTCATTTGCTTGATCTGATCTAGGAATCGATTCTGATTTGTTTGTAAAATGGATGTAATCGATTCTTAGGATCTCCGGGAGGCTAGGAATCGATTCTTTACTAAGTTAAAATATGTAGGAATCGATTTTCAGCTTGCCTGAGACAAGTGGGAATCGATTCTCAGTTATTTGTAAAAGATTGGGAATCGATTCTTCCCTTAAAAAATATTTGGCTCAGAAATCGATTTATGTACTGAAGGACATGACCTGACAATCGATTTCTACCTTTTCTATTTTACCTGAAAATCGATTTTGATATTTGTTTATGCATGAGAAAAATCGATTTTGTTATTTTAAAGGTGATAAGAATGTTTACGTAAATATGCATGCACCTTTAAAAAACTTTGTGAGTGTGTGAGACTTTGAGATACGAGCTGACCTTCGAAAAGAGCTTACACAATTCCTAAGACTCACCCAAACCCTAAGGACTACCCTTATATTTAAGGACTACCCTTAAACTTGAATCTTCAGTTCTTGAGCTTGGTTGACTTGGATTGACTTTTGAATATATGATACTTTTTATCAGTTTTGCTTTGACACTCTCATTCCTTTGGCCATCAACTTGGCTTTGTCTTTTTCATCATCAAAACTAATCCTGCAATATTAGATAACCTGCAACACAGGTATCCACATTCTCCCCCTTTTTGATGATGACAAAACATTAACTCATCTCAAGGTGGGAGGTTAGTTCAAACACATAATATATATATGATGCTCCCCCTATCATGATGCTCTCCCTGACTTGTTGACTAGATGCATAATATGCAAGTTCTATATGCTCATTCTATATGCTCATATGCACCCCTATATTTCTCTCCCCCTTTTTGTCATGATCAAATAGGGTCAATATATGATAAAGTTTGCGAATCGAGTGTCACAGCTATTTGACAAGGTAAAAGAGCCATTGCTGATTTGTAAGTGATCATCAAAATTTGAAGAAAAACATATTTGAGACCATGAAGAGAATATTTTATCAAACACAGGTAAAAGCTAATTATGAGTCTCAAAAATCTGTGAAGCAGTTGTTTAGCCTTCGCACGTTTCATGCTGCTTAGTTTTTGAGAGTTGGTGACGGCAGCTAGAAGGTGGGAAGTAGAGTTTTTGGAAAAAAAAAATTGTTTTAGGTAAACACCGATTGTGAGTATGAATTCTGAAACTTAATACCAGAGCTAACAATTGTCTGTGACAGGAGAAAATAGATTTCAAGAAAAAGGTAATACTTCAACTGCTTAGAAAAACACTTTTGGAGCACACAGAAATTCACAAGTCACCATTTAAATTCACATTTTATAAAATCACTTGAGAAACATTTAATTGAAAAATCATTTGAGTAACCAGGTTTTCTTTTGCAATGGATTTGTGAAAATGTCAACTAGTTGTTTGTGACGACTCAACTAACTCAATCACACTATCGCCTTTTTAACCATAACCAGGTTTCTATATGCTTAGTCCTAGAGGGATGACCAGAATACTTTCATGCCTTATAAATATTTGTTCTTTAAAGATTCATGAAATGAGATTCAGGAAATGCTCTATTTTAGTAGTCACATATTTGACTTGATAAACTATTCTTAAGCACATTTTCAAAATAGAGGTGAATAAAAATTTAACCAATCTAACCTTTACCAGTGATTCTTCCTCTATCTATCACAAGTCACATGACGGCTTTTTCCGGGGGTGAATGTTAAGAACTTTATTACGTCTCCGGTCATGCGCTTTGAGTCTTTGCTGTCAAGGTATCAATCTGCCCCCATACCTTGAAGCATACCTGCAATGATCTAAAACAGGATTCTAGGTACCCAAATCTCTTTGGGTCCTTGTGGGTTAGTGTTTGGTATGGTTCCTTTGGGAACCCACACCTTTTTCATGTTTTGTTTACCTCTTGCCCTGCAAACAGAAGCTGTATGTCCAGGTTTACCACAATAATAACATGTAATATAAGGTCTAGTGGAAAATTTTGGTTTATAATGAACATGCCTTTCTTTGGGTTTGTTTCTAGGGAATCTATGATGCACATTTTGTAAACTAGACAATTTCCCAACAGTCCATTCCAGATCATGAATTTTCTTTTCAGATTCAACACATTTATCACAAGTATAATTTTCTTTAACGCATGCAAGGCTATCATTTTCTTTTCTAAGCTCTGACTTTTCTTTAGTTAAAGCAGTAACAGCATTTTCAAGATGAGTGATAACTTTCTTAGATTTATCTAATGTTTTAGCTAGTTTTAAGGATTTATCATGCAATTCAGTAAATGCTTCATATAATTCATCATAGGCATCTTGTAAAGATTCAGAGTTAGAATATACCTCAGTTTCACTTTCGCTGTCGTGGTCGGCCATGAGAGTAACTTGAGCTTTTTCATTTTCTGAATTATCTGATGAGTTCATGTCATTGTCTTCCCAAGCTATGTAGGCTTTTCTACCATTGTTTCCTTTGGACCCCTTTTTCTTGAATTTTGACAATTTTCTTTCTAAGTTCGGGCACTTCATCGTCAGGTGTCCGGATTTACCACATTCGTAGCAAGTTGGAGGACTTGAGAAGTTTTCTTTGCTTGAGCCTCTTTTGGTTGGAGAATTCTTTTTGAGAGATCTTTCCCTTCTCATGAACTTTTTGAATTTACTAACTATTAGTTCCATTTTCTCCTCGTCTTCATCTTGATCTTCCGAATCACTATCGTCGGATGAGCTTGAACTGGAATCTTTGAGAGCTAAGTTTTTGTTCTTCTTGTCTTTTCCTTCATGCTCTGCTAGACGAGTGAGTTCTAACTCGTGCTCTAGTAATTTCCCAAACAGAGTGGCGAGAGTCATGCTAGTCAAGTTTCTTGACTCAGTTATTGCAGTCACCTTTGGTTGCCATTCTCTGTTTAGGCATCTTAGCACTTTGTTGATCAAGTCTTCGGGAGGAAATGATTTTCCTAATGAACCCAGTTTGTTCACTATGTGAGTGAACCTTTTCTGCATCTCTGATATTGTTTCACCTGTATTCATTCTAAACAATTCGTACTCTCTGGTAAGAGTATTTATTCTTGCCCTTTTCACTTCACTTGTACCCTCATGAGTAACTTGAAGATTATCCCACATTTCTCGGGCAGATTTACAGTTTGAAACTCGAAAAAATTCATCAGTACTCAAAGCAGAAGTAATAATATTTTTAGCGCGTAAATTAAGTTGCACTTTTCTTTTCTCATCATCAGACCATTCATTTCTACTTTTTATTGTAAGAATACCATCTACTATGTGCGTGGGGACGAAAGGTCCTTTTTCCACAGCATCCCAAACATCTAAGTCTACCCCTTCAATAAAAATTCTCATTCTTTCTTTCCAATATGCATAGTCTTCTCCGTTGAATCCCGGAGGACGGAAAAGAGATGCACCCTCTTGCGTAGACCAACCTGAAGCCATTTCTCTTGAAGCTGCTAGGCCCTTTATACAAGAGTCTAGCTCTGATACCACTTGTTACCAAGTGGCTTCAGTCTCAAGAGGGGGGGTGAATTGAGATTTAAAAACTTTTCAGATCTTTCGAAAACGTTTTTCCCCTTTTCAATGACTTAGATCAATTTTCGCGCAGGTTAAGTGGAAGCGAAGGAATTAGAATATAAAGCAGTAAAGTAGAATAACAGTAAAGCAGGAAAGCAGTAAAGCACGCAGAGATTTATCCTGGTTCGGTCACCTCCTAGTGACCTACGTCCAGTCCTCACACCCTTGTGAGATTTTCCACTAACCAAAACAACAAGGCTTACAGGTGCCTTGGAAAACCTTTACAGACTCAGGCACTCTCCTCCTAGGATACCCCACCTATAGAGAGCCCTCAAATCTAACAATACAATAACAGGAGATACCCCACCCCTGTTACAACAACTGCCCTAGAAAGATACCCCACTTCCTAGTACATGCAGCTACCCCTAGAGAGATACCCCACTCTCTAGTACAAATTATAACAGCAATATAACAGTAATGTAAATACAGAAATACCTCTTAGTGTAGGCAGATATTACAACTTGAAGGACACAACCCCAACTAACTCTTAACGTAGGATCAGCTCTTGACGAACCAGCGGTGCGAGAAGAACACAAATAAAATATAAGAGTTTTTCAGAAGTGATAGATCGTGAGAATGGGTTGGTTGATAAATGGAGGTGGTGAAGCCTCTATTTATAGATTTTGAAAATCCAGATCTCACGTTAAAAATGTTTAAAAGAATCGATTCTTTGTTAAATGGAATGGATCTAGGAATCGATTCATTTGCTTGATCTGATCTAGGAATCGATTCTGATTTGTTTGTAAAATGGATGTAATCGATTCTTAGGATCTCCGGGAGGCTAGGAATCGATTCTTTACTAAGTTAAAATATGTAGGAATCGATTTTCAGCTTGCCTGAGACAAGTGGGAATCGATTCTCAGTTATTTGTAAAAGATTGGGAATCGATTCTTCCCTTAAAAAATATTTGGCTCAGAAATCGATTTATGTACTGAAGGACATGACCTGACAATCGATTTCTACCTTTTCTATTTTACCTGAAAATCGATTTTGATATTTGTTTATGCATGAGAAAAATCGATTTTGTTATTTTAAAGGTGATAAGAATGTTTACGTAAATATGCATGCACCTTTAAAAAACTTTGTGAGTGTGTGAGACTTTGAGATACGAGCTGACCTTCGAAAAGAGCTTACACAATTCCTAAGACTCACCCAAACCCTAAGGACTACCCTTATATTTAAGGACTACCCTTAAACTTGAATCTTCAATTCTTGAGCTTGGTTGACTTGGATTGACTTTTGAATATATGATACTTTTTATCAGTTTTGCTTTGACACTCTCATTCCTTTGGCCATCAACTTGGCTTTGTCTTTTTCATCATCAAAACTAATCCTGCAATATTAGATAACCTGCAACACAGGTATCCACAGTAACGTCTCCAAATCTTCAGTGCATACACAATAGCTATTAACTCCAATTCATGAGTTGGATAATTCTCTTCACGAGATCTTAATTGTCTGAACGCCTAAGCTACCACTTGTTGATCTTTGCATTAGGATACATCCTAAACCCTTCCCTGAAGCGTCATCGAAAATTTAAAATTCTAATGACGGATCCGGAAGAATCAGGATTGGAGCAGAAGTCAATCTAACCTTCAATTCTTGAAAACATTCTCCACAATCAGCATCCCACGTAAACGGTTGACCCTTTCGAGTTAGTCGAGTAAGTGGAAATCTAACTGTGAGAACCCTTTAACAAATCTCTGATAGTAACCGGCTAGACCCAGAAACTTTTGATCTCTGCGGCTGACGTCGGTCACTCCCATCCAACACCGCTTCCTTCTCACCGGGACCTACAGAAACTCCCGACTTGGGGAATCACATGTCCCAAAGACTTTACCTCTAACACCCAAAAATCACACTTCGAAGGTTTCAAGTACAACTTATTCTCTCGGAGTACTTTCAGAACAATGCGGAGATGTTGGACATGCTCCTCAATGGTCTTCAAGCACATCAAGATACCCTCGATGAAAACGACTTCAAACTGATCCTAATACGTATGAAAAACTCGGTTCCTGTAATCCACGAATACCGCCGGAGCGTTAGTCAAACCGAAGGGCACCCCTACAAAAACATAATGTCCATACCTAGTATGGAAAGCTGTCTTCGGAATATCTAAGGCTCTAACTTTTATTTGATGATAACCCGACCTCAGATCAATTTTTGAAAACACTACGGCACCTCGAAGTTGATCCAGCAAATCGTCCATCCTTGGCAAGGGATATTTATTCTTGATCATCACTTTGTTGAGTTGTCGATAACCGATGTACAATCTCTTGCTACTAACCTTTCTTTTGACTAATCACACCAGAGCACTCCTCCTAGAGAAGCACTCAGTCGAATAAATTTCTCTAACATCGACTCTTCAAGTTGAGACTCCATTTCCTTTAATTCTAAAGGAACTTTCAATAAGAAACAATAGATATTGATCCCGTGCCAGGAACCAATTCTACGGTAAACTCTACCTCTCGCTCTGGAGGTTCAGAAGAAACTTCATTGTGAAGACATCCAGGAAGTCATTCACGACCTGAACGTTTGCCAAATCTAAACTAGTTTCAGCGGATGCAGATAACATACTAACATGTACTCCCGCACCTTGGAATGAAGATTGACCGTCTAAGGTGAACTAGGTAACCGCTTCGGAATTTCTCCTAGATAATTCAACTGATTCTGAAGCGAAGCTGATAGTTGATTAATACAGTCGTTTGCAACATGATTTGCAGTCATCCAATTCATACCCAAAATGGTGTCCAAACTTCTCATAGGCAAACAATAAATTCTACAATGAAATTTCTGCCTCCTATGACAAGTAGACAATTCTATACAAAGATTAGGTCTGGACACGACCCTTAGCAGCAGTTAAAATCGTTATCGGCTCGGATAGTGATGATAAGGCTGATCCCAACTGATTCACATGCGATCGGGATATACAACAATAGGTTGCACCCGAATCATATAATATACTGACGAAGTTATTGAAAGGAGATCCCATACCCCTCAGTACCCGGTCAGCAGTTGTAACTGTCTAAACATTCAGAGTGTTGACTCGTCCTTGCCTTGGAGCTGCTTATGACTCCTTGGAACTTTTCCTGGCAGGGCACTCTTTACCATAGTGACCCTCTACATTACTGTAATAGCACCGATTAGATCTTCGCTTGCAATCACCACTGTGAGGCTCTCCACAGTTAGAACATCTTCTAACCTTTGAAGAATCAAAGAATTGCACCTGCTTTTCCTTTGATGAAATTATCTTAGGACTTTGTATTCGGAGTTGATATTTCAACTACCTTCTTTCCTTTCCCATATTTCCTATGAGATCACCCTCGGCGACATAGGATGATTGCCCCAAGGCAACATAATTGGTAGCAGTATAAGAACTGAGACCATAAGTCATAAAAGCACTTATGCCCGTCTTATACTTCTGCATTCTCCGTTCGTCATCCGAAGCTTACTTTACCACTTGGTTAGACTGAGACAACTTCTCTAACTTAGCGGTGTATTCTTCCACCGTCATGTCACCTTTCCTGAGGATGCACCGGTTGGAGATTCCGGTTTTGGTCGAGGATTGCGTCTTGATCATCCTGCCATAATTCCGCTTATGATGCACTAAGTATTAAGTTGATCAAGCTCAATGTCTCTTAGCATCACAAGTGTAATGACAACCAGGATTAACAAGGAATCGACTCAACCCTAAACTAAGTCCGACTAGGTCGAACTGCTCTGATACCAACTGTAACACCCCGATATTTTTATCAAGTAAAAATACCCAAGTGTACCATCATAAAATAATCAGAGATATATTTCCTGTTTAAATACTGAACACCACTATGAAATTTTCACTGAATAACAATAGAACAGTCTTAAACATAAATAAGACCATAAACCATCAGTGAAATACAGTGTTCAATGTCGTACAAGAAAGCGGAAATAAATACATAACATTAATACATAGAGTTGTAGTACAAAGACAACAAAAGGAAATATAAACTTAAGCGTAATAGCTAAGTCATCAGCAGTCGCCTGAGCTCAACCTACTCGTGCTCCTTGGATTTCTGCCGTCCCTGTTTCTCTGTAAAACATCAACATATAAACAATGAGATACAATCTCAGTGAGTTCTACCGAGACCCCTAATAACACTCTCGGTCCATTTAAAACATTTTTAAGATTTGACACAGCACCGACCGCAATCCACTTGCTAATCCCGGCGAATCATACAATAAGGCTTCGATCTAATAGGACACCGACTGCAATCCACTTGCTAATCCCGATGAACTAATATCCTAGGCCTTTCTACGTACCACCGACTGCAATCCACTTGCTAATCCCGATGAACGCAGCACAAACTTTTGACACAACACCGACTGCAATCCACTTGCTAATCCCGGCGAACCCCATAACCAATAGTGTTTCCTAATGGCCCAGAGCCTAGGGTAAGGGTTCATGACTTCCCCGCCTAGTATGTCAACATGGGTCGTCACCCAAACTCGATATAATATATATATATCCACAATCATATGAAAATTTAGTTCATCTACATTCAAACCAATAATCAAACATAACACCCGCACCGGGCCGTTTCCCGTAGTCGATATAATTTATATATCGTGAATCGTAGACCGGTTTAGACAATAAATAATATTCATCCCGCGTCGGTTATACCATATCACGTAGGACTCTTAGTTCGTTTTATTATTAATAAAACATATCCGCACACGTGTACTATTATTCGGTCTTTCAAAACAATTTGAACTTCAAAAACAGTTCTTATTACCTTTTTAAATTGTATATTTAGTTAGGCCTCGGAATAAGCTTTCAAACGCATCTTAGAACACCTCAATCGGGTTCCCGGATCAAAAGTTATTGCGAAAACAAAATCAGTGAAAAACTGTTGAAAATCTGCAAAGCCTCGCGACGCGAACTGCTACCGTCGCGACGCGAAAAACGACAGAAAGTTTTTGCGTGACAAAACTGGGCCAGGTCGCGACGCGAAAGGGACGGGTCGCGACGCGACCCTCTGCAGAAAAGTGCAGGTTTTCCGTTTTCTTGCGAAATTCGCTATTCTGCTCAATTCCGATTTTCGTTCCGACTGAAAACAGATTTGACAACCAATACAAAACACACAATCAATCAATCCAATCAAAACTCAATCAAAACGGATTGTATCAAAAACGACACATTTTCCAATTAACAGTTTTTAAGTCAAAATCTTTCGAAATCAAATCGCCAAAAATTCCATTTCAACTCAACGCAACTCGAGACTCGCTCCGATTGATTCCTAACCCGAAACAGACAATATCCAGAAATATTCCAGTCCAGCGAAAGCGATAAAACATTAAATCAATTAATTCGAAACGTAAAATCCTAAACGTGAGTAGAACTCACCCTTGAAGCGTGAACCACGATCGAGCCGAAATCACCGAGTAGCCACACGAACGCTCCCCGCTCCGGCGACACCCAATCCGCTTTCAAAGCTTCCCACTCGATCACGAAACCGCTTCTGACCGGAATACCGATTTCCCCGAAACTCTCCACGGATACTATTCATCTTCTTCAAGCTCAAATTCACTATTCATCCAAAAACCCCAAATTTGGATTCTCAAACCCTAACTCTCCCAACCTTCCAATCGAACATCAATCCGCTTTCCACCTTCATCGGGTTGCTTTCTAATCATCCGTAAACCATCACAATCATCATCAAAAACCGAAATCCTTCCCCAAAACCTTCAATATTCGAAAATGGCAAAGTGAGAGAGAGTGAGTTGATCGTCACGAAATTGGTACCAAATCGAAGAGGAAGTAGCGCTGAACGTTTTTCGTGTTGGAAGGAAGTCGTTTCGTTGAGCGGAAGTACCCCCTTTTTCCTCTTCTTCTTCCTCCCCCTTTCTTTCTCTCTTCTTTTCTTTTTCTCTTCTCCTCTCTGTTTCTCGCCTCCTCTCTTCTTTCTTTCTTCTTTTTATTAATTCTTTCCTTTCACACTCACACACATACACGTATAAACATATATTTATTTAATATATAATTGGTAACGCGGTCAAATTACCACATTGATCTAAATCTCTTATTTCGATTACGAAACTTCCTTGATCCGTATTATCCGGTTAACGATCCGATGACAACCAATAAATAATTTTAGCACTCGATAAATTTACCAGTTAAGTACTAAATTGGTTTAATTGGGTTAACACCCAAATAATTCCTACTAATTATTTTGAGGATGTTACAGTATACCAACTACTCGTGCACAATAGTCTTCCTTTTTCCCTGCTTCTCTGAAAAACAACAAATATGGATAGGGTGAGATAACATTATCTCAGTGAGTCCTACCGTGCCCCCTCACTGACACTCGGTTCAATTTATTAAACCGTTACAACAAGAGCGGACATAACCATGTCTTATTTATTAATCGAATTTGCCGACCGCACAACGATTGGTAATCCCGGCAATTCATGTTGTTAATATATTATTCGAAATGCCGACCGCACAACAATTGCTAATCCCGGCAAGTTGTGAGTTGAACCTAACATGATCCGGCCGCACAACAATTTGCTAATCCTGGGAACCATGTGTTTAACTTAGCACAAACCGGCCGCACAACAATTTGCTAATCCCGGTAACCCACGAATTGACCACGTCAAGACGTATACAGGGCCTAGGGTGAGGGCTCATGACTTCCCTTCCTAGTATGCTACTTGTCGGGTCGTCACCCAACGCAATACATATGACAATATGCATCAAATTTTCGAGAGTTAGATAATTATATCTTTTCGATCACCAAATGGATCAATTACATAATAACTGGATAAACAATATCCATATCGATCTATAACCCGTTTTGAGGAATTCATAATTTAGACCTCCGGCATTATAATCATTTTCATTTTGACATATATAGACATATATATTCAGTTAATCCATCAGTCGGTGTACTCACACGCGTACTAGGGTTTCGGTTTTTCGATCAATTGGGCTTCCAAAGCTTCTTTTCAAAATCACGAGATAAACCAGTTCAAAAATGAGGTTTTTCCATAAGGCCATATCTTTTAAATGTTTGAGAAGGAGATTAGAAAAGGTTCGGAATCGAACAGAGTGACAAATCGAGGAAACGGAAGTCGGTAAAAGAACCTCGCGCACGACCCGTGCCCAGGGGCGCACGACCCGTGCGTGGTGCACTACATAGAACCCATCTATCAGAAAGAAACGCACGATTCGTGCCCAGGGGCGCACGACCCGTGCGTCCCGTTCGATTTCCAATTCTTCCAACCCGAAGCAGGCGCACGATCCGTGCCCAGGGGCGCACGGTCCGTGCGACCTGTGTCTGTTACCAGAATTTCACATTTTTCTCAATTTCGCTCTCCGTTCTCGTCCAATTCGATTTCTAATTTCAGTCACCTGAATCATTTCAAAATCATCTATCATTTCACAAATTCTGGAAATTCGTTGTAAAGTGGATTCGATCCTTTAATCGTTCAAAAACTGGGATTTTGACACAGTACCGAAACATAATTATTCAAGGTCATAAAACGTCCCTAACCGTGAGTAGAACTCACCGGTACGTAGAAATTCCCAGAATGGAGCAGGAGTACGGAGGTGTTGATCCGAATCACACGAACGCTCCCCGTTAGTACCCAAATCGCTTCCAATACAGCCACTCTCTTCTGTCCAAATCTCTAACCCAGCTGCACCACTACTCAAATCCTCCTTTCAATCAACCATGCAAGTTTGAAACCTCCTTCCTAGGAGCTTCTACTGAACATGCAAGACAGTTATTGCTCAAAACTCCATCTTCTTCCTCACTTGGAGCTACAAGTTACGAAAATGGGGTGGAGAGTTAGAGGGAGGATCAGAAACTGAAAATGGGCTTAATGGAAAGAGAATCAAATTTGGAGTAGGATGGGAGTGAGGGTTCTTACATGCAATGGAGATTTCAGCTGGACCTTGCTGTTCTCCTTCCTCAAGCTCACGACCCTCTCTCTCTTTTCTCTCCTTGAGTTCAGCTTCTCATTTCCTTTCTTTTAAATTTTCTAGTGGAATGGTTAAGTGGCTGAAGGTAAAGAGAGGAGATGGGTCAGCTTAGATGAGGTGAAAAAGGGCTGAGGTTAAGTGGTGGTAATTTTACCAAACTGCCCTTAGTCCATCTAAGTTTTGTTTATGAGGCTAAGACTTCAACAATTCTATGTTTAAATCATTCGGCATCCGAATTTCTCGACTCTACCGATTAGAATTGCGGATTATTAATTCCATCGACTACCGATTATATAAAATTCGCCTATAATATATATATATATTAAAAATTAGGGATGTTACAATCACCCCAACTTTTAAAAATTTTGTCCTCAAAATTGACAAGACGTACCTCGATGGAAGAGGTATGGATATCGAGTCCGCATGTCATCTTCCAGCTCCCAGGTAGCCTCCTCGATTGAGAATCCATCCCAGACCACTTTGACAATCGGAATAGTCCTTGAACGCAGAGTTTTCACATCGCGCTCCAAGATATAACTAGGATAAGGTTGAAATGACAAATCCGGTCGCAGGTCGATTGTATCAACACTCAACGGTTGATGCAGATCGGGAACATACTTCCTCAACTGAGAGACGTGGAATACATCATGGAGGTTCGACAGGGCCGGAGACAATGCGAGGCGATAAGCAACTGGCACAATCCGCTAGATGATTTGGAAAGGTCCAACATATCGAGGACTGAGCTTCTTCGCTCGCAAAGCTCTCCCGCTGCCTATGGTTGGAGAGACTTTCAAGAACACATGATCACCGACCTCAAACTCCAACGGTCTCCTTCGGTTGTCAGCGTAGCTCTTTTGCCGACTCTGAGCAACCTTCATCCTTTCTCGAATTAACTTGATCTTCTCAATAGTTTCCCGAATCATATCGGGTCCCAAAAACTTATCTTCACCAATCTCCCACCAACACAACGGGGTTCTACACTTCCTACCATAAAGTGCTTCAAACGGTGTCATTCCAATGCTGGAGTGGTAACTGTTGTTGTAGGAGAATTCGACTAACGGAAGATGGTCCTCCCATTTTCTCCCGCTATCAAGCACACAAGCCCGAAGCATGTCCTCCAGAGTCTGAATAGTTCTTTCCGTCTGACCATCAGTCTGAGGATGATAAGCAGTGCTAACCAGCACTCTAGTACCCAAAGCTTCATTCAATGCTTTCCAAAATCTGGAAGTAAACTTGGGATCTCGGTCTGACACGATGCTCGTTGGAACTCCATGCAGTCTGCTAATGTTCTTCACATATTCATCTGCTAACTTGGAAACCTTATAAATCGAGCGAACGGGAATAAAGTGAGTGGATTTAGTCAATCGGTTCACTACTACCCAAATAGAATCATTGCCGGCCTGTGACCTCGGCAAACCCATCACAAAGTCCATTGAGATATCTTCCCATTTCCAAACTGGCACATCTAGCGGTTGTAACTGACCGCCCGGTCTCCGGTGTTCCGCCTTAACCTTCTGACAAGTTAAGCACCGAGAAACAAATTCTGCAACCTCGACCTTCATCCCAAGCCACCAGTACATTAACTTCAAGTCTCGGTACATCTTGGTGGATCCTGGATGTACAGAGTACTGACTCCTATGAGCTTCTTCCAATACTTGTCTTTTGATATTATCATCATCGGGAACACAAATCCTCCCAATAAAGCAGATCATGCCATCACTATCCTCAGTGAAATCTGGCGATCCCCTCTGAGACTGCAACTTTATATCAGCTCCTTGAGCTACGCGGATTTGTTCCCTTCGTACACTGGCTATCCGTATATGCCGCAGCACTACGCGATCCCTCTTTCTTACCACCTTGAGTTTCAAGTCTCTGAACGACTCCAACAAAGCCATCTCGTGAACCATTAATCTTGCCGTGTGGATAGACTTCCTGCTCAGAGCATCTGCTACCACATTGGCTTTCCCAGGGTGATATTTCAATTCGAAGTCGTAATCCTTCAAAAATTCAGTCCACCTTCTCTGTCTGTTATTCAACTCCTTTTGGTCGAACAGATATTTCAAGCTCTTGTGATCACTAAAAACTTCGAAACGAGAACCATAAAGGTAATGTCTCCAAATTTTTAGTGCAAACACAATCGCCGCCAGTTCTAGGTCATGAGTTGGGTAATTCCGTTCATGAGTTTTCAATTGCCTAGAGGCATAAGCCACAACATGTTGATTCTGTATGAGAACACATCCTAAACCCTTCCCAGATGCATCACTGTAAATCTGGAATCCCATTGACGGATCCGGAAGAATTAGGATTGGAGCAGAGGTTAACTTTTCTTTCAATCCGAGAAAACACTCCTCACAATCAGCATCCCAAGTAAACGGTTGGCCCTTGCGAGTCAACCGAGTAAGCAGAAGTACCAATTGCGAAAAACCTTCAATGAATCTTCTATAGTAACCAGCTAGACCCAGAAAGCTTCTGATCTCAGTCACTGATGTTGGTCGTTCCCAGTTTAACACTGCTTCCACTTTGCTGGGATCAACTGCAACTCCTTCCTGGGAAATCACGTGACCCAAGAATTTCACCTCGGACATCCAAAAATCACACTTCGACGGCTTAGCATAGATTTTCTTCTCTCGGAGTACTCCTAGGACAAAGCGGAGATGCTGGGCATGCTCCTCAACTGACTTTGAGTAAACGAAGATATCATCAATAAAAACGACCACAAACAGATCTAGGTAGGAATGAAATACTCTATTCATATAGTCCATGAATACGGCTGGAGCGTTAGTCAATCCGAAGGGCATCACCACAAACTCGTAGTGTCCGTACCTCGTACGAAAAGCAGTCTTCGGAATGTCTAAGGCTCTTACCCGGATTTGATGGTACCCCGACCTTAGATCAATTTTGGAGAAAACTTTAGCACCTCGAAGTTGGTCTAGTAGATCATCTATCCTAGGTAATGGATACTTGTTTTTGATAGTGATTTTATTCAGCTGACGGTAGTCTATGCATAATCTCATGCTTCCGTCCTTCTTCTTGACTAGCAATACCGGAGCACCCCATGGAGAAGCACTCGGTCGAATAAACTTCTTGGAAATTAATTCCTCAAGTTGGGACTTCAATTCCTTCAGTTCGAGAGGAGACATCCTATAAGGTGCTATGGATATTGGCCCTGCACCAGGCGCCAAATCTATAGAGAATTCTACCTCTCGTTCTGGAGGTAAAGAGGAAACTTCCTCGGGAAAAACATCTAAGAATTCATTAACAACTTGAATAGATGATAAATCCAAATCAGCTTCAGTTGATGCAGACAAAGTAACAACAAAAGCTTCCACACCTTGGAATAGTGACTGGCTGGCTGAAGCGAATGAAATAACACCATCATCTGCAGGTAGTGAATGTTTCGCTACTTCAGAAGGAAAATTAATTGCACGATTGAAACAGTCAATAGTAATGTGATTGGAAGTCATCCAATTCATTCCCAAAAGGATTTTGATTCCTCTCATAGGCAGACAGATAAAATCAACAACAAAGTCCCTGCCTCCTATGGTGAGCAGACAGTTAAGGCATAATGATTGGGTTCGCACACGCCCCTTTGCAGCAGTAAGGATAGATATTGGCTCGGATATAGGAGATACTATTAATCCTAGCCGTTCAGCACATGCTTCAGAGATAAAACAATGAGTAGCACCAGAGTCATACAGAATATTAACAGTTTGATGAAAGATAGAACCTGTACCCCTTATAAGATTATCAGCTGGTTTGATGGTCTTAGCATTCAAAGTGTTGACTCGAACCTGCCTCGGAGCATCAGGAGACTCTAAGAAAGCTTTCCTTGACGGGCAATTATTAGCATAATGGCCCACTTCCTTGCAAAGGTAACATTGGTTCGGTCCCACCTGGCATTTGCCTCTATGAAATTTCTTGCAGATGCCGCACCTGTTAGGCCTTGCAGAGTCACTTAACTGTATTTGTTTCCCTTTGTCCCGATTCCCTCTATAATTAGGGCTTGAAGAAGTTGGCTCATTACCCTTCTTCTTATCCTTCCAGAAATCCTTCCTCTCAGCATACATTCTTTTGAGATCGCTCTCAGCTGAATGAGCTTGTTGAACCAAAGCAGGATAAGTGGTCATGGAATAAGAACTGAGACCTTGATTCACATCGCCTCTAAGACCATGTCTGAACATCACCATTTTCCACTTATCATCAGGAGCGGTGGTCCCCAATTCATAGAATTGTGACAACCTCTCAAATTTTGCAGCGTATTCTCCAACTGTCATCTCCCCCTGTTTCAAACTCAGAAATTCCATCTGCTTGTCGAGTCTTTGGGAGTCGGGGAAGTAATGACTCAAAAATAATTCCTTGAAATTATTCCAAGTTAAGGATACAATTAAGAAATTGTTTATAAACCAAGAAATTGTTGTATCGAGAGTGAATACAATTAAGTATCAAGAATAGACGTAAAAGTCTAAGTTCAAGTAATAAAATGAAAGAACACGACCTTGTGTCGAGTAATGGACCTAGTGTCTGAGTTAAGGATAAAAGAATGCGACTTCGTGTCAAGTAACAGACTTAATGTCCGTGAGGATAAGAATACGACTTCGTGTCGAGAAAAGGACTTAATGTCCAAGAGGTTAATAAAAGATGTTGAGGGGAGTTCATGTAGCATACCTACTGAGGGGAGTCATGAACCCAAAGCTAGGGCCCTGGCATTATTCGTATAGCTATACGGATTGGGGTTTCCGTTAATATTGGGTATTCTAGAATACCTAGCATTATATCTCGGATTTTGCTAAGCCACAGACAAGATTAAAACACATGTATGAACAAGAACGGTTCATTAGATAAGGTTAATTCACAGACAAGACAAGTATGAACGAGAACGACTCATATGAAAAAGGAAAACACCGAGAGAGGATATGTGAGGGGGTGCGAAAGAACTCACTGAGATTTATAATCTCACTGTATATGTTGTGGTGTTTTCAGATGTGCAGGGAAAGCAAAGCAGATTGAGGTGAAGTGGCGTATGTTGTAGCTACTTCGTTAGAGGGAAGATTCCTTGGAGATCTTTATTATGTACTTTGCTTATTTCCCTACTCATATATTGTTAAGTTTAAATCCTTGAACTGTTATCAAGGTCATGTAGCGTTTATAACCGTGTCTTCTAATTGGACCATAGTGATGTATAGTTTATCGAATGAGTACCTTTTGTGTACTTATTTCGGAAGTTTAATTGAGAAATTTTATCTCAAAGTTATGTAAGTGGTTGTAATCCTCTTTAGTTTTTATTTGGTCCATTATTATGAGCAGGTTATACTCTGATGTTTATGCTTTGGTTAATGCCTTTTTGATCGCTATGAGGTGAAATTTAAGGTGTTACATTTAATGTTAATTATATGACCAATACCTATGAGATAAGAACTTCCAACTTTTACTTGGGAACATGCATTTTTGCACGTTGCAATATTGATTCGCAACAGGCCAACAAGTTATCATAACTCTTCCCTTTTGCAATATTTCTCATCTTAGAATTTTTGGATGTGCAGTGTACGTTTCAATTTATCCACTCACAATGCACTATGATGAGTCTCAAATAATTTTGAGAATATATTAGATATAAATACCCATGTATTATAAAGTAGCTTGAGCTAACAATTGGAGACTTGTTTATAGTCCAGTTTGATGATTATCATTTGAGTTAAATTTCCTAACATTAGGGGGAGAGAATAAGCAGTTGGAAAAAGAGATCAGCTGGAATGAATTATCGTTGTCTCATCTCGATCCTCAAACTAAAAATGTGAACTAGAAGTTCAAAAGATCATTCATTTGCAAAGCTTAGCAAATTATCTATCAAATGCATTCACTGATCTAAAAGATGTGACCAAATCATATATATCAGCTGCTAATGCCCCAATAAAATGGATGTTCCTGTTGGACAATACAATATGAAAAATGAGTCTCAACTGCGCCTGAAGCGTGGTAGACCAATCGGTTCCAAAGATAAAAGTCCTCGAACAAGAAAAGGAGCTAAAAAGAACGATGGTCCAAGCGAGGATATACAAACTCTAAAAGAGTCTTCAGACATAATTGACATTTTAGTTCCAGAAGAACTAATCAGGTACCTAAAATATTCTAAAATTAAAGAGATCTCAAAGAATTATGTCAAGAATGAAATACGGTGGAACCGAAAGAAAGTCAATGTTGGAGATATTTTTAAATATATTATAGCGTTAAATATGATAAATAATAGTGAGGATCATGAACTAAAATCTATTAAATTAACAAGCTTACAAAAGTTTTTGGACCTATAGTTCAAACACCTGAAGGTGTGAAACCAGTCGAATACAAATGGGTTATTGCGTAAAAACAGAATGAGAATGGTGAAGCTCGACATGATGCTCAAGGGTGGATACAAGTATTTTTCAGTACTTAATTATCCTGGTAGCACATGAAGAGCTCAATATTCACAAGATGAATGTGGGTACAACTTATTTGTATGACTCATTTGATAGTCATAATTATTTGAAGATCCCTGAAGGATTTAATATTCCTATACAAACTTTTCGGATTCTTGATATGATTACTCAAATTGAATCAATCCCTCCATGAGATAATATAATTTGAACACATATGGTATAATCGTCTAAATTTATATTCTAAAGGAGGGATACAAATATGTATTCACTTGTCCATATAGTTTTATGGAAATATTTAGAAAAGAATTTGTTATAATTGATGTCTGTGTTGATGACATAGGTATTATTGGAACTCATAAAGAGCTTCCAAAAACTATAGATTGTTCAAAGAAAGAGCTCTAGATGAATAACCTATAACTATATCTGATGGAGTTTGAGGTTGAACCTGTAGTTGACCTCAACATGCACTACAAGAAAATGACGTTTTAGCGTCCATTTTTTAGCGTCGGCCACGACACCCACGCTAATAGCGTCAGATTAGCGTCGGCTTGACCCACGCAATCCCACGAATTTATTTCCTGACAATAGCGTCGGTCATGGGGGACGCTAATCTATATCCAGCAGACGCTAAATATTTATTTTTTTAATAATACTGGTAGCGTCGGCCACACCGACGCTACGTCTCTTCAGGATTTTCACGAAATACCTTTTCCCACTCACGCCCTTTGCCCTTTGCCCTTTCCCTTTCCCTTTCCCTTTCACGAAATACCCAGCTTCACTTTCCCTCTTTCCCTTTCACTACGCCACCACCCTTTTACGGCTCACCACCGCCCTTTCACACCCTTTCCCTTGCCCTTTCACGCCCTTTCCCTTTCCCTTTTCCCTTTCACTGCTCACCACCGCCCTTTTACTGCTCACCACCGCCCTTTCACGCAGTTCTCACCACCGCCCTTTCGCCATTTCTGATGATTCACTACACACAGCGTCGTTTCTCCCTCTTCCACTCACAGAGCTTGTAGAGAAGCAACTTGGCTCACGGTTCTCTCTCGCTCGGTTCTCTCTCGCTCTCTCTATTTTGGTTCGTTCTCTCTCTCTCTCGCACTCTATCTCTCAAAACAGTTTTTTGATATATTTTCCTTTATTGATAGGATTTGTGGATTTGTGTATTTAGGGTTTAGGGTTTGTTGATTTTCTCAGGAAACCATTTTTGTATTTAGAAAATAGAACACGCAAACTGATTCTTGAGCATGTGAGAAATTGGTGTTGATTTTTGATTTTTGATTTTCTGTTTTGGGCTTGAACACACAAGCTGATTCTTGAACACGCAAACTGATTTTTGATTTTCTGTTTTTGATTTTTGATTTTTGATTTTTGATCTCAGAGAAAAGAACTGTGTGTGGGTGTGTTGCTGTTGTGGTTCTCCCTGGTTTGCAGATTTGATCAAGTCACTGATAAGCTCTCGATCTCTCCATTTCGTTTTCTCCATTTCATTTCTGTTTGATTATTTGGTTGAACTGTGTTTAATTTATGTTTGTTCAGCCTATTCAAATCTTAGTTGTAATTAAGAATGTATAATTGAGAATTTTAGTTTTACTAGTTTGATCATGGACTGTGAGGGAATCTATATATGGTCTAATATCAACCACTTAATTTGTTGCTTCTTGGTTGATATTAAACCATAAATTCGTCAGATAGTACAGCTGTACAATAAGAAAGCTTCTATTGAGTTTGTTTTGTTGCCTTGAGAATGTGTTTGCAAGAACTTATTTAGAGATTCTTTTGTTGTCCTAAGTAGTAGTTGTTGCTAATGTACCTGTTGCTAACTCATTTTGTGTCATATTATGGGTGTGCTGCTGCTGTGGTTCTCCTTGCCCTCTCTTTACCCTCTCATTTTAATATAAAGGAAAATTCATCAGCTTCTTCGAAATCTTTTTTCGTGAACGGTAACATCTCTTCTATTCTTTGTTTTGTTTTCTTTTCCTTTTCTAGTAGTGCAAGTACTCAAGGTTTGAATTAGAAGCTTGATGAGTTTTACTTACCATTATCATTGCCCTTTTAAAAGGTTCAGTAATTGTTACCAAGTTTTTTTTTCCTTCCAACCTGAATATATATGTATGTATATATACACATTTGGTTGGATTTTGAATGTATTAATTACTGTAACCTTATTACTATGTGTTATTAATTAAGTTTTGTGTCACAAAGTAACTTTGGAAAACCATAAAAGCTACTATGTATTTTGACTGCCTTTTGACTTGTTAATGTTCATCATTACCCTTTTGCCTTTTGTTGATTTTGTGTATTTTGGTTTTAGGGTTTATTGGACAGTGTTTTGTTGATAGGGTTCCTCAAAATAGATTTTGTGTATTTGGTGTATGTTGATTTTCCTCACTTGATCAGCTTTGTTGATTTTGTGGACAGTGTTTTGTTCATGTTTCTTTTGATATATAAGTTATTAGCGAATTAACTTTCATAGGAATATATTGCTATCGATTTGTGTATGGTCTGATTTTTTGCAAATTAGGACATAGTTGCCTCAAGAGTTTTTGTTCAGCAAATGATCTTGTTGTTTGGATGGTCGGATGGTAAATGTGCTGGACAACAATTTGTTGAGTTATGTGAGTGTATTGTGTTTTACACATAGGTGAAAGTGTTTCCTTGAATTTAGTGATTTGTATTTTTCCAACTTATTTAGTATTTGACAAGTTAAGTGTTTGCCTTATAGAAAATAGATCGTACTTGGATGTATAATAGAACAAATGCTAATAGGAACGGCTTGAAAAAAGAGTTTGTTCGTGGTGTTAAGGACTTTGTGAAGAGGGCCAGGAAGCTACCCGTTTGTATATCTGACGGAGGGATAAGTTGCCCGTGTAGAAAATGCAAGTGTAGGAAGAAATCTACGCCAACTAATGTTTGGCTTCACTTGTACCGACATGGATTTCAACCAGGCTATTGGATTTGGACTGAACACGGAGAAGTGAACCACGATCTTACAGGGGTGGTTCAAATAGTAGTGAGCATGTGCATCTTGACGACCATTTTGATTCAATAAATCAGATGGTGTTTGATGCTTTTAGGCCGTATGGAGATGAAGATGTCCCTCGTGAGGATGAGTTGCCCAACGAAGATGCAAAGCAGTTTTACGACAAGTTGATATGCGCTAACAACCCCATCTTTGAGGGGGCTACGCAGTCTATATTGTCAATATTTGTTCAACTTCTGGCAATTAGGACTAATTGGCATATTCCACAAAAAGGTATAGATTTTGTTGCTCATATGCTTCATAGTGTATGTCCAGTTCAAGAATGCTTGCCCAAGAACTATTACCAAGCATCACAATTGGTGTCTAAGTTAGGGCTGAAGGTTGAGCAGATTGATTGTTGTGAGGTAGGTTGTATGTTATATTACAAGGATGATAGCAAGTTATCTGAGTGCAAAATTTGTCAAGCTCCTAGGTTCCTTCCTCGTAGGATTGGTACGGGAAAGTACAAAGATGTCCCAGTGAAGAGAATGTTTTATTTCCCTATCATTCCCAGATTACAAAGACTATATACATCACCCCGAGTCTGCAACTGGAATGAGATGGCATCACGAAAACAGAAAGAGCTCAAACGTCCTTCGACATCCGTCCGATGGAAAAGCATGGAAACACTTTGATGATGTATATCCCGAATTTGCTAGTGAGCCTAGAAATGTAAGGCTAGGTCTGTGTTCAGATGGATTTAATCCGTACATTCAAGCCTCTGCTTCTCCATACTCTTGTTGGCCGGTAATAGTTACCCCTTACAATCTCCCCCCGAAATGTGCATGACCAAACCAGACTTGTTTTTGACTTGTCTCATACCTGGACCTCGTAACCCGAAAGTAAAGATAGATGTTTACTTGCAACCATTGATTGATGATCTGCAAAGATTGTGGTCTAATGGAATTTTGACCTATGATATATCCACAAAACAAAACTTCATCATGAAAGCATGCTTGATGTGGACAATCAATGATTTTCCGGCCTATGGTATGTTATCTGGATGGGGAACACAAGGAAAGCTGGCATGCCCTCATTGTATGGAAGACACAAAAGCTTTCACCTTGAAATATGGTGGGAAGAATTCATGGTTTGATTGTCATCGTCGATTCTTGCCAGAAAATCACTCTTTTAGAAGAAGTAAAAGAAGATTTACAAAAAACAGGGATGAGAAAGACGGTCGACCTTATATTTATGCAGGGCAAGATGTATTGGAGATGGTAAGTGGTTTCCCAAAGGTGACTGATATTGGTTGGAAAAAGGGATTTGATGGGTATGGAGTTGGTCATAATTGGACTAAAAGAAGTATTTTTGGGATCTTCCATATTGGAAGGATAATTTGTTAAGGCACAACCTTGATGTGATGCACATAGAGAAAAATTTCTTCGACAATATATTTAAGATTGTCATGAATATTAAAGGCCAAACAAGGGATAACGAAAAGGCAAGAAATGACTTGTCTTTATTATGTTGTCGTGGGGACTTGGAGATGCAAACCTTATCTAACGGAAAGATGTGTAAACCAAAGGCAAGTTACACTTTGACATCATCTGATGCAAAGCTGGTTTATAAATGGCTTAAGGAACTTAGAATGCCTGATGGCTATGCTTCAAACCTTGCTAGGTGTCCGGATGTCGAAAAGGGAACAATGCATGGGATGAAGAGCCATGATTGTCATGTCTTCATGGAGTGTTTACTCCCAATTGCATTTCGTTCCTTGCCAGAATTTGTTTGGAAACCATTAAATGAGCTAAGTCGATTCTTCAAGGATCTTTGTTCCAATACATTGTGGATGGACGACTTAGTTAAGTTGGATAAAAACATTCCAATTATCATATGCAAGTTAGAAAGGATTTTCCCACCGGGTTTCTTTGACTCAATGGAGCATCTTCCAATCCATCTTGCCAATGAAACAATGCTAGGTGGTCCCGTACATAACCGTTGGATGTATCCATTTGAAAGGTAATTGTTGTTGTTGTCTTTTTAACGGTTATATGTTTATTGTAACTTAATAGATATGGAATGATTGAATGTGCAGATGTATGGGTGTCTCAAAGCGAGCAGTGACAAATAAGGCTAGGATTGAAGGTTCCATATGTGCTGACTATATACAATGTGAGACAATTTATTTTTGTTCTCATTATTTCAACTCATTCGATGTGTTGGCAACCTCAAGTTTAAGCAGCAATACTTGTTTGGGATGTGATGACATCCAACCTACGCTGTCCATCCTACACAAAAGTGGTCGGCCGAGTGGGAAACCAAGAAAACATTATCTATTAGATAAGGAGTGGGAATCTGCTCATGTGCATGTCTTGATTAACTGTGATGAGATCAAACTATATCTTGAGTAAGTATCCTTCTTTACACATCAATCATGAGTTTGATACCCATCATAACCTATATTGACTTATGAATTATGTGATGGATGTCAGCACTTTCTTGGAGAATCACTCGATCAATGAAGAAAACGCATCTGGACGTATATTTTCAGAGTTTCCCATATGGCTAAAGGCATATGTAGATGAGGAGGCGAATGGAGTGACCAATAAAGACATAAGGGCACTATCTCGCGGTCCTTCATCAATGGCAATGTCATGGAACATGTAGTTTGTCAATGGGTACATGTTTCATACTAAGGCCTAGAGCATTGGTAAAAAAACTGTCAATTGTGGGGTGCACGTAAAGGGTCTTAATAAAGGAGGAGAAGATGATTATTATGGCACAATCAACCATATCTTTGAAGTAGATTACTTTGGTCTGAAGGACAAGATTGCACTATTTTATTGTGAATGGTTTAACCCAACAAAAAATAAGGGCACAAAGGTTCATCCACATTATAGAAATGTGGATATTCAAATGGATAAGCGTTATAGTCTTTACGATCCTTTTATCCTAGCGCAAAAAGCAAGACAAGTGTATTTCGTCCCCTATCCAGAAATGTGTAGAGATATGCGTGGATGGTGTGCGGCAATCACCACAAAACCAAGGGGTCATGTGGAGATTGACAACACGGAGGATGAAATGGCTTATCAGTCTGATGGGATGTCACCTGTTCTACCTATTGCAGAAATTGAATCAATACCTTGTTTACGTGACGACTCACAAGTAGATGTGTTCGAAGAGATTTTTGATCATTCGCCTCACAATGATTGAGGATGTATTTTATTATAGTACTTTGTATTGCACATTATTAAAGCTTATCATATGTATTTTGTATTGCACTATCATGATTAAGACTACTTGGTGTACTTAAATTCAGAATTTTATTTAACAGAGGAAGACTAAGTAACATTTGTGTCTCTTCATTATATAAGTATTTTGTATTGCACAATGCTTTTGAGATAGACTAAGGAACTTTTGTGTCTCTTCAATATATATGTATTTATTATTGCACTTGTTCTATCACTTGTGTGAAACATATATCTTATTTCTATTTTGTATTCTAATGCATTTTGTATTTTATGACAACAGATGAATAACAGAGGTGGCAATGGCAAGAAAAAGGCCCATCCTACTAGGGGCAAACCAAGGATGACACAACCGGACAAACTTGGGCAGCAGAATGCCATCCGCCGAAACTTGTCTAACACTAGGTCACTTGGCCGATCATCTCCACCCTCGTCTGAACGTCCCGCACCGACCAACATTGTGGCACCTGCTCAGACTCCATCACCCATCTATGCCTCTACCCCTGAGGCATTTGTGTTTATGCTAAATCCAAGTATAAACCTTCAAACCACGAGTGCCTCTTCACAACATACCCCACATGAGGCTCCGATAGCGGAGGTTATGCCCGATGAAGAGGATGAAGATGAGGACCACGACGAAGAGGATGAAGATGAGGTGGGTGAAGGGCCAGTTCCTCCTCTGGTGCCAACAAGAAATGGGAAGGTCATTATACGACCTTTTGCTAAAGGGTAAGTTACAATGCTTATAGTGTTAGAGTATAGAAATTGTGATTTTTGACATTTTGAAGGCATGTGAATTGTTGATGAAAATTTTGCAGGCTCATTCCTAGCAAAGAAGTTGCAGATGCCATTAGATTTTCCATACAAAGCCACTTTGATGAGGCTATCTATGATTGGAGTGCAACAACCGAAGATAGTCAAAAGGAATGGTTTAAAAAATTTGGGGTAAGTACATATTTGTTTTGTATGAAGTATGTATTGCAATTATTGTGAAAGGAATAGTTTTGTATGATTGTATTGTAATTTGCAGGAAAAGGTGACATGGGATCCTTGTTATAACCATGTTATCCAACACTTGTTTGAACAAAAGGCCAAGAAAAGACTCAATGATATGCTTACGAAGGTAAGAAAGAAAAATTGTAATATCCCCGATTTTCGCTATTTAAATTATTTGGCGTGAAATGATTTTTTTATTGATTTAAATGAGTTGCTTGAAAATAATTTGTTTGGATTGTGAATTAATTTAATTGTGTGACAAATTAATTTGATTACACCATATTTAGTTAGATAGAGCTGGTGGGAGTTATTAGGAATGAAATATGTAAGTGAGGGGCAATGTGGTCTTTTACTTTACTCATTTATAAACCCATCCAGCTGAAACAAAAACACAACAACACTTCATTCCTTAAAAAAATTCTGAAAACAGCAAGATTGAGAGGGAGAGGAGAGGAGAGCGCGAGGGAGAAGAAGAGGAGAGGAGAGTTCCTCAGAATTCCTTGCATGTACAATCCGATTTCACCATTAGTTTCAGTATTCTATCCTCTCTCCATTGATATAAATTTCGAAACCATCCTCCTCCTCCTCCATAAATCACCATTGAAGGCCTATTCAAGCTCCACCAAGCCAAATACAAAATCTGACCCTTGCATGTTATGTTGGAGAGTTGTAGAACCAGTCCATGTACCTGAAACGCAATTTGGAGCAACCTAGAGAGTAGTTTAGTGGCTGGGTTTTCAGTTGGAAGTTAATTGGAACAGTTTGGGAGAATTTGGAGTCACCGTGTGATCGTGAAGTCTCGGTGTGGGTTGTGTCATCATCGAAAGGTGAGTTCTATAACTCACTAGGGAAACCATGAAATTGTGTATGCATGTGTGTCCTAGTTCAGGTCTCGCGTTTTATAAATCCGAGTCGATAATGCTTACGAAAATCTCGCGTATGAGTCGTCGAGTCATTAGATTATTGGGAGTAAAATTATTGGATTGCATGAGAACGATTGAGTATGATTGATTGTACTGAATGTACTGTGTGCTATGTCTATATTGATGTGTAATTGAGTTAGAATGTGAATCGGAATGGACAGGGGAACGATCGGAATAGAAAAGAAAACGTGAAAAACTGTTTTTCTGAAGTACTGTTTGTCACGCACGGATCGTGTGTATGGGCGCACGGGTCGTGCGTGAGATTCTGGAACCACTGGTGCTGTTTTTGAAAACGCGCACGGGTCGTGTGCCAAGGCGCACGGACCGTGCGTATCTCTCTGATACGACATTTTGAAATACGTCCTAAGTCGTTCCGATTGGCCCTAAGTCCCTTCCCATCCACTCCCCAAGGTTCCCCTAGGATGGGAACACCGTAATTCGACATGTTTAGCTCTGACTGAAGTGGTAGTATTGATCGGGAAGTAATTCGGGATCGGAAAGGAATGACATGTTAAATGATGGACACGCACGGATCGTGTGTATGGGCGCACGGGTCGTGCGTGGTCTTCGGGTTGCCTCTTTTAAAAAGTGTTTTAAACCATTCCGAACGATTCCAATGGCTTTCTAATCCTTCCTTCCACCTTCCCCAATGTTACTATGATTGAATTGCCCTGAATTGAGTGGTAATTGATTGTGATTGGATCCAAATTATTTTAGTACCATACAATTGGTTATGTTTGGATTATGTTCAGGTTAAGTGAATGCTCATGTGATTGACCATTGATTTCATGTTATGAATTTGTGTTTGATGTATTGTGCTGGATTGACTGGTTTAGTAAGATTGATAAGTTAAGTTAGCAAACCTTAGTAATCCATGAGAGATCACTTAATAATTAGACTTAGTTAGTAATTAGATCACCTTAGTAATAAGTTTATGTTCAGTTCAGTTCATTGTTCAATTAAGTTATGTTTAAGTTCATTGTTGAGTTCAGTTCAGGTATATCATCATATATACCTTTTAGTCGGGGTGACGACCCTATTCAGTTTAGTGTGCTAGGGGAGAGGCAGTCATGAGCCTTATGAACCTAGGCTCCGTTACGGACCCAGCCGATTAGTGGGGACGGGTTCACCGGAAGCTTATTATGCCAAGTGACCGGTGACACGCTATAACTTTAGTTAGTGTTGTTTCTTGTAACCGGCTTGAGGGTTATGAGGACAACGTTTAGTTTAGTTTATGAGTTGCGTCTTGTAACCGGCTTAAGGGTTATAAGGACAACTTCAGTTAGTTAGCCACATGGCCAATTTTGAGGACTATGAGTTAGAATCATAATAATGAATCAAGCATAATTGAACCGAGAGGATTAGTAAGGGGTCGCGATAGAACTCACTGAGACAAGTTGTGTCACCCAATCCATTGTTGTTGTTTTTCAATTAAGCAGGGAAAGAAGAAGATCGTGAGGCACGGCTATGAAGATGCTTGAGGAGCAGCCGCTATCTTTATTTCTTTATGTCTTGTATTTCAGTTTCCCTTGTATCTCTGTATTTTGTATTCAGTTTTCTTAGATGTACGATGGTACGACTTATGTTTTTAAGTTGTAAATCGCTTCCGCAGACTTTCTATTTTGGTACTGAACACTAGTTGAGCGGTGTAAGAACGCTTTATGTATTTTTCATGTTAAGTTATGTAACGCGCTTGATGGTTTTTAGCATCCCCCCTTCACCTCTTCTTCTCCTCCTTCGCGCCCCTCTTCCCCCTTCTCCCTTCTGTTTTCAGTTTTTCTCTAAAATTCTGAGTTTAGTGAAATGGATAGGTGTGAGAGGGAGTGGCTAAATATAAAAGGGTGAGAAATGATAGAATTGCCCTTCAGCTTAAATTCCTTCATTTAACACTAGATCTAGCCCCAATTCGATGGAGACATAATTACTTGACAATTTCCTCGATTATTCCTCGTCAAGACGCGACTAATTATTCCTAACAAATAATTAAATCGGTACTAGGCTTCACAGTTCGAGTCTTTAAATCTAGGGATGTTACATTTGACATCGGCTCCAGCCTGCAAAGGGTAACTTCGGCGTTCAATACTATGATCTGCTCCACGCCTTTATTAAAGGCTTCCAAAGCAACCTCCAAGGCTTGCGGGACAGTTTTTTGACGAGAAAGCATTGCCACGTTTTCTCTTTTACAGCTTCGTCCCTTTCTTCACCAAGCATGGTGATTTAGTATTCCAGTTTGGTTACTTTCGCTTGGAGGACCACGACCATCTCCCTTTCTTCTCCAAGTAGAGAATTGGTGGCCAGGAGCTCGGCAACGTTTTTCTTGGCTTCCTCTACCGCTGAAGTAAGTTGAGAAACCTGGACGACGGCCTCACTTCGTTCCAGCTCCATCTTTTATACAACATCTTCAGCTTTCTTTTGCACTGCTGCAACAAGCTTGAAGGCATCTCGGCCTTTGCTCCTCCAAGACTCCAGGCCCGCACTTTCAGGTTAACTCCACAGTTCTGCCCGGTCAGACTTTTTGAGAAACAACAACAGCCGAACAAACTTGATTAGTGTTCACGGGGTCCTCCATAATCACCCTCGGTCCACGCGGTTTCGCCTCGGTACAAGCTACACACAATAGTGCTTAGGACTTCGTCATGGAAGGACCGACCAAGGTCTCAACGGAAGAGATTTCTGAGGTGACTGGCTCGGTTTACGTTGTAAGAAAGAAAAGAGCAAAAGAAAAAGAAAAGTCGAAAATACCTTGCCAGTTGGAGTGATTGGATTCCAGAAAAACACTTGAATACTCACAGGAAAACTTGTGCTTACCGAAATAAGTGGAAATCAATGACATCAAAGAGGAATGTTCATAATAAATATTTTGCAAAGGGATGAATAAGAAAGTGGCCTATCTTATTTATAGCGAGCCAACGAACACGACTAGTTAGAGCACTACCGTCACAACCCTAAAGTGTAATAATGATTCTAACACAAGTAACCAGGCTGCGTGGACATCGCCATAATTGCCTTGCCTTTTCAGCCAAAGGTATCGTACCCCACCAACAAATCATAACCAATCATCAAAAAGTAGCGACAAGTTATGGTTCGACCTAATTGGCCGAGAAAAACACATTGCCGACGTCATGAATCTGCGCTGACATGCCTGGGGGATCGCAAGGTTCGGTCGGCGTGATACCTTGGGCTAATGAAATGAATGCATCAATATGACAGCCACGATCAACCGGCTAGGAGGTAAGTCGGACAGGCCGACTTCGTAAGTCGAGGAAATACAATCAACTCTCAAGCTAAGGCCACTCCACCGCATGTAAGCTCGACTTGTGGGGCAACTGTTCTGGACTGGACCGTGCCCAATTCGCAACATGATCAGCCTTCGCAGCACACATTTGCAATTCTTAGGAATTCATCCTTTCCCACAATAAGATCTATGATGGAGATCATCTAACGTCTCATCAAATTAACAGTCATAATCCAAGCTCGTCCCATGCGCCTAAAAGGTGATCAAGGTACGTCATTGACACTATTCCCTATAAATAAACTCTTCAATCACTACACCAAATACACATTTATTGCTGCTTGACACCTTTTCTATCATCTGACTTGAGCGTCGTAGTGTGTACGGATATCGTCCCCCTCGCTAGATCAACGCGTCAGAGTGAAGCACCACTTGGAGCAATTCCAACATCACACCTCGAAAGCATCTCGGCCAAGCATTCTCAACTGAGACCGACTTTTAGGAGTGTTAAGTGACGGTCAATAGTATTGGATATTGGGAATCTAACAATTTCAGCAAAGTGCACAAGAAGGACATCTCTTTGTGTTATTGTTGTGTGACAGACAATATGGGTCGACAATATCAGATAAATGTCGCTATCTTGTCCATTTCATTGGTTATTGCACTTTTGAAGATCATAGGATATTGCTGTACGAGTTTGTTTATAATAACACCTTGGACCACAACCTCCATGGTAGGTACAATATAATTTATGTTATATATATATATATATATATATATATATATATATATATATATAAAGTTAATAAAATGATATGCTAGAAAATTCTCTAAAATAGTCTAATTGAGAGGTTGTCATGTGTCCAAAATAGTCTAATTGAGAGGTTGCCGTGTCTCTAATTTTTAGGGCAAAAAAGTTAATACAAAAAGTTTATATATAGTCGATTTTGACTTTGATAGTAATAGTTAAAGATTGTGCATATTTTATCACAAGTGAGGGTGTGCCCGTTTTAGATTGGGCTACTCGAGTGAAAGTCGCTCTTGGATGTACAAAACTCCCAGTTTTTTATATTCCTTAATAACTATTCAAATCTATTTTAAAAATTATAAATAACCAATTTTTTACTATCTTTCTCATCTTTTTTTTTTCTTATATATATAATTTTAGGGGTCCCATGTGTTACACACTGAGACGTTAAAACTGTAAACATTCTTCTGGACGCAAGCTATGAAGCTAAGGTAATTACACAAAATACATATATGTTTCGTTATCTTTCTTGCTGAAGTTTAATTACTAAAGTGATTTTTATTTTATTAATAGGTTTCTGATCTCGGATTTGGAAAGCTCTTCCAAGAGTACGACACACATATCTCTGCCCGTGCCAGGGGAACTCCTGGGTAAGATTCATATATAAATATATATTATTAGTTTTTCCACATATAAATAGTTAGAGATACGCAAGCAATTATTCTTTATATTATCATCATTATTATTATTATTATTATTATTATTATTATTATTATTATTATTATTATTATTATTATTATTATACTGTTTGTCATATGTCCCTGATGTTAAATTCCAAATTTGATGGGTGTACATGCCTCTGAAGGTTTTTGATTTATGTGCACACACATCGAGTCATGGATTAGTGTGTTTTACTATTTTGGTTTTTGATTAGTTTATAATTGTAAAGGTTTTATAAGTGCCTCTACCACTCAAAGTTTTGCTTTGCTAATAATGAAAGTTTGTCTTTGTAAAAAAATGCATGTGAAAGTATAATTTGAATGGGTAGGTGTCAACTTTCAAATATTTGATGGGTGCATTAACTAGGGCTGGACAAACGGTTGGTTATACCGGATTCGGGTAACAAAAGTGAGATCCAACAATAACCGAATAATAGAAACAATCACCCATTTCTGCCCATATAGACTGGCGGTTTAGACGGTTTCGGTTTTGGCGGATGACGGTTTTAACGGGTGGGTAGACTCGGTTAGAAGCTTTTTATGCGGTGGTTGTTCTCACTAACAGATTACTGGAAAAAATCGGAGCTTGACAAAAGAGAAAGTACAGAGAAAATGGAGCGCTGAGAGAGAGACTAGGGGGGAGACGATCCTTTTTGCTTTTAGTAGAATGGTTTTTTTTTCTGTTTGAAAAGTCCAATCAAGTATATTATTATTTTAACACAACTCATCAATTATTAGTAGTATTTTATTGAAGTATTGTGACTTAGTACTAATTTGAAGGCTGCGTGTAGCAGTAGATTTGCTGTTAAGAAACCGTGGATTGTGTGTTAAAAAGATTTCCTTTCTCGAATGTATGTGTGGAGGTGGCGAAGTTTCAGAGCAATGGGAAACTGTTATTCATAGATGCATTATTTCAGTTAACTATCTATTAATAATAAGGATTTGGTCAGTTTCGGTTTTCCAAGGGTTGGGGTTTTCCCACCCAGGCCCAACCATTACAAACCTCGTTGGCCCAAATTTGAAACCCGCGAACCCGTTAAACCATTTAAACCCGAAAGTCGGTTTCATCAAGTACGGGTGGGCCGGGTTCACGGTCGGTTTGGACATTTTGTCTAGCCCTAGCATTAACCCCCTTGCAATAATAAACACATGGCCACCAAAATTTTTTCGCCGATAACAAACATATTTCTTGTAGTCTTTTGGTTTTTAAAACTACAAAACTGATACTACTGCAATCATGCGCCTAAATTTTTTTAAGCCTGAAATCTTATGTTGACACAGGTACGTGGATTCGAAATATTATAGATTACATAGACTGACGGAGAAGTATGATGTTTTTGCTTTCGGCGTTGTATTCTTAGAGTTGATAACTTGGAGGCGAGCAGATTCCTTGTAATTAGTTGCAATTCACATGGTTCTTCTTAGCACGATTTCCATAACTTCTGCCAATCATATTTGGCATGTGCTTTCTAATACATTGAAGTTCTTATCAATTCTCATCCAGTGTAAGACCTGCCTCCACCATCTTCCTCTTCAAATTCTCAATAGTCATGTCTGATTCAAACGACCTGAGTATCTACATTAGTCATAGTAATAAATATAAATTCATATAAATATTCGTATCGGCACCTACAAAAAATTAATAATTATATAAATAATTGTGGTATTACTAAAGCTGTCATGTACAGTACCAAATTCATTGTGGGACGATTTCCTTGAATATTTTGCAGTGCAGTATGCAGCACAAACTGCTATTTTTTTTATTACAAGGAAACTACAGTTCTGTAGAATTCCAAAAAATGGCAGTCTGTACTATAGATGATCACTTTAGTAATACCACAATTATTTATTTATTTCTAGCTTTTTGTAGGTGCGAATATGATATGTATACGAATTTATATTTATTACTTTGACTAATATAAATACTCAGATCGTTTGAATCAAACATGAATGTAGAGGATTTGAAGAGGAAGGTGGTGGAGGCAAGTCTTACACTGAATGAGTATTGATAAGAACTTCAATGTATTAGAAGACATGTGCCATATGTGCTTGAAAGAAGTTATGGAATTCGTGCTAAGAAGAACCATGTGAATTGCAGATATGCTCATAATCCTGCACACTGAAGATTAAATTTTTCTCTAAGACTAACACCAAAATGCAACAAGCCTCGTAGTAGTTTAGTTCTCTTGGTCCTTCCTCTAGGTGTCTTTGTTAAATATGTTGTAATATAGTTGTTTGGTTTTGGGCTCAACTATATTTTTGGACTTGGCCCAGTCCATTACTGTGTCTGTAAGGCTTAATGAAGCCCAGCTAGTCCATTGTAATAACTGTCATAGAAATACTCTGTATAAAAAAGTTTGTAATCAATGAAGCAAAATGAATGAACACACTCAATTCTGATTTTGGCTCTATCAATTGGTACAAGATCTACATCTAGGGGCCGTGACAGAGTATTTTGGAAGAACTCTTGCAATTGTGAACCAGATGAAGGCACACGGAGAAACGTTTCAAGAATCAACTGTAGTATTTAGAGACAGAGAGAGAGATTGGGAATATTAGGGATTATGGATTTTTAGATGTGGTGACATACCACATAAACTAAACATACATGTCACCAGTTCCATATGTGACAAATCATCTCTCTCAAAAAATGCGACACACTAGCTTTTCAATGATCTTAGGAACCAAATGAATAGTTTTAAATTTTCCAAGAGCTATTTTAAAAAAAAAATTCAGCGACCAAAATAGAGTACCAAAAGTAACTTCCAGCTACAAAAGAGTCATTTGATGCTTTAATCATTGTTGAAGTTGGGGAAAGTGAAAAACAAGGAGAGTGTGTTGTTTGTTTGGATGAATTTGAAATTGGTGGTGTTGTGAAAGAAATGCCTTGTAAACATAGGTTTCATTGTAATTGTATTGAGAAATGGTCAGCGATTCATGGTTCTCGTCCTATTTGTAGGTTTGAGAAGCCTCTTGATGAAGAAAAGAAGACTGATGTGGAAGAAGAAGGAGAGAGAAGAAATGGTGAAATTTGGGTTAGTTTTTCTTTCAATGGTGGAAAAAGAAGAACTCGGGAGGGTCAAAATTCTGCTGTTGATTCAGTTGATTCAACTTCAAGCCCTAGAAGTGATGCTGATGTAGAGAGTAGTTGATGATAATATTTTTTGATTTGGAGATGAATATGTGTACATGAACAATTGAACAAAGTTGTTTTTACATGTTGAAATATATTAGTTGATAAGTTTCCTTCCTTATCCCTAATTCTTTTTTTAGTGTTATATTATCAATTCAAAGTTACAAATCAATCTTGTATTAATCTAGTAATTAAGAATCGGTCATAGAAATATGAAGGCTTGGAGTGACAAGGTGGTCCGGATTCATTAGTATAATATATATTATACTAATAGCTAGCTAACATTTGCTTTTAAGGAAAAACATGAAGAGGCCATGAAGTTTGGTTCAATTTGTAAGGATTCGGTTCATAGTCTGTAGTTATATAAGTTTGAATTCAAACGGTGATGTGAGCAGCAACGCTTTTCTTCACTTTGGTGACTCTTTTAGATAGAGATGTCAAATTGGGCCGCAGACCCTTTTCAATGGGCGAAAGAGTAAAAGCATTTTGGGCTAACCCAGCTATCTGTTGGGTTCTATTTTTGGTAGCCAGGCCTAAAACACGAGTTGGTTCTGCCCAATCTAAATTTTAATAAAAGAAAAAACGAAGAATGTTAAAAATAGTATAACAAAGCATGCTTAGTCTTGCCTATAGGCCAACTTGGTTGGGCCAAAATATTTTGATTCTTTTTGGGCCTCTGTTTTTTGACATCGGCTCCAGTTGTGCAAAGGGTAACTTCAGGGTTCAATACTATGATCTCCAAGGCTTGTTGGGCTGTTTTTTGACGAGCAACCATTGCCTAGTTTTCTCTTTCACAGCTTCGTCACTCTCTTCACCAAGCATGGTGATCTAGGATTCCAGTTCAACTTTTCCTAAAATTCTCAAAGTAGAGAATCGGTGGCTACGAGCTCGGTAACGTTTTTCTCGGCTTCCTCTACCGCCGAAGTAAGTTGAGAAACCTAGACGATGGCCTCATCTCATTCCAGCTCCATCTTTTTCAGAGCATCTTCAGCTTTCTTCTTCACTGCTGCAACAAGCTTGAAGGCATCTCAGGCGGACTTGAGAGTTTTGAGGGCCTCATCGCGCTCCCGCTTCAAATTCAAATTACTTGCAGAAATCGTATCACAATAGTCAGGTTCTCCTTGCCTATCCTCAAGATCTTCCTCTAATTAATCTAGACAAAGGCAGAGCTTGTTACCTTCTTTGCGCGGTCTACTACCTTCTTTGCGCGGCAAATGTCGGTCGTGTTTTTCTCTAGAGTTTTGGTGCTGAGGTCAGCAATCTTACGAACAAGAGCAAAGGGGTTTTCTCGAAGAGCCTCCCAATGGAAATTCTCGAAGTCAACCAAAGCAACTTTGTGATCAGCAATGCCTGGGCCCTTGCCACCGCCCTGCTTCGGATTTGAGCTCGTCCTTTGCACATCCAAGACTCCAGGCCCGCACTTTCGGCTTAACTCCATTGCTTGGCTCGGTCATTCTTTCTTGAGAAACAACAACGGCCGAACCAACTTGATTACTGGTCGTAAGGTCCTCCCAAATTGCCCGCGGCCCGCGCGGTTACGCCTCGGTACCAGCTACAGATAATATTGCTTTGGACTTCGTCATTGAAGGACTGACCAAGGTATCAACGGAAGAGATTTCAGAGGTGACTGGCTCGAGTTCTGTGGTAAGAAAGAAAAGAGCAAAAGAAAACGAAACGTCGAAAATACCTTGCAAGTTGGAGTGATTGGATTCCAGAAAAACATTTGAATATTCACCGGAAAACTTGTGCTCGCCGAAAAAAGTGGAAATCAGTGACAGCAGAGAGGAATGTTAAACGTACATATTTTGCGAAGGGATGAATAAGAAAGTGGCTTCTCTTATCCAACCGTTACAACCCTAAAGTATAATAATGATGCTAGGACAAGTAACGAGGTTGCATGGACAGTGCCATAACTGCCTTGCCTTTTCAGAAAACCAAGCAGGTCAAAGTATCGTACCCCACCAGCAAATCATAACCAATCATCAAAAAGTAGCGACAAGTTATGGTTAGACCTAATTGGTCGAGAACACTTGGCCGACGTCATCAATCTGCGTTGACAAGCCTGGGGGATCGCAAGGTCCGGTCGACGTGATACCTTGGGCTAATGAAATGAATGCATCAGTATGACGGCCACGATCAACCACTCCGGCAAGACCAAGGGGCAACTCGGACTGGCCAACTTCGCATGTCGAGGAAATACGATCAACTCTCAAGCTAAGGTCACTCCTCCGCAGGTAAGCTTGACTTGTGGGAAACTGTTATGGACTGAACTGTGCCCAATTCGCAACTGGATCAGCCTTCGGAGCACACATTTTCAATTCTTAGGGATTCATCCTTTCCCTTAACTAGACCATCACCCGTGCGATGCACGGGCAACATTGCCTGCGATGTACATGACTAATATGGCTAAAAAATTTATATTATCTATTATACTTATAAGTTATAAATTAGTTAGAAAAGAGTCTAATTGATGAGACATTATATAGTGTACTGTAATGTTTCACATTGCAAATAAATGAGATATTTTTTGATGAACAATGTGGATGTATATAAAAATAAAGTTGCTGCACTCATTTTGAACGATGCATAAATTGAAGTAATGTCATAGGTAGTTTGAAGCACATGGTTGAGATTAAAAGGTAAACACACACTCCAGATTACATCCATATACCGATGAGACATATCTTCTCCACCAAAAACAAAGAAGCATACTTAAAAGCAAACGAAAGGAAGTTTACCAATGTAGAATCATGAAGGACAACATATTTGACCCCTACGAAGCTCAAAACTTGAAGTTGACAATATCACAGCAACTCCTCAATATCACTGCGACAGATATCTATAGTCATAGTACATTTTGATTGTGTTGTACTTGTTTGATTATAGAAAGTGGCTGTAACACGATCATGCCCTTTGTTGACATACTTGAACAAATACTTGATTGAGCGTGACTGGTTGAACCACTCTACATTAATATGAGCACTCTGATGAGCTCCACCATTCCTTTTTCCCACAGATTTAGCTGCAGGAGTCGTTTCATTCTCTACACGCCTCTTACCAAGCATTTGAGTTGGAGAAGTTTTTTGACCTTCTTCCGCTGTCTCTCCGATCACTTTATTAGGAACGGGTTTTTCAAGACTAGCAATTGTGTTTCCGCTCACATTATTTAAATTAGTTTTATCGCTTTCGCAATCATCGAGATTTGATTGATTTTCTTCGTCAGAAAATGACGTGCCTTGCGCAGGTGGATGACTACCAGAACCATCTTCAATATTATCACCAACCTCGGGGGAAATTAAATCATTGGCATCTAATTCCTCAAAATCCTGAAAGACATAGTTCACAAAACTTAAAACTACAAATCAGAAAAAGAATACAACTAAAAACAAAAACAGCAACATAAGATCACATTTATATTCCACTGTTCTCTAAACATGTTAATCAAGTCTGCATCATCAGACATCCTTTTCACAGTAAAGTTTTGATAGTGACGTACAACATTATCCTTACTGATTGCAATCTTGAATAACACATACTTATCGACCAAAGCATTGAATTCAGCAGGGATGTTGCCCTGAATAAAACCAAATCGGTTAACAATTGTATGCATAATACTATTTTTTACGTAAATTGGAAGGTAAGTATGTTACCTTAGGAACAACTCGAACTATCTCAGCAGCATTTTTCCCGGCAATTTTTTCGGCCAAACGATCAAACATTACAAAAACAATTGAGCCAGTATGGTCAATCACTTGGAAATCCAACTTGAACTTAAGAACAGATCGAACCATTGAAGCACAATTCTCACAATAGGATTGTCTCCCTACTTTGTCAACTTTGCATGCACACGTGGGGCAAGCATCATATGCCCAATCCTTACTGGTATCAATTTCAACAACCTTAACCAAAGCAACACATTCACACTTCTGCAAAAAATTTAAAAAAAAAATAAGTGTATGCATATTTAAATAGTAAGAGGTTGACATGGAAGTTGAAAAATAATATATTATACAGACCTCATTAGAATTGACAATCTCTTCAATAGTCATACACCGAGTAGAAAGAAGGTCCTCAGCCAAACTAACTGTACGTTGATCAGACACATGACTAATATTTTTGTCAGAGGAGCATCACAATTTTCAACCCTATAAAAAATTAAAAAATTATTGAAATAAAAAATTAATAAATTATAAATGAAAAACAAATAGGAGTGATATTTATGAATACACAAAAAATGCAAGCTTAGAAGTTTACGTTCAGTTAATCCGTGTTTGTCCCAGAATGTCTTTTTTCATTACGTTGAGAAGCCACTGTCTGCCTATGAAATTGAGTCGGGTTCATTGGTAAATTTTACAGAGTTTTATTTTATTTAAACTTAACTGTTTTTCAGTTAAAGTCCACTAATCGTGTTTTTTATTCTGTTATCTAACAGCTTTTGCCTGCTGGATTCTGTATGATTGCTGGTTTGAATGCTAACAACAAATGCAACATAATGGTGGCTACTCAGGATTTTCTCCCAATTCGTGTTATGTAACACCCTAATATTTCTATCATGTAGAAATGCTAAAGTGTACAACTTAGCATACATCAGAGAATACTTCTTGTCCTAGATATTGAACACAACTAAAAATTTCGATAATTAATATCAAACGGTCACCTCAATATTCATAACTTAACACAGGATTACTCAAAATACTTAAGTTCCATGTTCATAAACCTGATACATCCCCAGTGTTCAACATCCAAAACATAAGTAGAGGAAACGATTTACAACTTTTAACAATGTATAAGTCATACAATCGAATTATAGAAACAACTAGGGAAAACTAGCATAAGCAATCAAAATAATCTTCGACATCTCCTCGGATAGGTCACACCTAGCCATGCCTCTTTGCATTTGCCTTTCCCTGCTTCTCTGTAAAAATCACAATTATAAAGGGTGAGATAAACATTATCTCAGTGAGTCCTATCGAGACCCCTTACTAAAACTCTAGCGGTTCATTATGCATTTTTAACTCGTTGTCCTACTAAGCGACTACGTGAAACCTCCATAACATAGCATATAACTTTGCTTCTATTGTCCGCAGTCCAATAAGATAACTACGTACAATCCTCTTAGCTGTTTAGCATATCACCGTGAATGATTGTTTATATTCCCGGTGAACCCAATTCGCTTACCATAAACTGCGGGCAAACCTCAAAGGGGCCTAGGTTCATAGGGCTCATGACTTCCCCTCCCCTAGTACACTAACTTCAACATTAGGGTCGTCACCCTAAACCTCAAACTATATAAATAAATATAATTTCACCCGCATTGGGCCACCTCATAAACATAACATAACCTCAAATTATATAATTATATATAAACACCCGCGTTGGGCCGTCTCATAAGAATAGATAATATATATATATATTATATTCTCAAAGGAAATTTAGTCCGCTTTAACAATTAACATGATCTCACACGATTACTAACCTCATTTACATAGTTTAATGTAATTCACCTCACCTCAATGTATACCTACGTGTTTTCCATGAATTACGGCTTATTTATCAATATATAGGGTTTTGGGATCAATTAGAATGCAATTGGAATCAATTAAGAAGGCTTTGGACCCATTTTAAAATCTGGGATAGAAAGATCAGCACGGGTCATGCCAAAATCAGCACGGGTCGTGCTGACTTATCAGCATTTCTAAAATCTGGGACAGAAAGATCAGCACGGGTCGTGCCAAAATCAGCACGGGTCGTGCTGACTTATCAGCATTTCCAAAAATCCTGTTTTCGTGTGAAATTCCCATTCCGATTGATTTCGAAACTTATTCCGATCGATACCCAATCATAACAACACATCGTTCAGCAACAACAATCATCATAAACATCATCAAACCTTCCATTCTCAATCATTCAAATATTCATAACAAAAATACATTTTCGTAAATTACCGTTTTTGACTCGAAATTTAACAAAACGAAAACCAAAACATATATTCAGTCACAACCAGTATTTATCACGAAATTTAACCCCTAATCGAGTATAGAACTCACCGGTTGCTCTGAAAATCACAAAAAATGACGATTCACCGGAATGCGACTACAAGGTACCCTCACGAACAATCCTTGTACGTGAACCTTCCTCTCAAACTCGAACTCAGACCCGCTCCCTTTCTAGGTACAGAATATGATCCTCACCCTTTTGCTTCAAAATCACAGTGTAGCTGGATTCTATGCTTCCTAACTGATATAGAACCTCTTTGGATCCTCTTCAAGCATCCACTTGCTTCAAACTCCATTTTTAGCTTGAGCTCTAGGATTTGAAAATGGTAGGGAAGGAAAGATGGATAATGAGCTGATGAAACTAGTGTCAATGGAAAGAGAATTGCAAGAGGAAAAGAATGACACTGAAATGAGTTACATGCATTAAGAATTGATGAATCTCCCCCTCCCTCTTCTTCCCCTTCTCTTCGCACTCACTCCCTATTCTGATTTCTTTCTTTTATTTCTATTTGTGTTTCAGCTAAGTGTGGGTGAGTGTGTTTCAGAATATAAGCTGAGGGTTTAAGTGTCATGGAAATGACTTTTTTGCCCTTACTTATTTGTCTCCAATTACTAGGCTACCCCTAACACATTACTACCCTATTAAACCATAAATTATTAACTTTCAGATTTTGCTGAAAGCAAAGTGGGCATCTGGGTGTTTTTGACATTTGTGGGATGAAGGTGTTTCAAACACTGGGAAATGACCAAAATACCCCTGTCCTCAAATTCTCGTCTAAACCCCAAATAACTCAACCAATCAATTAATAGTTCACATGATTCATATAATTAAGTAATCAAACATATAATTAATTTACTTAATTAATAATCATCACCTCATAAATAATTAATTAAGCTAACATATATTATTTAGCTAATCATTTAACTCATAACCTCACGCTAATTTCAATAAACGAAATTAGCTAAATCGGGGATGTTACATGTTACAATTGGCCTTGAAGGTTCAGAGTACTTTTGCATCAAAGGACAATGGGGTAAACTGAGAGAAGGCTTACAACAGGAAGAAGGAGATTCTTTCAAGATTGGTGTTGCACTAAATGACAGAAATAATATTTACTTCTCATTTTTCAGATTATATGATAGTTTGAAAATCCGAGCTTCGTTGTAACAATTTATCGTTCAATTAAAGAATTTCCAGAATGAATGTTTATTCAGTTGTTTTTTTTTTGTAGAATGGTTGCTGACATTTACCTATCAAAAGACTCTTCTTACTCGTTTTCTGTAAATTTCTTTAATGAATGTGCATTGGAAAATGGATTGCAAGTTAATGGATTGCAAATAATTGTGCTTATATAATAACAATAATTAATGACCTAAAATCGAATTTCCTAAAATACCCTCAGATTTGGTGGATTTTTTCCCACCTAAATGCTCCCTCCGTATCCTACTTTTATATATAAAAGATAATATCTACAACAGAGATCATCTAACGTCTCCTCGAACGGTCATAATTCAAGCTCGTCGCATGCGCCTAAAAAGGGACCAAGGTATGTCATTGACACTATTCCCTGTAAATACGCTCTTCAATCTCTGCACTAAATACACATTTATTGCTGCTCGACACTTTTTTATCAGCTGACTTGAGCGTTGTAGTGTGTGTGGGTATCGTCCCCTCACTAGATCAACGCGTCAGAGCACCAGCTGAAGCACCACTTGGAGCAATTCCAACATCACACCTCTACATCCTCTTGGCCTAGCAATCTCAACCGAGACCGACTTTCAGGATAGTTCAATGACTGTCAAGAGTATTGGATATTGGGAATGCAACAATTTCAGCAAAGTTTAAGTAAGACCAAGCTAATATGGAAAAAAATAGCGCACCTTACAGAAAATAAACTAAAAGAAATTTGATAAATTATTAAAGTTAGTATAAAAAATTATATAGTGCAATTTCAATGACCACACAATATATATTTTTTTATACTAATTTTAATATTCAATGACACATGCAATTTCAATGACCACGCAATATATAGTGAAAAATATATAGCCATAAATATATCCGACTCAAGCCACTAGAAGACTTGACCAAATTGCGTGAGATATTTATTGCAAAAACGTGCACAACCATTGATATTTATGGCTACGAGAGAATTTTTTCCATATTTTGAATTTTTCCATGGTTGACGTAGTTATTTATGGCTATAAACGTGCACAACAAGTGAAGGAGAATAAAAGTTTATATAAGTTTTTTGTAGGAAAGCAACCATACCATCGAGGAAGGACATCTCATTGTGTTATTGTTGTGTGATAGCAATTTCAATACTAAAAGGTTACTTAAATGCCAAAAAATTGTTGAAATCATGCATGATCAGCCTACCGAGGGTTAAGTCCCTCAAATATTGGCTTGTCAGAAACACATTTCGGCAGCTATATTTAAAAAACCAGACCTATTTTCTAAATAAAAAATCAAGGTAATCAAAACCGGACCGGACATTGAACCGGAAGAGGTGGCGGTTCAGGGGTTCTTGGGTTCAACCGGTTGAACCGGGGGTTCAACCGGAATTAATTAAATATATTATTTAATATTTTTATTACAATATATAAAAACCATAATACCCAAAATTTCACACCACAAACAATTAAATTATGCTTAACTTAGGCTCAACAATATAATATCCAAGTCATTAGTTAAAGTTACACATAAAATTGGTAGGTATAAAAAAACTCAAAGTTTGACATGTTTAAAATATATATATATTTTAATGCATTATTTAGAAAGAATCTATTGTCGCTTTATTTAGAAAAGATCACATCATGTAAGAAAATTGCAAACAATGAAGCTAATGTTGTTGAAAGGTGAATATCTAGTCCCACATCGGATGGCAAATAAGAAGAATGAGCTGTGTTTCTCTATAAATAGAGCTAGAGTGTGCACAGCAAAATATAAGTGAGATTCTTGGCTTTCATAATATATAAAATATATAAATAGAGCCCTGACACTCATTTTGTTTTACAAAAAATAGTTTAAATTTTTTTATTTCAGTTAAAAAAAATAAAAAAAAAATAAAAAAAAATAAAAAAAAAATAAAAAAAGTCATTTCTCAGAACCGGTTTCTGGCCGGTTCTTGACCGGTTCTTGACCGGTTCTGGCCGGTTTTCCCGGTTTTGGACCGGTTTTCCGGTTTTTCCACCGGTTCTGCGCGTATCCGGTTCTGTGGTCCAATTGGACCGGACAGGGGTCCGGTTCCCGGTTCAACCGGTCGGACCGGCCGGTCCGGTCCGGTTTTGATTACATTGTAAAAAATCCTTTAAATTTACTGATAATTATAAATAAAGTATTTAATTAAGTGTTTTAATAACTATTCAAATTTATTTTAAAAATTATAAATAACCAGTTTTTTACTATATTTCTCATCATTTCTTTTCTTTTATATATATAATTTTAGTTGTCCCACATGTGACATACCAGGACATTAAAACTGCAAACATTTATTTGGACGCACGCTATGAAGCTAAGGTAATTACACAAAATACATATCTTTTTCATTATCTTTTCTCGCTGAAGTTTAATGACTAAAGTAATTTTTATTTTATTAAATAGGTTTCCGATCTCGAATTAGGAAAGCTCTTTCAAGAGTACAACACACATATCTCTACCCGTGTCGTGGGAACTCCCGGGTAAGATTTCACCAACTCTGATCTGTTTTGTATGTCGTATATATATTAACAGTTTTTCCACATCTAAATAGCTAGAGATACGCAATTATTATTATTATTATTATTATTATTATTATTATTGTTATTATTATTATTGTTATTATTATTATTATTATTTTGTTGTTGTTGTAGCCATCCTTCTGTTGTGCACCAAATTTGATGGGTATACATGCCTCTTAAGGTTTTTGATTTATGTGTATATACACATCCAGTGATAGATTAGTTTGTTTTACTATTTTAGTTTTTGATTAGTTTAAAATTGTAAAAGTTTCTTAAGTGCTTCTACCACTCAAAGTTTTGCTTTGCTAACAATAAAAGAAAAAAATGCATGCGAAAGTATAATTTAAGTGGGTAGGTGTCAGCTTTCAAATATTTGATGGGTGCGTTAACCTCCTTGCAATAAACACATTGCCACCAGAAATTATTCGCCCATAACAAGCATATTGCTTGTAGTGTTTTTCTTTTTAAAACTGCAAAACATGATACGAATGCAATCATGCACCCAAACTTTTTTTAAGCCAGAAATCTTATGTTGACATAGGTACGTGGATCCGTAATATTATAGATTACATAGACTGGTGGAGAAGTGATCTGATGTTTTTGCTTTCGGCGTTGTATTCTTAAAGTTGATAACTGGGAGGCGAGCATATTCCTTGTAATCAGTTGCAATTCACATGGTTCTTCTTAGCACGATTCCCATAACTTCTGTCAAGCATATTTTGTACATGCATTCTAATACATTGAAGTTCTTATCAATTCCCATTCAGTGTAAGACATGCCTCCACCATCTTCCTCTTCAAATTCTCTATAGCCATGTCTGATTCAAACGATCTGAGTATCTACATTGAAGATCAAATTTTTCTCATAATCGTGCACATTGAAGATCAAATTTTGCTCAGAGATTAACACCAAAATGCAGCAAGCCCCGTAGTAGTTTAGTTCCCCTTGTTCTCCCACTAGGTGTCTTTGTTAGATATGTTGTAATATAGTTGTTTGGTTTTGGGCTCAATTGTATTGTGGACTTGGCCCAGTCCATTACCGTGTCTGTAAGGCTTAATGAAGCCCAGCTAGTCCATTGTGATTACTGTCATAGAGATACTCTGGATAAAATAGTTTGCAAAGAATGAAGCAGAATGAATGAACACACTTCAATTTTGTTTTTGTCTCTTACAACTAGTACCAGATCTCCATCTAGGAGCCTGATACTGAACTCCCGAGTTTGTTACAAGTTTGTTGCGTCAAGAAATGAGAAAGAAAGTGAAGACGAAAACCATGGCAGAAGAGAGGAATTTCGCTCAACTTGCAGTGCCTAAATTCGACAGGCACTACGATCGCGGGTCGATGCTAATGGAGAATCTTCTTCGCTCCAAGGAGTACTAGAATATCGTTGAAAATGGAGTTCCAACGATTGCTGAAAACATAAAGCGAAGTAAATCAAGGTCATGGAGGAAGTGCGACTGAAAGAACCAAAAGCCAAGAATTATCTCTTTCAATCAATTGAGAGAGGGATAATCGAATCGATCATCAATAAAGATTCGGTGAAAGGGATTTGGGATTCCATGAAACAAAAATACAAAGGGTCTACCAAAGTAAAGCGTGCTCAATTGCAAGCCTTACGCAAGAAATTCGAAGTTCTTGCTATGAAGGATGGAGAAATAGTGACAGAGTATTTTGCAAGAACTCTTGCAATTGTGAACAAGATGAAGACACACGAAGAAATGCTTCAAAAATAAACTGTAGTAGAGAGAGAGAGAGAGAGAGAGAGGGGGGGAGAGAGAGAGAGAGAGATTGGAAATATTAGGAATTAAGGATTTTTAGATAAGGTGACAGTCCACATAAGCTAAACATACATGTCACCTATTCCACATGTGACAAATCTTCTATCCCAAAAAATGCGACACACCAGCTTTAAAATGACCTCCGGAACCAAATGAATAGTTTTAAATTTTCCAATGGCTATTTTAAAAAAAAAATCAGGGACCAAAATGGATATTCGATGTATTTGCAGGGACAAAATGATATTTAAGCCTAAAATTAAAATAGGACTTCTTGTTCTCTAAATTTAACAATCTAAAAGTTAAGCTTTCGACTATTCTAACCTCCAAGAATTCTTTCTCCTAATCAGACATGGCCAAAATTCCCCCTTCACTGTCAACTCAACTAGTTTTTACTAGTTTCTCCATTAGCCAATAGGATGTAAATGCACGTTTTAAAAGATAAATAACATAAATGGAAAAATAGTTAAATGTAAAGAAGGATTTTTTTATGGTGGAGGGATCTTCTTTTTATCGGTGAAGATGTGATGGTAAAGGGGTGGTTTAACGATTGTGTAAGAAAAGGTTTGGGGGCTTGTGAGGCAGTGAGTTTTTGGAAACATCATTGGTTAGACAATCAGCCTTTGCACCTTGCTTTTCCTACTTTATTTAGAGGTTGTCAGGATCAAAATATGATAGTTGCAACAGCTGGTCATTGGGTGCATACGCGATGTAAGTGGCTGTTTGAGAGGCGAATTTTTTCTGGCTAGAATTTTCCGGTTGAGTCACAACTTCTGTGTGATAATCTGATGGACGTAGAACCGACTCGATGGGAGCAAGACAGTGGTGTTGGTTTTTAGAAAAACAATGCAGGGAAACTAAACTCATAAGAGGAGTTTTTGTGAAAGAAAACATATGAGACACGTGTCCTCTACACAAATACATGTTTCCTCATCTATTTTCCTCTCTTCAGTTTTCAATGGCTTCTGATCACGATATCTCCGAGCTTTCCTCTCTATTCACAAGGCTAATTCGCATCACTAACATGGCCCTTCGAAGAAGGTTCAACGAACACCTAAATAACGATTTCGAAAATTCTCATCCCAAAAGAATTCTCTTATTGAACCCACTCACATAGGGAATGAGGGTCATCGACGGAGCTTCAAGTGTCGAATCACTATTTTGTGATCTAGCTGGGAGTACGAAAAGTGGTAAACCACCGGCTACAAAAGAGTCAATTGATGCTTTACAGAGTGTTGAAATTGGGGAAAGTGAAGAAGAAGGAGAGTGTGTTGTTTGTTTGGAGGAATTTGAAATTGGTGGTGTTGTGAAAGAAATGCCTTGTAATCATAGGTTTCACTGTAATTGTATTGAGAAATGGTTAGGGATTCATGGTTATTGTCCTTTTTGTAGGTTTGAGATGCCTTTTGATGAAGGAAAGAAGAGTGACGAGGAAGAAGAGGGAGAGAGAAGGAGTGCTAAAGTTTGTCTAGCTCAATAGTTTTTTTCTACTTTGATTAAGGAATTAATATTGTAGGATGAAATGGTAAGATAAGTCAATACTAGGATTTAGATAGGATTAATGAAGGATCAGTAGAGATCCATAACAGAATCTAAACAAACTTCTAACGAGTCTAACAAACTAGATAACTACTTGATAACCGAAATAAGGAGAACTGATCTCAAACAACTAAAAACTCAACTTTACTAACCACAGTTACTAACTAAACTAAGACATTAACCATAGTATAGCCAAAGGGAAAAAAGGGGGAAATGAATTGAGAGATTCCTTTAATACTCCCCCTCAAGTTGGAGAGTACAAGTTATGGAGACCCAACTTGGATAATAGAGACAGAAACTGTGGTCTGGGAAGGGCTTCAGTCAAGGGATCTGCTAACTGTTCTGAGGATAGAACATAGACCAGCTTGGGGAAATTGGAATTGACATGTTCTCGCACAAAATGACAATCAATGTCAATGTGCTTGGACCTGTCATTGCAACTTGCATTGGTAGCCAATTGGTTAGCAGATTTGCTATCACAGTAAACCACAGCAGAGGTGAGTTGAACACCAAATGATCTGAGGAGTTGTTTAATCCATAACAACTCTGATGTGAGAGTGGCAAGAGCCCTATATTCAGCTTCTGCTGAGGACCTTGCAACTGTGTTTTGTTTCTTGGATTTCCAAGTGACCAAAGCTGAGCCAATGTTGACCCAAAATCCAGTAGTTGACCTCCTTGAAGTGGTGCAACTGCCCCAATCCGCATCAAAGAAAGCATTAACTTTTAACGAAGAAGAAGCAAGGAAGAGAAGACCCTGCCCAGGTGATTTTTTGAGGTACTGCAGGATGTGATGAACTGCTTGCAGGTGAGGGGTCCTTGGCTTGTGCATAAATTGACTTAGCTGGTTCACAGGGTAAGCAATGTCACGTCTTCTATATTGAGCGGGGTCACTGTGAGGATCACCATCAAGTTCATTGAGGCTGATATTTGAGTCCAAGTTGGGTGTGTGCATAGGCAAAGAAAGATTTGATTAAATGTGGTGCATCAGACTTATTTTTCATCAAGGGAATCCAAGTGAACCTAGAGTAATCATCTACTATTGTAAGGAAATATTGGAAACCGTCATGAGTAAGTTGTGAGAAAGGACCCCAAGTATCACAGTGTATCATATCAAAGGTTGCATCAGAAATATTATTGTGAGAAATAAATGACAGTCTCTTTTGCTTAGCTAAGGGGCAGATAGTGCAAAGATTTGAACAAGATTTAGCATTCAATTGAAATGGAATTTTATTACTCAGAATTTGCAATACAGAATTAGAGAGATGTACCACACGTGTATGCCATAATTTGGCTAAATCTAAGATATTGCTAACAGCATTACATGATGAGTCTACATTTGAAAAGGAAAACAAAGAAGTATGAGAATCTAAGGTATCATTTTCTTCATTAACAGAAGATATTACATTGGGTTTGGTATCACTAGAAGCATGTGAAGCTAATACCTTGTTACTAACATGAGACACATAGTTGGTGAATGGAAATAAACCCTGAATGCGGTCACATCTTCCAATCACTCTCTGCAGTGTTTTGTCCTGTATAACACAACCATTATCAATAAAATGAACATCATACTTTTGTTAATATAAAAGTGCACCAACTGAGATTAAATTGACAGTGAATGCAGGTATGTAAAGGAAAATTTCAAGAGGAATTGAGGACCCAGTTTAATTCTACCTACAGCAGCTACTTGAACCCTTTGTTTATTAGGTAAGGTGACATAAGTGTTCAGTAAATTAGTGTGATCAAGAAAGAGTGCAAGATCATTGCATATGTGAGCTGAAGCTCCAGAATCAACAAGCCATAAAGATCTAGCAGACTTAGGTGATTTAGCAAGAACTGAAAGGCATATCTATGCACAATTTACCTGTTGTGTCACCATCTGTGACAGCAGAATTAGCTAGTTGGGATTTAATGTAGGCAAGCATCTGTTGATATTGCTCAGTAGAGGGTGCTCAAGTGGGTGATTCAGCTGTGACATTCCCTGCAGAAGCTTTGAACTTCTTGTGACCGGGTGGGAATCCATGAAGCTTGAAACATTTATCTTTGGTGTGACCAAGCAGCCCACAATGAGCACATAGAGGGCGATCTTTCCTTGATGTAGGTTTAGATTTTGATTGAACGGCACATGCGAGTTGTGTAACACCCCTATACGTCGTAGTAACTATTGTAATATTTTAGTGTGCCTTTAATTTGTAAATAATATATGACTAACTATATTTAATTACTTATTACTATTTCTTATTTTGATTATTTATATTATTAATAAATATCTCAATAAATTATCTATATTGGAATTGCTATTTTTATCACCTAAGTGTTAAAAATTGGCTTTAGTAGTTAATAAAATACTTTGAAAATAATTTAGATGAGCTTTGGACCGTTATTAGTAAGAATCCAAGTTTCACTTTATACACTCTTTTGCCTTGGGCTGGATTTTTATAGCTTCTAATTTGAAGCCCAAAGATAAGAAAAGTCTCACCCTAACTTCCTTCACTCATACCAGCCGAAACCCATTCTTATCTTTTGTCTTCCCTAGTGACAGCTTACATCATTCCTCATTCAAACAAACACGATTTTTCACGTTGATCCTGAATTCTTCTCTCTCATCTCATACTTCAATTTTTTTTTCATATTAAATCATCAATTGTATTACCTCCTCGGTACACACTCCATGGTTAACACTTTTCTTATCTTTGGATGCTATACATATCTCGTGGGATCCCTGTAAATTCGATGGGAATTTACATGATTTCAAGTACAATGTCCTTACCTTGATTCTCTTCTAATTAATTTAATATTGACTTTGGTGCTGAAGTTCACATCATATCAAGGAGAGCCAACATTTTCCTTTTATTTGCCGATTTGCTGTATAAAATTAGTCAAGGCATTAGGGACCTTTTCTTAGTGATATTTGAGAGCAACTTTTTGATAAGCCTTCACGATAATTACAGCATATATTTAAGGCCTTGAAATAATGCTTCCTGATTTACCCCACTCCCAACCAGAATGTTAGTTACTCCTATTTTAGATGCCCCTTATCATTGATCACAATCAATATGCTCTCTTGGTTTGGTTTTGAAGATTTTCCATCACCCACTGCACTTCATGGCTTCATTCCATGAAAGCTCATGTGCAGACCAATATTTTGGAAAAATTTATAAGTTGTCACCCTACAAGAAAACCTTTGTTTTCCCACCAGAATTTCCGACGGACCCATTCTCGTCGCAAAATTCCGACGGATTTCCGACGAATTGTTCATCGGTAAATATGTGCACATATTTTAAGGCTTTTCCCGCTTCGTTTCCGACGAAATTTGGTTCCGTCGGTAATTTGCGACGGCTAGTTTCATCGGTAGTCCGTCGGAAATCTCAATTAAAATTTTAATATGCATTTCTCATACGCGATGCTGAGTAAACCTATTCTTCTCCATTCACTCGAATGCGTTTCTTCATCTTCTTTTCACTAAACGCTGTTCTCTTCCATTTGCACTCCATTCAGTCTCTGCTCCACGCTCCATGCTCCCTCTTCATCTCTACGACCCAACCTCTTCATGCCTCCTTCGAGTGTTCGCTGTTCTCTTCCCTCTTCATCTCTACGCTGTTCGCTGTTGCCCACGCCATCCTCCGTCTCTGCTCCACGCCTCTACCTTCTGGTGAGCGTTACTTTCTTCTCCATGCCTCCCTCCTACGAGTTTGCCATTTTTTGTTGCTTTTAGGTGAGAAATTGATTTCCCCCAAAACCCTAAATCCCCAATGTTGAATCTTTTGAATCTCTGATTCCCTCTCTCGCTCACCACGATTTTTGAATCAAAAACCCTAAACTTTGAGAAGTCCATTCGCTCTCTCGCTACACAATCTCTCTATCGCTCGAGGTTCACATGTTTCCCTTAGAAGTCCATCGCTGAATCAAAGTGAACTAGGATCTCTCTAGCTCACATGATCCTGGAAATGGTATGTCTTTTTCCCTCTGCTCGATTGTTATGCTATATCCTAGCTAAATTTATAATTCTAATGGATTCTTTTATTGTTGCTCAGAGGAGTACATTGGGTTAGATGATTACAAATATATTGGGGATCTCCTGGCGGAATTTAAAGCAGAAAAAGATCGTAGCAAGGGAGAAGTCTTGCATTGCAAATTGATATTCAAGAAAAAGTTATTTCGTGAGTCAGATGAAGCTGTGACAGATCCAATGTTTGTGCAGTTGTACTATGTACAAGTATGCCTCTTTATTATGAAAACTAAAAAATTATTGAAAGCATTTTTAGTTTATGTATTAAGCTGCAATTACCTTCACAGACTTATTGATCTTGAATATGTTGGTATAGTTGCGATTTCTATATACAAGTCTACCTTTTAATTTTGAAAATTTACAAAAATGTTTGAAGCATACTTGGTTTGCATGAAGCTACAATTACCTTCAAGCTATTGAGTTGGTGCTACAATTACCTTCAAGTTTGACTTGTTGATGCTGGATGTGTTGTTACAGTTGCAACATGATTATATTTTGGGTAATTATCCAGTTGGAAGGGATGATGCTGCTCAGCTTTCTGCATTACAAATCTTGGCCAAGATTGGATCTGTTAGCACACCTGAATCATGCACGTAAGTGATTTTTTAATGTTCAATTTTTGACCCGAGTTAACTTTTCTATTTCAACTTCTTATACCCTTGTAACTTACGTTGAGATTTTGTAATTCTGAGTAACTGGAATTCACTTCTGGAGCAAGTCCTTCCTAGGAAAATTTCAATGAAACGAGCAAAACGTGATTGGGAGCTTGATATTATTTCTCGATATCATTCATTGGTATGGGAAGGCCATCTATTTGAGTTAATTTGTGACATCTAAGAAAAATTTGATCTAATTATGTTCAATTCCTTCATTGCACACGTAACTTTGGCCATTCTTTTGACTTTCATGTTGGTTTAAAATTCGACAGTCAATATTTGCTTCTAGCACATGCTTTATAATTGATGACTATATACTTCTGGATTCCTTTTTTCCCCTTTGATATAAGGTTTTTTTCCCTTTTAATAGGTGCATCTGACAAAAGATGATGCGAGACAACAATTTTTGCGCATAATGAGAGCACTTCCTTTTGGAAATTCCGTTTTCTTCATTGTTCGCAAGATTGATGATCCTATTGGGCTCTTGCCTGGACGAATAATATTGGGAATCAATAAAAGAGGGGTATGATTCAATAGAATAATTAACTGGTCAAGTTATATCATTTTTTAAGATTAAAAAATAATTTGAGCTTTTAATTGTGTGCTTTTTCTTATTCTATTGTCTATAGATTCATTTCTTTCGTCCAGTTCCTAAGGAATACTTGCATTCAGCTGAGTTAAGAGACATAATGCAATTTGGAAGCAGCAATACAGCAGTCTTTTTTAAAATGCGGGTAGCTGGCGTTCTTCATATATTTCAGTTTGAAACCAAGCAGGTATGACACCTTTGTTATTGTTAGTGCCACACTAGCCCTTATTATTTTGAAATTATTTTACCTCACTACCATTGCATAACTTTGTTGTAGGGAGAAGAAATTTGCATAGCTCTTCAAACACATATAAATGATGTGATGTTGCGCCGCTATTCTAAAGCACGATTTTCTAGTGGTGGCAGGTTCTTTGAATGGGGATATTTCTAATAATTCTAAGCCTCCTAATGTAGAGTTACACGAGAAACGCATTCAAAATTTATCAAAGCTTGTTGAAGAATATCAAAAAAAATGTTAACCAAGTAAGTCTACGCTTGTAATGCATAATGTAGTATGGTACGAAGTTTGTGCAACAAACACCAAAACTAAACCATTATGCCTATTATTGATTGTTGATGGTAAGATTTATTTACTTCGCTTTGGCTTGGCAAGGTTGAAGTTTGATACTAATTGTCTTTGAGTAGATTTAAGAAACTTAATTTAGTTTAAAGAAATCAGAATATATGGAAGAATTTATTTTCATATCATTTAGAATTTCTAATACATGCATTTGAATGAATAGTTATAATTTTAAATTATCTTGGATAGTTGCAAAAAGAATTGCGTGAGAAGCAACAACAAGAATTAGAGTAACCATTTCAATGTGTTGGTGCTTCCTAGTTCCTATTTTCTGTTTGGGTCAATATCTCAAATACTTAAATTTAATTGCACAGTATACAATTGAGGAAAAAGTCATCGAAAGGACTTACAAAAAGCTTGCACTTGATGCTCTGGTGATTCAGCAAGGGCGTTTAGCTGAGCAGAAGAGTAAGGATTTTCAGGGTGATTTTTATTTCTTTCTTGCAAGAAATTCATTATATAATATGGTGTAATTTGTTATGTATGCAGCTGTAAATAAAGATGAATTGCTTCAGATGGTTAGATTTGGTGCCGAAATGGTTTTTAGTTCCAAGGACAGTACAATTACAGATGAAGATATTGACAGAATAATTACTAAAGGAGAGGAAACGACAGCCAAGTTTTCTTGCAACAATACGCTTAGAAAATTTTCGCTCTGTATGCAGATCAATATGATTTTCGCTCTGTATTGTTGTTTACATAAGTTTTTTTTTTATGTTTTTAAGAATTTTTTTGGAGAAATCGATGAAAACCCTAGAACCATTTTCGTTTTCTATTGTTGTTTATACATTTTATTTTTGTTTTTGAGAACATTTCTGGAGAAATCGATGAAAACCCTAAACCCCTAACCTTGAATTTTGTGTTTGGTTTGACTTGCAAAGCTTCTCAAAATAGCCATGCTTAACGGTTTAGAATTTCAAGTTGTATACCTCCTCTTTAACTGAATTTTTCTGTTTTAAGAGATTTGAATGAGGAAGGATTTGAATATGTTGTTTCGTATATGTTTATCAAGCTTCTAATATTTCTGTTTTTAGGGATTTGATTATTAGTTTCTAATTATCAGTTTCTGTTTTAAGACATTTATGCTATATTTTTGATTATTAGTTTCTAATTATCAGTTTCTTCTTGATCCCTTTTTATATTTTCTCTCCTTTTTGGTCCGGATGCATTGTTTTTAATCTGGGTAGACTATGTATCTTTAATTTGGCTCCTTAGTGTATAAGATTGTATGAGGATATGGGTCTTCATTTGGCTTTTCTTTTTTAATTTTCTGTACACTCTCAACATGCTCTCTAATTTGTCTGTCGTTCACATGTCTGTGGGTTTCATTTTGCTTCTTCAAATGCAACACTGGTTTCATTAAGTGATACATGTTTGCTTCCTTCTGATCCTAGCATTGTTCGCTCATTTATGTAGTTTGAGACTGATTATGTGGTTGAAAGTGAATTGGCAATAAGTGAAGATCTTTATAACTCAAAGTACAAAGACAAATTGGAGCTGTCTTACAAGGTATTGCCTAAACTTTAGTTAAACCAATAGCCTTTATGAACATCACTTAATCAAACTCACGATGTTAAACCAGTAGCTTCAGATTCAGACGTGCAAGTCTTCTGAAAATGCTCATGCTTAACCTTTTATTTGCTTAACCTTCTGCTCATGCTCCAAACTTGAATGTCTGCATTTGCTTGAGATTTTTATTTGATTAACCTTATGCAAAGCTTCAGATTCGAATTGACAGGGATTTGAAACTGTAAACTCAAGTTGTAGACCTCCTCTTTAATGCTAATGTTGTTTTCAAGTATTATAATTGATGTACAAATGAGTCATTGAATTGGGCTTCTTTTTGTAGTCATTGAAATGATTTCAGGTGGAGTTTTTGTGTGTCTTTTCTATAGTTTCTACACTTTTTTGATTATTTTGTCTTTCTTATAGATTCCATGGCAAAGGTTTTCTTTCTTTTGGTTTGAAACCTGTTTATGTTAGTATGACTAGCCTGGGTTGTGGTTGATTGTTTTGTTTTGCAGCTTCAATCAATAATTAAATGGTGATTTAGAACATATTCAATATGAGGGTATAAAGATCAGTCCAAACATTCACTTTTTGAACAGGTAATTAGTTTGTTTAAGGTTGATTTTTGTTGAACAAAAATGCATGACTAATGTGTATGTTGTGTATTCAACCTTATTTTTCATTCTTCTTTCTTCAAAATATTATTATGTATGTGTTTTTATATTGAACGACTGTAGTCTGTATTGGTTACTAGTTCATATATTGATAGCATTGGAGAGGGGGTTTTTCTCTTGAATTCACTCTATGACAGACTGCAAGTAAACTCAAAAGAAGTAATAAAAGGTTTGAAGATGAAAATTTAAAATTTATATTGCTCTAGAAAGGCCATTTTGTAACACCCCAATTCTACCCGTTCGTTTTATTACATATCAGAGTGCGGAAATTAAACTTAAAACAGGCAATGGAGCGTCACATGCAACATTTCAAAAGCCAACAACGTATAATCAAGTAAAAACGTGGAAGAACAACATCAACTAGTTTACAACCCCGAATATTTGTTCAAATACTTCAAACCACCTATCCATGTTTCAAAAACAACTAATGCAACAAGCAATTGAAAACAGTGTTCTTCCCCTCCCCAGGTGCTACGTATCAGAGACGACACTGACTCGGCTACTAAAAGACCCTTTGTCTTCATTTGCGACTACCTGCACGTTACCCACGTAGAGGTAACATTCAAACAGAAAGGGTGAGTCTCTAACAGCATAAAAGCATATATGATAGATAATATACTAGAGAATAGGCAACTATAACTACCATAGCACATCAACAGTCAAAGTACAACTATCACGGAGCAACACCAACAAGTAACAACATAAGCAAAACGATGAGCAACACCAACAAGTAACAACATAAGCAAAACGACAAGTAACGACACCATGGGTACAACGTGTATGTATGAAATGCAACCCACACCGACGGGTATATGCATGTGGTACCAATCAACGTAAATAGCCTTTGTGGCTTCATCATCAACACTGAGCAAAGCTCTATGGCCGAAGCCTACATCAACGTAATAATGCATTATGCCATGCATGAGTCACCATGTACAACGCATCGGAACAATCAACAACATAATCATGCTATGCACAACAACGTCAACAACATCATCATTGGTCATATTCGACCCAACCACATCATCATCGAGTTTTGGTCATATTTGACCCAGCAACAACAAGAACAAGATTTAGTCACATTGACTCAACAACAAGAACAACAAATTCAGTCTTATTAGACACAACAAAACATCACAACACTGAGGTAGCACAAAGTGGCGCCTAAGAAACAACACCAACAACACAGACACAACACATTGGCGCCCAACAGCACATAAAAGGGCACCTGAGGCAAACTGCGCCACCCTGGGCGCCAAAACAGACAGCACGTGGCGTCATACAGCAACACAGTCCTAGACACAAACTAAGACACAAACTGCAACACAGTCACAAACTAAGACACAAACAGCAACACAGTCCTAGACACAAACTAAGACACAAACAGCAACACAGTCACAAACTAAGACACAACAGCAACACAGTCTTAGATACAAATTAAGACACAAACTGCAACACAGCAGGCAACATAGGCACTAAAACTGGCGCCTGGTGGCAACCTGCGCCACATTCTGGGCAACCTGCGCCACTCTGGGCGCAACACAGCAAGCAACCTGGCGCCCTGTGGCAACCTGCGCCACATTCTGGGCAACCTGCGCCACTCTGGGCGCAACACAACAAGCAACCTGGCGCAGGACAGCACTAGTGCAGAATTTCCTACAGCAGTGCACCTACTTCGGCGAATTAATTAAAATAGCAAACGATATCGGATTTTAACAAAAGACCACTCATTGGGAAGCTTTGAGTGTAGTTTCTGCCTATGATTTTCATTTTTCAAAATAAGTATCCTGTTGGTACAGTTTTTCAAAACACTACACTGAGGTACCAAAATCAGACAGAATTCTTTACCCAACTTGCAACTGAATGTTCTTTCTCATTTCTTAATGAAATTTCGTGAAACCAATGCCTATTTCGTAGAGAATTAAGTCTACTTTCCAATGAAACAGGAGTCATTCAAAACGGAGTTCGATTGATAACACAAAACCTACAAAAACCGAACCTACTCACAGTTTGATTCCAGAATTTTGACCTAACTTTGGAGACTCATAACTTGAGCTACACAACTCCAAATTGAACGGAACCAGTGCCAACACAACCGAACAGTACCAGTTTTAGAAGGACCGAAACAGTGTACAGAAACGCACCAAAGACCATAAGCAAGTAAAACTCATTATGATCAATCACCAAATACCAATCTCAACATCACATACTTATGCATTTTGTCAAACATCTAACATGCATTCTAAACATCACTTACACATTCTATCAAACACCTAGCGTGCAAAATTTTACCATCTATTCACTCAAGGCCATCAACACTCAAAACAACACCAACAACATACATATAATTTCATAATTCATTCATGCATATTATCAAACAACTCCTAGGCATCATAGGTTCTACCCTCCTATATACTACCCATCATATAACCCTTTATACTATGAGACTCCCCTTACCTTAAGAATCGTTGGAGATGAAAAACCCTTCCACGAATCACCAAAACGCAGCAACAAGCTCTCCTCTTCTCTCTTGCGATTTTCTTCTCTTTTCCTTCTCCCTAGCGTGCTCGCGCCGTACCCTTCTCTCTTCTCCTCTCTCTATTCGCAATTTCTTTCTTTCTTTCTCCTCTCCCTATGCGAAATGCACTACCCTCACTAACACTCCCTCATGCGCCTAGGAGCCTAAGTCAATGGGCTTGGGCTCTTGGGCCAATCTTACCGCTCCGTAATTACCGGATACTACTCCCTTCATTTAAATAAATCACTATATTAATAATTTAATAAAATTATATAAATGTAATACCTAAATAATTAAATCAAATAATTAATTAAATTATTTTGGGTGTTACACATTTCACTACCGATTACTTAGAAAGGTCAATTGCTCTATAATCCATGCATTACTTTATGCTTTATTTTGACCTATTGAGAAGTCATTGTTATCATCAATAAGCATTGCTTTAATGTCATGTTTCTATACTTTACTTTTTAGCACTGCAACTATAGTCAAATGTGTAGGGGATTTAGTTTTTAGTATAGAGGTTGAGGTTGGTTTAGAGCATATATAAGTGGGGAGAGAAAAACTGTTGAATTTGATGTCAATCAAATTTACAAACCGCCTTTCTAATTTGTGTTAATTTGGCACTATTTATGATTTGATTATGTAACAATCAAATTGACTGATATGTTGTTAGTGCTAAAATCATGTGGCTTTTTGTAAGTTTGAATATGGCTGGTGAGTGGTGAGGGAAAAAAGTCAAAGACATGGTAGAAAACAAATGTTGAGTTTCTGCTTCATAGCTTACTTCTGTACGTTGAGTCAAAGAGATGGTAGAAAAGAGATGTTGAGTGGTTGATCTGTGCAATTTTGTGCCTTTTTTATTTTCTAGATGATCATATTGATATTGTTTGTTTCATTTTCTGGAGATACTTTAAGACATTTCTTACAAAACATGTATACTCAATGCTACAAGTGATAGGATGGGCAACATGCACACAATTTTGAAGGTAGCCGTCGTTTGTTGTTCTTAATGCATGGATTTTTGAACTATTGAACAGTTTAATCTGTTTTGTTGATCATAATATCTCTCTCTCTCTCTCTCTCTCTCTCTCTCTCTCTCTCTCTAAAACACTTTTCCGCTTCAATTGATATTGTACATATTATTACCTCTTGATGTAGTTGTTGATCCAGTCCACCCTAGCAGTGTTCAAAACACATATGATGATTCTGCACTTAACACTTATTTCATTGATTACCCAACAGGTATTTTGCATGTTTCTATTTAACAACCTGGTTTTGTCTTGAATGCATATAACCCATCTCATTAACTGATGATTTTTTCTTGAATGTAGTCAATGGAGCACAATCAGTTCCTGATTTAAAGCGTGCGAGGATAGAGCATATGAAAGTCTTGAAGAAGATGAAAGCTGCTAAATCCTCGCAGTCTTCCGGTTCCAGTAGCAACATGTTTGCCTTGCCTTGGTTCTGAATGCATCTGAAGTATGCAATGCATTTGAAGTACTTTGTCAAGTATACTATTTTTTATGATATACTAATAACACTAATACTGAAATACTGATGCTTTTCCACTTTCTCCTAGTTGCATAGATTTGAGCACACATAACTTAATAAATATTTGCAAATGATTCATGTTTTTTTAAGTCTGGCTTGTGTAAACAGAGAGAATATCTTTTAAGTGCCTATGATCTGGGCCTGATATGTTTGGTTTCTCCAATCCTAAAATGTCAAACTTATACTTGTGTGCTGCTTCTCGAATTCTTAGCTTTATGTTTATGCAGTTTCAGCAATGAGTTTGTATCCAAGCTTATGATTCCCTTGCAGATAAAAATGGAGGAATTGATGTTGTTTTGTTAGAGATACTAAGTGGGAGAAGTGCTGTTGAATCCAATGTTGGAGATGGACAACACATAGTTGAGTGGGTGAAGAGGAAAATGGGAAGCTTTGAGCCAGCAATATCAATACTAGATGCATAGCTTCAAAGTCTACCAGATCAAATGGTGCAAGAGATGCTTCAAACACTTGGAATTGCTATGTTTTGTGTTAACTCTTCTCCATCAGAACGTCCTACTATGAAGGAAGTTGTTGCATTACTAATGGAAGTGAAGAGTCAGCCCGAGGAAATGGGGAAGAGTTCAGAACCTTTAATAAAACAGTCCTCAACTCAAAGCTGATTTTTTTTTCATTTTTCATTTGCTTGCAATGGTTAGTTAGTGATTGATTTTCATCTCTTCATAGATGAAAACAAAACAAGATGTTTGTTAATGTGGAAACTTTTGAGAGTAGGAAGCCATTTAGGAACTGATGTTCTATTCAAATGGCTATTGTTGTACAGTTTCAGAAGATTTTATTTTTTTTATTTATTTTTTTATAATTTCCGACGGATTTCCGATGAAAATTTTCGTCGGAAATGGTTTTTTGCGACGAATTTGTGACGAACATTTGTGACGGATTTGCGACGAATTTGCCACGAAAATTTGCGACGAATTTGCGACGACTTTGCGACGGAGTCATTTGCGACGAAAAAATCCGTCGGAAACGATTTGCGACGAGCGATTTTGCGACGGCTTTTTCTCCGTCGGAAACGTCAATTTGCGACGAAAATTGCTGCAATTGCGACGAAAAATTCCATCGGAAATCATCGATTTTCTTGTAGTGTCATTGCTAGGAACGGGTCAAATCACCATTGTTGTCATTGCGAAAAACAAAGCACCATTATTCTTGCATTAGAGTGAAGTCTGTGAAGTTGACGTCGGACTGTCAAAGCTCTGTGATGTCGTCATATTTATTTGGCTCTATGAATCCGCCGCAGAACAATTTAAATATGGAGTGGTTCGTGGCCCAAATTACCGTGCCGAAATTCCTTTAAATTCTGTATCATACGAGATTTTCAGAATCAGGCACGGGGGATGATCTTCGGGTTATATTCGGGCTGTGGGGTATCTTTAAGATTGTAGGGATTTTCGTTAATCCCTTGAGCACTTAATTAAAAATGCATATTGCCTCATTCAATGAGGCAGACACCTAAGAAATAGTTTTAAAATATGTTATTAAGAATTTAACTATTAATAATGAAGCCTGCATGTGTGTTTATTAAGAGTATTATTTACATGTTTACTTTTATTTAACTTATGTGTTTGTGGTGTTAATTCGTTACTCTTAAATATTGTTCGCGATATGCTGATATGATGCCCCCGTGTGTTTGACTGTTGTAGGCTGAATTTTCCTTTCATGGTATTTATTTTTGTTGTTATTATATTGAAACAAATTCATAAAATTGAATCAGTCGAGTGTTGTGTATTTATTTGGGACATGAGTCATTAATTAACGACTTGTAAGTGTCTCAATTGGAGATTTATTTATGAAAAATATAAAATCCTGTTGTTGAATTAAGGAATGACTTAAATACCCAGTAATTAGTGTAAAATTTTATGTTTGAAAATATTGTATGACATATATATATATATATATATATATATATATATATATATATATATATATATATATATATATATATATAGATATTAAAAGAGAAAACGACAAGATTAGAGTTTGTAATTAAGTGAATTTGAATAACGAAAGGTGCGAGTAAAACGTGTATGTTGTTGTTACTATCTTCCTTATACTATGTGATATATGATTATGACTTGATATCATTGTGATGGCTACCTAACCTGTAACAGGTGAGAATGGTGGTGATACTGTGACTACACTGTGATTGTGTTTGTGAGATATGGTTGTGCGTGTTGTGATATGGTGTCCTACACTATGATTGTGCTTGTTATATATGGTTGTGCGTGTTGTGATATGGTATCCTTGTGTCTGAGTCACCTAGCATGTGAGAAGCGAGAATAATAATCGAGTCGTGTTATGGCAAACCTAGTATCTTTGAGTCTGAGTTACCAAGTCTGTGAGAGGCGATCCGATACTCAAGTGATGCCATAATTGTCCTAGTGTGGTTGAGTCTCAGTTAGCTAGCCTGTGAGAGGCGGCCAGTGTCTCCAAGCCTGAGTTACTTAGCCTGTGATGAGAGGCAATAATGGTGTTTAAGTGAAATATAACTCACTTAGTTTCATTGAGTCTGAGCTACCTAGCTTGTGAGAGGTGAATATGGTGCTTAGTTGCTTTGGTGTTTGGTTACGTGTCATGGAGTCTGAGTCATCTGGCCCTGGGGTGAGGCAAATATGGTTCTCCTTTTTGTTTCTCTTGAGTCTAGGGAGAGACATTTTTGTGTTTGCTGTATGAGACATGCATATCATACCTTCGTGACACATCATAATTGGTGATTTATGGCGATTTATGACTCGTGATTATCTCTTTGAAAAAATTGATGTTTGTAATGCCTCGCTGGATTTACTTTATATAAGGGTTCATCAATTTTCAACCTTTTACATTGGCCTGAAAAGAATGTGTAACCTATAATTATTTTAAAATACACGTTGTTTCACACGTATGTTATTCAGTGACTTTTTGTTGTGCTTAATTAAATGAGACTAGTGTCTTCCTTATTGTTTATTCTATGGTCTTAATATGGCTTAATGTGATTCTCACCGTACAACCACATTTTTCAGATAATTTTGACGGGTCCTGGAAGTCCATTTCAGCCGGACATTATGTGACATGGGATGCAGGTCCTCATGTCGTTGTGATTATATGGGTTCAAGGTCTGACTAGGTGTAATGTCGGGATGATGGGTTTTGTTTCATTGTATTTTTATTAAAAGTGAATTCACTATAAGTCTCTGTAGATGTAAAGAAAGAATGATGCACATGGTGTCTTTTTCCCGAGTGCGGATAGAATTAGTCAAATGCAGTATGATAATCGTTTAAAGTTTTATTTTATTCACGTTATTATAATTTATTTTAAGAAGGTCCTCTATTTTTCTGCAAAATTTTTTTTATTAAATTATTGTTGGGAAAGGGGTGTCACAAGTTGTGGGGAGCCAGAGACACCAAGATTTAATTCCTACCCCTCACTGGGTTTCTTCTTGCAACACTAGAGCAAATACTTAAGTGATAGAGGGCAAGAGATTCATTACCAGGATCTGTCCACAAAGGCTGTTGTAGCTCTCGTTGAGCCCCATGAGGAAGGTGTAAATGTATACGGAGTTGATGTGATCCACCAACGGTTGAACTCCGCCGCAATTGCAAGTGTGACCGGGAACACATTGGCTAAGTTCCTCCCAGAGAGCCTTGATCTTGTTGTAGTAGGCATTGACGGAGGATGAGCCTTGATTAAAGCCAACAAAGTCACGCCGGAGCTGAAAGACACGAGGACCATTTTTCTGCTAAAAACGTGTCTCAAGATCGAGCCAAAGAACACGCGTGGTGGATGAATACACAATAAACACCGCAAGTTCTTTGCACACAGAATTGAGAATCCACGAAGCAACAATATTGTTGCAACACAACCACATCGCATATTGAGGATCGTCTTCAGGAGGCGCGACGATTGAACCATCCACGAACCCATATTTGTTCTTTGAGCTGAGAGCCCAAACCATGGCTCGTTTCCAAGAGTTGTTGTTTTCGCCATTTTCAGCCAAGAGGTGAGTAGCAAGAACCGGACCAGGATTGTCGATGTGATGAAGGAAGAAGGGGTTGTGATGATCAACAATCAGCGTCATCGTCGTGAATTGTGAACCGGAAAGAAGGATTCAAAGGACGGCGATGAAGAAGGGAACGCGAATTTAAGGAATCGAAGGAGGACGATGAAGATTGGAGACGAAGAAGAGGGAGCGGAAACCATAATTTTCTTCTGATACCATCTTAGAAATGAAAGAATTGAATAGAACTAAAAAATAGATTTTCATTGAATTGAATTCATCTGTACGGGGAGTGATCATTTATAAAAGCGGGAACAGTAGAGATCCATAACAGAATCTAAACATACTTCTAACTAGTCTAACAAACTAGATAACTATTTGATAACCGAAATAAGGAGAACTGATCTCAAACAACTAAAAACTCAACTTTACTTACCACAGTTACTAACTAAACTAACACATTAACCATAGTATAGCCAAAGGACAAAAGGGGGAAAATGAATGAGAGATTCCTTTAATAAATGGTGAACACAGTATATCATTACTGACTTCTTTCACGGGCCTGATAGACCCGGGTGGGTTGATCATGAGTTGAAATGTCATGCCAGTAATGATTGAGGCAACAACACTCAGGTTGTTTCTTCCTTCAACCAAAAAGTTGTCCTTGCGAGTGAATATGATCCAGTTCCATATAATGTTTGGGATGCATTTGATTCGGCTATCTTGATTTTTTACTCGGTTAGCTTCCATAGTGTTAGTTTTTGATTAGTTTATAATTGTAAAGGTTTCTTTAAGTGACTCAACCACTCAAATTAATAATTAAATAAATAATTGTGCTATTACTAAAGGTGTCATGTATAGTACCAAACTCATTTCGGCAGATTACCTTGAATATTTTGTAGTGCAGTATGCAGCACAAACTGCCATTGTTTGATTACAAGGAAACTATAGTCCTGTAGAATTCCAAAAAATGGCATTTTGTCCTGCATACTGCACTGCAAAATATTTAGAAAATCGGCCCACAGTGAGTTTGGTACTACACATGACTGCTTTAGTAATTCCACAATTTATTTATGGCTTAAAGGTACTTTTAGTCCCTGCAAATGTCACAATAATCCAGTTTAGTCCCTGCAATTCCAAAACTTTTAAAATAACCCTGCAATTACTAAACGTTACTACTTTTAGTCCCTGCTGTTAGTTAAGGGTTAACACTGTTATCTTTTGATGATGTGGCACACCCCCACCCCCACCCCCCCACCCCCCCCCACCCCCACCCTTCTTCTTCCTCGTGAACCCCCCCACCCCACCGACCCCACCCCACCCCCATCCCACCCCACCCCAGCCCCTCCCCCTCCCCTTCGCCTCTCCTCCCCTTCGCCCCTCCCCCTCCCCTTCGCCTCTCCTCCCCTTCGCCCCTCCCCCTCCCCTTCGCCCCTCCTCCCCTTCGCCCCCCTCCCCTTCGCCCCCCTCCCCTTCGCCCCCCTCCCCTTCGCACCTCCCCCCTCCTCACCGATCGCTCTCGCTCGCCGTTCTCCGCTCGCTCTCGCTCGTCGTTCTCCGCTCGCCGTTCGCTCTCCGTTCTCTCTCTGCGTCTCTCTCTCTCTCTCTGCGAACTCTGGGGGTGGGGGAGGGGTCACGGTGGGGTGGGGGGGAAGAGGGGGAACAGTGGGGTTGGGGTGGGGAGGAGGGGCGAAGGGGAGGGGGAGGGGGCGAAGGGGAGGGGGAGGGGCGAAGGGGAGGGGGGGCGAAGGGGAGGGGGGCGAAGGGGAGGAGGGGCGAAGGGGAGGGGGAGGGGCGAAGGGGAGGAGAGGCGAAGGGGAGGGGGAGGGGCGAAGGGGAGGAGAGGCGAAGGGGAGGGGGAGGGGCGAAGGGGAGGAGAGGCGAAGGGGAGGGGGAGGGGCGAAGGGGAGGAGAGGCGAAGGGGAGGGGGAGGGGCTGGGGTGGGGTGGGATGGGGGTGGGGTGGGGTCGGTGGGGTGGGGGGGTTCACGAGGAAGAAGAAGGGTGGGGGTGGGGGGGGTGGGGTGGGGGTGGGGGGGTGGGGTGGGGGGTGTGCCACATCATCAAAAGATAACAGTGTTAACCCTTAACTAACAGCAGGGACTAAAAGTAGTAACGTTTAGTAATTGCAGGGTCTATTTTAAAAGTTTTGGAATTGCAGGGACTAAACTGGATTATTGTGACATTTGCAGGGACTAAAAGTACCTTTAAGCCTTTATTTATTTATTAACTTTTTGTAGGTACGATATGAATATTTATATGAATTTATTTTTATTACTATGACTAATGTAGATACTCACATCGTTTGAATCAGACATGACTCTAGATGATTTGAAGAGGAAGGTGGTGGAGGCAGGTCTTACACTGAATGAGTATTGATAAGAACTTCAATGTATTAGAAGGCATGTGCCAAATGTGCTTGACAGAAGTTATAGAAATCGTGCTAAGAAGGACCATGCAACAAGCCTCGTAGTAGTTTAGTTCTTTTGGTCCTCCCTCTAGGTGTCTTTGTTATCTATGTTGTAATATAGTTGTTTGGTTTTGGACTCAATTGTATTTGTGGACTTGGACCAGTCCATTACCGTGTCTGTAAGGCATAATGAAGGCCAGTTATTCAACTGTAATAATTGTCATAGAGATACTCTGTAGAAAACAATTTTCAACCAATGAAGCCGAATGAATGAAAACACTTCAATTCTATTTTTGGCTCTAACAACTAGTATAAGAGCTCCATCTAGGGGCCTGATACTAAACTCACGAGTTTGTTGCATCAAGAAGTGAGAAAGAAAGTGAAGACGGGCACTACGATCACTGGTCGATGCTAATGGAGAATCTCCTTCGCTCCAAGAGTACTAGAATATCGTTGAAAATGGAGTTTGTTAAAGGATAGATTTGTAATTAGGCTATTTGTATTTCAAATTTTGAAGTGACCTGCTATTGCAAGTCACTAGCAGCCTTGACTGCCTATAGCAAGTCATATCAACAGCCATGTATATAAGCTGCAACTCTCAAATTGTAATGTAAGAATGAAATCATTCAATCAAAATGGATTCAAGCTCTAATAGACATCTGTTAGAGCAGTTATCCCTCTCTCTGAAATCTGAGTATGAATCATACTTTCTAACATGGTATCATCAAGTTCCAGTGAATCCTCGCCTTCTGCCGCCGGGAAAGACGATCCTATCATCAACAACAATGACACGACTGTCGTGAAGGAGTCTGCACCGATCATTATTCTTGAACTACTCTTCACGAACACGAAGACGTTCACCGCGATCTCTGAGAAGCTTCACACTGAAAACTATCTCTTGTGGTTCCAACAGGTTGAACCTGTGATCAAGGCACATTGATTGCACCATTTCTTGGTTAATCCAATGGTGCCTTTGCATTTTCTCTCCGTCATTGACACTACTGCAGAAAATACAAATCCTAAGTTTACAAAGTGGGAGCAAGAAGATCAACTACTGCTCGCATGGCTTCAGTCCACATTGTCACGCGAAATGCTCACTCGTGTGATTGGTTCAAAGCACACGTGGCAACTCTGGGAGAAAGTTCACGCCTACTTTCAGGTTCACACTCAGGTGAAGTCACGATAACTCCGATCGGAACTTCGCAACACTTCGCTTGAAGGTAAATCTGTTTCGAAATTTCTTCAAAAGATTCAGTATCTTATCGATTCTTTGAAAGCGATTGGTGAGCCGATCACTGTGCACAAGCACTTGGATGTGATAATTGAAGGTCTACCACAAGATTATGAGTCGCCAGTTTCCCTAATCTCTGGAAAATTTGATCCAATTTCAATTGAGGAGGTTGAGACTCTTCTATTAGCACGAAGCGCGCCTTGAACGTTTTCTCAAATTCTCTGTTACAAAAGTGAACATGACCACTACTTCCACTAATTCTTGTCAGAATTCAACTCAATAGGATCAATCATCAGAAAACACTCCTGATTCTACCTTCACTGGTCAACGTGGAATGCGTGGTGGCGCTCGTGGTGGTCTCAGCAACGTGTAGTGCCAGATTTGCCATAAGGTTGGTCATGATGCTTCCATATGCTTTCATCGCTTCAAACGTGATTTTGTACCTAGTGGTAATCCTTCTGCTACACCTATTGGTTCAAGTTTTCATACTCAAACTGGTGCTCAGTCACCATGGCCTAACCAGAGCCCTGCACAGCATGATTGTCCTGCATATCCCTGGCATGACTATATTTTCCAGCAAATGCTCAATCCTAGACCAGCACTTATGCCTCAGCTGTACTTCCCGTACTCTCCAATGCCTCTAGCTTATGCTCCACCAGCTCCTGCCACACCTACAGCTCCTCAAGGATGTCCTCAAGCTTATCTTACAACTGCTACACAAAGCTATTATGGTGAAACAACTGCATCACATCATGTGACTACACAAGGACAACAAATTTAGTAACTCTTTCCCTTTGAAGGTCCTGATCTGATCTTCATAGGAAATGGCCAAGATGTGCATGTCTCCTCAGTTGGTAACTCTGTTTTTAAGTCACCTATTAGTCCTAACAAAGAACTAGTTCTGAAAAACCCACTGTTAAGATTTCAGCAAGTGTACTGAAACGTTGCAAGTAATAGAGAAAACGGTAAGTACCGGTCGTATCCACAGGGATTGCTGTTAGGACTTTGGCAAGTGTACCAAATGTCGTCGCAAGTAATAAAATATCGGTAAGAACCGGTCGATTCCACAGGGATTGCGCGTTGATAACAATAGCAAAATTGTAAATTCGTAGATTGTAGAGATTTGGTAATTTGAGTAATTGGTAACAGTACACAAACGTGAATTAATAATGCGAGAAAAACGACTAGGGATCGAATCCTCTCCTCTCGCCTATCACATGAACCTTAGCCAATTCAAGTTAATTATTCAATTTCTAGATTCAATTCACTAATTAAGGTCAAGGGCAATTCCTTGTCTCAAGACCCCTATTACCCTAAGAGTTACCCTAATTCCTTAGGTGAGTCGTGCCAGAGGGTAACGCATTAAGATTAAGAATTTTAATGAATTCACATAAGCTACCACATATTCCTATGATGATTACTAGCATGTGACCTAAATACCCAATTTCCAGCTACTAATTCATATCCCTATGCAATCACTAGCCTGGATCATCGCAATTATCATATGTAATTGAAAAGCATTAAGAACATAGGTAATTAGACAAGCAAATCGAATAACAACTGAATTGACTAGAGCAATGGTTCACATGATAGGGTTGGGAGATTCATCTCTCCCTAATCTAAGTAAATTAGTTACAAATCATCCTAAGAGTGGAAACAAACATAAAATAGAAAACAAACATAAAGGAAGACATTAGAACCTTCAATCCCTTGTTCCCAAGTGGTGAGAAGGCCCCAAAATCGCACCCTCCAGCTGCTCCAAAGTGTGGCTCCAAATCCCAAAACGAAGTCCCTTCAAAAATTGCTGAAACTGCTTTAAAAACCCTAATTTTCACGCAGCATCGCGACGCGGCGCGTGTCTGTCGCGTCGCGACAAAAGACAGAAACTTCAGGCCTCGCAGAATTGCTCCAGGTCGCGTCGCGAACCCTCCTGGTCGCGACGCGAAAAACAACAGAAAGTTCTGGTTTGTAAAATTCCTCCAGATCGCGTCGCGAACCCTCCTGGTCGCGACGCGAAAATCAACAGAAAGTTCTGACTCGCAAAATTCCTCCAGATCGCTGCATTTCCGGGCAAGTGTCTGGTTCGCCGAAAGATGCCACAACCAATTAAGAGGTCTTCAAGTCCCATTTAGCTCCAAAAGTGAAGGAATTACTTACAATTGAACTTCCTACTACAATTATCTAAAACTGAACTAAATCCCAGATAATGACTGTGATACAATGAAAACCCTGCACAATTGGTCTTAAAAATGCCTAACTTACATCATATGATTGAGAGTCAACACAACCCCAAACTTAAACTTTTGCTTGTCCTCAAGCAAACAATCAATTCAGACTGTGGCTGTTTTTCTATTTAGCTGTTACATATAATACATCAACCTTAAACACATCAGCACATCAACTATCATCATCAATCTAATACAGTGGCAGGACAAATGAATTGGAAATACCGAATCATAAACAGGCAGCATTCTCAAGTTTTCTCTGTACGCACATCTCACCAGTGTTTCACTCTTGAGGTGTTTCGGGTATTCACTCAATTCACAGTACCTGCATCATCGTTTCATAGGCTTGACAGAGTTCTATATCATTCTATACAAATGAAACGCATACACACATTTTGAGGATTTTAAGGGTTATAGCGGGGCTTAGGTAAGGGTGGATACATTTGGATAAGTAGGTTGCACTTGGAGTTAGGCCTACCTCTCTTTTTGTCAATTTCACGCAATACTCACCCATTTTCCCAAAGCATTTAACAAAACAAGAGAAGGAATTTATTTATTTATTTTTCTCTTTTTTTTTGATATGTATATATATATACATATATACATATTTATTTTTTCTTTCTTTTCTTGTTCCTTCTCTTGTATACCACCCCAAACTTATATTGTTGCTATTCCACGAGCAACCCCAAACTTAAAAATTTCCCCACTCTCACAGCTTTTGTTACCTAACTCCAAGTTAAGAATTACTAGGCTATGATTTTCAGAGAAACAGCATACAATTTTTAACAATAGGCTCAGAGGGGCTAGCAGAGGATAAAAATTAATTAGGTGTGGTTTGAAAGGCTCAGGGGTGCCAACAGAAATGCCTCAGTGTGTATGAAAATCAAATGCAAAAAACAATTAAGCACAATGTCAAGTTCTGCAGACTAATGCAGGCAAGGAATACACACACAATATATATAAGAACGTGTTTAGGCTCAAACCTCACAGTTGGGATCATAGAGATGGGACTTGAGAGATGCTGCTCACAGATGATAAAGAACTTCCGCAACGTTTGTCATGACCCCTGCTATTACTTGATGATAAAACTTGAAGTGCGAGTGTCAAAAGGAAAATGCAAACATGCGACCCCAAATGCCACAGATCATCACTATTGAAGCTGCTTTAACAAAACAAAAACAAAATATATGGCAGTGGTGCTCCAATATCACAGAGTAAGTTAGAATAATAAGTACAGACCAAAGTGCGAAATAAAGTCAAAAAGGGAGAAGTACAATTAAAAGTGCGAGTAAAAATGTCTGAATAAAACAGTAAAATAAATGAGCCTCCTGCTCAAGGAAATGAAAAGTGGCGCTCACCAGTGGGTTGCCTCCCACCAAGCGCTTCTTTAACGTCACTAGCTTGACGTTTGTCATCCCACTATTAAGGTGGCTGATATGACACAAAGAAAACATCATCCTTCTTCTTTCGCTTCTGGGGCAGGAACATCAAGAATTTGAAACATAGTTGTAGATGCTTCCATACCCTTTTAAGGTGAAGGGTGATGAATAAGGCATAGAAGGAGTCTAAGTATATGTCAATCTCCTCACTTCTATCCTCCTTGCTACTTGGAAGAATAATAGGAACCATGATTTGTTGGGTTTTTTCTTGTTGGGTTTTCACCCCTTCCCCACATTGGGAGCTTTGATCTTCCCTCCAAACTACATGCTCCTCCATTTCAATCTTTTCTACTTCCTCATCTTCCTTATCCTCCCCAGATTCTTCTTTTGTTGGGGCTTGTTCTTCTTGTTCCCCATTGGTAGTGCATAACCATGGGTAATTTTCTGATATAGTTACCCACTCATCCTCACAATTGCACTCCACAAGATACTCCCCACAAGAATCGCAAAAGGTGCGTGTCACACATTTTCCATTCAAGTGGGGTTCTTCACAAAAATTATCGCTAAGTGAGGGTGGCGTGGACTCTATGTGCTGAGGTTGGTCAATTTGCGGCTCATGTGGCTCAAACCTCACAGTTGGGATCATAGAGATGGGACTTGAGAGATGCTGCTCACAGATGATAAAGAACTTCCGCAACGTTTGTCATGACCCCTGCTATTACTTGATGATAAAACTTGAAGTGCGAGTGTCAAAAGGAAAATGCAAACATGCGACCCCAAATGCCACATAATGACTCCAAAAGTGAAGGAATTACGTACAATTGAACTTCCTACTACAATTATCTAAAACTGAACTAAATCCCAGATAATGATTGTGATACAATGAAAACCCTGCACAATTGGTCTTAAAAATGCCTAACTTACATCATATGATTGAGAGTCAACAATTGCGCGTTGTTAACAAATGCAAATTTATAAATTCTTAGATGGGAAAATTAGAATAACTTTGGAATTTAGTAACGCGAAATAAAACAGTTGTTTAATAAAGCAAGAAAAGCGAATAGGGATCGAATCCTCTCCCCTCACCTATCATATGAACCTTCAGTTAATTTCAAGTTATTTATCCAAGATATCAGATTCAATTCACTAAAGTAGGTTAAGGACAATCCCTTGCCTCAAAACCCCTTTTACCTAATTGAGATACCCTAATTCCTTAGGTGATTCATGCCAATAGGTAAAGCCTTAAACCCTAGAACTAGAGAATTCACAAACTTAATTTCATATTCCTATGCTCCTCAAGTAAGTGATCTAAAACCCCATATCAAGTATGCAAACCCATATCCCTATGGTGATCACAAACCCTAAATCATTAAAACTATCATATGTAGTAATAAAGCATTAAACATAGAGGTCTAGACATATGATAAATCAAACAAATAACTGAATTAACCATAGCAAAGTGTTCAATAGATAGGTTTGGGGAGAATCATCTCTCCCTAATCAAAGAAGTTTAGTTACACATCATCCTAGGAGTAGAAACTAAGATAAGAGAGAAGATAAATGTAGAGAAAGACATTAGAACCTTCAACCCTTGTTCCCAAGTGATGAGAGGTCTCCAAAATCGCACTCCTAAGCTGCTCCAATGTTCCGTTCCACTCCCCAGATGAAGTCCCTTCCAAAAACGCAAAATTGAACTTAAAAAACCTAATTTCGGCCATCCATCGCGACGCGACGTGAGCCTGTCGCGACGCGAACAATGTCAGCGCCAAATCCTGTGGGAAAATCCTGCTTGGTCGCGACGCGACGCCTCCTGATCGCGACGCAAAAACTGTCAGTGGCTTCTCCTTCACATTCCTGTTGCACCACTAGGCGAATGTCTGGTTCTCTAGTTGATGCTACGACAACTTGATGGTCTTCCCTTGCATTTGGCACCAGGAGTGAGAGAAATAGCTTACAAATTGAATCCTAATACATCAATTAAAAACTAGGCTAATTCCTCGGCAATCAACCGAATTACAATAAAATACCCCCAGTTTTGGTTCTAAAATTGCACAACTTTATACATATGACAGAGAGTCAACACAACCCCAAACTTAGATTTTTGCTTGTCCTCAAGCAATCATTCAATTCAGGCTGTGGCTAATTTTTTTATTCAGCTGTCACACATTTCACACAAACCATTAGACACTCAGCATGTCAAAAATAATCATCCAACAAAGTGTAGTAGCAAGACAATTGAATTGGTAAGATACAAGATCATAAGCAAGCAAGCAGTATCAAGTCCTCTCTTTTTCACACATCTCACTGAATTTCTCTCTTTGAAGTGTTTGGGGTATTCACTCCATTCACAATACATGCACCATCGTTTCATAGGCTTGAACAAGTTCTATACATTCAATACACATGATATGCACACACACTATTTGAGGACTTAAGGGTTGTAACGGGGCTTAGGTAAGGGTGGATAGTATTTGGATAACTAGGTTACAACTTGGAGTTAGACCTACTTCTCTCTATGTCAAGTTTGAACAATCACACTTACTCACCATTTTCCCATAAGCATTCCACAAGAGAAGGAAAATCATATATTATTTTTTTTATATAAATTTTTTTTTCTTTTTTTTTTGTTTTGTTTGTTTGTATATATAATTTTTTTTTCTTTTATATGTTCCTTTCTCTTGTATACCACCCCAAACTTAGATTGTTGCTATTCCATGAGCAACCCCAAACTTAGAATTTTTCCCACTTTCACACTTTTGTCTACCTAACTCCAAGTTAAGAAACAACTAGGCATTTTACAGAAAAAAATATAAAAATAACAGTTAGGCTCAGAGGGGCTAACAAAGGATAGATACTTATTAGGTGGCTTGAAAGGCTTTGGGTTGCCAAAAGAATTGCCTCAGTGTGTATGTAAGTCACATGCATGATAGTTAAGCACAAGTTCAAGTTCTGCAGAATAATCCAAGCATGGAATATACACACAATCAATGATAAAGTGTTTGGCCTCAAACCTCACGGCTGGGATGGTAGAGATGAAACTCTCGAAGGCCTGCCCACAGATGATTTCGATCTTCTTCAACTTTTGTCTTGACCACTGACACTACTCGATGATAAAAATTGACGTGCTAGTGAACAAGGTAAACTGTAAAACATATAAAGCCAAACACCACAAATCATCATCATTGAAGATGTTGTTAAAAGGTCAAGGTCGTGGTGCCTCAAAATCAATGAATAAGTTGTGTCAATAGAGTACAAACCAAAATGCAAAATAAAGTCAAAAAGTGCAGAAAGATAAAAGCTAGAAAATAATAATGATGTCTGAAATAGCAGAAAGTGAAAAGGTGAGCCTCCTGCTCAAGGGAATGAAAAGTGGTTCTCAATGAACTCATCCCCTGACAATAGTGGGTCCTGTGAATCTAGCTCCTCCTCTGCTGGGGCTGAAGATGATGGTCCTATAGTGCCAGCAGCTCTGTTCTCAGCCATGTACTCCTGGGCAGCATGATGAACTCGGGCTGATGCAAGGTGTGAGGTATCCACGCCCTGCTGCTGTAGTAATATCGACGACCCACACCAGCTGGCCATCATGAGGTCATACTGGAATGAGGGGTGGCTCTGAAACTGCTCCCGGTAAGATGGGCCTGCTGGCTGCTGCTGAGGTGGAGATGATGCCTGTGGTGGTACTGCCCCGTCCAACGGTCCCTCAGGTTGCTTCATAATCCACGCTGCTGTAATAGGCTCCCTGGGATCAATAAGCAGGTCATCGGGGTATTCCGGGCAGCCTTCCTGTTTGCAAAGAGCATGGATCAAGGAAGCGTGCCCCAATCTAGCCCTGGGACACTTCACTATATCTGCGATGCTGTTGGAGATGATATATCCCAGATTCAACGTATTTCCTCTTATGATGGCTAGGATCCCCATGGCTGCTTTCACTTTCACATCAGAGGAGTTGGAGCATGACACAATGGTTTGGTTGAAAAATGAATTCCAAGCCTTAGGAATAGGCTTCAGTGCTGTGTTGTTGAAGCGCTTGGGGAAGCTTTGCAATCCTAGTGCATATTTGTCCCATTGTGCCCCTGACGGCACAACTCTCTCAGCGTCCCTTCATAATCAATTTCCTTGTAGTGGGCTAAGGCAATTCTCATTGCACAGGAAGAGGACTCAGGTAGCCCCAGAAGTCTGTTAATGCTTTCCGGGGAGTACGATACATTTTTACCCCTGACAAAAATGGTTGTGGTCTTGTCCTTCTCTTCTTCCCAATAGGCATTGGAGTAGAATTCTCTCAACAAGCTCTGGTTAGCCTGTTTGATCATTGCGTTGAGAGAAAGCCACCCCATCTCCCGGAGCGTAGAGGTGATAATCGGGAATTCACCCGTGCTGAGGTTGAATGCCCGCTCTGGGTCGATTTTCTTTCCTTTGTCTACCTGCTGGTAGTGCTCCTCATGTTTTGGGGATTTGAATCTTTCAGAGTCAAATGATGGTTCTCCCCGCCTCCTTTTTGAAGTGCCGGCGTTGCTTGTTTTTACCATTTTCACCTATTAGACAATATCCTGCAACAAAAATAAAGACCAAATTCCAGCAACAAATTGTTAGTTCTCAGGGGATCCTTGGTGTAGGGCCCCACTCACAGCAGAGAATTTAATCAAAAACAGGCAAATTAAAATATCTGGGCACTAGGTTAACTACCCTAAGGTTCCATGATTATTGACACAATTTAAGCACAACCCAGCAACCACAAAGTTCGTTCAGGCATTTTTACAAACAATTGGTTTGCATAGCAGAAATTCATTAAGGCATTTTATCAAACACCCTGCCTACACTCCAAAAAACCAAAGTTTTTCTATTCTAACTCAAATGATACTTTAACAATTTCAGAATTAAGGACAACGGTGAGGATTATAATACCTGGAGAATGTTGACAATGAAAACTTGTGTACTGAATTAATTTCAGCAAGTGTACTGAAACGTTGCAAGTAATAGAGAAAACGGTAAGTACCAGTCGTATCCACAGGGATTGCGCGTTGTTAACAAATGCAAATTTATAAATTCTTAGATGGGAAAATTAGAATAACTTTGGAATTTAGTAACGCGAAATAAAACAGTTGTTTAATAAAGCAAGAAAAGCGATTAGGGATCGAATCCTCTCCCCTCACCTATCATATGAACCTTCAGTTAATTTCAAGTTATTTATCCAAGATATCAGATTCAATTCACTAAAGTAGGTTAAGGACAATCCCTTGCCTCAAAACCCCTTTTACCTAATTGAGATACCCTAATTCCTTAGGTGATTCATGCCAATAGGTAAAGCCTTAAACCCTAGAACTAGAGAATTCACAAACTTAATTTCATATTCCTATGCTCCTCAAGTAAGTGATCTAAAACCCCATATCAAGTATGCAAACCCATATCCCTATGGTGATCACAAACCCTAAATCGTTAAAACTATCATATGTAGTAATAAAGCATTAAACATAGAGGTCTAGACATATGATAACAAATAACTGAATTAACCATAGCAAAGTGTTCAATAGATAGGTTTGGGGAGAATCATCTCTCCCTAATCAAAGAAGTTTAGTTACACATCATCCTAGGAGTAGAAACTAAGATAAGAGAGAAGTTAAATGTAGAGAAAGACATTAGAACCTTCAACCCTTGTTCCCAAGTGATAAGAGGTCTCCAAAATCGCACTCCTAAGCTGCTCCAATGTTCCGTTCCACTCCCCAGACAAAGTCCCTTCCAAAAACGCAAAACTGAACTTAAAAACCCTAATTTCGGCCATCCATCGCGACGCGACGCGACGCGAGCCTGTCGCAACGCGAAAAATGTCAGCGCCAAATCCTGTGGGAAAATCCTGCTTGGTCGCGACGCGACGCCTCCTGGTCGCGACGCAAAAACTGTCAGTGTCTTCTCCTTCAAATTCCTGTTGCACCACTAGGAAAATGTCTGGTTCGCTAGTTGATGCTACGACAAGTTGAAGGTTTGGCAGAGACAATAATGCTTTCTTTGAGAGTCAACACCCACTCCATGTGCCTTCTATCACGAATAATTTGATAAATGTGAGTAGGTTTGGCAGAGACAATAATGCTTTCTTTGAGTTCTGGCCTGACTACTGTTTGCTTAAATCCCAGAACACTAGAGAGGTCAAGCTAGAGGGTGTTACAGGTGATGATGGTCTCTATGAGTTTGCTGGTCTACAACTCAATTCTGCCTCTAAACCATCTTCTATTGAACATTGTGTTTCACCCACTATTAATATGGTATCTACTTATAATAATACATTTTCCACTTGGCATAACAGGCTTGGTCATCCAAGCTTGGCTGTCCAAAAGGCTATACTAAAACATTGTAATATTCCATGTGCAAATAAAGAATCTCTTGGTTTCTGTGCATCATGTTGTTTAGGCAAATCTCACAGGTTACCATCACACTCCTCTACCACTGAGTACACAACACCTCTTGCACTGATATTCATTGATCTGTGGGGACCTTCCCCTATCCAATCCTCAACAGAGTTTAATTATTATATGTTTTTTGTTGATACTCACACACGGTTCACATGGATTTATCTGTTGAAAAAGAAATCAGACGCTTTAATAACATTTCAGCACTTCAAGGCATTTGGTTGAAAATTGGTTTTCTCACAAAATAAAGGCTATACAATCTGATTGGGATGGCGAATTTCGCCCATTCTCTCAACTACTCCAGCAAATGGGGATTGAACATAGACTTATATGCCCTCACACTCATCACCATAATGGTGTTATTGAGAGAAAGCACAGACACATTGTTGAGTTGGGTCTTACCTTGATGGCTCAAGCTAAGCTACCACTCAAATTTTGGGATCACACATGTATTACTAGTGTATTCCCTATCAATAGACTCCCAACAGCCTCTCTCAACTTTGACATACCTTATGTCAAATTGTTCAAGTCCAATCTAGATTATACCTCACTCAAGGTGTTTGGCTGTGCTTGCTTTCCACTCCTAAGGCCCTACAACAAGCATAAACTCCAATTTAGGTAGAAAAAGTGTGTTTTCTTCGGCTACTCTGCAGCTCACAAAGGCTACAAGTGCCTTTCACCAGATGGAAGACTTTACATTTTCAAGGATGTGGTCTTCAATGAAATCAAATTTCCCTATTCAGATTGGTCATCCCCTAAACCAAAACAACACACCTCTGATCCCTCTATAAATGCTACTATTCCTCTGGTAGCTACTGGCACTCCTATTCCATCAACAAAGTCCCCTAATGCTTCACAAACCCACTCTCCTGCAGCTACTCTCCCCACTATGTCTTCTCCAACACTAGTGGTAGAGTTCTCTGCATCACCAACACAACAGCCTGCTCACTCTACACCTACTCCTAATGACAGCTCCCCCTACCCTCCTCATCATCACCAGAACCTATTAGACCTCACAATACACACTCTATACAAACAAGGTCCAAATCATGCATTGTTTTCCCTAGATTACATCCTACATTGCTCTTAACCCATGCTGAACCCATCACCACTAAACAGGCTCTCTCTAGTCCCGAGTGGCCTGTAGCTATGCAGGATGAGTACAATGCTCTTCTAACCAACCAAACTTGGCACCTAGTTGACCTACCACCAAACAAAACTCCTATAGGGTGTAATTGGGTTTTCAGAGTCAAAGAAAATCCTGATGGCACGGTCAACAAGTACAAAGCCAGACTTGTGGCCAAGGGCTTTCATCAACAGTTTGGCTCTAACTACGCAGAAAATTTTGCACCAGTCATAAAGCCAGTCACCATTCACACTATCCTGTCTTTGGCTCTCTCACAGAAGTGGCCACTTCAGCAGCTTGATGTTATTAATGCCTTCCTCAATGGCTTCATGGAAGAAGAAGTGTACATGGTACAACCACCAGGCTTCGTTTCTTTCAATCCTAATAAAGTGTGTAAACTAAAGAAGGCCATCTATGGTTTAAAACAGGCTCCCAGAGCCTGGTTTAACAGACTCAAAGACACTCTACTGAGCTATGGCTTCACCTCAAACAAATGTGATCCATCACTGTTTATTTACAACCAAAAGTCAACCCTAGTTTACATGGTAGTCTATGTTGATGACATTATAGTCACTGGCAATAATTCCCAACTCATTCACTCCTTGATTAAAAACCTGAACTCTGTGTTCTCGTTCAAGGATCTTGGATCCCTTGATTACTTTCTTGGCATAGAGGTTAAACCCCAACCAGATGGCTCACTCTATCTTACTCAAGGAAAATATATTAGAGACTTGCTGTCTAAAACCAATATGCTAGCAGTCAAACCCTTACCTACTCCCATGGTACCTAGTTGTTAACTAAAGAAAACTGGTTCTGAACCTGTTGCCGATCCTACTCTGTATAGTTCAGTGGTAGGTGCACTTCAATATGCCACAATTACAAGACCTGCCATTACCTTTGTTGTAAACAATGTTTGTAAATTCATGGCAACTCCCTTGGAAGCTCTCTGAGTGGCAGTTAAACGCATTTCGAGATACTTAAAGGGCACTTCAACTTGGGGTATTGTCCTGATGACAGAAGGTCCACCTCAGGTGCCTGTATCTTCCGAGGTGACAATTTGGTGTCTTGGTGGGCAAAGAAACAGCCCATTGAGTCACGCTCAAGCACTGAGGCAGAATTTAGAAGCCTTGCCCTAGCCACAGCTGAAGTTCTGTGGATTAAGTCTCTCCTCACAGAGCTTGGTGTCTCTTTCAAACCCCCCACAGTGTTGTGTGACAACTTAATCACAATTTCCTTGGATCACAATCCTATCCTGCATGCAAGGACAAAACACATGGAGCTTGACTTGTTCTTCCTGTGTGAAAAGGTCCTGCAGAAACAGCTCCATATACAGCATACTCCTGGTCATCATCAGAGAGCAGATGCTTTGACTAAACCTCTTCCTAACCAAAGGTTTGAGGAACTTAGAAGCAAACTCACAGTTGTTTCCACACCTGGTTGAGTTTGTGGGGGGGGTGTTAAAGGATAGATTTGTAATTAGGCTATTTGAATTTCAAATTCTGAAGTGACCTGCTATTGCAAGTCACTAGCAGCCTTGACTGCCTATAGCAAGTCTGATCAGTAGCAATGTATATAAGCTGCAACTCTCAAATTGTAATATAAGAATGAAATCATTCAATCAAAACTGATTCAAGCTATAACAGAATTCTGTTAGAGCAGTTATCCCTTTCTCTGAAATCTGAGTATGAATCATACTTTCTAACAGAGTTCCAGCAATTGTTGAAAACGCAACGCCGAGCAAATCAAGTTCAAGGAGGAAGCGCGGCTGAAAGATCTAAAAGCCAAGAATTATCTCTTTCAATCAATTGAGAGAGGGATAATAATTTAAATGATCTTCAGTAAAGATTTGGCGAAAGCGATTTGGGATTCCATGAAACAAAAGCGTCCTCAATTGCAAGCCCTACACAAGGAATTCAAAGTTCTTGCTATGAAGTATGGAGAAACCGTGACAGAGTATTTTGCCAGAACTCTTGCAATTGTGAAAAAGATGAAGGCACGTGGAGAAACAGTTCAAGAATCAACTTTAGTAGAGAGAGAAAGAGAGAGAGAGAGAGAGAGAGAGAGAGAGAGAGAGAGAGAGAGAGAGAGATTGGGAATATTAGGGAATATTAGGGATAGTCCACATAAGCTAAACATACATGTCACCACTTCCACATGTGACAAATCATTTTCGGGTATTATCGTCGACAGAGCATTTCACGGGTCTGACAGACCCAGGTGGGTTGATCATGAGTTGAAATGTCATGCCTGTAATGATTGAGGCAACAACACTCAGGTTGTTTCTTCTTTCAACCAAAACGTTGTCCTCGCCAGTGAATATGATCCAGTTCCATATAGTGTTAGTTTTTGATTAGTTTATAATTGTAAAGGTTTCTTTAAGTGACTCTACCACTGAAATTATAATTAAAAAAATAATTGTGGTATTACTAAAGGTGTCATGTATAGTACCAAACTCATTGTGTGCTGATTACCTTGAATATTTTGCAGTGCAGTATGTAGCACAAACTGCTATTGTTTGATTACAACGAAACTATATAGTCCTGTAGAATTACCAAAATTGGCATTTTGTCCCCCATACTGCACTGCAAAATATTTAGAAAATCGGCCCGCAATGAGTTTGGTACTATACATGACTGCTTTAGTAATACCAAAATATTTATTTATTTATTAACTTTTTCTAGGTGCCATATGAATATTTATATGAATTTATATTTATTACTATGACTAAAGTAGATACTCAGATTGTTTGAATGAGACATGACTGTAGAGGATTTGAAAAGGAAGGTGGTGGAGGCAGGTCTTACACTGAATGAGTATTGATAAGAACTTCAATGTATTAGAAGGCATGTGCAAAATGTGCTTGACAAAAGTTATGGGAATCGTTCTAAGAAGGAACATGTGAATTGCAGAGATACTCATGATCTTGCACACTGAAGATCAAATTTTGCTCAGAGATTAACACCAAAAGTCAACAAGCCCCGTAGTAGTTTAGTTCTCGTGGTCCTCCCTTTAGGTGTCTTTGTTATCTATGTTGTAATATAGTTGTTTTGTTTTGGGATCAATTGTATTTGTGGACTTGGCCCAGTCCATTACCGTGTCTGTAAGGCATAATGAAGGCCAGTTAGTCCATTGTAATAATTGTCATAGAGATACTCCGTAGAAAAAAGTTTGCAATCAATGAAGTCGAATGAATGAACACACTTCAATTCTATTTTTGGCTCCAACAACTGGTACAAGAGCTCCATCTAGGGGCCTGATACTGAACTCACAAGTTTGTTACAAGTTTGTTGCGTCAAGAAATGAGAAAGAAAGTGAAGACGAAAACCATGGCGAAAGAGAGGAATTTCGCTCAACCTGCAGCGCCTAACTTTGACGGGAACTATGATCAGTGGTCGATGCTAATGGAGAATCTCCTTCACTCCAAGGAGTACTAGAATATAATTGAAAATGGAGTTCCAACAATTGCTGAAAACGCAACGCCGAAGCAAATCAAGGTCAAGGAGGAAGCGCGGCTGAAAGATCTAAAAGCCAAGAATTATCTCTTTCAATTAATTGAGAGAGGGATAATTGAAATGATCCTCAATAAAGATTCGGTGAAAGCGATTTGGGTTTCCATGAAACAAAAATACAAAGGGTCTACGAAAGTAAAGCGTGCTCAATTGCAAGCCTTACACAAGGAATTCAAAGTTCTTGATATGAAGGATGGAGAAACTGTGAGAGAGTATTTTGGCAAAACTCTTGCAATTGTGAACAAGATGAAGGCACATAACAAACATGTCTTTTCGAAGATTCAATAAAAACCAAAATCACGATTCCGTAAATTTTCATCCCGAAAGAATTTTCTTATTGAACCCACTCACACAGGGAATGATGATCATCGACGGAGCTTCAAGTCTCGAATCTCTGTTCCGTGACCAAGCTGATGGGAGTACAAAAAGTGGTCAACCACCAGCTACGAAAGAGTCAATTGAGGGTTTACCGAGTGTTGAAATTGGGGAAAGTGAAGAAGGAGAAGGAGAGTGTGTTATTTGTATGGTGGGATTTGAAATTGGTGGTGTTGTGAAAGAGATGCCATGTAAACATAGGTTTCATTGTAATTGTATTGACAAATGGTTAGGGATTTATGGTTCTTGTCCTGTTTGTAGGTTTGAGATGCCTTTTGATGAAAGTAAGAAGAGTGATGAGGAAGAAGAGGGAGAGAGAAGGAGTGGTGAAGTTTGGATTAGTTTTTCTTTCAATGGTGGCAATAGAAGAACTCGAGAGGGTCAAAATTCTGCTGCTGATTCAATTGATTCAACTTCAAGCCCTAGAAGTGATGCTGATGTAGAGACAAGTTCATGATGATTTTTTTTCCTTTAGATTAGAATGTTGGTTTCTGATTTGAAGATGAATATTTGTACATGCACCACAATTGCACAAAGATGATTTTACATGTTGAAATATATTAGTTGATCAATTTTCCTCCTTATCCCCTAAAATTTTTAGTGTTATATTATCAATTCAAAGTCACAAATCAATCTTGTATTAATCCAGTAATTAAGAATCGGTCATATATAGAAATATGAAGGCTTAGAGTGACAAGGTGGTTTGGATTCATTAGTATAATATATTATACTAATAGCTAACATTTGCTGTTAAGGAAAAATATGATGAGGCATAGTCTGTAGTGACATATATAAGTTTGAATTCGAACGCTGATATGAGTTCTTTGATGTGAGCAGCAATGCTTTTTTTCACTTTGGTGACTCTCTTAGGTAGAGATGTCAAAATGGGCCATTGACCCTTTTCAATGGGCGAAAGAGCAAAAGCTAGGTTGGCTGGCCCAACCCAGCTATCTGTTGGGTTGTGTTTTTGGTAGGCCAGCATAGAACACAAGTTGGTTATGCCCAATCTAATTTTTAATAAAGGAAAACACAAAGACTGTTAAAAAAATCATAAAAAAGCACGCTTAGTCTAGCCTATGGTTCAACTTGGTTAGGCCAAAATATTCTGCTACAATTTGCTCAATGTCGTTGTTAAAAGCTTCCAAAGCAACATCCATGGCTTGTTGGGCAGTTTTTTTGACAAGCAGCCATTGCCTCGTTTTTCTCTTTCACAACTTCGTCCCTCTCTTCACAAAGCATTGTGATCTGGGATTCCAGTAGGGTTAAGTACTGGGAGGGTTCGTGCCCAAATAGCCCAAAATTTTGTAAACTGATTGGACCATCTACTGGCCCAATTATGCCCGTTTCTACACTCTATTTACTGCGGGTTCAGTTTTAGGCGGGTTGGGCCTTATTGGGCCAGCACAATTTTCTACGTTTTTTAAGCCTTTTTCATTTTAGTTGTTCAAAAAAAGCTTTTTTCATTTTTTTAATGTATATACCATAATACAAATTTCAAGCCAAAATCTGAGATTTATGGCCAAAAATATCAAACATAGTAATAATTACTTTCATGTTCATTTCAATTTTCAAACCTGTGATGTCAAATTTAAATAAATACCAAATAAATTCACTTTTGATATCCAACTAAAATACCAAACTATGGACTCAATTTTTGGGTCAAGTGCTACTGCATAGGAATATTTCCTACATTAACGTTCTATGTGACTTTTCATGATTGTGGTGCCATGAGTCCTACTGTCACATAGATACTTCATCCGACAAAAGTTACACTTAGCAGTTGGATCTTGGACTTCACTTTCTGGCAATCTAGTGAAGTGGTCCCAAACCATTGATGTTTTACGAACACCATTAGCATTTTTCTTCCTTTTTTTGGTATTTCGAGGGGGAAGAGCAGTTTGATCAACAATTTGATTAGGTGGAGCAGCAGTTTGAGTAGGAGTAGGTAAGGCAGCAGTTTGATTAGGAGGTTGGTCCATTACTGAAAATCATAAATTAAAACAATAACATAAATTCACACATAACAGAATTTCAACTGTACACACATAACAATAACATAAATTATAGATACACAAACAAGAATTCACACAAATTACAAATACAGAAACTGAAAATTATGTTTGTCACATTTAATCACAAATAGAAATAGAAAGTACACTAAAATATAAATTCATACATGCATTACAAGTTTAAACAAATACTAGAAACTTAACAACACTAGCTAGCTTTCCAACAAATCCTTGCTCGGTTGCTCAACAAGCCACCAACCTTTCAAGCTTTAAGATACAACAAAACAAGCATTAATGTCAAAAAAATTTATACATTAAATAAGAGATACAAGTCAAACAACCTAAAACAGAAATAGAAGTAGAAATAGGGAACATTGAATAATCAAGAATACCTAAAACAGAAATCAAATAGGCAAGTATAGCAAGCCCTAAATTTTTCAGCATCTCTACAACATACATTTTTCATTATGTAAACAAATCAGAAGTAAAATCAAATAGACAAATAAGAGATACAAGTCAAATAACCTAAAACATAAATAGAAGTAGAAATAGGGAACATTAAGTAATGAAGAAAACCTAAAACAGAAATCAAATAGGCAAATATAGCAAGCCCTAAATTTTTCGGTATATCTACAACATACATTTTTCATTACGTAAACCAATCAGAAGTAAAATCGAACAGAGAATAAACCCTAAACCTAAAAAAATAAAAAACAAACAAGAAATGAAACAAAGAAGAAACAACCATACCAGATATAGAGATTACAAGAGGGCGAGGCTGAGGGAGGTAAAACTAGTTAACGAGATCGAGAGAGGAAGAGCGGCTACGGAGTATGAAGGTTAGAACGAGGTCGAGAGAGATAGATGAACAAAGTAACAAAGGGTGATGGATGATAGATTTAGAGAAGTAGAAGCTTAAAGTTTAGATGATCTAGGGTTTGTGTTGGTTTTACGATTTGGGAATGAGAGGGATTATGAGAGCAGAAGAGCATTGTTGTTGCACTAGGGTTTCAGATTGAGAGAGAGAGAGACTAAGCGTGAGAGGGAGTCGTATACTGGACTTCTGGCTTCTGTTTGTGTGAGAAAATAATATATACCTAGGTATTTTAAGTGTATTTTGGGTGGGTTTGAGTAGGGCGGGCGGGTTTGACTTGTCACCAAATCCGACCGTAACAACCCATATAAACCCACACTTATTTCTACCTTCACCCATGAAACCGAGTGAACCCGACCGAAGTGGAGAAAGTGAGCACGGTTATGTCGGGTTTGGTCGGGTGCATTTTTTTCAGGCCTAGATTCAAGTTCGGTTACTTTGGTTTGGAGGTCCTCGGCCTTCTTCCGAAATTCTCAAAGTAGAGAATTGGTGGCTACGAGCTCGGCAACGTTTTTCTCGGCTTCCTCTACCGCTGAAGTAAGTTGAGAAACCTGGACGACGACCTCATCTCTTTCCGGCTCCATCTTTTTCAGAGCATCTTCAACTTTCTTCTGCACAGCTGCAACAAGCTTGAAGGCATCTCGAGCCGACTTGAGAGTTTTGAGCCCCTCGTCGTGCTCCCGCTGTAAATTCAAATTAACTGCAATAATAGTATCACGGTAATCAGGTTTGCCCTCCCTATCCTCAAGACCTTCTTCTAATTAATCTAGACAAAGGCGAAGCTTGTTATATTCTTTACGCGGTCGAATGTCGTCTGGGTTTTGCTCTAGAATATTAGTGTCAAGGTTAGCAATCTTACGAACAACAACAAAGGGGTTTTCATGGAGAGCCTCCTAGTCGAAAATCTCGAAGTCAAACAAGGAAATTCTGTGATCAACAACGCATGGGCCCTTGTCGCTGCTCTCCTTCGGCTTTGAGCTTGGCCTTTGCTCCTCCAAGACTCTAGGCCCGCGCTTTCGGTTTAACTCCACGGCTCAGCCTGGTCAGAATTTCTGAGAAACAACAACGACTGAACCAACTTGATTACATGTCGCAGGGTCCTCCTAAATTTCCCTCGGCCCATGCGATTTGGCCTCGATACCAGCTACACACATTATTTCTTAGGACTTTGTCATGGAAGGACCGGCCAAGGTCTCAATGGAAGAGATTTGTGAGGTGACTGGCTCGGGTTCCGTGGTAAAAAAGAAAAGAGGCTGCATGGACATTGCCATAACTGCCTTGCCTTTTCAGCCAACCAAGCAGGTCAAAGGTATCGTACCCCACCAACAAATCATAACCAGTCATCAAAAAGTAGCGACAAGTTATGGTTCGACCTAGTTGGTCAAGAACAACACTTGGCCATCGCTATGAATTCGTGCTGACACGCCTGGGGGATCGCAAGGTCTGGTTGATGTGGTACCTCAGGCTAATGAAATGAATGCATCAGTATGACGACCATGATCAACCTCCCCGACATGATCGAGGGGCAAGTCGGACAGGCTGACTTTGCAAGTCGAGGAAATACGATCAACTCTCAAGCTAAGGTCACTCCATCACAGGTAAGGTCGACTTGTGGGGCAACTATTCTGGACTGGACTGGGTCCAGTTCGCAATTGGACCAGCCTTCGTGGCACACATTTGCAATTCTTAGGGATTCATCCTTTCCCTCAATAAGATCTACGATGGAGATCTTTTGATGTCTCATCGAATGGTCATAATCCAAGCTCATCCCATGTGCCTAAAAGGGGATCAAGGTATGTCATTGCCACTATTTCCTTTAAATACGCACTTCAATGACTGCACCAAGTACACCTTTATTGCTGCATGACATCTTTTTTATGAGCTGACTTGAGCGTCGTAGTGTGTGCAGGTATCGTCCCCTCGCTAGATCAATGCGACAGAGCACCATCAAAAGCACCACTTGGAGCAATTCCAACATCACGCCTCGACATCATCTCAGCCCAACATTCTCAAGCTTTCAGGATAGTTCAGTGACTCTCAATAGTATTGGATATTGGGAATCCAACAATTTCAGCAAAGTGTGTAAATAAGACCAAGCTAATGTGGAAAAAAATAATGCACCTTAGAGGAAATAAACAAAAAGAAAATTTATAAATTATTAAAGTTGATATAAAAATATATATAGTGCAATTTCAATGAACTATAAACGTGAATATAAAAAAATATAGTGCAATTTTCAATCCGACTCGGGCCACTAGAAGACTTGAGCAAATTGCATGCGGTATTTATGGCTAAAAACGTGCACAACCATTGATATTCATGGCTCTACATGTCTCCTTCATTTTTTTAATATTCTATTTTTTCTCTGTTAATAAGTTTTATTTAGTCTCTCCGAGAAATATTACAATTTGCAAAATTTGAAACTTTACTACAATTTTGTTTTCTGATCTCTACAGAAAATATTACTTATCACTCTCTCTCGTATATTTTTTCAAACTTTTTCAATCTTTCTCACACATTTTTTCACTCTCTCCTCCTCTTTCTTCCTCTAACTTTATCTCATTTTTCTATTTTTCACAATATATCTACTTTAATTTCATATACATGTCTCCTTCATTTTTAATATTCCATTTTGCTCTATCAATAAGTTTTATTTAGTCTCTATGCGAAATATTACAATTTCGAAAATTTGAAACTTTAATACAATTTTGTTTTCTAATCTCTACAGGAAATATTGCATATTGCTGGTAAATGTTCACGGGGTAATGTTCGGACTAACTCAATTACAATTTGAAACTTTTTGTTTATCTACTTTAAATTAGTCTTGATTTTTACAAGGTAATGTTCGGATTAATTAAATTATGTCTAAGCCTATTAATAAAAGTAACACGCAACACACGTACGTATGCACGGGTATACTGCTAGTTTATGGCTATAAGCGTGCACAACCAGTGAAGGAGAATAAAAGTTTATAAAAGTTCTTTGTTGGAAAGCAACATTACCATCGAGGAAGGACATCTCTTTGTGTTATTGTTGTGTGACAGACAATAAGGATCGACAATATTAGATAAACATCGCTCTCTTATCTGTTTCTATTAATACCTTGGACCACCACCTCCATGATATATAACATAAATTGTACCTACCATGGAGGTGGTAGGTACAATTTATATACAGTCCATTTTGACTTTGATAGTAATAGTAAAAGATTGTGCAAATTTTATCACAGGTGGGGTGTTCCCATTTTAGATTGGGCTACTCGAGTGAAAGTCGCTCTTGGATGTACAAAACCGTCGGCCTACTAGCATCATGACTGTAAGTTTAATTCCATTCCCTTTTAAAAGTAAATGTTAGTTAATAAATTAGAGGAGGGAAGAATGTTAGTTTAACTTCATTCCCAAAAACAAGCAATTTCAAGACTAAAAGCTTACTTAAATGCCAAAAAATTGTTTAAATCATGCATGATCAGCCTACCGAGGGTCAAGTCCCTCAAATATTGGCTTGTTAAACACATTTCGGTAGCTATATTCAAAAAACCAGACCCATTTTCTTAATAAAAAATCCTTTAAATTTACTGATAATTATAAATAAATTATTTAATTAAATTCCTTAATAACTATTCAAATCTATTTTAAAAACTATAAATAACTATTTAAAAATTATATATATATATATATATATATATATATATGTTAGCTCTATGATTTTTGATTTGATCCCAATCTGTATTGAGACTATTATCTTTAATGAAATGAGATGATTTTGTTCTGGTCAAAAAAAAATTTAGGTGTCCCACATTTTACACACTGAGACGTTAAATCTGCAAACATTCTTCTGAACGCAAGCTATGAAGCTAAGGTAATTACACAAAATACATATATTTTTCATTACCTTTTTTCCTGAATAGGTTTTCTAAATAGGTTTTCTATCTCGGATTAGGAAAGCTCTTTAAAGAGTACGACACACATATCTCTACCCGCGTCTGGGAACTTTCGAGTAAGATTTCACCAACTCTGATCTATTTTGTATGCCATACATATATATATATATATATATAGTTTTTCCACATCTAAATAGCTACCGAAATGTGTTTAACAAGCCAATATTTGAGGGACTTGACCCTCGGTAGGCTGATCATGCATGATTTAAACAATTTTTTGGTATTTAAGTAAGCTTTTAGTCTTGAAATTGCTTGTTTTTGGGAATGAAGTTAAACTAACATTCTTCCCTCCTCTAATTTATTAACTAATATTTACTTTTAAAAGGGAATGGAATTAAACTTACAGTCATGATGCTAGTAGGCCGACGGTTTTGTACATCCAAGAGCGACTTTCACTCGAGTAGCCCAATCTAAAATGGGAACACCCCACCTGTGATAAAATATGCACAATCTTTTACTATTACTATCAAAGTCAAAATAGACTGTATATAAATTGTACCTACCACCTCCATGGTAGGTACAATTTATGTTATATATCATGGAGGTGGTGGTCCAAGGTGTTATTAGAAACAGATAAGAGAGCGATGTTTATCTAATATTGTCGATCCTTATTGTCTGTCACACAACAATAACACAAAGAGATGTCCTTCCTCGATGGTAAGGTTGCTTTCCAACAAAGAACTTTTATAAACTTTTATTCTCCTTCACTGGTTGTGCACGCTTATAGCCATAAACTAGCAGTATACCCGTGCATACGTACGTGTGTTGCGTGTTACTTTTATTAATAGGCTTAGACATAATTTAATTAATCCGAACATTACCTTGTAAAAATCAAGACTAATTTAAAGTAGATAAACAAAAAGTTTATCTACTTTTTATAAGGACATTCTTTTTATAAGTATTATTATTATTATTATTATTAATATTATACTGTTTGTCGTATGTCCCTAATGTTAAATTCCACAAGTATGTCCTTATAGCCATCCTTATGTTGTGCACCAAATTTGATGGGTATACATGCTTGTGAAGGTTTTTGATTTATGTGTATATACACATCCAGTGATAGATTAGTGTGTTTTACTATTTTAGTTTTTGATTAGTTTATAATTGTAAAGGTTTCTTAAGTGCTTCTATTACCCAAAGTTTTGCTTTGCTAGAAATTTTTCGCCGATAACAAGCATATTTCATGTAGTGTTTTGGTTTTTAAAACTGCAAAACATGATACTACTGCATTCATGCGCCCAAATTTTTTTAAGCCTGAAATCGTATGTTGACACAGGTACGTGGATCCGGACTATTATAGATTACAAAGGCTGGCGGAGAAGTCTGATCGTTTTGCTTTCGGCACTATATTCTTAGAGTTGATAATTTGGAGGCGAGCATATTCCTTGTAATCAGTTGCAATTCACGTGGTTCTTCTTAGCATGATTTCCATAACTTCTCTCAAGCAGATTTGGTACGTGCCTTGTAATACATTGAAGTTCTTATCAATTCTCATTCAGTGTAAGACCTGCCTCCACCATCTTCCTTTTCAAATTCTCTATAGTCATGTCTGATTCAAACGGTCTAAGTATCTACATTAGTCATAGAAATAAATAAAAATAAATTCATTCAAATATTAATATCTGCACCTACAAAAAATTAATAATTAAATAAATAATTGTGGTATTACTAAAGTTGTCATGTATAGTACCAAACTCATTGTGGGCTTATTTTCTTGAATATTTTGCAGTGCAGTATGCAGCACAAACTGGATTTTTTGATTACAAGGAAACTACAGTCCTGTAGAGTTCCAAAAACTGGTAGTTTGTCCTGCATATTGCAATGTAAAATAATTAGAAAATTGGCCCACAACGAGTTTGGTACTATATATGACCGCTTTAGTATTACCACAATTATTTATTTAATTATTAATTTTTTGTAGGTGCAGATATTAATATTTGAATGAATTTATTTTTATTTCTATGACTAATGTAGATACTTAGATCGTTTGAATCAGACATGACTATAGAGAATTTGAAGAGGAGGATGGTGGAGGCAGGTCTTACACTGAATGATAATTGATAAGAACTTCAACGTATTAGAAGGCATGTGCCAAATGTTCTTGACAGAAGTTATGGAAATCGTGCTAAGAAGAACCATGTGAATTGCAGAGATACTCATAATCCTACACACTGAAGATCAAATTTTGCTAAGAGATTAACACCAAAATGCAACAAGCCTCGTAATAGTTTAGTTCCCCTGGTCCTCCCTCTAGGTGTCTTTGTTAGATATGGTGTAATATAGTTGTTTGGTTTTGGGCTCAATTGTATTTGTGGACTTGGCCCAGTCCATTACCGTGTCTGTAAGGCTTAATGAAGCCCAATTTGTCCATTGTAATAACACACTTCAATTCTTTTTTTTGGCTCTAACAACTGGTACCAGATCTCCACCTAAGGGCCTGATACTGAACTCACGAGTTTGGTACAAGTTTGTTGCGTTAAGAAATCAGAAAGAAAGTGAAGACGAAAACCATCGCGAAAGAGAGGAATTTCACTCAACCTGCAATGCCTAAATTTGACGAGCACTACGACCACTGGTCGATGCTAATGGAAAATCTCCTTCGCTCGAAGGAGTACTGGAATATCGTTGAAAATGGAATTCCAACAATTGCTGAAAACGCAAAGCCAAAGCAAATCAAGGTCATGGAGGAAGTGCGACTGAAAGATCTAAAACCCAAGAATTATCTCTTTCAATCAATTGATAGAGGGATAATTATAACGATCCTCAATAAAGATTCGACGAAAGGGATTTGGTATTCCATTAAACAAAAATAAAGGGTCTACAAAAGTAAAGCGTGCTCAATTGCAAGCCCTACGCAAGGAATTCGAAGTTCTTGCTATGAAGGATGTGATAGCCCCGCAAGTGCACGGGTCGTATCGCGTAATAAAAGAGTATCGGTCCACAGGGAGAGCCTAAGTGAATACCAATTTAATTTTTCAAAGTTTGATTAACTGAAAAGAAAGTGTTTTTAGAAAGAAGGAATGTTTTAGTAAAGTCTACTCACTCATGATCATTATAGACAAAAGAGGAGAAAAGAAAATAAAAGGAGAAAACATAAAGTTAAATAGCGAGAAATAAAAGAAAGCGGTAAAGTGCAAAAATCATAAATAGCGGAATTGTAAATGACAAGAAAGTAAATTGCTTGAAAAGTAAATTGCCAGTAATTTACTTGACTTGGAAAGTTAAAGAGCAAGGAAAATAAAAGTGCAAGAAAGTAAATAACTTGGAAAATAAAGGTGCAAGAAATTAAATAGCAAGAATAGTAAATGACTTGGAAAATAAAGGTGCAAGAATTTAAAGGAGCAAGAAAGTAAATGACTTGGAAAGTAAAAGGGCAAGAAAATAAATAGCAAGAATTTAAAGGGCAAGAAAGTAAATGACTTGGAAATTAAAGGTGAAAGAAATTAAAGGAGCAAGAAAGTAAATGACTTGGAAAGAAAAAGGGCAAGAAAATAAATAGCAAGAATTTAAAGGGCAAGAAAGTAAATAAACAAGAATCATAAAAAGCATGAAGAGTAAATTGAAGTCATGAATCATTAGAGAGCCTTTGTCATTGATTTTCTAACAAAATTCAAGCTTAGTTACAAGTGAGGATCAAGCCTCTATTTATAGGAAAATATGAGGGGCAAAATGGTCCAAAAGAGGAAAAAGTGGCAAATCAAGTTGGCCAAGGTAGTCATCAAAAAGCCATCCTCAAGTGGGCAAAAATATCCAATTTTGACTGCACAGTCGAAATCTGGATAGCAGATGCAGTCGAAGTCGAAATCTGGAAGACAGATGCAGTCGAAGTCGAAATCTGGAAGACAGATGCAGTCGAAGTCGAAATCTGGAAGACAGATGCAGTCGAAGTCGAAATCTGAAAGACAGATGCAGTCGAAGTCGAAATCTGGAAGACAGATGCAGTCGAAGTCGAAATCTGGAAGACAGATGCAGTCGAAGTCGAAATCTGGAAGACACATGCAGTCGAAGTCGAAATCTGAAAGACAGATGCAGTCGAAGTCAAAATCTGGAAGACAGATGCAGTCGAAGTCGAAATCTGGAAGGCAAATGCAGTCGAAGTCGAAATCTGGAATATCCAGTCGAATTCTGGGAGATCCAGTCGAATTCTGACCTGCTGAGACATAAGCAGTCGAAATTGCTTCAAAATAAAACCTGAAGGTAAAAAGTAAACATTTGTAGTAAAATAGATCAAAAATATAATTAAAATACTAAAAAGACTTAATAAAATAACTATTAAAAAGACTCTAAAAATAGACTTATCAAACTCCCCTATGCTTGAACCTTTGCTTGTCCTCAAGCAAAAACAGTGTAAATCTTTAGGCCAATTCTGAAGGAAAATTATTTTCATATTGAAACCTTGAGTGAACTGTGGGGCAATTCTAACACTTTTGTTTGAGAGCTACTATTTTGGGCTTCTTGTGGAATTGGGAGACAAATTTAAAGTATCAATACATTAGAGAGGATATCCATGTCATCATAGAACCGGTTCCCCAGCATTATTAAGTTTGGGTCCTTCATTCACTAAGACCGGGTCTCAAAGGAGGGTCCTTATACGTTGGGTATTCAAGCATTTTTCTTTTCTTTTTGATTTTATATGCTAACCATTCATTTTGACATTTAAAATGCACCAATTTTTGCATTTTGAATTGGTTTTGCAAATTAATTTTTTTTTTTTTTTGAATACCCCAACTCAGACGTTTTTCTCCAGTAACCGCGCATCCAGTGAATGTCACCAAGAGAACCAGGTTACTAGTTTCTTTTCAGTCCCTCTAATTGTATTAATAACTGAAAACAGTCTCAATAGTGTGTGTGTGTGTGTGTGTGTGTGTGTGTGTGTGTGTGTGTGTGTGTGTGTGTGTGTGTGAAAAAGCCCTAGAAGTAAAAATCGAACCATGATACAATTTTGTTGTTCCTAACCAGTCCACCTAGATGATTGCTAATGAAAAATTGAAAAATTATTTTTGTCCAGAAAAGGCTTATCTAAAACATGCTTTAGGGTTCACAAAGTTTCGTGATGGGGGGAGCAGATACAACTCAAAGTAAAAAAAATAAAAACTTGGCAAAGCAATAAAGACATTCTTAATAAAAGTAATAAAATACCCCCCCATGCTTGGACTAGGCATTGTCCTCAATGATTTTTCAAATAAAACAAAAGGGGTTAGGAGAGCTCACCTGGCTGTCTGGTTCAGGAAACTCGGCCCTGAGGTATTTTATTTTTCAATAAATCGAAAAATACATTAAGCCGTGGGTTGCCTCCCACGCAGCGCTCTTTTAACGTCACTAGCTTGACGGTCAAAAAGAATTTTTCAATTGGGATCATGTAGAACTAAACTAGTTCCTTTCTCAATTGGGTCACCAATTAAATAATTTTTCAACCTTTGACCATTGACTTTAAACGATCCAGTTTTCTCGCTCCAGATCTCTACAGATCCGAAGGGGTAAACCTTACGGATTTCAAAAGGACCGGTCCATCTTGACTTTAATTTTCCCGGAAAAATTTTTAGCCTGGAATTGAATAATAACACCAGGTCACCCTCCTTGAATTCTCTACGAATAATACGCTTATCATGCCAATTTTTTGTTCTTTCTTTGTAAAGTTTGGCATTCTCATAAGCATCCATTCGCAGTTCTTCCAATTCGTTTAGTTGGAAATTTCTTTTTTCTCCGGCTAATTCCATGTTCAGGTTAAGGCGTTTAATTGCCCAGTAAGCTTTGTGCTCTAGCTCTACCGGAAGGTGGCAAGACTTCCCATAAATTAATTTGAAAGGAGTCATTCCTATGGGAGTCTTGTACGCAGTCCGATAAGCCCAGAGAGCATCATCAAGCTTTACCGACCAGTCTTTCCTTGAAGTCGAAACAGTTTTTTCTAAAATACTTTTAATTTCTCTGTTCGATACCTCAACCTGACCGCTTGTTTGAGGGTGATAAGGCGTTGCAATTTTGTGCCTTACTCCAAACTTTTGCAGTAACATTTCAAAATGTTTTGAGATGAAATGGGATCCTCCGTCGCTTATGACAACACGAGGGACCCCGAATCTTGAAAAAATTATTTTTTTGAAAAGTTTTATGACTACATTTGCATCGTTTGTAGGAGAAGCAATGGCTTCGATCCATTTTGACACCTAGTCAACGGCTACCAGAATATATTGGTTTCCAAAAGAAGAAGGAAACGGTCCCATGAAATCGATACCCCAGACGTCGAAAATTTCAACCTCTAAGATATTATTTAAGGGCATTTCATTTCTTTTTGAAATATTTCCGGTGCGTTGACACTGGTCGCATTTAGAAATGAATTGATGCGCATCTTTAAAAAGGGACGGCCAATAAAAACCAGATTGAAGAATTTTTGTAGCAGTTTTTGAAGAACTGGCATGGCCGCCATAGGAAGAAGAATGACAATGGTGTCATACCCCAATTTTGTCCGGCTTAGGTCCAAACCCTAATTTTCCACACAAAAATAAATTATGCATCATTTTTAGGGTTAGAATGCACGTTTTGGGAGGTTAGAGTCAAAAAGGGTATTTTGGTCATTTCTCACAAAAGGGTCTCTAAAAACAATTTTTGCAATAGGCCTCATGTATCAAATTAGGGTTTTTGAAAAAATATGTTATGCATGCATGGCAAGCTTTGGAAAATATTTTATGCATGCATGGCAAAGACCTAAAAGCATTTTTTTGGAAAGCAAAAATCAATTTCTATTTTGTTCTTATGGCCAAGAATCGATTTATACCTTTTTCCTAAGCCATGAAAATCGATTCTTTATCTCACCTATAGGCCAATAATCGATTTCCCTTGCCTATGTTTAAAGCATGAAATCGATTTCTACACATACTCATGCAAAAGCTAAGAATCGATTTCCTTAAATTTTAAAAGACTATGAAATCGATTTTCAGGATCTCCAAATGTGCTGAAAATCGATTCCTACCTTTTTCCATAGGCCATATAATCGATTCTTATCATTTCCAAAGATAAAGAATCGATTCCTACATATTTCCAAAGGCCACATAATCGATTTTCAGGATCTCCAAATGTCCTGAAAATCGATTCCTACCTTTTTCATAGGCCATATAATCGATTCTTATCATTTCCAAACATAAAGAATCGATTCCTACATATTTCCAAAGGCTCAAACAATCGATTCATCATTGCAATAAATGTTTTTTTAAAAATTCTACGCTTTCCTAAGCCTATAAATAGGCAGCCTCAAATCACATTTGGAGGAGGACACAGACACACATCTCACGAGATCAGAGAAACACACACATTTCACGAGATCTGGGAAGACAACTCTCGCAAATCTCATTTTCCAGTTCTCCGCTTCATTTTTGCTCTATTCGCGCCGTTGGTCCATCTGAGCTGATCTCCTGCAAGGGTTAGTCGGGGTTTGCGTTCTTCAGAGTTGTAATATCTGTCTTCATCAGAGGTATTTCTGTCTTTTCGTTTGTTAATATTTAGTTATTGTGATCCATGTGATTTAACTTAGCTATAGCGTTTATCTACTCGTTCTTGTATATTATCGTCCATTGTTGATGACGAACCATATGATTCCCACTTATGCCTAGTGCATCATGTTCTAAGTGGTGAAGATGGCCTCGGGTGATTCAGCTTGCCCCTTTCAAACCCTTTCAAAAAAATTTCTAGAACTACGTCGCTTTGATTCCCGTTTGGGATACGTAGGAGCGAGTCACGTTCTCGTCAAGCGCCACAAATAAAAATTCTTTTCACCCCCCTAAACCAATCATTTTCATAAAACAAACAAAAATCATTTTCAAACCCATTGTTGCTAGTAGCTCATCAGAGCCTCTGTTCGTTTAGCTATTAGTGACAATGTCCTTTTCTCCTAAAAATAATAAACGATGATCCATCATAACCTTTGTTAGTTTGATCATCGTGCGAATCAATCTCTTTCGAAAATCACTTTCAAAAAAGATAATAAAAAACGAGTTGTTATCAATAGTCCATCAGAACCTTCGTTCGTTTGACTAGCGGTACAACTCTCTCTTTTGAGTATTTAGTAAGTGATTCATCATAGCCTCTGCTAGTTTAATCATTCACTAATGCTCGTCCTATTTCAAAAACTCACCAAAAAAGATTAAAAAACAAAAAACTTTTCAAAGACAACCAAGAACTACGTAGCTTTGAATTCTCCATCGCACCGGGAGATACGTAGGAGCGGGCCATGTCCCGTCAAGCACTTTTTTCTAAAAACCCTTTTTTTCCCCCTTTCTCACCAAAAATAAAATTTCCAGTAAGTTTTCTCATTCGTCTTCAAACAAGAAATAAATAGGCAAATCTAGGTATTTTTCAAATCAAACGTTAAAACCACACATTTAATTAGAGGTTCCCTTTCGGTAGAAAGGACGTGCGCGGTGCTAACACCTTCCTCGCGCGTAATCGACCCCCGAACCTATATCTCTAGTTTTCAATGACCATCCGCTTTGTCCAAAAGACCTTTTTTCAATGTTTTGGTCTTAAAATTAAAATATTGGTGGCGGCTCCAAAATTATTCCACGTTGTACATTGAGAAACCCAAAGCGGGATTTTTCGGGGTGCAACAGCTGGCGACTCCGCTGGGGAGTTTTTAAGACGAGGGTCAAGCCTAACTAATTTAAATGTGTGGTTTAATGTATTGTTGATTTGATTAAAACCTTGTTTGCCTTTCTTTCTTATCATTAATTGTAGGCGTACGCATTTGTGTTCTTCTATGTTGTTCCCTGTCTCATCTTTTATTCCTTTCTTTTATCGCTTATGCCCATGCATTTTTTCAATCCCCATGATCCCCTCTTCTTGGCTCCTTTTCCTAAGGTGAGCAATATCCTTGTTTATAGATATTCTAGGTATGGAACCCTAGGGTAGATAACTTGTTATTGTTTGCTTTTGTCTGGACTGCTCTGGTTTTCATTTCAGGTGGAGGTAGTACTAGGGAAAATGCCCTTGACACACACTACACTTATACCCTGTGACTATGTGCTTTGAGTGGGACCATAACCCAGGTCTGCAAAAACTTAGGAGAGTGGATTCGAGTAGTGAGAGCCCATCAGGACCTTTGTCCGTTTGGCTACTTGCGAAAGTTTCAACCAGAGTTGTGCTCTTTCATGATGCCTCACACCTAGCAGTTTGCTGCATTTGTGGGGAATTTTGTGAAAGGGACTGTAGCTCTGGTGGCCTTGTGAGGGAGTGAATAGAGCTACATGGAAGGATTACCCTTTTAATTGCCCTAGATCATAGGTCTTACCTCTTTTTAGGTCACAAGGGCTTTTCCAAAATTGTGTGTGCATTATTGCATCTAGTTTAGTTCATTTCCGCCAACATTTTTTGAAAAAAAACAACAAAAGCAAAGAAAAAGAATATGTTTTTCCTTCTCGTTCATGAATACCTATATGAGGTGGCATATAGGGTATATTGCCCTAAAATTTCAAAACCCCCACCTGTAAATATCTGTCTTTATAACAAGCATCCTCATCATCCGCATTTTACATCATAACAGCATGCATTACATAAGCAAAATTCTGAAAAATTCATACAGCATTCCTCATGCATCTAAATACAAAAATAACATAAAACCATATGCATTGCATTCATTTACGCATTCATACTTGTACTCATAAAAAATGTTCTATCATCAGAGAGAAAAACAAAAGGCAAGCTGGTTCGCCAACACCGATACTCCACCCGTCTACAAGCAAGATTGATGGCTAGCAATCAACATCTCGAGAATGAGGACCCCCTGGGTCAAGATGAGTCGGTTGTGGAGATTCTTAACCCCGAGCAGCTGGCTCAAGAGAATCAAGCTTTGAAGACTAAAGTGGAGGCTATGGAAGCACAGATGGTCGAAGTAATGGGTATGCTACAGAATTTGAGGGGTGGGGCCACTGCTGGGGCCGCTGCTGTTGTAAATCCCGAAGGGGTTGTTACCTTCGTTTCTCCTCCGGTGTCCGCTGAAGTTACAACTACTCACACTTCTTATGGACAGGGGGTCAGTCACTTTGCCCATCCTCCAGGGGCGAGCGGACAGAGGCATCTGAATGCACCGATATATCCTTGGGGGATGCCAATGGGTTATATGCCGCCTGCTGCTGAAGCTATTCCTGTGGGGTCGAGTCAACCTGTCACGACTATGCCTGGTGGAGCTGCTATGGGACCACAAATTCATACTCCTAGTCCTAATACTGTGCTGCCAAGAGGTTCACCTAGTCCTACTCTGGGAGTTACTGTGAACCCTCAGAACGCTGTCCATCATATGGGAAACCCTGCTCAGCATGAGGGTTATTATCACGGTCCGGGGAACTATCCACAAGGTCATTTGTTTGGGAACACTCAGCATGGGGATCGGTATCACTCGCTTGAAGAGCGCTTAAGAGCTGTGGAAGGATCAGGAACTAGAGCCAGGGATGCCCGAGATTTGTGCCTTGTCCCAGATGTTGTTATACCCCCTAAATTCAAAGCACCTGACTTTGATAAATATCGCGGCACCGGGTGTCCATCTAGCCATCTGACGATGTATGTTAGAAAAATGGCCGCTTATGCTCATGATGACAAGGTGCTCATTCATTATTTCCAGGACAGTCTGACTGGGGCATCACTAGATTGGTACATGCAGCTGCAATCCTCCGAAGTTCACAGTTGGAAGGATCTCTCTGAAGCCTTTCTAAAACAATACCAGTATAACATGGACCTTGCTCCAGACCGGTCTCAATTGCAGCACATGAGCAAAGGAGATAGAGAATCATTCAAAGAATACGCTCAAAAATGGAGGAGCATAGCTGCTCAGGTGAAGCCGCCATTGACTGAAAAAGAGATGGTGTACATGTTTATGGAGACCCTTCCAGGGCTGTATTATGATAGGTTGGTGGGGAGTGTTTCGTCCAATTTCTCAGATATGGTTGTCAATGGGGAACGATTAGAGCACGGATTGCGTAGCGGAAAGATTGCTGGAGGTTTTGGCAATTCTAGTGGACAAAAGAAACCCTTTCCCAACTTCCCCAAGAAGAAAGAAGGGGAAACCAATGTTATTTCTGCAGGGGGAGGCCCATCTTTCAGCTCTCCACAGCAGGCGGTGCCATTATCTTTCAACTCTCCGCAGCAAAGTAATTCAGGCTACAGAGCCCAGAACTATCAAGAGAAGAGGCGTGCTAATTTTGATCCGATCCCGATGACCTATACTGAATTGTTCAATCATCTTGTCTCAAAGAATTTGGTCAATACTCGCCCCATGAAGCCTATACAACCTCCCTTTCCTAGGGGGTACAATGCTGATGCTACTTGTAGCTTTCATAGTGGAGGAGTCGGCCACACGGTGGAGGACTGCCAGGCTTTCAAATATGTAGTCCAGGATTTGATTGACGCCAACTGGATCTCTTTCAAGCCGAACAGTCCCAGTACAACTACAAACCTCCTACCGGGACATGGGACACCATCCGCTAATGCAGTAGAGGATTCTGTGGGGGAGACAATGATAAAAGATGTTAAGTGTATCCAGACTCCTCTAGAAAATATACATGCTGAGTTGTGTCGTCGTGGTGTTATCAAGAAGGGCTGTGTATGCGCCGATCCTTTATGTGTGGGTGCCTGTGAAGTTTTCAAGTCAGTCCTGCAAGACCTGATAGATCGGTGCGTGGTTCAGATAGGGACCCATGATATTGAAGATGAAAAAGAAATCAATGAGGAAGTAATAGCGGTGCCTATGAAAGAGAGATGTTGGGATACCCTAGGGGAGTCCAGTGGAAAGTTTGACTACTTGGTCAGATATGACGCTCCCGAGAGTGCTCAAATCCGAATGGAAGACATCCAGCCCACAGGATGGGATGAGGAAGAGGAACAACACGATCAAATTGCTGTCATCAATGATGAGGGTGGTGCAAACCTGGTTTGTCGCTGCAGTGCTGGTAAAAGAATTAAAGAATTGAAAGACTGTTGATCCTCCTGGGACCTCTGATTTAAAGTAGTCATTTGTAATGCAACCCTGTGGCTCTGCCCAAGGCCACAGGACCAGTTGTTAGGGGCGCACATGTTTTTATTTTCTAAATCATCATCATCAATAAAAACGTTGTTTTTGAATTCCAATCAATAAAAATCAATTCCTTTTCATTTCATGTGTCTTTTCTTTATTATTTTTGCCTGCATGTCTCACCTTCCATTCTGCTTTTTCGCCTCGGAAAAAAGCAAATCCACAGCAATTGTCTCTCAAAATAACAGTGCCAACAGTCCATATTTTGACTTTGATCACCTTATCAATCAAGCAGAGTGGGACGTTGAGAAAGACCGGGAAAATCCTCCAGAAGGTTAATGAAGCAAGGAAAAAGGGTTATTCAGCATCACGAGGAATCCACTGAAGTGATCAACTTGGGGACCGCTGAGAACAAGAAAGAGGTCAAGATGGGTGCTTCAATAAAGGAAAATTAGAGCTCAAAAAAAGGAAATAAAGAAGAAGGGCAAGTGCATGAAAATAAGTGAATTATTGTCCCAGAGTTAATTTTTGAGGAAATAAGCAATCATGATTTGAAATGAAGATTGGACCACCATTCCATATCCAAGAACAAAATCCCTCCTACCCACCGTAAGCCAAGAAAATCCCAAAGAGAAAAACATAATCCTTTCCGACCCATCTTAAGCCAAGAAAAAGCCAAAAATCCAAAAGTCACCTTAGACAAGGACCACCTCAGAAAAAACAGTGCATCGTTCTTTATCAGTTCACCCAAGCTCAAGAAAAAGAAGAAGTCAAAATCGTTCAAAAGGAAAATCCCAAAACCAAAAGAAAAATACAAAAGAGATGTAAATAGTGAGTTGATACATGTTACCACAAAACCCAAGAGGTCCTCGTCTCAATAAACCTTCAAACACTTTCTCATTTCCATGCACCCCTCCTCTCATAAACCGCAAACACTCTCATTTGACCGCAATGAACCGCCCTCCACAGACCCTTTAGCCAGGAATAAAACCTCCTAATACCTCATCAAGCCAGTTAACCATCATAAATAATCGATCAACAGCCAATACCGAATAAAAACCATCCTGCCATTAGCCCCAAATACCTCATTAAGCCTACTCATCTCTCCTCCACAAAACACCACAATCCCGAAAGGTCCATTCCGATCAATGATTGATTGCTGTTGTTTTCTCAAAGTTTTAGCTCAAGGACAAGTAAATTCATTTGTTTCAATATGCCAAGTGGGGCAATCCTGTCGCTCTTCACCCCTCCTACAATTGGGGAAATTGATCCTACACCTATCTCATCCCTTGTCGCACTCACATTCATTGAAATCATACAGGGGCAACCCCCTTTCTTCTCTAGTGTATGGGTCAGAAGCAGTTCTTCTCATCAAGGTTGAAATACCCTCTCTACGAGTAGTCATGGAGGCCAGGTTAGAAGAAGCAAAATGGATCCAAGCTCGTCTAGATCAACTGAATCTCATTAAAGGGAAAAGAATTGCTGCCCTGCGCCATAGCCAGTTGTACCAACAAAAGATGAAGGCAGCTTTCGGCAGGAAAGTTCGTCTTCGAGAATTCGGCGAAGGAGACCTTGTACTCAAAAAGATCCTACCTATCCAGACTGACTCCGTGGGAAGTTGATACCCACTTATGACGGTCCATATGAAGTCAAGAAAGCTTTTTCCAGAGGAGCGCCGATACTCATAAACATAGACGGCGAAGACCTCAGGAATCCAGTCAATTCAGATCAAGTGAAGAAGTATTATGCCTGAAAGAAATAGAGAAAAAAAAGAGAAAGACAAGCCAAGTAAGAATTAGCTCGCTAGGTTGAAAACCCACAAAGGGCGGCCTAGGCAAAATCAGAGCAACCCGGTGGATTGTAAACCCGCAAAGGGCGATCCAGGCAAAAATTAGGGTCTGAAAACTTAGGCATGAAAAGTAAAGAAAGGCATACAACTCTCCTACAAGCTTGGATGAGGGAGTGATCAAGGTCAAGGACATAGATGTTTGGCACTGTTCCACAGAGACGGACAGTCAGAATTCAGCTTCTCTCCTTTTTCGTGTCTTTTTACAGTTTAAACTTTCAAGTGTAATAAATAATCGGCGTAACTTCTTGTGCGACCGGTTTCCACATTAATAAAGTTCAAATTTCTCGTATCTGTTCACTCTTTTATTTTCTGCTTTTTCTGCTCAAAATAAACGTTTTATGATGATGATGGTCCTGAACTGTAAAACATGTGCATATATCATAGAGCATTGCAAATCATTACGAGATTCTTAAGAGTCCTGAGAGAAAGCACATCCTCAAAATCAGTCAATCATGCAAGAGAGCAACTACATCCACGATTGCTTCAAACTACCAAAGTCAAGACCAACATGCACTCGGCCCATGAGCCCCGCAAGTCCAACAGGTTCCTCAGTCTCGTGTCATGAGTGTCGCGGGTTGGCTGAACCAGCAAAAATAAAAAAAAAATAAGCAAAAAAAGGCAATAAACAAACACAGTCATGCATTACATTCATCATGCATAAAATCATGCATTTATCAGACATAAAAATAATGATAATAAAGTAAAGAAAAAGAGAAATTCAGGCATTTGCATTCATCATAAGAGAAAGAAAAAGAAAATAGCAATCATGGCATTTGCATCATGCATCTCATAGAAAAAAACAAAACGAAGCCTTCCATTGCATACACTGGCATTCCATGCGGTCAAACCAGACCTTTGTGTCCTTAAACCAGACCTTTAGGGTCCATAAACCAGACCAATATGCAGACACATATTGCTCCATAAACCAGGCTTGTCGGCCCATAAACCAGACTCGTTGTGGTTCTTAAATCAGACTAATGTCAAGTCCATAATTTAGCATTCCATCAAATAAACCAAGGCATTTCACAACTCTCAAGCATTGCATTTGCATACCCGCACTTCATAAATAAAAAAAAGCAACCATCAAGGAAAGCCAAAAGAGAATATCAAAAGCGTCCAGCATTGCATGCATCAGCGTCACATGCATCCACGTAGCATACATCTGCATTACATTTGCATAACCGCATCTTGTGCATTCATCACATGACGAAAACCAAAGTAAAAGAATCAAGAATAGCATCTCATTGCATTGCATACACTTGCATAACATGCACTCATACTCCATGCACTATTCCTTGCATCAACTAACGTATGCAGGTACCTCAATCCAATACAGCAGCCTCGGTCATTTCAAATCAACCAATCAGCAGAATTTGTGAGCCCTCTGTGCTCCCCCTGAGCCCTCTGCGCTCATCCTGAGCCCTCTGTGCTCCCTCTAAGCCCTCTGTGCTTATCCTGAGCCCTCTGTGCTCCATCCTGAGCCCTCTGCGCTCATCCTGAGCCCTCTGTGCTCCATCCCGAGCCCTCCGCGCTCATCCTGAGCCCTCAGTGCTCCTTCTTTACTGCATTCTTTACCGCTTTATTTCCTGCTTTTGCACGCCAAGTGCCCATTTACTTTTCTGTTTGCACGCCAAGTGCCCATTTACTTTTCTGTCGGCACGCCAAGTGCCCATTTTACCTTTCAGTCCGCACGTCAGTGTTCATTTACAGGATTCGTGAATCCCTTCAGGACCCAAGTGTCCCTTCAAAAACAGACTTCACCTCGCATTCGAGCTGCGGGTAAGTCCTTCAGACCCCGAGTTGTCCTTCAGACTAGTTGTGTCAGCCTAAGACACAGTGGACGTCCTTCATGGTCAGCATATCAGTTCCGGATCTGATCTTGACCCATCCTGGCCGCTCGGAAAAGGCCACCCCCCAAGCAGACCGTTTTACTAGTACCGTTGCTAGTTTGCGTTCCATCAGACCCATTGGTCCATCAGGCTTAGGCATGCCCTTCAGACCTCGTCGGTCCTTCAGTTTAACTCCAATCAATGCGCCAAGCATCGACTGCAAATTAGACCTTCAGAGCCTTAGTGCTCCTTCAGACCCTGAGCGGTCCTTCAGAGCCTTAGTGCTCCTTTAGACCCTGAGTGGTCCTTCAGAGCCTTAGTGCTCCTTCAGCTCCCGAATGGTCCGTCATTTTCTCTCTCGGTTAATGCGCCAAGTTTTAACCGTTCCCCGTTTGTTCTCAAGCCCATCTATTCAAAAAAATATAAAAAAAAGAAAAAGAGGAAAATTCGGGTTTCCCCAAGTGGACAAAATCGGTATAATTTCTGAATTCTTTATCTTCATTTTGCCTTGGAATATGTTTCGGCCAATTCATATTCCTCGTTAAAATTCAGATAAAGAGGGGCAGCTGTCATACCCCAATTTTGTCCGGCTTAGGTCCAAACCCTAATTTTCCACACAAAAATAAATTATGCATCATTTTTAGGGTTAGAATGCACGTTTTGGGAGGTTAGAGTCAAAAAGGGCATTTTGGTCATTTCTCACAAAAGGGTCTCTAAAAACAATTTTTGCAATAGGCCTCATGTATCAAATTAGGGTTTTTGAAAAAATATGTTATGCATGCATGGCAAGCTTTGGAAAATATTTTATGCATGCATGGCAAAGACCTAAAAGCATTTTTTTGGAAAGCAAAAATCAATTTCTATTTTGTTCTTATGGCCAAGAATCGATTTATACCTTTTTCCTAAGCCATGAAAATCGATTCTTTATCTCACCTATAGGCCAATAATCGATTTCCCTTGCCTATGTTTAAAGCATGAAATCGATTTCTACACATACTCATGCAAAAGCTAAGAATCGATTTCCTTAAATTTTAAAAGACTATGAAATCGATTTTCAAGATCTCCAAATGTCCTGAAAATCGATTCCTACCTTTTTCCATAGGCCATATAATCGATTCTTATCATTTCCAAAGATAAAGAATCGATTCCTACATATTTCCAAAGGCCACATAATCGATTTTCAGGATCTCCAAATGTCCTGAAAATCGATTCCTACCTTTTTCATAGGCCATATAATCGATTCTTATCATTTCCAAACATAAAGAATCGATTCCTACATATTTCCAAAGGCTCAAACAATCGATTCATCATTGCAATAAATGTTTTTTTAAAAATTCTACGCTTTCCTAAGCCTATAAATAGGCAGCCTCAAATCACATTTGGAGGAGGACACAGACACACATCTCACGAGATCAGAGAAACACACACATTTCACGAGATCTGGGAAGACAACTCTCGCAAATCTCATTTTCCAGTTCTCCGCTTCATTTTTGCTCTATTCGCGCCGTTGGTCCATCTGAGCTGATCTCCTGCAAGGGTTAGTCGGGGTTTGCGTTCTTCAGAGTTGTAATATCTGTCTTCATCAGAGGTATTTCAGTCTTTTCGTTTGTTAATATTTATTTATTGTGATCCATGTGATTTAACTTAGCTATAGCGTTTATCTACTCGTTCTTGTATATTATCGTCCATTGTTGATGACGAACCATATGATTCGCACTTATGCCTAGTGCATCATGTTCTAAGTGGTGAAGATGGTCTCGGGTGATTCAGCTTGCCCCTTTCAAACCCTTTCAAAAAAATTTCTAGAACTACGTCGCTTTGATTCCCGTTTGGGATACGTAGGAGCGAGTCACGTTCTCGTCAAGCGCCACAAATAAAAATTCTTTTCACCCCCCTAAACCAATCATTTTCATAAAAGAAACAAAAATCATTTTCAAACCCATTGTTGCTAGTAGCTCATCAGAGCCTCTGTTCGTTTAGCTATTAGTGACAATGTCCTTTTCTCCTAAAAATAATAAACGATGATCCATCATAACCTTTGTTAGTTTGATCATCGTGCGAATCAATCTCTTTCGAAAATCACTTTCAAAAAAGATAATAAAAAACGAGTTGTTATCAATAGTCCATCAGAACCTTCGTTCGTTTGACTAGCGGTACAACTCTCTCTTTTGAGTATTTAGTAAGTGATTCATCATAGCCTCTGCTAGTTTAATCATTCACTAATGCTCGTCCTATTTCAAAAACTCACCAAAAAAGATTAAAAAACAAAAAACTTTTCAAAGACAGCCAAGAACTACGTAGCTTTGAATTCTCCATCGCACCAGGAGATACGTAGGAGCGGGCCATGTCCCGTCAAGCACTTTTTTCTAAAAACCCTTTTTTTCCCCCTTTCTCACCAAAAATAAAATTTCCAGTAAGTTTTCTCATTCGTCTTTAAACAAGAAATAAATAGGCAAATCTAGGTATTTTTCAAATCAAACGTTAAAACCACACATTTAATTAGAGGTTCCCTTTCGGTAGAAAGGACGTGCGCGGTGCTAACACCTTCCTCGCGCGTAATCGACCCCCGAACCTATATCTCTAGTTTTCAATGACCATCCGCTTTGTCCAAAAGACCTTTTTTCAATGTTTTGGTCTTAAAATTAAAATATTGGTGGCGGCTCCAAAATTATTCCACGTTGTACATTGAGAAACCCAAAGCGGGATTTTTCGGGGTGCAACAAATGGTATAGAATGTTACTTACCTCTTCTTCCGGAATGCATCTTCTGAACACCCCATCAGCTCCCCTTTTAAAAAGCAGCGGCTCGTCCCAGTAATACTGTTTGAGATCATGGAAGAATTTCTTCTTCCGCTGATAATTTAAATCTGGGGGGAGTACTCCTGCTGCAAGGTAGTTTACAAAATCTGCATACCATGGTGCTTCAGATTTGATCAATGAGAAGAGTTGATCATCCAGAAATGTATCATTAAGCGGCAACTCTTCTTCTTTTGTTCCTTGTAGACGGGACAAATGATCAGCCACAACATTTTCAACACCTTTTTTATCCCTTATTTCAAGATCAAATTCTTGTAGGAGTAAAACCCATCGGATCAATCTCGGCTTGGCATCTTTTTTGTTTAACAAATATTTTATGGCCGAGTGATCAGTAAAAATGATGATTTTTGAACCTACCAGATATGATCGAAACTTATCAACGGCAAAAACTACCGCCAATAATTCTTTTTCAGTTGTGGCGTAATTCATTTGTGCCTCGTCTAAGGTCCTGCTTGCATAGTATATGGCATGCAATTTTTTTTCTTTTCTTTGTCCCAAGACTGCCCCAACTGCATAGTCGCTTGCATCGCACATTATTTCAAACGGAAGATTCCAGTCTGGTGGCTGTATGATCGGGGCAGTAACTAAACCCTTTTTCAACCTGTTAAAAGCTTCAAGACAAAGATCGTTAAAAATAAATGCTGCATCCTTAAGGAGCACACTTGTCATAGGTTTTGAAATTTTTGAGAAGTCTTTTATGAACCGACGGTAGAAACCCGCATGGCCTAAAAAGCTTCTCACCTCTTTTACTGTGGTGGGAGGTAGCATTTTTTCAATCACTTCAATTTTTGCACGGTCGACCTCAATACCTCTATGAGAAATTAAGTGCCCTAGGACAATTCCTTCATTAACCATGAAATGACACTTTTCCCAGTTTAGAACTAGGTTCACCTTCTCACACCTTTTTAAGACTTTTTCCAGATTGGCTAAACAGTTTTCAAAATTTGACCCATGGACGGAAAAATCATCCATAAACACTTCCAGTATGTTCTCAACAAAGTCTGAGAATATGGACATCATACACCTTTGAAAGGTAGCGGGAGCACTACATAGACCGAAGGGCATCCTTCTATAGGCATAAGTGCCAAAAGGACATGTGAAAGTTGTTTTTTCTTGGTCGCTAGGGTGGATGGGAATTTGGAAAAATCCCGAATAACCATCCAAATAGCAGAAATGTGAGTGCCGCGCTAACCTTTCTAGCATTTGATCAATGAACGGGAGAGGGAAGTGATCTTTCCGGGTAGCTTTGTTAAGCTTTCTGTAATCAATACACATTCTCCATCCCGTGATTGTCCTTGTGGAAATGCATTCATCCTTTTCATTTTTAATAACTGTTAAGCCTCCCTTCTTAGGTACTACTTGAACAGGACTAACCCACTTACTATCGGAAATAGGATATATTATCCCAGCATCAAGGAGTTTTAAAACTTCTTTTTTTACAACCTCTTTCATGTTTGGGTTTAATCTTCTTTGATGCTCGACAGAAGGTTTATAGTCCTCTTCCAGTAGTATTCTGTGTATGCATATTGACGGATTTATTCCCTTAATGTCCTCAATAGTATACCCTATGGCTCTGGGATACTTCTTGAGAACATTAAGTAATTTCTCAGTCTCATTTTGTTTCAAATTTGCATTTACAATTACTGGAAAAGTAGAATTAGGGCCAAGAAACTCATACCTGAGAGATGATGGTAAGGGCTTCAGTTCTATTTTTGGTGTTTCTTTTGGGAGAGGTCGAGGTTTCTCCTCACCCAAAGTTTCAGTACCCAATTCTTGTGATGGTGGATTTTCATCCAAAAGTTTTATGTAGAATTGGGTTTCCCCTGCCGCATTTGTATTTGTGTTGCCTAAAAGGCAATCTTCCAGACTATCTTGTGAAGATGATGCTAAAAAGCAGTCTCGCACGCAATAGTCTACAATATCAATCCTGCAGCACGAGTCTTTTACAGATGGACTCTTCATGAAGTTTGAAACTTCAAACTCAACTTTTTCATCCCCCACATTAAAAACCAACTTACCGTTTTTAACGTCAATTATTGCCCCTGCAGTAGCTAAAAAAGGCCTCCCTAGAAGAATAGGAATTTGGGAGTCTTCTTCAATTTCCATTACAACAAAGTCCACCGGTATAAAAGTTTGCCCTACCTTGATAGGGATATCCTCTAAGATTCCAGTGGGGTATTTAACGGAACGATCTGCCAATTGTATTGTCATTTTTGTGGGTTTAAGTTCACCTATCCCTAGTCTATTGCAAAGAGAAAGAGGCATCAAACTCACACTGGCTCCTAGATCGCACATCACTCTGTTTATAGTTTCACTTCCAATCACACAAGGTATGGAAAAACTACCTGGATCTTTGAGTTTTTGTGGTAGCTTGTTCTGGATAATTGCACTACATTCCTCTGTTAATGCAATCGTCTCATAGTCGTCTATTTTTCTTTTCTTGGATAAAATTTCTTTCAAAAATTTAGAGTAAGACGGCATTTGAGACAATGCATCAGTGAAAGGAACGTTGATGTAAAGCTTTTTGAGCAAGTCGACAAACCTTTTGAATTGCTCGTCAATTTTGTTTTTTGCAAATCTTTGGGGGAAAGGAATGGGTGGTTTGTATGGTGGAGGGGGGATGTGTGGTTCTTCTATTTCTTTTTCTGGTTCTTTCCCTTTTTCTTTCTCTTCTAGCTCACCTGGTAAATTATGTTTTTCACTCACAATTTTTTCTTGGTTTGCTCTTGGTTCCTCTAATTGTTTTCCGCTTCTAAGGGTAACGGCATTTATTTGGCCTTTTGGATTTTGTTCTGGTTGCCCAGGAAATACCCCTAAAGTCTTAGAGGATGAAGCTACCTATGTTGCCACTTGAGTTATTTGATTTTCAAGCATTTTATTATGAGTGGAAATAGAATCGACTTTTGATACTAATTTGATAAGTGTGTCATTCAAATAACCAGTTTGATTTTTGAATTCTTCATTTTGTTTTGTTTGAGATGACACAAATTTTTCCATCAAAAATTCCAAGTTCGACTTTTGCGGGTTGTTTTGTGGGTTGTTAAAAACCCTTTGATTTTGAAAGACAGGAGGTGGTCTAGGTGCTGGATTGGGTGGAGGATTTTTATAAGAAAAATTTGGATGATTCCTCCACCCAGGATTATAAGTATTTGAAAACGGATCTTCCTTTTGAGCATAGTTAATATGCTCGTTTCCAGCACTAGATGCCTCAAGCTGGCATTCAGCTCCAATATGGCCAACAACCCCACATAATTCACATGGTGGAGTAATAGGAGAAGAAGTTTGTGAGACGGCACTTACATTTAATTTTTCAAATTTTTGAAAAAGTGCGTCCACTTTTGAGGTAAGATGATCAACAACAGATATTTCATACTTACCTGGCTCTTTTGATGTGGCTGGCTTATTCGTTATGGCTCGCTCACTTGTCCACTGACAATGGTTTTGAGCCATATCTTCAACGAGTGCATAAGCTTCGGTAAAATTTTTGTTCATTAAAGCTCCACCTGCAGCTGCATCAATAGTCATTCTTGTTGCATATTGTAATCCATTATAAAAAGTGTGAACAACAAGCCATTTCTCTAGTCCATGATGGGGGCATAGCCTTAACATTTCTTTGAAACGTTCCCAAGCATCATAAAGAGATTCCCCGTCGTTTTGAGAAAATCGAGTAATTTGATTTCTCATCTGAGCTGTTTTACTCGGGGGAAAGAACTTAGCAAGAAAAATTTGTTTTAACTGGTCCCAGCTGGTAATGGATTCCGAAGGCAAAGAATGTAGCCATGCTCTTGCTCTATCCCTTAATGAAAAAAGGGAAGAGTTTTAGTCTTATGGCATCCGGAGGTACCCCGTTTAATTTGAGAGTTCCACAGTATTCTAGAAAAATTGAAATATGAAGATTTGGGTCCTCCGTGGGAGAACCAGAAAATTGGTTTTGTTGAACCATCGATAGCAGAGATGTTTTGAGTTCAAAATTATTTGCTTCCACATTTGGATGTACAATGGCAGCCGATGGTTCTGCTGAAGGTGTTGCGTACTCTTTGAGAGCACGATTTTCATTAGCTGCCATTTGGTTATCAGGAATTTCTCTCCTCCTTCTATGTAAGAACCTTTCGATTTCGGGAATTTGTTGAACAGTTTCACCGAAACTTCTGGTTCTTCGCATTCGAGGGACAAGAGAAGAAAAAGTAAAAATAAAGAAAATAAAATTTCAGTCTAACCGGTTTCGAAAAACTTAATTAATATCACTGCCTCCCCGGAAACGGCGCCAAAAACTTGATAGCCCCGCAAGTGCACGGGTCGTATCGCGTAATAAAAGAGTATCGGTCCACAGGGAGAGCCTAAGTGAATACCAATTTAATTTTTCAAAGTTTGATTAACTGAAAAGAAAGTGTTTTTAGAAAGAAGGAATGTTTTAGTAAAGTCTACTCACTCATGATCATTGTAGACAAAAGAGGAGAAAAGAAAATAAAAGGTTAAAACATAAAGTTAAATAGCGAGAAATAAAAGAAAGCGGTAAAGTGCAAAAATCATAAATAGCGGAATTGTAAATGACAAGAAAGTAAATTGCTTGAAAAGTAAATTGCCAGTAATTTACTTGACTTGGAAAGTTAAAGAGCAAGGAAAATAAAAGTGCAAGAAAGTAAATAACTTGGAAAATAAAGGTGCAAGAAATTAAATAGCAAGAATAGTAAATGACTTGGAAAATAAAGGTGCAAGAATTTAAAGGAGCAAGAAAGTAAATGACTTGGAAAGTAAAAGGGCAAGAAAATAAATAGCAAGAATTTAAAGGGCAAGAAAGTAAATGACTTGGAAATTAAAGGTGCGAGAAATTAAAGGAGCAAGAAAGTAAATGACTTGGAAAGAAAAAGGGCAAGAAAATAAATAGCAAGAATTTAAAGGGCAAGAAAGTAAATAAACAAGAATCATAAAAAGCATGAAGAGTAAATTGAAGCCATGAATCATTAGAGAGCCTTTGTCATTGATTTTCTAACAAAATTCAAGCTTAGTTACAAGTGAGGATCAAGCCTCTATTTGTAGGAAAATATGAGGGGCAAAATGGTCCAAAAGAGGAAAAAGTGGCAAATCAAGTTGGCCAAGGTAGTCATCAAAAAGCCATCCTCAAGTGGGCAAAAATATCCAATTTTGACTGCACAGTCGAAATTTGGATAGCAGATGCAGTCGAAGTCGAAATCTGGAAGACAGATGCAGTCGAAGTCGAAATCTGGAAGACAGATGCAGTCGAAGTCGAAATCTAGAAGACAGATGCAGTCGAAGTCGAAATCTGGAAGACAGATGCAGTCGAAGTCGAAATCTGAAAGACAGATGCAGTCGAAGTCGAAATCTGGAAGACAGATGCAGTCGGAGTCGAAATCTGGAAGACAGATGCAGTCGGAGTCGAAATCTGGAAGACAGATGCAGTCGCAGTCGAAATCTGGAAGACAGATGCAGTCGAAGTCGAAATATGAAAGACAGATGCAGTCGAAGTCGAAATCTGGAAGACAGATGCAGTCGAAGTTGAAATCTGGAAGACAGATGCAGTCGAAGTCGAAATCTGGAAGATCCAGTCGAATTCTGGGAGATCCAGTCGAATTCTGACCTGCTGAGACATAAGCAGTCGAAATTGCTTCAAAATAAAACCTGAAGGTAAAAAGTAAACATTTGTAGTAAAATAGATCAAAAATATAATTAAAATACTAAAAAGACTTAATAAAATAACTATTAAAAAGACTCTAAAAATAGACTTATCAGGATGGAGAAACCGTGATAGATTATTTTGTAAGAACTCTTGCAATTGTGAACAAGATGAAGACACGCGGAGAAATGGTTCAAGAATCAACTGTAGTAGAGAGAGAGAGAGAGAGAGAGAGAGAGAGAGAGAGAGAGAGAGAGAGAGAGAGAGAGAGAGAGAGAGAGGGGGGGGGGGATTGGGAATATTAGGGATTATGGATTTTTAGGTGAGGTGACAGTCCACATAAGCTAAACATCCATGTCACCTATTCCACATGTGAAAAATTATTTGTCTCATAAAATGCGACACACTAGCTTTAAAGTTATCTTAGGAACCAAATGAATAGTTCTAAATTTTCCAAGGGCTATTTTAAAAAAATTCAGGACCAAAATGGATATTCGATGTATTTGCAGGGACAAAATGATATTTAAGCATAAAATTAAAATAGGACTTCTTCTTCTCTAATATCACAATCTAAAAGTTAAACTTTCTACTCTTTTAACCTCCATAAATTCTTTCTCCTAATCAAACATGGATAATATCCCCCCTTCACTATCAACTCATATAGTTTTTACCGGTTCCTCAGTTAGCCAATAGGATGTAAATGCACGTTTTAAAAGATAAATAACAGAAATGAAAAAATAGTTAAATGTAAAGAAGGATTTTTTATGGTGGAGGGATCTTCTTTTTATTGGGCGAAGATGTGATCGTAAAGGGGTGGTTTAACGATTGTGTTAGAAAAGGTTTGGGGGCTAGTGAGGCAGTGAATTTTTGGAAACATCATTGGTTAGACAATCAACCTTTGCACCTTGATTTTCCTACTTTATTTACATGTTTTCAGGATCAAAATATGACAGTTGCAGCAGCTTTTCATTGGGTGAATAGGTGATGTCAGTGGCTTTTTGAGAGCTTTTATTGTCGCCGCATGTGATTGTAGTCGAAGATGCAACATCCTGTCCATTTTGTATGCAGCGAAGTGAGTCCTTGATGCATCTGTTATTTCATTGTGATTTGGCTAAAGAGGTGTGGGCTAAGATAGGGGACTGGTTCGGCTTGCAGCTTCACCATTGTAATAATATTGTCGATCATTTTCGTTTGTTCGGAGAAACGTATTCAGGGAAGGTGAACAAGAGAAAGTATATTATTTTGTTAGCAACATGATGATGTATTTGGCTTGCTAGGAATTTTAAAGGGGAATCACCTGTGGTAGGCTCCACTGTATCCTATGTTACATGTCTTTCGTGAAGTTGGTTTATTTATGGGGTGAGTACATTCTAGTTATTCTGCTTCATCCTAGTGGCTAAATGCCTTTTTGTTTCTAAACAATTTGTAATTGGTTTTTTAAGCACACCTAATGCTTCAATTTCAATGAATCATTACTTATTGAAAAAAAATGTAAAGAAAAAAATTTGTATTTTAGCCAAACAAAAAAATAAAACATAAACAGAAAACAAAAATTGAAGAAGAACAATGGATGAAAACTAAACTCATAAGAGCATCCACAATTGGGGGTTCTTATCTCTTAAGAGTTGGAATCTTATAGGTATCCCCATTGTGGAGATTGAAATGTGGGTATCTATTAAGATGAAACTCTTGCATAAGAAACTCTCTCTCTCCTCTGACACAGAGACCCACACACTTACATTTCATGTGTCATAATATAAATTATTATTAAAATGTAAAACGATAAAAAGTTTGTGGGACTCATTTAGTAAATTTTGTTGGGATTCTGAATTGGAGATATGAAGTTCTTATATAAGTACTACTTTAAAAAATTATAAATAATTATTGCCAAAAAAAAATTATAAGTAAATCATGTGTACACGTGAGACATATTTAATGACTCAATTTGGATTTCTCCATTGAGGATGCTCTAACAGGACTTTCTGCGAAAGAAAACATAAGAGACATGTGTCCTTTACACAAATACACGTGTCCTCAAGCTTATTTTTGAGTGATAGGGTGATAACAAGTTTTTTTTTTGTAAACCAATGTATCCTCCACGGCGACTGTGGAGACTAATCCTTTGAGGTATCTGAGATCCATTTAAGGGGTTGAACTCTCGCAACAAATGTTTTTCCATACACACCGGTCAGGGAACGAACCCAGAACCAAATGGTTAAGGGACCCAAGTATCTACCACTTGTGCTACGTTATGTTTTTAAGTAAACCCGGGTATCTACTGCATGGACAGCAGTGACTAATTCCTCGCTCATTATATGTGCCTCGAGGGGCAGAACAGCTGGCCTAGAGTTTTAACGCTGCTCTGTACCCAATGCGGGAATCGAACCCCCAACTCTTGATTAATGGAGGTTCAGCCCCAACCGCTTAATCCCAGGCTCTGGGTCAGGCATGACAACATAACCCGAACCAGCGGGTACCCACCCGACCCCGCCCCGGGTTTGACGGGGAAAACCCACTTTGACCGGGGACGGGTTTGGGTTTGGGGATGTCGATACCCACCCCGTCCCCGCCCCGAACCCGCTCGACAAAACATAAATTAATTATTTTATTTTATTTTATTTCATGCATATTTACTCATTCATTTTGTTTCATAAATTTTGTTTATTTTTAATTTTGATCTATTTCCTATAGAAAAATCTATTTTAATACTTTTAACTTTATTTTATCATTGTATAATTATTATTATTTTATTTCATTAATTATTATAATTATATTTTTTTTATTTTTTTTATAAATTTGTGGCGGAAACGGGTACTCGCGGGAAATCCCTCCCCGTTTGGGACAGAGTTGGGGCATACCACTACAAGAAAAATGCGTTTTTCAGGCGGAAAAAATCCGCCGGAAATGCACCAAATCCGTCGGAAAAGTGACGTTTCCGGCGGATTTTTTCCGCCGGAAATCTGCCGGTAAAACGCTCGTAGGTAATATTTTCCGGCGGAATTTCCGCCGGTAATTTCCGGCGGATTTTTCCGCCGGTAATTTCCGGCGGATTTTTTCCGCCGGTAATTCACATTTCCGGCGGAATTTGTTTAAATAAAAAACAATTTTTTTTTGAAAAATCCGCCGGAAACGCGCATTACCGGCGGATTTTTCCGTCAGTAATTTCCGACGGATTTTTCCGCCGGTAATGGGCGTTACCGGCGGATATTTTATTTTTTTAAAAAAAAAAATTATTATTTTTTAAGTCTTTTCGAATTTTAAAATTTAGTATGTAATTTAATAACAAGTAAGAAAAATGAAAATGAGGTAGAATATGAGAAAAATGATATAGAAGAGAATGAGAATGAATAAAGGAATGAGAATGAAGAAGTAGGAATGAATAAGAAGGAAAAAGAGTATGAGAAGAAATAATATAGGAGAAAATAAGAATGAAGAAGTAAGAAAGAATAAAAATGAAGGAGTGAGAATGAATGAGAATGAAGAAGAAAGAGGAAATATAGAAGATAGATATGTAGAAAAATTTATGGAGATTGGAGAGTATGAGAAAGAAGAAGAAAGATAAGGTAGGGAGGGAAAGTGTAGAAATGAATGAGAATGAAATAAAGAGTGAAATGAGAGAATGAGAAGAGTGTAGGAGACAGTTTTAAATATAGGCATTTTCGAACGGTTCCGGCGGATTTACCGGCGGTTTTTTCGGTCGGAAATGTACATTACCGCCGGATTTTTAAAAATAAATAAATAAATAATTTTTTGAGAAATCCGCCGGAAATGTGCATTACCGGCGGATTTTTAAAAAAAAAAAAATTTTTTTAAAAATCCGTCGGTAATGTACTTTTCCGGCGAATTTTTAAAAATAAATAAATAAATAGTTTTTTGAAAAATCCGCCGGAAATGTGCATTACCGGCGGATTTAAAAAAATTTTAAAAAAACCGCCGCTAACGTACATTTCCGGCGGATTTTTAAAAATAAATAAATAAATAATTTTTTGAAAAATCCGTCGGAAACGTACATTACCGGCGGATTTTTAAAAATAAATAAATAAATAATTTTTTGAAAAATCCGTCGGAAATGTGCATTACCGGCGGATTTTTTAAAAAAAAAAAAATTTTTAAAAATCCGTCGGTAATGTACATTTCCGGCGGATTTTTAAAAATAAATAAATAAATAATTTTTTGAAAAATCCGCCGGAAATGTGCATTATCGGCGGATTTGAAAAAATTTTAAAAACCGCCGGTAACGTACATTTCCGGCGGATTTTTAAAAATAAATAAATAAATAATTTTTTGAAAAATCTGTCGGAAATGTACATTACCGGCGGATTTTTAAAAATAAATAAATAAATAATTTTTTGAAAAATCCGCCGGAAATGGGCAATACCGGCGGATTTTATTTAAAAAAAAAAATTATTTTAAAAATCCGCCGGAAACGCGCATTATCGGTGGATTTTTCCGCCAGTAATTTTCGGCAGATGTTTTCCGCCGGTAAAGCATTTTTCCGGCGGATTTTTTTTTTAAAAAAGAAAAAGTTAAATATATGTTTTTAAAAAAATCCGCCGGAAAGTCTATTTTTTCGCCGGAAATTTACCCGCCGGGAAAATCCGCCGGAAATGCCAAGTTTCCGCCGGAACCGTACCGGCGGAAAAAATCCGCCGGAAAAAATCCGCCGAAAAAACGCGTGTTTCTTGTAGTGTACAAAACCCGACCCCGATATAGGTAGGGGCGGGGACGGGGAATGCCAAACCCCCCGACTCGCCCCTTTGCCATGCCTACTCTGGGTTTTGTGCTGCGTTATGTTGGTATAACAAGTTTTATATTGGCTAAAGTGCTCCCGGGGTCCCTTATCTTTATTTAAAGTAACGAATTAGTCCTTTATGTTTTTTTTGTCCCAAATAAGTCCTTTATCTTTCAAATTTTTGACACATAAATCCTTTTCCGTTAACAGTGCTGATTTATGTGTCCAAAAAAAGGATTTATGTGTTAAAAATTTGAAAGATAAAGGACTGATTTGGGACAGAAAATGATTTGTGTGTCAAAAATTTAAAACATAAAGGACTGATTTGGGACAAAAAAAAGATAAATTACCAAATCGTTACTTTAAATAAAGATAAGGGACCCCGAGAGCACTTTAGCCTTTTATATTTAAAAAAGCAATTGTCCAATAAAAGGTTATAAAAATGATCCAATCCATAATAAGAAGCGTACGCATCCTACTACCGTATCACCGCCATAAATATCTCCCTCTCTAACGAAAAAGATGAACACGACGGAATGCTCCTCCAAATCAATACAATGTTCCAGATCCTTCCACAACCTTCTCTCATTTTCATATTTATTCCCTTCCCTTCCACCTTTTTCATTCTCATTTCTTCAACTCCACCCACTTCCTTCTCTCTCTCTCTCTCGCTGAAAAAAAACCATCTAGTTTTTTTCTCTTCAATTTCCGATGGCTTCTGATCAAGATATCTCCGAGCTATCCTCTCTATTCGCAAGGCTCATTCACATCACTAACATGTCCCTTCGAAGAAGGTTTAACGAAAACCTAAATCACGATTCTGAAAATTCTCACCCGGAAAGAATTCTCTTATTGAATCCACTCACACAGGGAATGATGATCATCGACGGAACTTCAAGTCTCGAATCTCTGTTTCGTGACCTCGCTGCTGGGAGTACCAAAAGTGGTCAACCACCGGCTACAAAAGAGTCAATTGAGGGTTTACAGAGTGTTGAAATTGGGGAAAGTCAAGGAGAAGGAGAGTGTGTTATTTGTTTGGAGGAATTTGAAATTGGTGGTGTTGTGAAAGAAATGCCTTGTAAACATAGGTTTCATTGTAATTGTATTGAGAAATGGTTAGGGATTCATGGTTCTTGCCCTGTTTGTAGGTTTGAGATGCCTCTTGATAAAGAAAAGAAGAGTGATGAAGAGGAGGGAGAGAGAAGGAGTGGTGAAGTTTGGGTTAGTTTTTCTTTCAATGGTGGCAATAGAAGAACTCAGGAGGATCAAAATCAAAATTCTGCTGCTGATTCAATTGATTCAACTTCAAGCCCTAGAAGTGATGCTGATGTAGAGACTAGTTCATGAAGATAATTTTTACTTTGAATTAGAATGTTGTTTTTAGATTTGGAGAAAGAATATATGTACATGCACAATTGCACAAAATTGTTTTTACATGTTGGAATATATGAGTGATCAATTTTCCCCTTATACCCTAATTTTTCGTAGTATTCTGTTATCATTTTAATACTTGCAAATGAATCTTATATTAATCTAATTGTTAAGAATCAATCATACAAAAGGAAATAGGAGAAAAATATGAAGGCTTGGAGAGGTTAAGAATATCATTTGACAAGTTTGAAGAGGGGAATAAAAGAAATTTACATTGCAAAAGAAGATACTTTTGATTTTTCAAAGCACACTGTGTTAGGCTTCTAAGTCCTAAATGCAGCCTAATTTTTTCACACAGAGATTTTGCACACAAGTAACCAAGAAAATTCATTATGTATTGTCTTGGACATTTAAACCAGAAATTGCTTCCCTTTCTCTGAGAATCTTGATACCTTGGTATCTTCCTAGCATCAAAAGGGTGGCCATAGGATTTGTACCTGGTGACTCTAAAAAAGTTGAACCATCCAGTACTCTCAATCCCTTTACACCATAAACATTATAGTGCTTATCAACAACAGATCCAACTGTGCAACCTCCATGATAGTGATAGATAGTTCTCACATTTTTCTTGCAGAATTTTCTAGTATCAATAATGTCAGTAGATGCCATTTTCTTTTGCTGTGACTCACCAAGGAAAAATGCAATAGACTTAGACTTTGCAATTTGGTTAAGTAGTTTGATCATCTTAACACATTCTTCCATGTCATTTTCATTTGCTAAATAGTTGAATTTCACAGAAGGGTTCAGCCTAGGGTCTGTGTTGTTCAGTTCAAGCATTCCTCTTGCAAAAGGCATTGCTAATTTAGCAGCAATATTAACTCTTGATGTATTGACACTTAGTGGAAGTATTGATGCTTCAACTATGATTTTTAAATCATCTGTTATGCCAGCAATTTGTGGTGGATCAGGAAGTCTATTTTGTGGTTTAGAATCCACTAAGATTGCTATGCAAGGGTTGTCTTGCATTCCTTTACCAACCTCTTTCATGTCATGAACTAGTGGAATGTTGAAACTTCTTAATTGTTCTTTTGGTCCTATGCCACTTAGAAGAAGAAGTTGGGGGCTACCTAAAGCACCTGCTGATAATATAACATCACCTCTTGAACTTGAATTCTTTGGTTTCCTGATGTAAGCTTCATGAGTTTCTTCTAAGCTGCCATTACTCTTTATGAACTTTATACCCTTTGCCCTTGTTTCATTCTTGTTACCTACAACAGTATTATAGTTGTCACAATTCAAGAATGAATATAAAAAATGCTAATAGTATTTTAGTGTTTCATTCATGACTAAAAAATGCTAATGTTAACCAGTTAGTATACATAGTTGCAGGTAGAGGTGCCAATTTTGGCTCAATCCAACGGGTCGGCCCGATGATCCAGTGTTCTGGGCTGGGTTGGCTAAATAGAGGCCCAAGAAAGAACCAAGCCGTTTTTGCCCATCGTAGTTGGGCCATTGGCCAAGATGAGTGCTAATTTGTGTTTTTTAAACACTTTTTGTGATTTCCTACACAAAAAAGTTGGACTGGGCTGACCCGGTCTGCTGACCTAATTTTTTGGGCTAGGGTATAAATAACACAACTCAATAGATAATTGGGCTAATCCAACACAGCTCGCTTTTGCGTTTTAGCCCAATAGGCTAGGCCGTGCTGGACAGCCAGTTTGACGGCTCTAATTACAAAAAGGATAGAACTTGCGTACAATAGTACAGGCAGTGTTACCTACTAAAAATAAAGCATAATTAATCTATTTATTAATAAATAAAAGGGTATTGGTGTATGAGGAACATTAGAACAGTTCCTGTAGCATTGCACCTAACTTTAGTTATTAAAGAAAATACCTTTGTTTTTTTTTGTTCTTACCATTATGATGAAAGATGATACTCTTAACTGTGGCATTTACAAGGACAGTGAGGGTATTTGGATTCCCGGCATCTAGAAGGTCAGCTGAGGTATGTCTCGTCCCAAATTGATCAAAAACACTCCCAGACATCTTGGTACCTTTGATATGTTCCAAAGTATAACCATTGTATGGTAAAATTCCTGCCTCAAGAATACTAAACACAGCAACAGATTGCCATGGTGTGAGAAAAAAAGGTGGAAAAACAACCTTTGATTCCACCCATTCATAAGCTTCTCTAACTAATTTCTTGTCCCAACCAACCTTGTCAACAAACTCCTCACTTGCTCTACTATAAAATCCTCCATTTATAGCTGATGATCCCCCAAGTACTCTTCCTCTGACATTCTCAACACCTTCCTGTGAAGTGAAACTTTGTGCCACTGAATTATGCTTGTCTGTTTGAATTAATGGAAAACCATAGTATCTTCTATTTATGACCAATGGATTTTCATATGGTGAACCACCTCTTTCTATTAATAGTACAGAGAATTTCTCTGATAAGGTAGCAGCCAATGGACAGCCACATGTGCCTCCTCCAACTATAATGTAGTCATAAGATTCACCTGCTACTTCCTTAACATCTGAAGTCATGTGCCATTGTCTCTTGTTCCCTAAGTGCCAGTTGAGAGACCAATCAAAACTATGTTACAAAATGGTTAAAAATAAAGCAAGTGTAGTGAGCTTTGTAGCTTACCTTGTCCTTGAGGTTCTGAAGGAAAAGAAAAAGCTGAATTTGCAAGTAAGAATAACAAAAGTATTGTGAGAGGCTTGTGAACTTGTTTAATTTGTGGAAGTTGTTCCATCTCTAGCAATGCAATTAGTTAGTATGCATTGAATTTGTGAGTAGATTTTATTTGCCAATGTGGGCTATTATTATAATTATTGGGTTTCTACTAGCTGGTGACACTAATTATTAAAGGTGTTTGTTAGCATCAAGTAATTAGAAAATGCGCATGGTTTTACTAATGATTCATTCTTTCTTTTTAGGCGACAACCACTGTCAGTTACGGATATGATGTTCTTCTCTAACATTGAATTTGATAGGTGGTTGTTATAAAAATGATGTGTTGGTTTTGTTATAATAAAACAATCCTGTGTGAATCGACTACATATATCTTGTTTTTGAGTTAGTTTACTTTAGTTATATTTTTAATCTTCATAATTTCACTTTCTTTTCTTGGTAAGGTCATGGAGACCTTTATACGATAAAAAAAACTGTAAATCATCACAACGTAGGTGGGAATGGTTTACAATGGAATAATGAAGTAAGTGGGTTCTTGAAAAGGATATTAAATTAGGGAGTGGCTTGAGCAACATACATGGTTGGATGCCTACAATACCCCATCCTCTTTTTTTTTCCCATCCTGACGACTAAGTTGTCGGAAGCAAAAATGGTTTTCAATATTTCACTTTTGGGAATGTAAAAAACACTACAAAAAAAACAGTGTTTAGCGACGGATTTTAGCGACGGATATGTGGTCCGTCGCTAAAATCAAAATTAGCGACGGATTTTACACAAAATTAGCGACGGATTGAAAACAAGGTATTTAGCGACGGAAATTGGTTAAATTAGCGACGGATTTAACATGGCGCGAAAATTGAAAAAAAAATTTGAATTAGCGACGGAAATCCGTCGCTAAATCCGTCGCTAATGTTTGGAAAATTGTGCCACTGACCGTTGCAGTTGATTTGACACGTGACAGACATTAGCGAGGGAAATCCGTCGCTAAATCCGTCGCTAACGGGTAATTTTTTTTTTATAAACCCGAATCCTTCCTCTTCCTCTTTCATTTCTTCCTCTTCCTCTTTCATTTCTTCCTCTTCTCCGTTTTTTCCTCTCTTTCATTTCTTCCTCTTCCTCTTTCATTTCTTCTTACCACCACCACCATCATCTTCTCCCTTCAACACCACACCACACCATCCTCTTTCATTTCCTCTTCTTCCTCTTTAATTTCTTTTCCTTCTCCATTTTCCTCTTCCTCTTTCATTTCTTCCTCTTCCTCTTTCATTTTTTCTTACCACCACCACCATCATCTTCTCCCTTCAACACCACACCACACCACCACCACCACCACCACACCATCCTCTTTCATTTCCTCCTCTTCCTCTTTAATTTCTTTTCCTTCTCCATTTTCCTCTTCCTCTTTCATTTTTTCTTACCACCACCACCATCATCTTCATCTTCTCCCTTCAACACAACACCACCACCACCACACCATCCTCTTTCATTTATTTTCCTTCTCCATTTTCCTCCCCAACCCCTTATCTCTCCCTCTTTCTATCTGAGACTAGCATTTTTTTTTTAAAAAAAAGAGATTAGCGACGGATTTCCATCGCTAAAATTGGTCAGTGTCACTGTCAAATCAGCTGCAACGGTCAGTGTGCACAGTGTTTAGCGACGGATTTTAGCGACGGATTTTCCGTCGCTAAAATTAGCGACGGATTGTATTCCCTCGCTACCCAATTAGCGACCAGCTTTTTAGCGACGGAATTGGTCCGTCGCTAATTCCGTCGCTAACAGTAATTAGCGAGGGAAAAACAGGCATTAGCGAGGGAAAAATCCGTCGCTAATGCGCTGTTTTTTTGTAGTGAAAAATGGGGAGTCTTGGCTAGTGTTATAGGCGCCGCCATGCGTGGTGTTCGAAGCCAATACCTAATCGGTGGGTGCTCCATAGCCGTATGGCTTGCATTGTATGGTCTCCATATATAGCCGGATTTTTTGGCTCACTTGGTGTTGTGCTTCTGGCACACTTGGTGTCGTTTGATCGGTGCAACGACGCCATTCTCCTTTCCCTCTTCAGGCCATCTTCTTCAACCTGTCTGTAGCCTTGAGAGGGTGACATCCTCAATCAAGTTTCTCCTCCTCAAGGTCTGCTGCAGACCTTATCCTCTCTCTTGGTGGTTGTGTGCCACCACCAACCTCTCAGCCTATAACCACTCACCGTCTAGTAGAGTCACTCCATCGGCTTTCCATCTAGATCTCCAGACTACAAATTCGTGCCACAAAATCCTTTGCTCACCCACCACAACCTAAGCCACTATTGATATCTATTAATAGAGGTGTCAATTTTGACCTAGCCTAACAGTTCGACTCGATAGCCTAATGTTCTAGGTTACGTTGGGTTGGGGTGGGTTTAGTAGTTGAGTGAAAAGTCTATTAGTTGAGAGAAAAAATGATAGTTAAAACAACTAACTTGTTTAGTAGAGGGGTGATTACGGATTTTGACGCTACAGTCTGTATCTTGTGCGGGGATTTTTAGGAGTCCTCCCTCCATCTCTTTTGTAGGTGCAGGTTTGCTTATGCAGTTTGGTATGCTATCGTCAGTTGGCTGGGCTTCGACTTTGTCATGCAGTATATATGATATTCCTTCCTTGTTTTTTCACTTCATCCATGTAGGTGGTCCATCGAGATGCTACGTGGTTTGATGTTCATCTGACATTCTGTTCTCTAGGTTATTTGGGACCTGAGAAATAAATGTATTTTTCTGGAGGTGTGCATGATTTTGGGCACTGTTTTGACAGAATTTTATCTCTATCTTGGCGGTGGTTTTCCCTCTTGTTTATTTTAAGTGGTATCCTGATCCTATTGACTGTATTTCTCGGAGATAGGTGTTACTTTATGTTGTTTGCCTTTTGTGGGGTCTGACTTTTCTCAATTGTATTTGAGTTGAGTACACTTTGTGGTTGGCTTATATATATAGACACACACCTTTTCCTTTAAAAAAATGTAGTAGTCGAAAGAAAATAGGATAGTTAAAACAACTAACTTCATTGTGTAAAAAAAAACAACTAACTTGAATTGAATTTAAATTCAAAACCATAGCTATATCTTTCTAAATATAAATTAATTTTCTTTGGTTTGTAGATGGAGTGGCAATTTCCACTAGAAACTCACGTACACAATTGTGAAGTTTCAGGTTCGAACCCGGAATATGATATACAACCTAACAATTTTAGTATTTACCAGCTGAGCTACGCCTTACGAATAATAACTGTAACATTGTAATCACGAAGGTAGGGTGACTTAAGATGATCTTTGGTTGAAGAAATATTTCATAATCAACCAGTTTGTCATACACCTCAATACCACATGAAACAGTATGGGTCCTAATTAACGCTTGGAATTTTTTTAAGTTTGGACCATGATTTTACATTGTGGTTGCTAGTTGCGGTTACCCTGTGATCTTTAATACAACGGTAAAATGCGAGTTAACGCGATCAATGTGACTGGAATAACTGTTGTGGATACCTCAAAAACCATTATGTTGCGGCCGCAATTAATTGCAGTAGTGAACCGCAATTTAGAACCATCGTTTGGACTGACTTAGAATTGCAAACCACATAACTTGATGCAGCCGCAATATTGCCATTGCAGAAATGTCCACAACTGTATCAGCCCGCAATTGCGTTGTGACTAAATTATAGAAAAAACTGCATCGCAATGCCGCATTGGATCGCATAAGGGTGCATCAGACTTTAAACAACTATATATTTTTGTTCAGCGAATTTTTTTTCTATCTTCATTTGTCTTTATATGATAACTATAGAGGGTATTTTGAAGAATTAAAGATACTTTAAAGATGAAGAGTTGATAATGAGATAAATATAAAGTTTTAGAGAGGAAATAAAAGACATGTGAATCATATGATAACTAATAAATTATAATATCCGATGTTAATAAAAAATAAATTCACGCCGTAATGATCGCTATACGCATCGCAACAACTGCAATATCCCCTATCGCAAAACCAGGGTTTGGACCTAAGCCATTAAGTGTGTGAATGACGAGGTCGAGATGATCAATGCGATGGCCAATTGAGGAGAGTTCATCTATAATGGAGCGAATGAACTGAAGATAGGAAGTGACTGAGGAGGATGTTTGGAAGGAAAGTTGTGTTTCTCCTTTACGTGATGAGGCCGCAGTATTTTCGTTGCGGTAGTGTCCGCATCAGCCTGCAATTGAAGTGTGATTTAAAATCACAGAAAAATTCGCATCGCAACGTACCGCAACGGTCGCAACGTAGTGGATCGCATAAGGTCGCATCAGACTGCATCAGCCCGTAATACACTATATAGTGGTCACACGAATTATTTGTCTATCTTCATTTGTCTCTATATGATAAATTTAGAGAGTATTTTAAAAGCATTGAAGATGTTTTAAAGTGATGAAGAGTTGGTAGTGAGATGGATATGAAAATTTAGAGAGAAAATTAAAGACATGTGTATTATAAGATAACTAATAAATTATAATATTTGATGTTCATAAAAGATAAATTCACGTCGCAACGACTAGTGGCGGATCTTAACGGAAATATTTAGGAGGGCCAAATTTAAAGATGATATTATTAATATTTGTCTAAAATTGAACAAATGTTCATGTTGTTTAAGTGGTAAATTCATGTTATTTAGCCAAAGCGCCAAGCCGCCAACGCTATTACATTATAACCGAAGTTTAAGTCAAAATATGTGTGTGTGTGTGCACTAGTGCAAAAAGGGGATTTAAAGTCAGGCGAAAAGGGGATTTAAAGTCAGGCGGGCGCTTGACTTTTATTAAGTCGACTTTGTATGTCTGGAGTTTTAAAGTCAAGCGATAGCCTGACTTCGTAAGTATGTTTTAAAGTCAAACATTTATTGCGCCTGACTTCGTAAGTATGTTTTAAAGTCAAACATTTATTCTTGCCTGACTTCGTATGTATGATTTAAAGTCAAGCATTTATTCTTGCCTGACTTCGTATGTATGATTTAAAGTCAAGCATTTATTCTTGCCTGACTTCGTATGTATGATTTAAGGTCAAGCTTTTATTATTGCTTGACTTTAAATCATACTTACAAAGTCAAGCAAGAATAAATGCTTGACTTTAAATCATACTTACGAAGTCAAGCATTTATTCTTGCCTGACTTCGTAAGTATGATTTAAAGTCAAGCCTAAACTTGCTTGACTTCGTATGTTTGATTTAAGGTCAAGCTTTTATTATTGCTTGACTTCGTATGTATGATTTAAGGTCAAGCATTATTGCGCCTGACCTTAAAAGTTTTTTTTTTTTTTTAAATTTTGGTTTAATCTATACACCCTGGTTATACAAATTTTTCATTAAAAAGAAGCGACTCCACTGGGGATCGAACCCAGATCTCTGGTCCCGTAGACCAGCGCCTTATCCATTGGGCCATGGAGTCATATATCAGTAAAGTAACGCTTAATGAATGTAACCAATCAAGTGCTAGTCAACTTGCATTCTCAAAATAGAGTAAAACATATATATTTCTCAAAACAAGCATAATTTCCCAAAACAACTCTGATTTCAACATTAACCTTGAAAATTCTCAAGGCAAACTAGCAGTATACACTATACATAGGCTGTTAGCAACAGGAAAATAACTAGAACAAAACAATTGGGATCTTAATAAAATTCATGATTTAAATTACATCAAGACTTTGCCTAATAGAACTGAATATTATACTTGTACACTGAATACAATGGCTAAGTTACAACATTAGGATCATGATGTAGAAAATACCTTAGCAGATACAAAACAATTGACAGCCTTCTGTGCTCAACCATATCCGGCAAAATATCTACAAAAATCTGAAGGAAGAAATAACATATCAGAAGATGGATATGCAAAGAGGGCCTTATCCATTGGGGATCGAACCCAGAATCTCTGGTTCCGTAGTATGTAATGACACACTATGCATCTAAATCATAAAATTTCAGAATATGTAATGACACCAATATGTAATGACACACTATGCATCTAAATCATAAAATTTAAGAATAATGAGACAATAGTAGTATGAAGGAAAAACAAGTAAACAACAACAATAGTGATTGTGGAACAATATAGTAGTCTGAAGAAACCAAAGCATTCTCACATTGCTTGATAAACAGTAATCAACACCTTTGCTAGCAAATTAGAATTCCTACTAAATAAACAGAAACATTAAACTTCAAACTAAATGATCCTTTCTCATTTCCACATCAGTAAGAAGAAAACAGAAAGAAAGTGCAAACATTACTAGAGTATAAGGATATTCATTGGTAGTTAAGCTACGATCCACATAAACAAACATCAAAGAAACACACTTTTTCTTCATGTATTCAGCAACAATCCACATAAACAATTCAATTGACAAAGATTAATCATGTAGGGAACAAAGAGTACACAAAACAAACTCATTGATTGAATTCAAAGAGGCTGATAAATAGCCTTTACAACTATGAAAAACAATATTTTCAAGTCAAGAACGAAGGCCATGTCACATTCACACATCAAATTAAGCAATAACCAAAACAAATAAACTGTGAACTAGCATAACTCATACCATGATCAACATGCGCAATAACGGATTTTGCTTTCTTAAAAAGTTCTCCCTTCTGGATGGAAATTTGGCCTCATCTGCATCATTAACCCAAATGAACAACAAAGGAAATATACAAACAAATGCATGCTAAGCCAAGAAAAGATAATTTAATCAAATAGAAAATTTTGAATTGTAAGCTGGGATTAGATTATTAGTAATTAGGAAGCAAAGTAATACACCTGAATCTTGTGATTTTTGAGTTCAGGATGATCAAAAGCTGGCTGGTGTGAGACATGGACACAGTCAATAATATCTCCATATGGACTCTATTAGCATAAACCCAAATGTAAAAAAACAAGTTAGACACTTGCAAAATTGTACTGTTTATGAATATCTTCAAAATTCTAAGAAGCAACACTCAATTATAATAATTCTCTCTACCTTGATAGACTTAACAGGTGGCACTAGTGTAACTGCATGGTCAATCACATATATCAGCTTATTCTGCATAACTTCACCACTAAACCTCCAATTTATACACTGAATGAAAGAATGATATAGGAAGAACAAAGCTTCATTTCGACATCCTTAGCAATCATTAAGAAAATAGAATACACACATTTAGTTCGGTTTACCTCTTTATGTAGGTTGAGAACCATGACAGGGCAAATTCAGCCAACTACCACAAAGACCAGAGTTCCCAATGAAACTGAAAATAGAAAGTTGTAACAATCAATTCAAAAGAACATGCTACTTAACAGATAGGCCACATTATTTTGTAACTTTGCAATACTCAACAAAAAATGCAATATCAAAAAAGACTCAAAGTCAACAAATTTTGACAGTTCCAATGGAAAAAAATCATATGAAACAACAATTGATGTTGGGAACCAAAGATCACAGCAATAGCAGCAGCAGTACAGAGGATACTGCATGGCTATTCTTCTTCTTTTGCCAATAACAGATATAGGAGCCACTGGTTTGCAATTCTTAAGAACACATTTATAAACTGTACTTGATGCACCATTTCCAATTACATATTTCTCACTCAAGTTTTCAGGTAGTTTGCAGCAGGTAGTTTGTGAGAAGGTTAAGGTTAAGCAGCAGATAAGGTTAAGGTTAAGAATGAGATCCTAACATATGCATCAGATAAGGTTAAGCAGGTAGTTTGTGAGAAGCCCTACCTAGGTTGCAAAAAGGGTTTGATTTTAATAGTAAGGTTTTACTAAATGAGAGAGTGATGCTAAATTGAGGTTTTACTCATTCAAATATACTCACCCTAAACATACCCAGTCAAAAAATGAGCATATGATAAAATAAAATATTGAGTAAGAAAAAAGACAACAGAATCTTGATAAAAGTCATCTTATCTTGTTATTAAGTTATCATCATTACTATTATACTAAACATTTTAGTGGATATATCAGTGTACAGCCTTTGTAGTAAGTCTAAATCATGTAATAATCAGGCCAAGTTTAGGCCCTGGATTTGATTAAGAGGTCATGTTTATTTAGTTAAAACCTGGTTTCGCCTGATCTGTTTCAATCCTGATGGGCAGTCAGTGACCTTGTCACTGCAAGTTAATATATTTGCAATCATATAGACATCTGTTCAAGCCGTAACTTGTTTACATATTTTCAATTAAAAATACAAGATCAGATAACACCCTTCATATAAATATTTTTCCTGGTTAAGAAAGACAAAATATGAGGTTTTACCGTCATTTTTGAAAAATGATTGAAGTTAGTTCTACATATACAACACTCTCTTACTTAACACTCTCTTACAAATATATCTAAAGGCCAAAAAAGTATGATTCAACATGTAGAACAAATGGATACATTACCTTTAAAGAATCAGAAACCCTTGAACTGAATTCTTGAGCAGCCCTCATGGAATTAACATAATCAATCTACAATAGTTTTACAATTAAACCTGGATCCCTTTGATACAAAACTTTAATCATAGAACAAATAATATAGAAATATAACCTGCTTGTTGAGTGGGGTATGATATGTACGGAATGATGATGCTTGAATAATGCCACTATCATAGCCTGCAACCAAAACACAGTATCAAAGTCAGATTTCACACTCTGAAACTTATACGGGTTCTTGCTTCAAGAGAGCCCCGTTTCTAAAGTTGATGTGAAGGAGAGAATTTGAACACAACAAAATAGTGTCTTTAAATCAATAAACCTTTCAGTTCAACACTGCTGGTGTACGCCCCATGACCCCCTTTTGCACAATCAGCAGATGGCAGAGCACTAAGAAACCACGACAGTTTCTCTCTAAATTGTGTTGTAGAAGGACGATCGTTGTTGAGATTTGAGTGACGGAAACACTGCACAATTTTGTATGCATTATATTAAGACCTAAGAACTGAAACATGCTAGAATTGAAACTGCTGCACTGTGACGTTGCTGAAAAAACATTTGTCTATTACCGTTGTGCAATCTTTACATGCTCCAACTGAAACACATGCATGAGCCTTCCCCAGGTAGACAACAAGGAGGCTGGAAAGAAAAATTACTTTATTTGTCAGCTACCAAAATCAAGTTAACTAGGTAGCATATCAACTGCCTAAGCAGGAGACAAATCAAGTTAACTAGGATATCCTGAAAATAAAAAAAAACAGAATACCTATGCGACCAATTTTCATTCTGGATCGAGCTAAGGCCCGGAGAGCAGATTGTGCACCAGGGCCTGGTGTTTTTGTCTTGTTTCCTCCAGTTGCATGGAGCTTGATATGAAGATCAGTTATGCCCAGCTCCTGTATCAAAAAAGACTCAAAGTCAACAAATTTTGACAGTTCCAATGGAAAAAAATCATATGAAACAACAATTGATGTTGGGAACCAAAGATCACATTATAGGAATTCTGCCAAATCCATAAAGATTGAAGGATCAAAACAAGCAATTTGAACAATGGGTGTACAAGTATAAGCAAAAGAAAAGAGATGAATTTGATCGAAATAGAGCAGAAGTTGGCAATGATCCTGATGAGGTTCTTAGGGAGAAGCGAATTTTGGTTGAACTAGAAAAGAGATTGGATGAGGAAAATGTTCCTATGAAAGGCAGTGTCTATTGGTGAGACAAAAATCTTTTAGGTGTTTAAAGAATCACTTGCCAGAGCTGTTTAAGGTATTGTCATATTTTTCTCTTGAATGTTCTAAAAATGTATAGTGAATTATGGTCAATTCACAGAAACTAATGTTTGGATAGAATTCATCATGAAAATTGGTTTATGTAACATTCTTTGTGCAAAGGGGTTGTTGTTAGCATGCTCATGGTTGGTTAGAATCCATAACCAAGCCAAAAAAAAAAAGTTTGCAAAATTTTTGCAAGTAAGAAGAGTGTTCTGAGAAATAGTTAGCATTTTACTTGAATTTTTCTTTGAAAAACCCAGATCATGAATCCTTGAATCAACACAACCCATTTTTTTCAAGTAACATGCCTCTAAACAAAAAGCCATAACATAAATGATTGATTGATATAACAACAGGATATACAAAATAAAAGAATCATCAACAGATAAATATCCTGCCAGTTAGCCATTTACCTTGATAGGTTTGCCAAACAACATCCGAGCATTACCCATCTGTATAACAAGAGCTGCTTCACCATGTGTATTGTATCTCACAAACCCAAAACCTTTGTCACGCTGCGACCTAACATCTTCAATAGTTCCAACACCTAGGCTATGAAAATGTTGATGGAGATTAACAGAAGTAACCTGTAATTTTACAGACCATGAGAACTCTACAAAGTAATTTTAGAACAAACTGAAATTACAGGACTGCTATACATATTTTATATAGCTTCCAAGTCTAATTGCCTAATATAGCACTGAAGCTCATTTCATCTATGCACACAACTGTTAAGTGTACTTGATATTATACACATTTCATAGACAAAATCAGTATCCCAAATAGATATGAAGCACTAATAATTAGGGTAAAAAACCGGCAGAAACCAATAAGAAAACTGACATATTTTACTCACTTAAACACTAAATTATGGCAGTTGTTGCCACAGGGATAAGCACAGTCAATAGCTTTGACAAGTCTATCAAAATACCAGGCTCCAACAGCAATTGTAATTGGCTGCATAATAAAAAATGATAACTTTCTTAGAACAATAAACACAAAAGGGTGATTATTTCATACAAAGCCATTGAGCATACCTTGTCCCCAATAAGGGGAGAGTTATCAGCAAACCATGTTTCCTGTCTCTCAGACTGGCAATGAGCAAAACAAGAGTTTATGAACAGTCCAGTTTGGGAATACCCTGAGAAGTCTTTCGTTACATAACCTGCAAAGAACAAAACAGCTAATTAGGGTTTGCGAAATCACAAATTGAAGGATCAAAACAAAGGGCTTTGGTATTCTCCCTATTGCTGAGCATTCATATTGCAAGATTGAAGCACTTCTAAGCTTCAGTCACTGCAATCCTTCAAATTTCAGTAAAACCTAGCAGAGAAGAAGTGAGAAGAAGAGAAGAAAGGAGAAAAGAGTGAACGACGTCGTTTACTGTTGTGACGGAGTTAGGGAGAGTGTGAGCGTAGAAGAAGGTCGATCTGGTCTCTGATGAAACGGCGAGGCGCGGCGGAGAACGACGTGAGAACGCGAGAGGAGTGAGCGGAGAAATCGTGGGATTGAAATCGTGTTCTGCGAGTGAGAAGGGTTCGTGGTTCGTGTTCTGAGAGTGAGAGGCTTCGTTTTCGATCTGCACTTCGTGTTCGATCTGCGACTCTGCGTGTTCGATCTGAGAGTGAGAGGCTTCGTGAGAGGCTGAGAGTGAGAGGCTTTGTGAGAGGTTGAGAGTGAAGGGTTGAGAGTGGAGAACTAGGGTACGCGTAAGTGAATTTTTTACTTTTATTTGATACTTTAGAAGTCAAGCGAATACACGCCTGACTTCTAAAGTACTAAAATAGAAAAAAAGAATTTCACCTTAATTACAAGTTTGCCACCGTGTCTACTTATGTAGTCAGGCGAATACACGCCTGACTTCTAAAGTCTAATTTTTTTCCTATTTATTCACTTTAGAAGTCAGGCGTGTATTCGCCTGACTTTAAAACTCGCGAGTTTTGCCTATTAATTACAAGTTTGCCACCGCGTCAACATATAAAGTCAGGCATCTGAGCGCCTGACTTTAAATGCCTAATTCTTTTCTTGATTTTGCACTAGTGGTGTATACCAAAATTTTAAAAATCTTGGACGGGCCATGGTGCTTCCTAGCCCTAACTAAGATCCGCCTCTAGCAACGACGGCAATACGCATCGCAACAGCTGCAACCGCAACGCTCGCAATCGCGGGACCACAACCACTATTTAAAACCATGATCTGCAGGTTCCATGATGGAATGTGCTTCAGCATCATAAGAACCAAAGAGTGCAAGTTACAATAGTTTATCCCGACGAATCTAACAGAAAGAAGAAGGATTCTGAGTAGAGGAGTTGCAAACAGGGAAGAGGTAACAAGGAATTAAAGGGCGCAAGTGCTGCTAGCTTCAAGGCAATTCGGCTGCTGGTGTATGAGCGTTTTTTGAAAGTTAGAATGGTGCTGGTTTGGGGGTGACATGCTGATAAGATATAGTGCAAATGTGTATTCATTAGGGAGTTGGTGCAGATGTGTATTTGGGTGGGAAACTTGTATTCTTTTGCTTTGTATGCTCGATTTGGTGGCAGTAGGGGGGTTCGATCATGTCCATAGGAAGGAGTGTGTGTTGACGCAGGTTCCTAGTGTGTTGATACTAACAAGATGTAATCGTGGTTTGTTTGTTTCACCTTTGGGGGTACTGATTTTTCTGCCGGGGTCTTTTTTCCACCAAGTTTTAGCTTCAAGTGGTTTTACCGATGCCACTTCAATGATAGGCGACAAAGAGGGTTTATCACCGGTATGCATCCCTCCGGATCTCTTGCAATGAGAAGAGAATCGAACTACTTATATAGCATGCGGGACAACAATGTTCAATTCAACAAGGTCCTTTGGAGTACTAGTGCCAATGATGAAGTGATAGTATTATCATCGGTTGGAGAAGATGAAGAAGCCACATAGGAAACACCACTAAAGGAATTTGCATGGAGTACTCCATAATTCAATTAATTAATTGATTTGAAAACAGATATTAGATCCGGATATATAGATACAGTAGTTGCGAGGGAATAGGATAGTTACAACAACTAACTTCAATAGAATTTAAATCAAAACAACAATTAAATCTATATCTAAATTTAAATTCCAAATATAATTTACAATAACTGAATCCAACAGAGTTGAAAAACCCGTCTTATCTTCTTTTTTTCCGATAAGCAATGTTGCATTAATACGAGCACTAGGGGTGCTGATCAAAACCACAAATACAAGGATGAGATCACAGGTTGTTTATACATTAAAGTGCATTATTCCACCATAGTGATGGAATACAACAAGAATTCCTTCCCACTTCGTAAATGAACCAGCCCCAAGATAAGAACTTCACCTGGGCCACTATCGAGTCTACATTTGGCTCTACCCCTCTAAAACAAACACCGTTACAAGATAGGCAAAGACACCAACAAGTCAACCAAATAAGATGTTTGATCCTCTTCGCTTTATTACCAGTACAAAGGTAGTCATAGTGTAGAAAATGATCAACTAAAGTAGATGTACAAGCCACTTGAACATTCAGCCAACGACCAATCTCGCCCCACACCCTCAAAGAAAAATCGCAAGCAAAAACAAGTGATGAGAATCCTTAATGTGAGACCTACACAAAACGCAGACCGCATTCTCCTCCGAGTGAGTAACATGTCGTCTAAGTAACAGAGATCGAACATATATAGAATTGTTGAATATACGCCAACAACATTTATCATAAATTAATATTGTCCTGGAAATTTTATCTACACCCACATTTATCATAAATTAATATTAGATTTGATATATACATAATTTAACTTTCACGAATGCGTAACCCATCATGAAAAATAATCGAAAATAGCGCTGTACGCATTAAGAAGATAATCACATCACATCATATAGATCATAACTAAAAAAAACAATGAGTAGTGACTCAAAAAAAATATATTGAGCTAGAAATTCATGAGAAACAGAAAATATTAATAATACGAGTATACTAAAGCAGTAGTTTAGTAATACTTACTAAAGGCTATAGAGGTTGTAAGACACCGATATTTCTAACTTGTAGAAATAACCAAGATATACTTTCATAACATACATCAGAGTGTTAATCCTGTTTTATGGACATTGAACAATACTAAAACTTTGATTAAAAATATCAAAGTACCACTCGCATTTAAAACTTCAAACCGGAGTACATAATTAACATAAGTTTCGTAATTAGACGTCCTCGCCTCAAACCTAGGGTTCAATATCCAAATACAGAAATAAAGCGGAAAACCGATATACGACTTTGAGTACAAGTACAAGTCATATATCTTGAAGTTCTAAATATGGAATAACATGAGCAGCTAGCTAGTCTTCAACATCACCATGCGGAACATCCACTACAGGAAAAGAAGCCATTAGCGACGGAAATTAGCGAGGGACTAATGGTCCCTCGCAAAAATTGGGATTAGCGACGGAATTTGCGAGGGAATAGGGGCTGTCGTATTTTTGAGAATTAGCGACGGAAATTTAGACATTAGCGACGGAAATTCCCTCGCTAATGTCTTGGGCGTGAAAATTGGCGACGGAATTTCAGTCCCTCGCTAATTTCTGCCAGTTTTCAGATGTTGGGACTTAGTGCAGGGGTTGGTAAATGTGCAGCAATTAGCGACGGACAGTTCCGTCGCTAATTCCCTCGCAAATTTTTTTACTTTTTTTCCTTAAATCCGTTTACACCCTCACTCTTCTTTCTCACTCACAACACCCTCACTCTTCTTCTCTCCACTTCACCCTTCCTCTTCCCTTACTCTTCTTCTCACTCACACCACCACCACACCACCACCACGACACCACCACACCACCACGCCACCACCACACCACCACCGCGCCACCCTTCCTCTTCTCACTCTTCTTCTCTCCTCTTCTTCTCACTCACACCACCACCACACCACCACCATGCCACCACCACCGCCGCCACTACTCTCACTCCTCTCTCTCTCTCTCTCTCTCTCTCTCTCTCTCTCTCTCTCTCTCTCTCTCTCTTTCTCCCTTACCCTTGTCCTTCTCTCTCTACCATCCACACATCACCACCAGGCCACCTTCACCACCACGCCGCCACCACTCTCACTCCTCTCTCTCTCTCTCTCTCTCTCTCTCTCTCTCTCTCCCTTACTTTTCTCCTTCTCTCACCACCACGCCACTTTCACCACCACCACCACGCCACCACCACTCTCACTCCTCTCTCTCTCTCTGGAAATAATAATAATAATAATAATAATAATAATAATAATAATAATAGTAATAATAATAATAGTAATAATAATAATTAAAATAATATAATAATAAATATAAAAAAAGTAGATTTAAAAAAAAACAGAAATAGTCAGACTTAGCGAGGGAATTAGCGAGGGAAAATTCCCTCGCTAATGAGCTAGGGATTAAAATTCCCTCGCTAATCCCAGTAGCGAGGAGGGAATTAGGGAGGGAACCATTCCGTCGCTAATTCCCTCGCAAAAGACCATTAGCGACGGATTTAGGTCATTTTGCGAGGGAAATTTCCCTCGCTAATGACCAGTTTTTTTGTAGTGATCACCTAGCCATGTTTCATTGCTTTCGACTTTCCCTGTTTCTCTGAAAAACAACAACATTAAAGGGTGAGATAAACATTATCTCAGTGAGTCCTATCGAGACCCCTCACTAAAACTACGGTTCATTATGCTTCATTTCAATCTTAATCTGAGTCTGGATAACTACGTGCCATATATTTTCATTCGTAGCCCAAGTCTGGAATTCTACAACAACATTAGTACTAACACAACACCGCAAGTCACCTTATTCGGTTTCTTTATCGACTTTTGGTGAACCCACTCAACTCTTACTAGTGGGCAAACAATGAGGGGCCAAGGTTATGCGAATCATGACTTCCCTCCCCTAGAGTGCTATCTCGTAGAGGTCGTCACCTCGATTAACTATTTATAAAACGGTTACCAAAACATTAGCGGAACACCAAGTCCGTTTTATTAAATTCTCATGTAAGCGGTTACCAAAACCGTAGCGGAACACCAAGTCCATTTCATTAGTATATGTTTTAAATTCTCACCCGCTATCACTAAAATAATGTTTTAACCCATCTACAAAGGGAAATATCACTTATTTGCTTTGTTTTAACCAATCCATATAACATCAATTATAGCTTAGGAAATTCTTCCCCAAATCAATCCAAACCTAAGCAAGTCCAATGAATTAATGGTGTTTTATCATTACATAATGTTGGGGAAGAGATTAGAACGCAATTGGAACCGTTCGGAATGGCCTAAGACGCTTTTTGAAGTTGGGTAACAGAAGCACACGCACGGTCCGTGCCACTGGGGCGCACGACCCGTGCGTGTTTTAGAAATTAAAACACAGAGAAAACGAACAGAGCGCATGGTCCGTGCCCTAGGGGGCGCACGATCCGTGCGTAGTTTTAAAATCTTCCAGGTCTCTTGCGAACGAGGCGCACGGTCCATGCCACTGGGGCGCACGACCCGTGCCTGTTCGACAGTAACCCAGAATTTGTTGTTTTGGGGTAAAAATGGCCATTCCGTCCGTTCTCAATTATCGTTCCGATCGATCCCCACATGGAGAAGGGTGTGGATGGCAATGTTGGTATCAGAATGTGGAGGGAAGAAAATGGAGAAGAATGGTGGAGAAAAACTGGACATGCATCAAGGTCTCATGGGGTTCTCTCCTCTTCAAGCTCTCTCCCTCTCTCACGAATTTCTCCTCTCTCCCAAGCTCCTATTTTTCTTATTTTTCAATTCTGGGTTTCAGTAAAGGTTAGGTGAGTGTGGTGTTGGTCATGGGCCAGCTGATGGTTTTAATGAAATGGGTGGGAAAAGTCCTTACTACCCTCACTCAACATGTCTCCTACTACTCCTCACATGGCTTAATCTAATGAAATTATCTTAGAATTCAAGTACACAAACACCACATAATTCACTTAGTCTATGACACTATCTCATAATCAGTCAATTATGCAATTGATTATCTTGGCCTCTTGCTAATTTCAATAAAAGAATTTTAGCTAAATAGGGGATATAACAGAGGTAAATTAGTATAATAATTAAAAAATGCCTAAAAAAAATCGGATAAAATTTTAAGTAATTATATAGCAAAAATCGTGGAACAAATCAATGAGCAAAAATCGTGGAACAAATCAAGGAGCAAAAATCGTGGAACAAATTATATAGCAAAAATTCTGAGACAAATTTTCACTTTTCTCTCGTATCCGTATTCACACCTTTTTTGACGTCTCTCTCATATTCACACAGAAAGTTCGTTATCACCGAATTCACACAATTTCTTGAAACAATTTTCCTGAAACAATTCTGGAACAGCTGTGTGACGCTGCCACCGTTACTGTCACACAGATTGGTCGTCACTGAAAAGAGGCCGTCGCACAAAGATTCTGTTACCGTCCCCGAAACTGCTCGCCATCAGTGAAAATTCTGTTACTGTCACGGTCGCCCAAAGCTTCGCTTCGTCGCCGTCACACAAAATTCTGTTACAGTCGCCGAAACTGCTCGCCATCACTGAAAAGAGGCCTTTGTAGTATAGAAGCGGTGCGTTCTACATTCTGACTTCTTCTTGATACGCTCTAATCTCTAATCTCTAATTTTTATTCGTTTTGTGTCGTAAATGTTGGAGATTGTATGTAACGGAACCTAACCAAAATACTGTATTTTTATGGTTATTATTTCACTAACCAAAAATTTCATTGGTTTGGTTAGTGCAATTTTAACCGAAGTAAAGTACTTCTATGGTTATTATTATACAAACCAAACTTTTCAATAGTTTGGTTAAAGGAAGAAGCATCTCTTATTATTGTGTATCTTTAAACAAAAATTTACTTAGTATAGGTTATTTGCTACTAACATGTACAATTTAGTAAATAGTACAATTTTGGTTCCATCATTTAAGATAGAGAGAAATAAGTAATTACCGCATTTTTGTGGTTAGAATTGTTGACCAAGTGACTTCAAACACAAGAGGGGGGTGAATTGTGAAATTAAAAATTGCGATTAAAAATAAAGTCTTTATAAGATTTTGATCAAATAAGGCGCTGAAGAAAGTTTGAATTGAAATAACAGTGATAAAGCAATAAAAATAACTTGCAATGAAAAATAAAAGAGATGAAGGGAATGAGGATGACACAGAGATTTATACTGGTTCGGCCAAACCACTAGCTTTTAAAACAGGTTCAGCTAGAAACCTTTACAATCAAAGAACTTACAACACCGGGATATCACCTCCCTAAAAGAAAACCTTCAAGAACCAAGAGATCTCGCCTCTCTTGAAAAAACTTGGGAACACCCCCAACAAATAAGAAGGAATAAGGATTTGATAGCACACTCAATAGTGTGGATAAAAAAAGTTGAAGCACAAATTACACAATATCAAACTATGTGAAATATAAAGCTCTCAAAAATAAAATAGCAAGTGTAAGAGTAGTGAGAGTGATGAGAAGAATAATAGATCTCAGATGCAAGAGTGAGTCGTTGGTTGAGAGTGAAGAGTGAGGCTGCTATTTATAGGCTTTAGGAAAAGATATTAGGCTGAAATATTTATGGCAATGAGAAATTGATTGTATGTTTGAAAGAAGGAAATGAGGAAAACGATTGTTGCTTTCTTTAGGGACTTAGATGAATCGATTGTTTGCTATGTTAAATCATGAAAGAATCGATTCTTTGCTGTGTTAAACCATGAGAATCGATTGTGAGCCTCAAAAGAAAAGGAAAGGAATCGATTATGAAGTAGAATGAAAAGAAGAAGGAATCGATTATTAGCTTGAAATCAGGATGTGTTAAAATCGATTTCTTGCTTGAGTATACTAAGGAGGAAATCGATTTCTTCTAATTTTTGGAAGCAATGTGAATCAAATATAGGCTTTGTAAAACCGATTTATGCTTCTAAAAAACATTTTCACATGTTTTGTACTTGTGTGATTTATTTTATATTTAGAGAGCTTTATTTTCACTTACAAATTGTCCTAATACACACACAACAACAAAGACAACTCTTGACTTGAGCTTGATTACATTTTTCCGCTTTTTGCAGTCTTGACCTTTTTGACCTTCTTTTGTCAATCATCAAAACCAGATTATTCCTGTCAAGGCATATATTCACAAGAATGATCTAACCTATATTCAGTGCATCTGTGGTTAGAGTTAGCATATCCAGTGTTGTGTGATAATGAGGTTAAAAAACAACTAACCAATGTTCTGTAATTTTGTGGTTAATATTGCTTGCTATTGATGAAAACCATTAAATCTGCATGCCAATTTTTAACATTTATGCTTGTTTCTTTAAACCGACACAACTCCTGTTTTAATTGATGATTTTGATTAGTTTTTTCAGCGATGATGGCAAAAAGAAACAAAAAGGAAGCTACGGGTGCTAACGAACCAAAACCTCCTTCAAGATACAAACATAAATGTAAACCACTGATCGATGGTTCACACCTTGTTGAATAAAATTGAAGGATCTCGGAAAGAATTGTTGCAGTCAACCGGGTTTGGATCCCTTATGCTCATATGCAAATGGAACATAAAAAAAAATTATATAATAAAAAATCATCGTGCAACCTGCATCCACATCATCATCGAATTCGTCGTCACCACATCCCACATTTGTACCTGGATGCAACATAACACTAGAAAGCTCATCGATACCAAGCACATTCGAATCTAAAAAAATATAGTGATTTTACACATATGAGTATCCCACACAAAACCATGTCCATCTCACAATACAAATAAATTATAAAGTATTCAAATTATAGAAAATGCAATTAGTAATACTTTGTGCATCTGAGACAATCATGTCAGTTTGATTTTCATCCTGACCCTGACAACCCTGAACTGCAACAACAAAAACAAAAACCACCACGTAAGTACAGAACGTTGGTTAGTTTTGCCAAGTGGTAGAAAATAGGAAATTGGTCGTTGTACATGTTACTAAATTATTCAAATTAAATAAAATGCAATCAATACTACTTTAAACACCTGAAACAATCATGTCAGTTTGATTTTCATCCTGACCCTGACAACCCTGAACTGCAACAACAAACTCAAAAACCACCACATAAGTACGGAACATTGGTTAGTTGTGTCTAACCACAGAGTAACATAACTTCGGATTGTCGACTACTAGCCACTGAATCTAAGAATTTTGGATAGTTGGTTCTAACCACCTAATTACAGAACCTTGGTTATTCATCGAAAATATGAAATTGGTTGTTATAAATGTTACTACAAAATGTTGAATCACAAAAATAAATGATGACAGTGCTCTGCCATATTAAGAGTACAGACAGACTACCAATGAAAAAGAAAGGACTTACGAGCAAGTATTCGTGAAAATTTGAGTTTAGTCTCATGTTCATCAACTGCATAATGAGACATCGATGGCGTAAAGGAATGGCGTGCGTCAATGGCGTGATGTAATGGCGTGCGAAGAAGAGTGTGGAATAGATAATAAAAACCTGAAGAAGAAGAAGAACAGCGTGAAAGAAAAAATCATGGAAGAGATAGAAGAAGAGCGTAAAAGACAAGCGTAAAAGAAAGAGAAAATGTGGAAGAGAAAATCGTGGGAAAAAATCTGATTGGTTATTGTAACTGTCCCTAAAAAATGCATGATTTAATGGTTCATTTAATTTAATTAAAACAAAAAAATTACTGTGACAAAAATGCCCTTATTCAATACTACCCATTAGATTAAATATCATTGAAATTTTGAGAATCCAATGGCTTGTATTTATTTAGTATAAATTATATACTAAGCAAAACGCTTAGTATCATAAGCCATAGCCTTGGTACAGGATCCAAACTCATATTATATAACTTATACCCTAAATTCTAATTTATCACGGACACAAATAAGGTTTTGTTTGGCCAAAGTTTTGCGGCCAATATTTTTGAAATCAACATTACATGCGTGATCTTCTGGGTGCCTATGAGTTCCACAAAACACATCACCACAACGACATTTGAATCCAGTTATTCCAATTTTCTTGTTGCAACTCTTGCACCTATTTTTCTCCTTCTTCGTATCCGGGACAGTCATAGAAGCAGTATCAGTGAGAGTCATTGAAGCAATATCAACATATGCAGTATCAGTGACGGTCATAGAAGCAGTATCATCATCATCATCATCAGTGATGTAGATCTCTGAAAAAAGATCCTCAATTTCTTCTTTAGGGGTGTTTCCTATGAAAAATTCTTTGTAACACTCTGCACAAATATTCTTGATACCAGCAGCATCATAGGAGCCACATCCATTGTTAGGACAATTTGATCGATCCATGTTGTTTCACCTAGATTGGATCCAGCAGGAAGAGTGAGAAAAAAAAAGAGACGTTGGTACTAATTCAAAATTTTGGAGATGAACAAGAAGGTTTGTGAATATGAGAGAAAATGTTGAGGGATTTAACGGGTCTGTGTTCAATTTATAATGAAAAAAAGTAACAACATTAAATATGTTATCTTTAATTCCGTCAACAGAAAAATCTTGTCATTAATAGTAGATCATAAAGATTGTAAAAAAAAATAATTGACAATAACTGTTAATTAATGAATGTAGTTAATGGTATTTATTACAATAAATCATCTAAAAACTTGTATTTATCATTCATATTCTTTTTTTTTGTCTAGTTAGATCAAATAGCAAATAAACATAACCCAGAGCGTGGGGTTCAGCGGTTGGGGATGAACCTCCCTTAACTAAGGGTCGGGGGTTCGATCCCCGTCTTGGGTACAGAGCAGCGTTAAAACTCTGGGCCAGCTGTCCTGCCCCTCGAGGCACCTACAATGAGCGGGGATACACGGGTTTACCCAAAAAAATAGCAAATAAACATCACGCACACACTACCACTGCCTACACCTGGGTGTAAACTCAGGAGCCGACATCTCCATATCGCTGAAATTATTGAGGCAACCAATAGTGAGGGACATCATATTCTTAAAATTTTCTACATAATCTAAAACTCTATCTTTTTAGTTATTTTTGTTGGATAAAAAGGTAAGAGTCTCATTAAAACTTTTTCATTCAAATTCTCTTCCTTATTTTATTAAAAATAAATATAAAAGTAGATTAGAGGAAAGACCAATGAGGAACTAGGCCAAAACTCTTGTCCTCCAAATGCTCATTTTAGCTATTTTGCTTTTTTCATTTTGATTTGACTTTTCTCAACTCATACTTTTTTATACATTTTCTCTCTTTAAATAAGAAATAATTTTATTTTTAATACTAAAATACCTTTTGTTTTAAAAACGGTTAAATATGATTTTAGTCCTTATAAAATTTCACAACTTTTTTTTAGTTCCTAAATTTTTTTCATCTACACCCCCATAATATTTTTCTTCAGCAGTTTTAGTCAATATTAAATATCAACTCATGTATACCCTTCAAATTTTTGTATCATATTTTGCATACGTGTTAACAAAATTATAAACATCTTTCCCCACAAAAATTTAGATTTTTTTTAACATGGGATGAATTAAATATGAAGTTTATAATCACTAACTACTCAAGAAATAAAATAGATAAAATGTGAAATTAGAAATCAAAATTTGAGCTTAATTTTTGCACAGACTTATATCATAATACCTAGAGTCAATCTAAAAACTTGGTACCATTCCGATAATACTTCAGTTTATTTTAATTTTAAAGCGACTAAAATTGCTTTCCAAAAATATTGCTGGGACTAAGGGTGATGAAAATTTTTATGAGGACTAAAAACGAATGTGAAATTTTATGATGATTAAAATTTTTGATGGATATGAGATGGATATGAGAATTTAGAGGGAAAATATAACACGTGTGTATTATAAGATAACTAATAAATTATAATATTTGATGCTCATAAAAGATAAATTCACGCCGCAACGACTAGTGGCGGATCTTAAAGGAAACTTTTCGGAGGGCCAAGTTTAAAGATGATATTATTAATATTTGTCTAAAATTGAACAAATGTTCATGTTGTTTAAGTGGTAAATTCATGGTGTTTAGCCAAAGTGCCAAGCCGCCAACGCTATTACATGATATTTGTTTTGTCATATCAATATAAATAACCTAAGTCTAATTTTTGTTTTTTGACAAAAACCTAAGTCTAAGTTAAAAATATGTGTGTATATATAGATACACCAAAATTTTAAAAATCTTGGATGGGCCATGGCCCTCCCTAGCCCTCCCTAGCCCTAACTAATTTTAAATTTTAGATAATAATTTATATTTAAAGTTGTAATAAATCAAACAAATATTGTTAATATAGATATGCGATGGGATGTCTACTAAGGAAGCAAGAATCCCAGGAATTTGCAATGCGGCCAGATGAAGAAGAGTGGCTCCTGCTAAAATAAAGGGGCTTACCCAAGAGCATACTTTGGTGTAGCATAGCGACATACCCCTTTGACCTAGGTGGAACCGTACACAGATATAGATTCATTCTTCGTACCTGGTCCAACTTCAAAACCCTTCGCGGGTTGGTCAGAAAGAAGCCAGTCTTGTTTGGTCGCGAAAGACGTAGTGCGCATCCGTTTTCTTACTGGGATAATATGGTAAGTAGTATGCCCGGTTTTCCAGTATCTCAGCAAATGAACATTTCTCTAAGCTTATCCAGTAGCGTATACGTCGTTTGAAAGCTGCTTCAAGGATCGAATAGCTAAGGTTCGTTGACGATCCCTGGCTACAATCCCAGGGACATCATAAATAGTGTAAATCCTAGATTAGATGTAAAAATAAGCAGAATTCACCCACGACAAGAAAAATCTGATAAATTAATTAATAAATACTTACTGCTGGCCAACAACCTTCACTACGAACCGACCGTGGTGGGTAACCTCAACCACCTCATTACTAATATTATACATGCGTATCCCATCTGCATCTGGCGGGGGTATGACAGTACCAGGTGGAGGCACAAATGGACGGCTCAGCGTACTAGGTCCACTGCCATCCTCCGTACTAGGTGGGGGCACAAATGGACCATTAACAACAACTTGAGTTACACGACGACAACAACCGCGTAAAGATGTAGAAATCTTCTTGAAAAAACCAGTCGGTGGGGGGTCACGAGGTAGGTCATGATCAGATTCTGAGCCTGATGATGTCATGACTGTATCTATATATATAATATGATGAATAACATAAATAATGAATAACATAAATGAAGAATATATAACATACATGATGAATAACATATGAATCAAGTCTGGTCATATATAAATATAAATATTAATTCATAACAAATTAATTAGAATCCCATTCTTTCTCCAAATCACCATGATCATCAGATGAGTGAATTCCTGATACACCGACGTGATCGACTGCATCCTCATGATCTGTATCTTCTTTTTCATTAACTTCTTCATCACCAGTGTTTGGCTCATCACATAAACGGGTAATGAGTTCAACTTCGATCACTTCATTTACATTGGACATTTCATCCATTTGATATGGTACGTCTTCCATTGTGTCATCATTTGTCTCAATGCGACCTCTTGGTTTTGTCTTAATTGCGACACACCAACCACGCCGATCAGTCCGTGTTGATGGATAGGAGACATAATTGACTTGTCTCACATTTTCTACAATGACGAACGGATCATACAGTCGATATCTACTATTCATTTTAATGTCCACTGTATTTGTCTTTGGATTAAACGTTGTTCCTCGAGCGGGCGAATCAAACCAATTACAATAAAAACAACTATCTTTTGACTATAATCTAGATAAGGGTACGCAAGTTCATATATGTGTTCAACCACACCATAGAAATCATCTTCGCCTCTCCCAGTGACACCCTTTATGCAAACTCCACTATTGACTGTTTCTCTGCCCTCTGTCCATTCCTTAGTGTGAAATTTGTATCCATTGACAAAATATGTGTGCCATTTTTTAACACATCTTCGAGGACCGTCTGATAAGTTCCTCAAGTGTTGGTTGGTAGGAGTCGGCGGGAGGGAATACACACGTTGCCTAAACCACGTTGGCAAATGCGCATGAATATGAGCAGAAGATTGTTCTTCACTTACTGCCTCTGAAGACAAGAACTCCCTAATAAGAAATTAGTAATTGTTACACAACTGTGTACTTTAATTTATTAACTAATTGAGATAGCTAGGTCGAGAAATACATACTCAATGAATGGTTGGACCTCAGTTCAATTTATCAAGACATGAACATGGGCTGAATTTAACTCTTCTTCTGTTATCCAATGAATTGACTCCTTTTCAGAAGGACGGCCAGGTAGACAAGAGACAGACAAAACTAAATAATGTCTTGGACATTCAATTTCCACTTCATTTCGACTACTTCTAGGAGAAAATTCATTTTTGAAATAATAAGAACAAAAATGAGTTGTTTCATGGTGTAAGTAAGAAGAACATATCGATCCTTCAACTCTAGCTTTATTTTTAACTGATCTTTTTGAATCACCCATGAACCTAGAAAATGATATGTTAATAATCATCTAATCCAAATTAATGATATATATATATATATATATATTAACTGACCTTTCAAACGGATACATCCATCTGTATTGGACAGGTCCGCCAAGTTTAGTTTCATATGCGAGATGAATAGGAAGATGCTCCATAGAATCAAAGAAACCAGGCGGAAATATTCTCTCCAACTTGCATAAGATAAGTGGGATGTCTTATTCCATTTTTGTAAGGTAATCCGCTTTTAGCGTTGCAGAACACAAATTCTTAAAGTATTGACTTATTTCAATGAGGGGATTCAAAACGTGTGTTGGCAACGAACTAAAGGCAATAGGAAGTAAGCACTCCATGAATACATGACAATCATGGTGTTGACCAAGTGACTTCAAACACAAGAGGGGGGTGAATTGTGAAATTAAAAATTGCGATTAAAAATAAAGTTTTTAAAAGATTTTGATCAAATAAGATGCTTGAATTTAAATACCTGTGATAAAGCAATAAAATAACTTGCAAGTAAAATAAAGGAGATGAAGGGAAGAAGATGACACAAAGAGATTTATACTGGATCGGCCAAACCACAGGATAACTTCCTTATTCATCAAGAATATATTATATGCATGCTAAAATCGATTTTATACTTTCTAAAAAATTATTTTCATAACACATGTGCTTGTCCTATTTTATCTTGCATGCATGAGGTTTATTGAAAAATATTTTCATGCAAAATTATTTTTATAAAACCTTTTGTGATGTTTTCATGCAAAATTATTTTTATAAATCCTTTTGTGAGTGTGTGATTTATTTTATACTTTGAGAGCTTTATTTTCACTTACAATAATATCCTAAACACACACAACAGTAAAATAATTCTTGACTGTCGCTTGATTGCATTTTTCCTCTTTTTGCAGTCATGACCTTTTTGACCTTCTTTTGTCAATCATCAAAACCAGATTATTCCTGTCAAGGCATATATTCACATTCTCCCCCTTTTTGATGATGACAAACATCTTTAGGAGGGATTTTCTCACTGAAAGGGTTAGAATAGAAATATTTTGAAACAGTGTATATATCAGAGATAAGCGCAGATTATACTCCCCCTTTCTATATGCAAACATTTAAAGAATACTCCCCCTGAAACATGCAAATCACATAACTCTCCCCCTTTTGGCATTATCAAAAAGCGGGAAAAATAAATAAATCATGTCAAGGCATATATTCCAATGATAAGTGAAAAAACAATTTGCAAAAATTTTCAAAAGCCTCATTTTGGAACTCACCACCGTGATCACTTCGGATAGATGCAATAATTAAGCCTTTTTCATTTTGATTGATCTTAGCAAGTTTTCAAAAGGCACCAAAAGCGTCATTTTTATGAGAAATAAACAAGGTCCATGTATAGCGAGAGTAATAACGAGTGCATAGTAATTGCAACCATAAGACAAGTAGAAGAATCAAGCACAACCTTATTACCTTTGTTGCAAAGATGACTACTACTTAGCAAGTTATGCTTGGGTCCTTTTGGGTTAGTCTTGGGAATTGTGCCCTTTGGAATCCACTTCCATTTGTCATTTATATCAATGTTCTTTCTTGCATTACAAATAGAAGATGTATGACCTTTTCTACCACAATAATAACATTTTGTAAAAGGGCTACTAGATGTGATGTTGGGACTAAAAAACTTTTTGAAAGATTTTTCATGATTCTTTGGTTGATAGCCCAAACCGGCTTTATCATAAGTTCCCCTTTGATTTCCCAAAATGATATTAAGATTGTCTCTTCCCATGGTGAATTTTGCAAGAGTGTTGTGCAAATCATCAATTTTCTTTTTCAAAACGTTGCAATCTTCACATTTGAGAGTATTCTCCTTTTTATTTTCATAAGAGTTGCACGAGGAGACCTCACTTACAAAAATTTGTTTCTCTTTAAGAATTTCTATTTCCTTGTTTAAAGTTTCGATTTTAGATTGAAGAGAGGAAATAGTTTTCTTTGAAGTGGAAACAATTTTCCTATGTTTAGTTGATTCATTATTTAGTTCTTCACAAATACTAAGCAACTCATCATAAGTTAAATCAAGTTCAGTTTCAAAGGAGTTTACCTCATCTTCCTCATGCTCTGCCATGAGACATAGTTTTGCTTCCTCTTCTTCAGATTCATCGGATGATTCCATTTCATTTTCATCCCAAGCGATATACGCCCTTTTTCCTTTTGATTTCTTTCGAAGATCTCTATGTTTTTGACTTTGAGGACAGTCCGGCTTTATGTGCCCCTTCTTACCACATTTATAACATGTTGGATTGAAGGAAGTTCCTTCCTCATTTTTGCTTTGAGGATTTGGTTTACCTTTATACCTCATGAACTTTTTGAACATTCGAACCATTTTACTCATGTCTTCATCACTTTCATTTGAGCTATCATAATCTTCCGTGTCACTTTCTTTGGCACATGCTTTTAGAGCAAGTCCTTTCTTTTTCTTTTCACCTTCCTCGCTTTCAGTTAGTCGATTCAGTTCGAGCTCGTGTTCCTGCAATTTTCCAAACAGAGTAGTTAAGTCCATAGAGGATATGTCTCTTGATTCCGAGATAGCCGTCACTTTGGGTTACCAATTTCTATTTAGGCATCGTAGCACTTTATTGGTCAAATCCGCATTTTCGAAGGATTTTCCAAGGCCTCTGAGATGGTTAACTATGTGGATGAAACGTTTGTTTAGTTCTTGGATGGTTTCACCCGGTTTCATCTTAAATAGTTCATACTCATGAGTTAATGTGTTCATTCTAGCCCTTTTGACCTCGGTAGTACCTTCATGGGTCACTTGAAGGGCATCCCACATTACCTTGGCGGTTTTACAATTTGATACGCGATAGAACTCATCGATGCTTAAAGCAGTTGTGATAATGTTCTTAGCTTTCAAATTGTATTGAACCTTTTCTTTTTCCTATTTGGTCCAAAGAGATCTAGGCTTGTTCACCATTTCATCATTAACCAGATGAGTGGGAACAAATGGACCATTTATGACAGCATCCCAAATATCATAATCTACTCCCTCAATGAAAATTTTCATTCTTGTTTTCCAATAATCATACCCTTCACCATTGAAAGATGGGGGTCTGTTTAAGGAGTCATTTGAAGTCATCTTGCCTCTTGAGACAGTTAGTCTTGACCAAGAGTCTAGCTTTGATACCACTTGTTGACCAAGTAACTTCAAACACAAGAGGGAGGTGAATTGTGAAATTAAAAATTGCGATTAAAAATAAAGTTTTTAAAAGATTTTGATCAAATAAGATGCTTGAATTTAAATACCTGTGATAAAGCAATAAAATAACTTGCAAGTAAAATAAAGGAGATGAAGGGAAGAAGATGACACAAAGAGATTTATACTGGTTCGGCCAAACCACGGGCCTACGTCCAGTCCCCGAGGAATGCTCCAAGGGATTTCAACTAATCACTAGCTTTTAAAACAGGTTCAGCTAAAAACCTTTACAATCAAGAACTTACAACACCGGGATATCACCTCCCTGAAAGAAAACCTTCAAAACCTAGAGATATCACCTCTCTAGAAAACACCAAGAGATATCACCTCTCTTGAATACCTTGGGATCTCACCCAACAAATGAGAAGAAAAAAAGATTTGATAGCACACTCAGTAGTGTGGATAAAACAAGTTGAAGCACAGTAATACAATATCAAACTATGTGAATTATAAAGCTCTCAACAAATAAAATATTAGCAAGTGAAAGAGTAGTATGTGTTGAACCAAGGGTAAAACAGTCCTTTATTTTGAATGATAACAAATTACATATATCTACTAATCTTTCACATTGAGCAAAGTGCAGGACTTATTTTAAAAGGAAGAAGACTCAAAAAGGAGAAGCTTGAAGAAGAAGCATCATAAGAAGTTCAAAACCCTATTTTGTGTCTAAGCCTTTTTTAGGACTCTTTGTAAAGGTCCTATCACCTAAAGTGTGTGACACTTTAGATATTTAGAGAGATGATCTTTTCTAATCATACATGATGCATAAAAAAAGAATTTTGAAAAGTATTTCAAAAAAATAAATTGCATGGTGAAAACCAAACCCTAGAAAATATTTTTTGAAAGTCAAAACCCTAAAAATGATTTTGTGAAGGTATGAATCGATTCCTCCTTGTTTCCTTTGATGCATGAATCGATTCATGACTTCCCTAAATCTTGACAACATGAATCGATTCATGCCTTGCCAATTCACTCTCATGTGAATCGATTCATGACTTCCTTTTTTGATTGACAATGCATCTAGCCTAAAAGAGAGCCACATTTCTTTCCTAAAATAAAAGTGTGAATCGATTCCTTCTAAATTGCCTAACCTCATGAATCGATTCACAAGCCAATACCTTACCTTCCATATATATGTGTGAATCGATTCACACCTCGTAGTGTATCACCTATGAATCGATTCACTCATTCATAAATGAAAGATGACAATTTTATCCTTTTTCAAACCTATAAATAGGTGTGTGTTTTCAACTCTAAAATCACACCTCTTCTCAAAATTTCTTCTCTACTCTCTCATATTCGAATCTCTATAGATCTATTGCTCTTCACTGTTTTATTTTTATAAGCTTTTGATTTTAAATTGTTATATCTTTTTTCAAAAGCTGTTTATAGATCTAGATCTGAGATCCTGTGCTCCAACTGTTTTGAATCTTGTTTTTCAAAAAGCTTTGTTTTTTTCAAAATCATATCTATATTTTTAAAAGCTTTCAAGCAACCTCAACTTCTATTATTATATCAATTTTGAAGTGGTTGCAAAAGCAAGATCATCCCTCATCTTATAGAGCATCTATAATACCCTAAGATCACTCATCTCTCTCAGTTTCTAAACTGACTCATTCTCTGAAGTGATTGGATCATAGAACTCTATTGTGTAATTTATTTTATTTCAAGGTGTTTTTGAAATCCTGGGCTTTGTACTTGGGTCTCTCAATCAAGTGATTGAGTTGATGTTTTGAAATCCTGGGCTGTGTACTTGGGTCACTCAATAGGGTTATTGAGTTGGTTTAGAAATCCTTAGCAAGAGTGCTTGGGTTCTCAATTCAGGGGAATTGAGATTCACTTATATTGGGGTCGACTGTTTGTATCAAACTCTCTTCAATATAGTGGTTACTAAGTCCAAGGGTTGAAAAGCCTAAGGCCGAGGACGTAGGGGTTTTATCTCGAACCTCGCTAAATTGCTGTGTCTCTCTCTCTTCTCTATCTCTTTATATTTTGCACTTTATTTGCTTATAATATTGATATTATCATATACTTGATATAACTGGTTATAATACTAATATTATCATATTCTCAATATAACTGTGCAAATATATCATATTGTAATCTTATCCAGATCTCTCTATATCCTTCTTCTCATTATCTATTTTATTGCTGTATACAATATTGATCTGTCCATCATCTCATTCTACTCCTCTTCTCCTTCTATATTGGTCAAATATTATTATTCCGCATTTAATCCAAACCAATATCGAAAAAGTTTTTTAAATTGAAAAAGAATCCATTAATCACCTATAACCTTATTCACCCCCCCCCCCCCTCTAAGGTTACTTTATAGACTCTCAAGTCTAACAAGTGGTATCAAAGCTAGGAATTGCATATTAGAGCTTTACATCTCGCAATTTATCCTTTACATATCTGTAATTATGGGTTCTTTCATGAAAGAAGGAATGTCCTCTAATAGGCCTCCTCTATTTGATGGTACTAACTACGATTACTGGAGTAGTCGTATGAAATGTCATGTGCAGGCAATTGACTTCACTCTATGGAGAATCAAAGTGGATGGTCCTCTAATCCCGATGAAGATCAAGATCACAAAACCAGGTAATACTGATGGTGACACTTCAAAAATTCAAGCCACCGGCAAAGCTGAAGAAGTACCGGTGGAAGACATCTACACCATCGACCTGAGTGAGTTAAGAAAATCTGAGCTTGACAAGATATCCCTAAATGCAAAGGCCATGAATATCCTTCATCTATCACTCTGTGAAGAAGAATATGGTAGAGTAAAAGGGTGTCAAAGTGCAAAGGAAATCCGGGACTGCCTACAAGCCACTCATGTCGGGACAAGCCAGGTAAAAGATACTAAAATTAGAATTCTCACATCTGAATATGAAAGTTTTAAAATGAAAGAAGGTGAGTCTGTCGCAGCAATGCATCAGAGATTAAATTTAATTGTAAACAACTTGAGGGCCTTAGGAAAGAAATACACCAACAAGGATTTGAATGGAAAGATCCTTGAATCCTTAACTGGTGATTTCTTCCCTAAGACTTGTGCTATAACCGAAGCCAAAGACATTGGCACTTTACCTCAAGAAGACCTTATTGGATCATTGCTAGCATTTGAGGTAGTTCTGGCTGCCAAAAAGAACCAAGAAAAAGAAACTGTAAAAGAGAAGAAATCTCTTGCCCTTGCTGCTAAAACTTCTAAAGTAGCAAGGAAAGAGGTTGAATCTGAAGAAGATACTGATGATGAAGATATGGCTATGCTTGCCAAGAACTTCAAAAGATTTATGAAATACAACAAACATGGTAAGGGTGATTCTTCAAAGAAGTTTGGATACAACAAAGATGAAAAGTATGAGAAGAGAGATGAACAACCAAGATGTTTCGAATGCAACAAACCCGGTCACATCAAAGCAAACTGTTACAAGCTGAAATCTAAGCAAAAGAAAGCAATGAAAGCAACATGGGACAATACAGACACTGAAAATGAGACCGAAGAAGAAGAAGTTGCAAATGCTGTCTGCCTCATGGCAAAGAACACACCTGAAGCAACATGGGACAATCTCAGCACTGATGGTGAATCAGAAGAAGATGAGCAGACCGACAATGCCGTCTGCAGCATGGCAAATGATACATCAAAGGTAAGCCTTAACTTTTCTAGTCCCTCTACCTCCTCTATGCATGATGATATGATTGATAATGACTATAGTAGTCACGATCTGAGTGAAGCTTTTGAGGCTCTATATTTCGAACACGAAAAACTTTTGTTAAAATCCAAGAAACTAACAAAGAGCAACAAAAGCCTATCCACTCAAATCGAGACTCTTGAAAGTGAAGTCACTAGATTAAAGAATGAACTACACAAATCAGTCAACCTTGAATTTCGAGAACTAAAACAAAATTTTGAAAAAGTCAAGGTTGAAAATGAATTTTTGAAAGAATCTTTGAAAAAGTTTGAGGTTGGTGAAAAGACCTTGACTCAGTTGCTTCACTCTCAACATCAATATGTTGATAGGAGAGGTATTGGGTACCAAGGAAATTCCACCACCTCCAGCTCAAACAAAAATATCACCTTTGTAGCTTCTACCTCTAATCATAAACCTACTATCTTCAAATGCACTTATTGCCAAAAGGGAAACCATAGCTCCTCTTCTTGCCCCATCCGTAAAATATGTGAGCTTGGAACCCTTGTACCTGTTTGGAAGAAACCAAGGTGGATTGTGAAAGCAAACCCCTTGATGACTAACTCCCAAGGACCCAACAAAAAGGGTACCTCGTGCTAGTTGTTAAACAATTCTTTTTCAGGTTGGTCCTTCATCTAAAAAGAAAAACGTGTGGATGGTTGATAGTGGATGCTCAAGGCATATGACTGGTGATGCCTCACTATTTCTGAAATTAAGCAACAAAGCTAGTGGATCTATAAAGTTTGCCAACAATGAATCTGCTCAAGTAATAGGTAAAGGTTGTGTGGGTAAGGAAAACACAATTAAAATTAAAGATGCTTTATTAGTTGATGGCGTTAAATTTAACTTACTAAGTGTTAGTCAATTATGCGATAATGATTTTGATGTGCACTTTTCTGTTGATAAATGTGTTATCACCCATATGACTTCTAAACTCTACATTACTGGCTTTCGAGAAAACAATGTATACTATGTTGATTTTGATAATGTAAGTGATGAGATAGTATGTATGCCTACCTTGATTGATGATGTGGATTTGTGGCATAGACGCTTAGGACATGCTAGTATAGAACATCTATCTAAGTTAAGTAAGAATGAGCATGTTAGAGGTCTACCTAAATTGAAATATGAAAAAGGCCAATTATGTGATGCATGTCAACTTGGTAAAATGCACAAAACCTCTTTTAAATCAAAACCTGTTATTTCCACCAAAAATGTGCTTGAACTGCTACATCTTGATTTGTTTGGTGAAATTGATGTCGTAAGTCTAGGAGGGTCTAAGTATGTCTTTGTTATTGTTGATGATTATTCTAGATATACTTGGGTGATCCTACTTGCAAATAAAAGTGATGCTTTTAACGAGTTTGCTAAGTTGTGCAGAAAGCTACAAAATGAGAAAAACTTAGCCATCAAAGAAATTAGAAGCGATCATGGAGGAGAGTACAAAAATTCATCATTCAAGACGTGGTGTGAAAAGTATGGCATTCATCATAACTTTTCAGCTCCAAGAACTCCTCAACAAAATGGTGTAGTTGAAAGAAAGAACAGAACTATACAAGAGATGAGCAGGACAATGCTGAATGAGCACAACCTTCCCAAATACTTCTGGGGTCATGCAGTGGATACAGCGTGTCATGTGCTAAATCGTGTATACTTAAGGCCATCTCTCAACAAAACACCATATGAGCTGTGGAATGGTAGAGCTCCAAACATTTCATACTTCAAAGTCTTTAGAAGTAAGTGCTTCATTCTTAATACAAAGGACAAGTTGGGTAAGTTTGATGCTAAATCAACTGAAGGTATTTTTATGGGTTATTCAAATCATAGTAGAGCTTATATCGTTTACAATAAAATTGATAAAACTATGCAAGAATCTATTCATGTTTCTTTTGATGAAACTAACCCTTTTGATAAGAAAGCTGCTAATGATGAGGATGAAGTGATTGAAGTGATCAAAAATAGATCACCTGAAACTAACAGTGAAAGTGTAGAAGAAGCCGAGGAGGAAGCTGAACCTCAAGAAGAAGTTATAGTGGAACGAGAGCCCCAAGACATTGATGATCATCTCCATGGAAGAACTCACGATGATCTGCCCAAAACATGGAAATCAGTTCGAGATCATCCCATGGAGCAAATTATTGGTAGTCCATCAAAGGGGGTAACAACTCGCTCTTCTCTTAATCTTTTATGCTTTCATAGTGCTTTTGTCTCTCAAATAGTTCCAAATAATATCAAGGAAGCTTTAAATGATCCAGAGTGGGTTTTGTCAATGCAAAAAGAACTTGAACAATTTGAAAGAAATAAAGTTTGGCACTTAGTTGAAAAACCGGTCGATCGGACCATCATAGGAACTAAATGGGTTTTTCGCAACAAACTTGACGAAAATGGAACAATTTTATTAAACAAAAGTCGTCTAGTAGTTCAAGGTTTTAATCAAATCGAAGGGGTGGATTTTGAAGAAACTTTTGCTCCTGTGGCTAGATTGGAGTCCATTAGGATAATTTTGGCATTTGCCTCCTACATGGATTTCAAACTACACCAAATGGATGTCAAAAGTGCCTTCCTAAATGGTTTTTTAGTAGAAGAAGTTTATGTAAAACAACCCCCTGGCTTTGAAGATTTTAAAAATCCCGATCACGTCTTTAAACTTGACAAAGCCCTCTATGGATTGAAACAAGCCCCAAGAGCTTGGTATGAGAGATTAAGCAAACATTTAATTGCCAATGGTTTCCAAAAGGGTAAGATTGATTCTACCTTATTCCTTAAAACCAAGGGCAAACATATCATAGTAGTTCAAATCTATGTTGATGATATTATCTTTGGATCTACTAATGATGATTTGTGCAAGGAATTTTCTGAGATGATGACTAGTGAATTTGAAATGAGTATGATGGGAGAACTTAACTTTTTCTTGGGACTTCAAGTGAACCAATTAAAAGAAGGAATCTTCATATCCCAAACAAAGTTCTCAAAGGAATTGCTGAAGAAATATAACATGAATGACGCAAAAGAAATCAGCACTCCTATGGCAACATCAACTAAACTAGATAAGGATGAGCAAGGTAAACCGGTAAATGAAACTATGTATCGAGGTATGATAGGTAGTCTCTTATACTTAACGGCATCTCGACCTGATATTATGTTTGCTGTATGCTTGTGTGCTCGATTTCAAGCATGCCCAAAAGAATCACACTTAAAAGCTGTAAAACGGATTCTTAGGTATGTTAAAGGGACCATAGACTTTGGTTTGTGGTACCCGAAATCGAGTACGTTTGATTTAGTTGGTTTTTCTGATGCTGATTTTGCAGGTTGCACTCTTGATAGAAAAAGTACTAGTGGAATGTAACATCCGCAAAATAATTAACCGAATTATTTGGATGTTAACCCAATTAAATTAATTTAGTACTTGACTGGTAAATTTATTGAGTGCTAAAATTATTTATTGGTTGTCATCGGATCGTTAACCGGATAATACGGATCAAGGAAGTTTCGGAATCGAAATAGGAGATTTAGATCAATATGGTAATTTGACCACGTTGCCATATATTTATTAAATAAATATATGTATATACGTGTGTGTGTGTGTGTGTGTTAATAAGAAAGGAAAGAAAAGAATTGAAAGAAAAGAAAGAAGAAAGCCACGCGAGAAACAGAGAGGAGAGGAGAAAAAGAAAAGAAGAGAGAAAGAAAGGGGAAGGAAGAAGAAAAGGAAAAAGGGGAAAGTTAGGCTCATCAAAAATGCTCAGCGTTACTTCCTCTTCGATTTGGTACCAACATCTTCATCATCAACTCACTCTACACGAATTTACCATTTTCGGTTTGAAGCTCAAGGTGGCGTTTTTGAGAGCTATCTTCGTCAATAAAGCGGTTTGAAGGCTAGGGGAGTTCGAATGGAGGCTTGGGTACTAGCTTGGAGTGAAAGAATCAAGGTTTGATTGGGTGAGATTTGAGAAATCAAATTTGGGGTTTTTAGATGAATAGTGATTTTGAGCTTGAAGATGATGAATAGTATCCGTGGAGGATTTCGGGGAATTCGGCGTTTCGGTCAAAAGAGGTTTCGTGATCGAGCGGAAAGTTTTGGAATCGGATTTGAGCGTCGCCGGAGCGCGTAGTTGATTCGGGGAACGTTCGTGCGGTTTTGTCAGAAAAGCGGTGTCGCGGAAAGTCTCGGTGATTTGGCGAAGTCTCGGCGAAATTGAAGTCTCGGTGTCGGCACACGCTTCGAGGGTGAGTTTTACTCACGTTTAGGATTTTTGTTTTTCGAATTAATTGATAAACTGTTTTATCGCTTTCGCTGGACTGGAATATTATGTGATACTGTCTGATTCGGGTTAGGAATCGATTGGGGCGAGTCTCGGGTTGCGTCGTGTTAAAAATGGAATTTTTGGTGATTTGATTCGAGAGATTTTGATTTAAAACCGTTATTTGGAAAATCGCCGTAATTTGATAAACTTCGATTTGATTTGGATTTTGATTGATTGTTTGATGTTGATTGGGTTTGATTATGTGTGTGTGAAAACTGTTTTCGATCGGAATTAAAATCGGAATTAAGCGGAATCGCGATTTTCGGGCGAAACCGCCAAAATCTGCCCTTGACAGACCCCCTGCTGTCTGATAGCGCGCCACTTGCGCGCCGCGCGCCACCCGCGCGCCAATTGGCAGAACTTCCTGTCTGTTCGCGCGCCGTTTGCGCGCCACGCGCCACTCGCGCGCCAGTTGGCAGAATTTCAACAACCAAACACTGTTTTTCGTTCCGCGATAACTTTTGATCCGGGAACCCGATTGAGGTGTTCTAAGATGCGTTGGAAAGCTTATTCAGAGGCCTAACTGAATATTCTATTTTTAAGGCAAAATGTACTGTTTTTGATGTTGAAAATTGTGTCGAAAAGTGGTCAATTAGGGTGCGAGTGTGAACGTGGATTTTATAAAATGTGGATTAAAGTGTTTCATTGATTGTCTGATTTGATGGACCGTGGGTTCATAGTATTGTAGATATACGTATATAGTATATCGAGTTGGGTGACGACCCATGTGTAACATACTAGGCGGGGCAGTCATGATCCCCTTCCCTAGGCTCCATGCCAATGGGAGAATGTACTATTGGTAGGGGGGTTCACCGGGGTTAGCGATGTTCCGCAGTCGGTGTTATGTTAAAGATTGTTATACGGTACTCCGGGGTTAGCGGTGTTTCGCAGTCGGGGCCGTATTTTGTTTGTTGTACGATACACCGGGGTTAGCAGTGTTTTGCAGTCGGTGTCGTACTTGTGTTAACACGTTCACCGGGGTTAGCGATGTTCCGCAGTCGGTGTTATGTTAAAGATTATTGTACGATACACCGGGGTTAGCGATGTTCCGCAGTCGGTGCCGTACTTTGTTTCTTGTGCGATACACCGGGGTTAGCGATGTTCCGCAGTCGGTGCCGCACTTTGTTTATGTTACGACATACCGAGAGTAGCAATGTTTTGCAGTCGGTGTCGTGTTAAGTTATAAAAGATCTAGTAACTGAACCGAGAGTGTTAGTAGGGGTTTCGGTAGAACTCACTGAGATTGTATTTCACTGTTTAAACATTGTTGTTTTACAGAGACACAGGGACAGCGGAAATCCAAGAGGCACGAGTGGTTTGAGCTCGGACTGGTTGCTGATAGCCTAGCTTTATGTTTAAGCTTATTTCCCTTTTGTTGTCTGTATACTAAAACATTATGTATTTAATGTATATCTTTCTTCCGCTTTCTTGTATGATATTGAATACTATAGATGCTGATGGTGTATGGTCTGAGAACCATGTTGTCTTGTTGTAAATAAGACGGTTTGGGTTTTATTCAGCGAAAAATTTATAGTGATATTCAGTGTCTAAGCAGGAAATATATCTCTGATGTGTTACTATGGTGCACCTGGGTATTTTTAGTATATAGAAATACCGGAGTGTTACAGTTGGTATCAGAGCAGTTCGACCTAGTCGGACTTAGTTTAGGGTTGAGTCGATTCCTTGTTAGTCCTGGTTGTAATTACACTTGTGATGCTAAGAGACATTGAGCCTGATCAACTTAATACTTAGTGCATCATAAGCGGAATTATGGTAGGATGATCAAGACGCAGTCCTCGACCAAAACCGAAGTCTCCAACCGGTGCATCCTCATGAAAGGTGGCATGACGGTGGAAGAATACACTGCTAAGTTTGAGAAGTTGTCTCAGTTTTACCAAATGGTAAGGTATGTTCCGAACAGGGAATAGAAGATGTAGAAGTATAAGAGGGGCCTTCATGCTTTTATGACTTAGGGTCTCAGTTCTTATACTATTACCAATTTTGTTGCCTTAGTGCAGTCAGCCTATGTCGCCGAGGATGATCTCATAGGAAATATGGGAAAGGAAAGAAGGTAGTTGAATTATCAACTCCGAATGCAAAGTCCTAAGATAATTTCATCAAAGGAAAAACAGGTGCAATTTTCTGATTCTTCAAAGGTCAGAAGATGTTCTTACTATGGAGGACATCACCAGGGTGATCGTCAGCATAGATCAATCGGTGTTGTTATTGTAATGAAAAAGGTCACTATACAAATAGGTGTCCGGTAAGGAAGAGTTCCAAGGAGTTACGAGCAGCTCTAAGGCAAGGACGAGTCAACACTCTGAATGCTTAGACAGTTACGAATGCTGACGGTATACTTAGAAGGATGGGAGTCCTATTCAATGACTCGATCAGTATATTATAAGATTCGGGTGAAACCTATTGCTGTATATCCCAATCGCGTGTGAATCGGTTGGGATTAGCCTTATCATCGCTATCCGAGCCGATAACTATTTTAACTGCTGCTAAGGGTCGTGTCCAGACATAATCTTTGTATAGGATTGTCTACTTGTCATAGGAGGCAGAGATTTCGTTGTAGAATTTATTGTTTGCCTATGAGAAGTGTGGGCGCCATTTTTGTTATGAATAGGATGACTGCAAATCATGTTGCAATCGACTGTGTTAATCAGCTATCAGCTTCGCTTCAGAATCAGTTGAATTGTCTAGGACAAATTCCGAAGCGGTTACCTAGTTCACCTTAGACGGTCAATCTTCATTCCAAGGTACGGAAGCACATGTTAGTATGTTATCTGCATCCACTGAAATTAGTTTAGATTTGGCGAACATTCAGGTTGTCAATGACTTTCTGGATGTTTTCACGATGAAGTTTCTTCTGAACCTCCAGAGCGAGAGGTAGAGTTTACTGTAGAATTGGTTCCTGGCACGGGATCAATATCTATTGTTTCTTATTGAATGTTTCTTTAGAATTAAAGGAAATGGAGTCTCAACTTGAAGAGTCGATGTTAAAGAAATTCGTCCGACCGAGTGCTTCTCTAAGGAGTGCTCTGGTGTGGTTAGTCAAAAGGAGAGATGGTAGCATGAGATTGTGCATTGATTATCGACTACTCAACAAAGTGACGATCAAGAATAAATATCCCTTGCCAAGGATGGACGATTTGCTTGAGCAATTTGAGGCGCTGCAGTGTTTTCAAAAATTGATCTGAGGTCAGGTTATCATCAATTGTTAGTTAGAGTCTTAGATATTCCGAAGACAGCCTTCCGTACTTGGTATGGACATTACGTGTTCGTAGTGATGCCCTTCGGTTTGACTAATGCTCCAGCGGTATTCACGGATTACATGAACAGGGTTTTCCACCCTTACCTGGATCAGTTTGTTGTAGTTTTCATTGATAATATCTTGGTGTACTCTAAGACTATTGGGGAGCATGCCCAACATCTCCGCATTATTCTGAATGTACTCCGAGAAAGGAAAATGTATGCCAAGCCGTCGAAGAGTGACTTCTGGATGCCGGAAGTGAAGTTTTTGGGACGCGTGACTTCCCAATTGGGAGTTTCGGTGGATCCTAGTAAGGTGGAAGCGGTGTTGAATTGGGAACGACCAACGTTAGCCACTGAAATCAGAAGTTTTCTAAGTATAGCCGGTTACTACAGGAAGTTTATCGAAGGATTCTCACAATTGGTTCTTCCACTTACTCGGTTAACTCGTAAGGGTTAACCTTTTACGCGGGATGCCGATTGTGAAGAATGTTTTCAAGATTTGAAGGTTCGGTTGACTTCTGCTCCAATCCATATTCTTCCAGATCCGTCTTTGCAATTCCAATTTTACAGCGATGCTTCTGGGAAGAGTTTAGGATGTGTTCTCATGCAGAATCATCAAGTGGTAGCTTATGCATCCAGACAGTTGAAGGCCCATGAGAAGGATTATCCAATTTATAATTTGGGAGTGGCAGCTATTGTGTATGCACTGAAGGTTTGAAGACATTACCTGTATGGGTCTCGTTTCGAAGTCTTTAGTGGTTGCAAGAGTTTAAGGTATCTGTTTGATCAGAAAGAACTGAATAACAGGCAGAGAAGTGTGTTGAGTTTCTGGAGGATTATAAATTCGTGTTGATGTAACATTCAAGAGAGGCCAATGTTGTAGCTGATGCGCTAAGTAAGAAATCCATTTATACGACAGAGTTGATGACGCAAGAAATGGGATTGTTAGAGTCTTTTAGATCTAAATTGGAGTACATCCATAAGTTTCCACTTTGGTGGCGAGGTATTAGTTTGTTAACCTCTCCTTGGTGAAGGTTGACAATGAGATTGTCTTACGAAATTCCGTTTGACAAGTCGAACGTGAATACGAATATGTAAATGAGGTAACTGCTGACTGTTTTCACGTTGCGAATAACCATCAAAGGATTAATGGATGGATCTACTTGCAAGTGACTGGAATTTCCGAAGTGAAGCTTGGTGTGCGGCGTAATAGTTTTGAAAAATCGTTTTTTTTGAAAACCCGCATGCTAAAGTTAATTTTGGAACGAATTAAGAGGCTAATAGGATATGATTGGGGAGGAAAATCCTAGGAGGATTACTTAGGTTGAGGGGAAGCTCTCAACGCTATTGACTAATTCGGAAAGGAGCTCTGAGTTCTGTTTGATAGTTGTTTGGAGAACAACTGAGGTGATTTTCATTACGTTCAATTTATTTGATGTCCCCGTGGTTTACTTCTACGTTTAAGATAAACGTTTCTGGTAAATCCTCATTCCATCTTCTTTCGAAAGGCGTTATCTCGAAATCTTGGGGGCGAGTCAAGAAGTTTCACAAGTGACTTCTCCATCACATTGTCGGTGTGTATGAAGACTGTTGTGGATATTAGAAGATTAGTTGAGAAAGTGTTTACACCCTTCGAGGAAATCGTGTTTGTTTTCACCTCTATCGAGGAGTACCAGTTTGTGGATCTCATTTTCAACCTGTATTTCTATCAAGTGTCTTATATTAGACCCTTTGATTTAGATTAATCAAAGTTGGGGAGCAAGTGAGGAATGAAGCTTAGGGAGTGTTTTCGAACGCGGTGCCGAGCCTATGTAGGCGAAAGAGGAGTTTCTCGTGTTGATTCGTAACCAGAGAGTTCGTATCAAGGTAGTAGTGGATCATACTTGGAGATTGATGTGACAACTTTAGAAAGATTTTCTACACTCATTTCGTTAATTCAAGATTGTTTTCTCGCAAATTTAGACCTTTCTGGGAATGTCAACCCTCGGTTAGTCGGATGAAAGACTTAGCGAAATTTTGAGGACAAAATTCTTTTAAGTTGGGGAGAATGTAACATCCGCAAAATAATTAACCGAATTATTTGGATGTTAACCCAATTAAATTAATTTAGTACTTGACTGGTAAATTTATTGAGTGCTAAAATTATTTATTGGTTGTCATCGGATCGTTAACCGGATAATACGGATCAAGGAAGTTTCGGAATCGAAATAGGAGATTTAGATCAATATGGTAATTTGACCACGTTGCCATATATTTATTAAATAAATATATGTATATACGTGTGTGTGTGTGTGTGTTAATAAGAAAGGAAAGAAAAGAATTGAAAGAAAAGAAAGAAGAAAGCCACGCGAGAAACAGAGAGGAGAGGAGAAAAAGAAAAGAAGAGAGAAAGAAAGGGGAAGGAAGAAGAAGAGGAAAAAGGGGAAAGTTAGGCTCATAAAAAATGCTCAGCGTTACTTCCTCTTCGATTTGGTACCAACATCTTCATCATCAACTCACTCTACACGAATTTACCATTTTCGGTTTGAAGCTCAAGGTGGCGTTTTTGAGAGCTATCTTCGTCAATAAAGCGGTTTGAAGGCTAGGGGAGTTCGAATGGAGGCTTGGGTACTAGCTTGGAGTGAAAGAATCAAGGTTTGATTGGGTGAGATTTGAGAAATCAAATTTGGGGTTTTTAGATGAATAGTGATTTTGAGCTTGAAGATGATGAATAGTATCCGTGGAGGATTTCGGGGAATTCGGCGTTTCGGTCAAAAGAGGTTTCGTGATCGAGCGGAAAGTTTTGGAATCGGATTTGAGCGTCGCCGGAGCGCGTAGTTGATTCGGGGAACGTTCGTGCGGTTTTGTCAGAAAAGCGGTGTCGCGGAAAGTCTCGGTGATTTGGCGAAGTCTCGGCGAAATTGAAGTCTCGGTGTCGGCACACGCTTCGAGGGTGAGTTTTACTCACGTTTAGGATTTTTGTTTTTCGAATTAATTGATAAACTGTTTTATCGCTTTCGCTGGACTGGAATATTATGTGATACTGTCTGATTCGGGTTAGGAATCGATTGGGGCGAGTCTCGGGTTGCGTCGTGTTAAAAATGGAATTTTTGGTGATTTGATTCGAGAGATTTTGATTTAAAACCGTTATTTGGAAAATCGCCGTAATTTGATAAACTTCGATTTGATTTGGATTTTGATTGATTGTTTGATGTTGATTGGGTTTGATTATGTGTGTGTGAAAACTGTTTTCGATCGGAATTAAAATCGGAATTAAGCGGAATCGCGATTTTCGGGCGAAACCGCCAAAATCTGCCCTTGACAGACCCCCTGCTGTCTGATAGCGCGCCACTTGCGCGCCGCGCGCCACCCGCGCGCCAATTGGCAGAACTTCCTGTCTGTTCGCGCGCCGTTTGCGCGCCACGCGCCACTCGCGCGCCAGTTGGCAGAATTTCAACAACCAAACACTGTTTTTCGTTCCGCGATAACTTTTGATCCGGGAACCCGATTGAGGTGTTCTAAGATGCGTTGGAAAGCTTATTCAGAGGCCTAACTGAATATTCTATTTTTAAGGCAAAATGTACTGTTTTTGATGTTGAAAATTGTGTCGAAAAGTGGTCAATTAGGGTGCGAGTGTGAACGTGGATTTTATAAAATGTGGATTAAAGTGTTTCATTGATTGTCTGATTTGATGGACCGTGGGTTCATAGTATTGTAGATATACGTATATAGTATATCGAGTTGGGTGACGACCCATGTGTAACATACTAGGCGGGGCAGTCATGATCCCCTTCCCTAGGCTCCATGCCAATGGGAGAATGTACTATTGGTAGGGGGGTTCACCGGGGTTAGCGATGTTCCGCAGTCGGTGTTATGTTAAAGATTGTTATACGGTACTCCGGGGTTAGCGGTGTTTCGCAGTCGGGGCCGTATTTTGTTTGTTGTACGATACACCGGGGTTAGCAGTGTTTTGCAGTCGGTGTCGTACTTGTGTTAACACGTTCACCGGGGTTAGCGATGTTCCGCAGTCGGTGTTATGTTAAAGATTATTGTACGATACACTGGGGTTAGCGATGTTCCGCAGTCGGTGCCGTACTTTGTTTCTTGTGCGATACACCGGGGTTAGCGATGTTCCGCAGTCGGTGCCGCACTTTGTTTATGTTACGACATACCGAGAGTAGCAATGTTTTGCAGTCGGTGTCGTGTTAAGTTATAAAAGATCTAGTAACTGAACCGAGAGTGTTAGTAGGGGTTTCGGTAGAACTCACTGAGATTGTATCTCACTGTTTAAACATTGTTGTTTTACAGAGACACAGGGACAGCGGAAATCCAAGAGGCACGAGTGGTTTGAGCTCGGACTGGTTGCTGATAGCCTAGCTTTATGTTTAAGCTTATTTCCCTTTTGTTGTCTGTATACTAAAACATTATGTATTTAATGTATATCTTTCTTCCGCTTTCTTGTATGATACTGAATACTATAGATGCTGATGGTGTATGGTCTGAGAACCATATTGTCTTGTTGTAAATAAGACGGTTTGGGTTTTATTCAGCGAAAAATTTATAGTGATATTCAGTGTCTAAGCAGGAAATATATCTCTGATGTGTTACTATGGTGCACCTGGGTATTTTTAGTATATAGAAATACCGGAGTGTTACATGGAACTTGTCATTTTCTTGGTCCTTGTTTGACCTCCTGGTCTAGTAAGAAGCAGAACAGTGTTGCTTTATCCACAGCTGAAGCTGAATATGTGGCTGTTGGAAACTGCGTCGCACAAGTTCTGTGGATGAAACAAACTTTGCAAGATTTTGGTCTAATTTTTGAAAATGTGCCTGTTTTGTGTGATAATACAAGTGCCATAAATATTGCTAGGAACCCTATACAACACTCTAGAACTAAACACATTGACATACGACATCACTTTATTAGAGATCATGTGTCTAGGGGGAGCATTGAACTAAAATTTGTAGGCACAGATGACCAACTAGCAGATATTTTCACTAAACCCCTAGCCGAAGCTCCTTTTTGTAAAATCCGTAGAGAACTAGGGATGCTTGACTATGCTAGTTTATGATTTTGTTTGTATTCACCCCACCTCCTTTTTGATGAAAACAAAGGGGGAGAGAATATTATTATGCATGTTATATATGGGGAGAAAATATTATGCTCATGTTATATGTGGTATTATGCTGATTATTGTTATGCATATGCTTAGGGGGAGCCTTTTTTAAGATTTTTAATCCCTATGCATAATGTAATTTGTTATCATCAAAAAGGGGGAGTTTGTTGAACCAAGGGTAAAACAGTCCTTTATTTTGAATGATAACAAATTACATATATCTACTAATCTTTCACATTGAGCAAAGTGCAGGACTTATTTTAAAAGGAAGAAGACTCAAAAAGGAGAAGCTTGAAGAAGAAGCATCATAAGAAGTTCAAAACCCTATTTTGTGTCTAAGCCTTTTTTAGGACTCTTTGTAAAGGTCCTATCACCTAAAGTGTGTGACACTTTAGATATTGAGAGAGATGATCTTTTCTAATCATACATGATGCATAAAAAAAGAATTTTGAAAAGTATTTCAAAAAAATAAATTGCATGGTGAAAACCAAACCCTAGAAAATATTTTTTGAAAGTCAAAACCCTAAAAATGATTTTGTGAAGGTATGAATCGATTCCTCCTTGTTTCCTTTGATGCATGAATCGATTCATGACTTCCCTAAATCTTGACAACATGAATCGATTCATGCCTTGCCAATTCACTCTCATGTGAATCGATTCATGACTTCCTTTTTTGATTGACAATGCATCTAGCCTAAAAGAGAGCCACATTTCTTTCCTAAAATAAAAGTGTGAATCGATTCCTTCTAAATTGCCTAACCTCATGAATCGATTCACAAGCCAATACCTTACCTTCCATATATATGTGTGAATCGATTCACACCTCATAGTGTATCACCTATGAATCGATTCACTCATTCATAAATGAAAGATGACAATTTTATCCTTTTTCAAACCTATAAATAGGTGTGTGTTTTCAACTCTAAAATCACACCTCTTCTCAAAATTTCTTCTCTACTCTCTCATATTCGAATCTCTATAGATCTATTGCTCTTCACTGTTTTATTTTTATAAGCTTTTGATTTTAAATTGTTATATCTTTTTTCAAAAGCTGTTTATAGATCTAGATCTGAGATCCTGTGCTCCAACTGTTTTGAATCTTGTTTTTCAAAAAGCTTTGTTTTTTTCAAAATCATATCTATATTTTTAAAAGCTTTCAAGCAACCTCAACTTCTATTATTATATCAATTTTGAAGTGGTTGCAAAAGCAAGATCATCCCTCATCTTATAGAGCATCTATAATACCCTAAGATCACTCATCTCTCTCAGTTTCTAAACTGACTCATTCTCTGAAGTGATTGAATCATAGAACTCTATTGTGTAATTTATTTTATTTCAAGGTGTTTTTGAAATCCTGGGCTTTGTACTTGGGTCTCTCAATCAAGTGATTGAGTTGATGTTTTGAAATCCTGGGCTGTGTACTTGGGTCACTCAATAGGGTTATTGAGTTGGTTTAGAAATCCTTAGCAAGAGTGCTTGGGTTCTCAATTCAGGGGAATTGAGATTCACTTATATTGGGGTCGACTGTTTGTATCAAACTCTCTTCAATATAGTGGTTACTAAGTCCAAGGGTTGAAAAGCCTAAGGCCGAGGACGTAGGGGTTTTATCCCGAACCTCGCTAAATTGCTGTGTCTCTCTCTCTTCTCTATCTCTTTATATTTTGCACTTTATTTGCTTATAATATTGATATTATCATATACTTGATATAACTGCTTATAATACTAATATTATCATATTCTCAATATAACTGTGCAAATATATCATATTGTAATCTTATCCAGATCTCTCTATATCCTTCTTCTCATTATCTATTTTATTGCTGTATACAATATTGATCTGTCCATCATCTCATTCTACTCCTCTTCTCCTTCTATATTGGTCAAATATTATTATTCCGCATTTAATCCAAACCAATATCGAAAAAGTTTTTTATATTGAAAAAGAATCCATTAATCACCTATAACCTTATTCACCCCCCCTCTAAGGTTACTTTATAGACTCTCAAGTCTAACAGTATGAGAGTGATGAACAGAATGAGAGAAATGCGTATGAGTTGTGTGAAATTGGGTTGTGTTTTGAAATGAAAAAATGAGCGCCCTATTTATAGGAAAACCAAATTGATTTATTTTAGGAAACTAGGTAATCGATTAGTTGCTTAAATCATTTGAGATGGATAATCGATTATGGGCTCAATTGTTTTCAGGCAGATAATCGATTAGGAGCTTGAATTAATCGATTAGGTACTTTCCAAAAATGTTGATAATCGATTATGATGTTTAGTTATAAAAGTGGATAATCGATTATGCTCTTAACTATTTTTCAGGTGAGTAATCGATTATGGACTTGGTATAATCGATTAGGTGCTTCAAAAGATCTTACTAATCGATTATGTGCTTCAATGAAACAAGGAAATAATCGATTAGTGGCTTTAAAAAATGAGAGAAGAGTAATCGATTATTGGCTTCCTAAAACATAGGAATCGATTATTGCCTTATAGGAAAAAGGAAAGAAATCGATTATGAAGTAGAATGAAAGAGAGAATGAATCGATTATTAGCTTGAAGGAAGGATATGATATAATCGATTGAGTGCCTTCCTAAAAACATGGATAACTTCCTTATTCATCAAGAATATATTATATGCATGCTAAAATCGATTTTATACTTTCTAAAAAATTATTTTCATAACACATGTGCTTGTCCTATTTTATCTTGCATGCATGAGGTTTATTGAAAAATATTTTCATGCAAAATTATTTTTATAAAACCTTTTGTGATGTTTTCATGCAAAATTATTTTTATAAATCCTTTTGTGAGTGTGTGATTTATTTTATACTTTGCGAGCTTTATTTTCACTTACAATAATATCCTAAACACACACAACAGTAAAATAATTCTTGACTGTCGCTTGATTGCATTTTTCCGCTTTTTGCAGTCTTGACCTTTTTGACCTTCTTTTGTCAATCATCAAAACCAGATTATTCCTGTCAAGGTGTAACATCCTCAAAATAATTAGGCGAATTATTTGGATGTTGACCCAATAGAAATGATTCAGTACTCGACTGGTAAATTTAGTAAGTACTAAAATTATTTACTGGATAACATTAAGTCGTTAACTGGATAATACGGGTCAATGAAGTTTTGGAATCGAAATAAGGGATAAAGATCAATACGGTAATTGGACCACGCTACCACTTATTTATTAATTAAATATGTGTTGTGTGTGTGTGTGTGATTAAAGAAAAGAAAGAATAAAGAGAGGAAAGAAAGAAGGAATTCACGCAGAGAAGAAAAGAAGAGGAAAAGAAGAAGAGAAAGAAGAAGAGGAAAAGAAGAAGAGAAAGGAAGAAGAGGAGTTAAGCCCACAGCCCCAAAATTCATCATCTTCATCATCTCACTCTCCTCATCATAACCCAAGACCTAGGTAAGATTCCATCCGATTTTCTCCCCCTTTTGTAACCTACGAATTTTAGGGGTTTTGAGGGAGGAAATTGTTGAATAATTGGATTCAATGATGAAATTGATGGTTGGGTTATGTTTAGGAACAAAGCTAGGAGCGGATTGAACGCGATTGGGAGCTCGAAACGAAGTTAGGAGCAATTCGGTGTTGATTGGGTTCGATTCGGTGATTTTGACATATCGGTGATTTCGACTCGGCAACGACTCTCGCTTCAAGGGTGAGTTTTACTCACGTATAGGCTGATTCCGTTTTGAAATAGATTGTGTAACTTGTTTTCGAAAGAGTTTGAGTCGAAAACGTTATTTTGAAACATATCGCGTTTTAACGAAATTCGTAATCGTTGAGTTTTTGATTGAATTGCTTGATTGTTGGATGTTGATTGGACTGGTATATTGTCTGGCATTGTCTGTTTTTGAGTTAGGAATCGATCGGGGCGAGTTTCGGATCGATCGGAAAGCAAAATTTCACAAAACAGGGCATTTTGGCAATGCTGTCAAACGCGCACGACCCGTGCGTCTCAGGCACACGACCCGTGCGCCTGGTTCGGGTTCAGTGTTGAAAAATGTCTAACAGGGCGCACGACCCGTGCGTCCTGGGGCACGACCCGTGCGCCTAGTCCTGCCCAAAATTTTCAAAGTGCCCTAAATGATTCCGTTTCGATTCCAATCCTCTCCTAATCTTTTCCTAACCCTTCTATAATGATATTAGGCTTATTATGCCATGATTTTGCGTACGTTTCAAAAGGGTTTTATAAAATACTTTCGAAGTTGAAAATTGTGTCGAAATGTGGTCAACTAGAGCGCGAGTGTGAACTTGGATTTTATAAATGTGGATAAAAGTGTTTCATTGACTGTCTGATATGATGGACCGTGGGTTCATAGTACTGTAGTTATATGTATGTTTATATATATATATATATATATATATATATATATATATATATATATATATATATATATATATATATATATATATATATATCGAGTTGGGTGACGACCCATGTTTTGACATACTAGGCGGGGCAGTCATGCTCCCCCAACCTAGGCTCCGTGCCAATAGGAGAATGTACTATTGGTAAGGGGGTTCACCGGGTATATAGCACTGGATTGCAGTCGGTGTTATGTCATGAGTTTGTTGTACGTACACCGGGGTTTAGCACTTTATTGCAGTCGGTGTCGTACTGTGCGATACACCGGGGTTTAGCACTTTATTGCAGTCGGTGCCGCACTTTGTTTGTTCACGTTCACCGGGGTTAGCACTTTATTGCAGTCGGTGTCGTGATGATTTTTAAAAAAGGATTTTTAATTGAACCGAGAGAGTTAGTAGGGGTCTCGGTAGAACTCACTGAGATTGTATCTCACTGTTTAAATGTTGTTGTTTTCAGATAAACAGGGACCGAAGAAACCTCAGAGGCACGAGTAGGTGGCCCCGAGAGATGGATGATGACTTAGCTTTATATTTAAGTTTATTTTCCTTCTATAGACCATGTATCACGGTGCTATGTCATTAGTGTTACATTTATCTTTCATTCCGCTTTCTTGTATGACTCTGACTACCATAGTTGCTGACAGATTATGGCCTGAGTGCCGTATGGTCTTATTTTGTGTATAAGACGGTTATGTTATATTTCAGCAAAATTTTTATGTGGTATTCAGTGTCTGAGCAGGAAATATTATCTCTGATGTATGTTTAATGTGCACTTGGGTGTTTTTAACAAATAAAAATACCAGGGTGTTACAGTTGGTATCAGAGCGGTTCGACCTAGTCGGACTTAGCTTATAGGGTCTTTGCTTTTTCCAGTCGTGATTTTCTTAGTATGCTATTAGACATTGAGCTTGATCAACTTAATACTTTGTGCATATTTCGCAGAATCATGGCCAGAAGAGGTAGAGGCGTTCCTCCTCCTGTTGATCCAAATTTTGAGTGGATGCAGAATGTCATTGAGAACCAGCAGAAAATGATGCAAGACATGATGCTTATGCATCAGCAACAACAAATCCTACAGCAAAATGCTCAGCAGCATCAAGCTCCAGAGCCACAAGTGAACCCAAGGAGAATTTTCACAGAGTTCCTGAAAATGAAACCCTCCGAGTTTAGAGGTGGGCCGGATGTCATGAGAGCACAACATTGGCTGGATGACATTGAAAAGATCTTTGTAACAATGCAAGTGACCGATGAAGATAAGTTGAGGTTGGCATCCCATATGTTGAAGGGAGAGGCCAATAACTGGTGGACAAACGCTAGGGCCATGATGGAGACAATGGGAACTCCCCCGACTTGGGAAAATTTCCGAACATCATTTTTGGAACAATTCTTCCCCACGGCTATGAGGTTTGATAAGGAAAATGAGTTTTTGGCTCTTACACAAGGAGGCTTGACCGTGGGCCAATACACGGCTAAATTTGAAGAGTTGTATCAATTCTTCGGTTTAGCTGGATATGCCCCCAATGACCAATGGAAAACTGACAGGTACAAATATGGGTTGAGAGAGGATATTGCTCAAAGCCTTAGTTCTTTTCCGAGAACCAACTATGCAGCCATGGTACAACAAGCTTATATCGCCGAAAGTGATTTGTCAAGGTTGTATGCAAGCAGAAAGGCATTCCATCAGAGCAAGAGGAACGCTGGACCATCTAGTTCTCAGATGGGTCCCAGGCATGGCTCAGGGAAAGGAGGTAATTACAAAGGGAAGCAGGTACAATCGTCTGATTCTGCACAGTTCAGGAATTGTAGACTTTGTGGAAGATATCACCGTGGCGAGTGTCCGCCAACGCCAGATCGGTGCTATGTTTGTAATGAAGAGGGACACTATGCAAATAAGTGCCCAACAAAGAAGAATCTGCAAAGAGCACCAAATGCTCCTGGTCAGGGGCGAATCAACACACTCGATGCTCGAACCATCACACCTACCGATAATCTTCTAAGGGGTACGGGATCTCTTTTTAATAATTCAGTCAATATTTTATATGACTCCGGTGCAACTCACTGTTTTATCTCGCAAGCATGTGTGGATCGGTTGGGATTAGTATTGTCTGAGCTATCCGAACCGATAACTATTTTAACTGCTGCCAAGGGTCGTGTCCAGACCCAATCATTATGTGAAAATTGCCTACTTGTCATAGGCGATAGACAGTTTGTTGTGAAATTTATTTGCTTGCCTATGAGAAGCATGGACATTGTTCTGGGTATGAATTGGATGGCTGAAAATCATGTAACAATCAACTGTGCCGATCGAACTATTAGCTTTGCCTCCGAATCCGTAGGATTGACACAAGCAGATTCTGAAGCGACGATCTCTTACACCGAAGCAAGCCAGTCATTATTCCAAGGTGCGGAAGCTATTCTTATTATGTTGTCTGCATCTACTGAAACGGGTTTAGATTTGTCATCTGTGCAAGTGGTAAATGAATTTCTAGATGTCTTTCCAGAAGAAGTTTCATCCTTACCTCCTGACCGAGAGGTAGAATTCTCAATAGAATTGATTCCTGGTACAGGATCAATCTCTATTGCTCCTTATAGAATGTCTCCTTTAGAGTTGAAGGAACTGAAGTCTCAACTTGAGGAATTAATATCGAAAAGGTTTATCCGACCGAGTGCTTCTCCATGGGGTGCTCCGGTGTTGCTAGTCAAAAAGAAGGATGGTAGCATGAGATTGTGCATAGATTATCGACAACTCAACAAAGTGACGATTAAGAATAAGTATCCATTGCCAAGGATAGACGATTTGCTCGACCAACTTCGGGGTGCCGTGGTATTTTCAAAAATTGATCTAAGGTCGGGCTATCATCAAATAAAGGTACGGGCCTTAGATATTCCGAAGACAGCTTTCCGTACGAGGTATGGACATTACGAGTTCGTAGTGATGCCCTTCGGTTTGACTAATGCTCCAGCGGTATTCATGGATTACATGAACCGAGTGTTTCACACGTACCTTGATCAGTTTGTAGTAGTTTTCATTGATGATATCTTGGTGTACTCTAAGACCATTGAGGACCATGTTCAACATCTCCGCATTGTTCTGAACGTACTCCGAGAAAAGAAATTGTATGCCAAGCCGTCGAAGTGTGACTTCTGGATGCCGGAAGTGAAGTTTTTGGGACACGTGATTTCCCAATCGGGAGTTGCGGTGGATCCCAGTAAAGTAGAAGCGGTATTGAACTGGGAACGGCCAACATCTGTCACCGAAATAAGAAGTTTCTTGGGTCTAGCCGGTTACTACAGGAGGTTTATCCAAGGTTTTTCACAATTGGTTCTTCCACTTACTCGGTTGACTCGCAAGGCCCAACCGTTTATATGGAATGCCGATTGTGAGGAATGTTTTCAAGAGTTGAAGGTTAGGTTGACTTCTGCTCCAATCCTAATTCTTCCAGATCCGTCTTTGGATTTTCAAATTTACAGCGATGCTTCTGGGAAGGGTTTGGGGTGTGTTCTCATGCAGAACCAACAAGTTGTAGCTTATGCCTCCAGACAGTTGAAGACTCATGAAGAGAATTATCCGACTCATGATTTAGAGTTGGCAGCTATTGTGTACGCACTGAAGATTTGGAGACATTACCTGTATGGGTCTCGTTTCGAAGTCTTTAGTGATCATAAAAGCTTGAAATATTTGTTTGACCAGAAGGAGTTGAATAACAGGCAGAGAAGATGGGTGGAGTTTCTGAAGGATTATGACTTCGAATTGAAGTATCATCCGGGAAAAGCTAATGTTGTAGCCGATGCACTAAGTAGGAAATCCATTCATATAGCAAGATTAATGATGCATGAAATGGGATTGTTGGAGTCTTTCCGGGACTTAAATGTGGATTCAAAGCCAAAAAGGAACCGGTTGGTGTTGAGCCACATGAGGATCTCTAGTTCCATAAGGGATTCTATTCGCTTAGCATAGGAAGTTGATGTGAAACTACAATCACAGAAAGTGTTGCAGGGTTTTACCGAGGATAGTGATGGGGTTATTTGTTTCAACGGTAGGATCTGTGTGCCCGACGATGAGAGTATTAAAAAGCAAGTGCTAGAGGAAGCACACCGGAGTTTATTTTCTGTACATCCTGGATCCACCAAGATGTATAGAGATTTAAAACAGATGTATTGGTGGCCGGGAATGAAGTTAGAAATTGCTGAATTCGTATCACAATGCTTAACTTGTCAAAGAGTTAAGATAGAGCACCAGAAGCCTGCTGGTCTGCTACGGCCACTTGATGTGCCAGTGTGGAAATGGGAAGACATTTCCATGGATTTTGTAGTGGCGTTGCCAAAGTCTCAAGCCGGTAACGACTCCATTTGGGTAGTTGTAGATCGGTTAACCAAATCAGCTCATTTTATTCCAGTTCGTTCGAGCAGTAAAGTATCCAAGTTAGCTGAAGTGTATTTGAAGAACATAGTAAGGTTACATGGGGTTCCTACCAGCATAGTTTCGGATCGAGATCCGAAATTCACTTCTCGATTTTGGAAAGCTCTGAATGAAGCATTGGGAACTAAAGTACTTCTTAGTACCGCATATCACCCACAAACAGATGGTCAAACCGAGAGAACTATCCAGACCTTAGAGGATATGCTTAGGGCTTCGGTACTTGATAACGAAAAGAAATGGGAGGATCATCTTCCATTGGTGGAGTTCTCATACAACAACAGTTATCATTCCAGTATCGGGATGGCACCTTTTGAAGCCTTATATGGTAGGAAATGTAGAACACCATTGTGTTGGTGGGAAGTAGGTGAGAACCGATTGTTAGGACCCGAGATGATTCATGACACTACTGAAAAGATCCGCCAGATAAGGGAGAGAATGAAAGCTGCTCAAAGTAGGCAAAAGAGTTATGCCGACAAAAGGAGAAGGCCATTAGAGTTTGAATCGGGTGATCATGTGTTTTTGAAATTGTCACCGACAATTGGCACAGGTAGGGCATTACGGGTGAAGAAACTCAGTCCTCGGTATATTGGACCCTTCCAGATTATTGAGCGAATAGGGTCTCTGGCATACCGTATTGCTTTGCCTCCACCATTGACAAATCTGCATGACGTATTCCATGTGTCTCAGTTGCGGAAGTACATTCCCGATCCAAGTCAACCATTAGATTTTGAAACGATTGACCTTCGACCGGACTTGTCCTTCCAACCTCACCCGAATTACATCATGGAACGTGGCGAGAGGACGCTGCGGACGAAGTCAATTCCCATTGTCAAAGTGGTTTGGGATGGTTTTTCCGTCGAGGAATCTACTTGGGAGTTGGAGGACGATATGCGGACTCAGTATCCGTATTTGTTTTCTTAAGGTACGTTGTGTTTAATTTTGAGGACAAAATTCTTTTAAGAAGGGGAGAATGTAACATCCTCAAAATAATTAGGCGAATTATTTGGATGTTGACCCAATAGAAATGATTCAGTACTCGACTGGTAAATTTAGTAAGTACTAAAATTATCTACTGGATAACATTAAGTCGTTAACTGGATAATACGGGTCAATGAAGTTTTGGAATCGAAATAAGGGATAAAGATCAATACGGTAATTGGACCACGCTACCACTTATTTATTAATTAAATATGTGTTGTGTGTGTGTGTGTGATTAAAGAAAAGAAAGAATAAAGAGAGGAAAGAAAGAAGGAATTCACGCAGAGAAGAAAAGAAGAGGAAAAGAAGAAGAGAAAGAAGAAGAGGAAAAGAAGAAGAGAAAGGAAGAAGAGGAGTTAAGCCCACAGCCCCAAAATTCATCATCTTCATCATCTCACTCTCCTCATCATAACCCAAGACCTAGGTAAGATTCCATCCGATTTTCTCCCCCTTTTGTAACCTACGAATTTTAGGGGTTTTGAGGGAGGAAATTGTTGAATAATTGGATTCAATGATGAAATTGATGGTTGGGTTATGTTTAGGAACAAAGCTAGGAGCGGATTGAACGCGATTGGGAGCTCGAAACGAAGTTAGGAGCAATTCGGTGTTGATTGGGTTCGATTCGGTGATTTTGACATATCGGTGATTTCGACTCGGCAACGACTCTCGCTTCAAGGGTGAGTTTTACTCACGTATAGGCTGATTCCGTTTTGAAATAGATTGTGTAACTTGTTTTCGAAAGAGTTTGAGTCGAAAACGTTATTTTGAAACATATCGCGTTTTAACGAAATTCGTAATCGTTGAGTTTTTGATTGAATTGCTTGATTGTTGGATGTTGATTGGACTGGTATATTGTCTGGCATTGTCTGTTTTTGAGTTAGGAATCGATCGGGGCGAGTTTCGGATCGATCGGAAAGCAAAATTTCACAAAACAGGGCATTTTGGCAATGCTGTCAAACGCGCACGACCCGTGCGTCTCAGGCACACGACCCGTGCGCCTGGTTCGGGTTCAGTGTTGAAAAATGTCTAACAGGGCGCACGACCCGTGCGTCCTGGGGCACGACCCGTGCGCCTAGTCCTGCCCAAAATTTTCAAAGTGCCCTAAATGATTCCGTTTCGATTCCAATCCTCTCCTAATCTTTTCCTAACCCTTCTATAATGATATTAGGCTTATTATGCCATGATTTTGCGTACGTTTCAAAAGGGTTTTATAAAATACTTTCGAAGTTGAAAATTGTGTCGAAATGTGGTCAACTAGAGCGCGAGTGTGAACTTGGATTTTATAAATGTGGATAAAAGTGTTTCATTGACTGTCTGATATGATGGACCGTGGGTTCATAGTACTGTAGTTATATGTATGTTTATATATATATATATATATATATATCGAGTTGGGTGACGACCCATGTTTTGACATACTAGGCGGGGCAGTCATGCTCCCCCAACCTAGGCTCCGTGCCAATAGGAGAATGTACTATTGGTAAGGGGGTTCACCGGGTATATAGCACTGGATTGCAGTCGGTGTTATGTCATGAGTTTGTTGTACGTACACCGGGGTTTAGCACTTTATTGCAGTCGGTGTCGTACTGTGCGATACACCGGGGTTTAGCACTTTATTGCAGTCGGTGCCGCACTTTGTTTGTTCACGTTCACCGGGGTTAGCACTTTATTGCAGTCGGTGTCGTGATGATTTTTAAAAAAGGATTTTTAATTGAACCGAGAGAGTTAGTAGGGGTCTCGGTAGAACTCACTGAGATTGTATCTCACTGTTTAAATGTTGTTGTTTTCAGATAAACAGGGACCGAAGAAACCTCAGAGGCACGAGTAGGTGGCCCCGAGAGATGGATGATGACTTAGCTTTATATTTAAGTTTATTTTCCTTCTATAGACCATGTATCACGGTGCTATGTCATTAGTGTTACATTTATCTTTCATTCCGCTTTCTTGTATGACTCTGACTACCATAGTTGCTGACAGATTATGGCCTGAGTGCCGTATGGTCTTATTTTGTGTATAAGACGGTTATGTTATATTTCAGCAAAATTTTTATGTGGTATTCAGTGTCTGAGCAGGAAATATTATCTCTGATGTATGTTTAATGTGCACTTGGGTGTTTTTAACAAATAAAAATACCAGGGTGTTACACAAGGCATATATTCACACATGGCTCTTCATCCCATGTAACCTCCCAATTTTCCACATCGGAACATGTTGCTAAATTAGAAGAATAACCGTCTGGCATTTTCAACTCAATAATCCACCGATAAACTACTTTCGCTTGCTCCGTAGATAAAGTATAATTGGCTTCGGGTTTCAGTGTCCTACCGTTAGCTTGCTCAACCAACAACAAATCCTTTCGCCTGCAGTAATGATCCACATCCTTCCTAGCCTTCTCATTGTCTTTCGTTTTACCTTTCACGTTCATAACAGTGTTAAATATGTTATCAAAGAAATTCTTTTCAATATGCATTACATCGAGATTGTGTATCAAATGATTATCTTTCCAATAACAAAGTTCCCAAAAAATACTTTTTTTGGTCCAATTTTGCCATAGTCCATAACCATTTGGACAAGAAACAACACCCGCAACGACTTCCACTGGAGGGATATCCTTGACATTGTTCCAAACTTCTTCTTGTGTCAGTCTACGAGGAGGTTCAGATGTTTCAACATTCTCCTTGATGAATGCGTATTTTGACTTTCTAAAAGGATGCTCGGTAGGTAAAAACTTACGGTGCGAGTCAAACCATGAGGTTTTTCCTCCATATTTAAGAGTAAACGCCTTTGTGTCAACCATGAAAATCGGACACGCCATCTTACCATGTGTCCCCCATCCAGACAACATTTCATACGTAGGAAAGTCATTAATGGTCCACATCAAAGCCGCCCTCATCATGAAATTTTGTCTTCGTGCTGCATCAGAAGTTAAAACACCATTCCACAACCTTTTTAGGTCATCAATCAGAGGTTGCAAATATATGTCAGTACCAGCTGTTGAATTAGTTGGCCCTGGTATTATAGCATTTAAAAACATGTAGGGTTTAGACATACACATTTCAGGAGGAAGGTTGTATGGGGTAATTATAACTGGCCAACAAGAATACGGTGTTGCTGACGCTTGAATATATGGTGTGAAACCATCAGAGCATAAACCAAGCCGAACATTGTGTGGATCATTGGCAAAATCTGGATGGACACGATCAACATGCTTCCAAGCTTCACCATCAAATGGATGACGTAATTCACCAGAATTATTTCTATTTTCTTAGTGCCACGGCATTTTACCAGCCGTTTCCATTGAAGTGAACATTCTCTTCAGTCTTGGTATAATCGGCAGATAGAACATTGCTTTCCTTGGAATTGGTTTGCCTCTGCTTGTCCCTTTCCTGCTGACACGATACCGTGGCTCTTGACAAAACTTGCATTCCAGCAACTCTCCATCATTTATGCCAAACTCATTGTTATAACAGATCATGCAACCAGACACACAACAATCAATTCTTATGGAATTTTAACCAAGCTTCGATACCAATCTTTTAGCATCATAATAACTCTGCGGAAAAAGTCCTCTAACAGGGGTTGCATCCAACATCATTTTAGTCATGTATTCCATGCACAATTCCGCAACGTTAAATTGAGACTTACGACTCAACAACCGCACACACATTGATAACTTAGAGTCTGTAGATCCTTGAAATAATGGTTTATTTGTCTCACTCAAAAACATATAAAACCTCTGAGCTTCCTCGTTTGGAACTTCTTCAGCATCATATTGTGGTTCTTCGAAATCCAAATTTACACCGACAGCATCAGATATCATCCCCTGAACAACATCAAACGGCTGATATCCCGTAGTCGTTGGATTACTACTTGATGTGGAAGCTACGACTGGACTTGACGACATGGGACGTCGTTCTACTTGGACAGGAACATTATCAACCGCAGGAACTCCAGCTGCTACCTCACCATGACGGGTCCATATCCAATAATTTGGCTTAAACATACTATTGTACAAATCAAGTCGAATATCACCTTCCTTTTTTATAGATCGAAACTTACATTTGGAGCAAGGACATCTAATTCCACCTTGTCGCTCAAATTCTTTTTGACGCTTAGCAAAAAGAACAAACTCTTCGACTCCTTGTACAAAACGTCGCTTCAACCCACCTCTTCCACGATACATTCGATCATACATCCAACTACGATCCACTTTTTTGTGTATCTTCCTTATAATATACACAATACAACATATATCATACATCTGTATTACAACAATACACATTGATATTGGTATTTTTATGTTTGACCAAATATACAAAGTAAATTAAATAAACTATTAACTATTATTTTTAATATATATTAATACTTTGATTTTTTTAGTATGGTAACATATTTTAATAATAATGGTAACATTTTATTTCACAAATAATTTTACTATTTTTACTAATTATACATATATATATATATATATATATATATATAATATTTCATATTTATTTTATCTAAAAAAAATACAAATAACAAACTATATTTCGTATTATTATAATAAAATAATAACAAACAATTTTAGTCTTTTTACAAACATTATAATGATATTTCGTATTTATTTTATCTAAAAAATACAAATAACAAACAATTATTACAATTTAATTTATTTTATTTTTTTGAATAATTTCAACTTATAACATCAATAATTTTTACTAAATAACAACTATTACACAATCACTGTAAACACTATCTAATTATTATACAATAAATTAAACTTATTTTATTTTCGCAAAAAATTTCAGCTAATAACATGAAATAACAATAAAATAATTCGTATTTTTAAAATAAAATTTTTTTCATATAATTTATTTTTATGTTTTTAACTAATACATTAAATAATTCGTATTTTAAAAATAAATTAAATTTATTTTATTTAACCAGTAGTGAAGAGAAGTCTCTGACTTGATGTTTTCCGGACTTTTGAACAAAACTTTCAAGAAAACTACAAACTCCAATCAATTTCAAAACAAATAATAACAAAAAAAAATATTAAACAACTATATTTAAAAACTAAATATTATCTAAAACAAGCAATTATCAGTTAAAAAACATACCTTAAATCAAACTTAACAATAATCTCGCAGGTAGAACAGAACAGATTTCGAATGAAGTGAATTGAGAGACTTGAGAAGAGAAGAGTGAGAGATTTCGGAGAAGAGAGTGAAGAGTGAGTGAAGAAATAGTGGGTTCGTATATATAGAGGAAGGTTGCAACGGCTAATTTTGCAATCCCGGCGGAAATGTCGATTACCGGCGGAATTTAAGGCTTACCGGCGGAATTTAAGGCTTACCGGCGGATTCTAGTAAACGGTGCACACACAACTTCCCATACAGAAATCCGCCGGAAATGGACACTACCAGTGGATTTTTGAATTTACCGGCGGATATTTGAATTTACCGACGGATATTTGAATTTACCGGCGGATTTTTGAATTTCGAAATTCAAAAATTTTCCGCCGAAAATTCCTATTACCGGCAGATTGTTGAGTTAACCGGCGGATATTTGCATTTACCGGCGGATTTTTGAATTTCGAAATTCAAAAAATTTCCGCCGAAAATTCCTATTACCGGCGGATTTCTTTAAATATTATTTTTTAAATTACGGAATTTATCCGCCGGAAGGTGTAATTACTGACGGATTTGTTTTCAAAGTTTTTCCATAAAATTTCCGCCGGTAACAGCAATATAATCCGCCGGTAAGTTACAGTCAAATTATAATCCGCCGGTAAAAATTAAAAAATCCGTCGGTAATTTACTGGGGGATCAAATCTGCCGGTAACGCCAAAATATCCGCCGGTAATGTACTGGCGGATTTATTTCGCAGGAAATAGTCCCCCGAAAATGCGCCAAATTCTTGTAATAAGTAGGCGCGAAAATTGAAATCTTCTGTTTATTTGCAAAATTGCCACTACATCTACATTTAGCATCGAGTGTTTAAACAACCGAATCTAAATAATCTAAATGATGCTTTTTAAAGTAAATTTTCCACTAGTGTGGTTTGGTGCGGATGTGTATTTGGGTGGGGAACTTGTATTCTGTTTCTTTGTATGCTCTAATTGGTGGCAGTAGAGGGTTCGATCATGTCCATAGGAAGGAGTGTGTGTTGACCTAGGTTTCTAGGGTGTTGATACTAACAAGATGTAATCGCAGTTTGTTTGTTTCACCTTTGGGGGTACTATTTTTTCTGCCCGGTCTTTTTTCCACCAAGTTTTGGCTCCGAGAGGTTTTACCGCCTCTTCAATGATAGGTGACAAAGAGGGTTTATCACCGATATGCATCCCTCTGTATCTCATGCAATGAGAAGAGAATTAAACTACTTATATACCATGTGGGATAATTAGAGAAGGTTCACTTGATCATGGGAAGATGAACAACAATGTTGAATTAAACGAGGTCCTTTGGACTAGTGCCGATGATGAAGTGATAGTATTATCATCGGTTGGAGAAGATGCAGAAGCCACATAGGAAACACCACTAAAGGAATTTGCATGGAGTTAGGCGGATTAGAATTCAAATACCATATAGAAAAGGTGTTTGCATGGAATTCGCCATAATTCAATTCATTGATTTGAAAGCAGAGATTACATCCGGATATTTAGATACAGTTGTTGAGAGAGAATAGGATAGTTCATAGTTTACAACAACTAACTTCATTTGAATCTAAATTCAAAACAACAACTAAATTTATCTAAATTTAAATTCAAAATATAATTTACAATAACTGAATCCATCAGTGTTGAAAAGCCTTTTTTATCTTGATTGAATCACCACAATCTATCAATATTGTCCTGGAAATTTTATCTCCACCCACATTTATCATAAATTAAAATTAAAATTAGATTTGATATATACATAATTTAACTGTAAAAAAAATCCAATATTGTACATCATATCCAAATGCTATTTAATATAATTTTAAAAAATGGGTAACCAATTTTAAACGAAAATAGTGCTATATGCATTCAGAAGATAATCGCTAAAAATGCATTAAGAAGATAATTACATCATATCATATACTCATAATGCATATACCCTAGATGTCCCTCTCACAAGAAGTCCCTTTGCAGCTTAACAACCTCCTTCCTAACAACCACATGCATCTTCATAAAGGAAAGGGAGAAGATCTGGGATACTACTTAGGACCGAATTGAGGAGGACAATTCTGCCACCTAGACTAATAGACCTATATGCTGCCATCTTTAAAGCCTTTCTCGTACTACTTGAAGCATATGGTCCCAAGTGGAATAGTCTGAGAGGGAGTGACCCTCTCTTGCAGTTCAAAAATCTAGCACTCATAGCCAAGAAGTCCTCTGAGACATTAACTCCAATGAAGCCGCTCTTAGCGAAATTCACTGTGAGTCACGAGGCAAGCTCAAAGGTCCGCAGAATAGTCTTCATGGCTCACAAATTTTCTGTCGAGGCCTCTCTAATTAGCAGGGTTATCATCTGCAAACTGAAGGCGGGAAACCATCAGGCCCTGATCCCCCAACGACACCCCAGAAAAAATTCTAGAATCCACAGCCTGGCGCATCAGCCCGCTTAAGCCCTCCGCAACTAGAAGGAACGGGAAAGGAGAAAGAGGGTCACCTTGCTTCAACCCCTTTCTAATACTTACCTCCTCAGTCAAGTACCCATTGGCAAGGAATAAAAGATGTCTAGAGAAAACAGATGCCCGAATCCAAACCCTCCATCTACCATTGAAACCAAAGCGAACCAACATGTAATCCAATAAACTCCAACTAATTGGTTCGTAAGCCTTCTCAAAATCCACCTTAAAAATGAGGGATTCGTTACGGTTCTTCTTGATAAAATCAATCACCTCATTCACTACGAGAACACCATCGACCAGGTTTCTGCCTTTGATGAAGGCAGATTGAACTGGAGAGATAAGGGAGTCCAAAACAGTACTGAGGGGAGCCGTGAGAACCTTAGCTAGAACTTTATACAAACACCCCAAAAGGGATATCGGCTGATAGTCCCCAAAGGTTAATGAGACCGGACTTTTGGGATCATAGCCACAAAGTATGACGAGAAAGATCTTGAAAGCTTAGCGTTAGTGTAGAACTCCGCAAAGAAGGAGCCTAAGTCTGGGAGCAACAAGTCCCAAAATGCCTTTATGAATGCAAAATTAAATTCATCTGGCCCAAGACTCTTATTGTCATCACAATCAGCGACCTCGTCAACTACCTCCTCAGGAGCGAAAGGCCAAGATAGTGAAGACGACTCCTCTGGAGACAAAACAGGCAAGGTAATTCCATCCAGGTGAGCTCTATCCTAGTCATCCTCAGCAAAATGCTCTCTAAACAAATGAGTAATCTTAGCACGAATCTCAGGTACTTTTTCCACCCACGTGTTGCTGGGATTCTATTTCTAGACCCTCGAGTCTTTCTACAAGAGTGGAAATATCGAGTGTTTGCATCCTCTTATTTTAACCACCTCGACCTCGACCTTTGAAAGGTCAGACTGTCCTTGATTTTAAGCAGATTCCAAAGCTGTGAGAAGCTTTCCTTCCTTTTGGTCATCTCTTCCTGAATTAGACCGATCTCCACACATTTCAAGGCAAGAGCTTTAATTGTTTCCACCAGCACCCGGATCTTAGCGTCCACATCTCCGTAAGTATCCTTACTCCATTTTTTCAAGGTGTCATATAGGGTTTATCACCAGTGATGGACCAGGAGGATCCACTAAAATCAATTTTGACCGTAGCCACAGCAGTCACACCATATGTGCATACCATTGGATCTTTTAAACTCAAATTCTAATCCTTAATTTTTTTTTCACACACGAAGATGGAAATCTCTGGCAATGAGAAGATAATCTCTGGCAATGAGGTATCCCTGTAACGGCTGATCACATTCCCACCAATGAGGTATCCCTGTAAATCTCTGGCAATGAGAAGATAATTAAACTACTTATGCTGGATAATTAGAGGAGGTTAAATTTATAGGAAGATGAACGACAATGTTGAATTCAACGAGTTCCTTTTGATCAATGACGATTGATGAAGTGATAGTATCATAGGTCGGAGAAGATGAGGAAGCCATGAGATTGATTTGATTGTTAGGCAGAATAGAAGAATGATACCATATCGAGAAGTTTGAATGGAATAATTAATTCAATTCGTTGATGTTTTTCTTCTGACCGCAATTCAATTCATTGATTTGAAAGCAGATATTAAATTAGTTTATATACATAGATGCACTAGCTGAGATAGAATAGGATAGTTACCACAACTAACTTCAATTGAATCTAAATTCAAAACAACTAAATCTATCTATGTTTAAATTCAAAATTTAATTTACAATAACTGAATCCAACAGAGTTGAAAAACCCTTTTATCTCGATCGAATCACCACGATCTATCAATATTGTGCTGGAAATTTCATCTTAACCCTCATTTCTCATTAATTAAAATTAGATTTGATATATACATAATTAAAGGTGGGAAAAATCCAATATTGTACATCATATCAACATACCAGTTTGAAGCTTATCTAAAAAAAAAAAACATACCAGTTTCAAGAATTTTAAAAATCTATCACAAATGGGCCATAAAAAAAACGAAAATAGTTCTATAAGCATTAAGAAGATACTCATGATAACATCATATACTCATAATAATAAAAGAAAAATGTGTAGTGGCTCAGAAAAAAAAATATTGAGCTAGCAATATATGAGAAACAGAAAATATTAATAATACAATTCTTGATTAAAATATGATAGAACATATTAATAATCCCTATCTCTTCCGACTCATAACATTTGGTACTTGAGAGAATCCAAACTCATATCATATAACCTATACCCTAAATTCTAATTTATCACGGACACAAATGGGGTTTTGTTTGGCCAAAGTTTTGCGGCCAATATTTTTGAAATCAACATTACATGCGTGATCTTCTGGGTGCCTATGAGTTCCACAAAACACATCACCACAACGACATTTGAATCCAGTTAGTCCTATTTTCTTGTTGCAACTCTTGCACCTATGTTTCTCCTTCTTCGTATCAGTGAGACTCATAGAAGCAGTATCAGTGAGAGTCATAGAAGCAATACCAGCATATGCATCATCATCATCATCATCATCATCAGTGATGTAAATCTCTGACAAAAGATCCTCAATTTCTTCTTTTGTGGGGTTTCCTATGAAACTTTCTTCGTAACACTTAGCACAAATATTCTTGATACCAGCAGCATCATAGGAGCCACATCCATTATTAAGACACTTTGATCGATCCATGTTGTTTCACTTAGATTGGATCCTGCAAGAAGAGTGGTAAAAAAAAAAGACGTTGGGAGCAATTCAAAATTTTGGAGAACAAGAAAGTTTATGAATTTCAGAGAAATCGTTGAGGGATTTATGGTGTGTGTTCAATTTATATGGAAAAAAGTTACAACCTTAAATATCTTATCATTAATTCCGTCAACAGAAATATGTTGTCATTAATAATAGATCATAAATATCATAAAAAAAATAATGATCATAACTGTTAATTTATTTGATTTTATTTAATGCAATTAAATGTATTTATTACTCCCTCCATTCCTAATAGTGGTATGTTTGACATTTGATTTTTGTTTCAAAACAATAGTAGTTTTAAATACCCAATGTAAATTTCATCAAAACTTTTCAAATGTACCCTTTATATTTATTGAGTTTTTTAAATGTGGATTAATTGTCCCACGACTTTTTTATTTGGATTTCAATTATCTGAAGACAACTACAAAAAAGGTATTTTAGTATTTTGTCAACACAAATTAATGATACTTTAGTTTGTGTGTAACAAGCCAAAATTAAGTACTAAATATTAAGAACAGAAGGAGTATATTATATATATTTTTGGTTCGGACTATTGTTGGCTACTCACGGAGTTGGTAATATTTATTAAATTATATTATATATTTTTTTGGAACGAAAAGACTAATTTCCGTTCGTGCTTAGGATCAAATTCCGCACTGGCCAACACTGAGTTCATCCACTGCGGGAATCGAACCTGGGAGCACCGGGTTGACCCTGTGTCCCAGGATAGATTAAATCACTTGGCTAACGTGTGTTGGTAATATTTATTAAATTATATAATAAATCATCTTAAACTTGTACTACTTATCTTACACATTCTTTGCTTTAAAAAAAATCTTACACTTAAACTGGATTGGAAAGCTGATTTCATCGGTGTATATACAACTTACATTAGTTTAGAGAAAATAGGATAGTTAAAACGACTAACTTCAATTGATTTTAAATTCAAAATAATAACTAAATCTATCTAACTATTTTAAAAAAAAAAAATCAACTATAAATTTCAACAACTAAATCTATCTAAATATAAAGTCAAAATTTAGATTACAATAACTGAACTTAGGATGTTACTGCTAGTTGAACTATATTAGTTTTGAGCCTTAAACATGTATTAATTTTTGGCTAAGTGTGTCACTAGCCCAATGATTTAGCTAGTGTTATGGATTGGGCCTCGATGGCCAATCCACTAAAAAGGCCCAATACCAAAGGACCCATTCCATTCAACGGTGGAGATTGCAGACCTAGATCCAACAGCCCTCCTCCTTCCTAGATACCTATAAATAAGCATTGATTGCTCACATTAATGGTACTCATCTCTCACTTACTCTCACTTGTAATTGACTCACTCACTGACTTGAGCGTCGGAGTGTCATTGCAGGTACCACCCCACCTTGGACCGGAGCACCAACTCGGACGACCAAGGACATACGTACCAACTATCTCGGACCGGACTGATTATCCAGGATCGGATACCTAGCCGGAGATACGGTACCGAACAGCTAGTCTTGAGTTTGACAGTTTAGTTAGTTACGGAACTGAGTGTGTTGTAAGCTGCTATATATAGTCAATTGACTAAGAAACAACTCACATTTCTTCCTAACAATTGGCATTAGAGCTCCACGTAGGGCATTTGCACACTACACCAAAAATTTAAAAAAAGAGTGGTATAAGTAGCACTTTGTTCTATATTTAGTAGCACTTTGTTTGATAGCGCTACTTAAAGTGAAAACACTGTGCACTATAAGTAGCATTTTGCTCTAAAGCGCTACTGAAGCCAAAAACATGACACACTATAAGTAGCGCTTGGTTTTAAAGTGCTACTTAAAGTAGAAACACAGAACAAGATTGAGTAGTGCTTTTTAGAAAGCGCTACTGAAGCCAATAATACGAAACAGTATTGGTAGCGCTTTGTAGAAAACGCTATTGATGCTAGAAACGCAAAACCGAAGTTAGTAGCGCTTTTATAAAAAGCGCTACTTTTATTCATCATATAGATCCCACTCGAAAAGATGCAAAAGAACATAGGGAAAGAAACATCCGTGCGATTAAAAGCTATATCGATGAACGCTTGGCGCTAGCACAAAAGACAAGCTGTGATACCCTGTTTTTGGCACCGTGTGTAAAATATTTGTCATTTGATTATTGAAAAAACTTGTAGGACACATTGGGTACTGTTAGCAATTGATCCTAAAAGAGATACGATATACTATTTGGATTCATTGCATGGTCACCACAACAACAACACCAAGATGGTGGGGATATTCAGTAGGTGCGTACTTATATCCCTCGCATATTTCATAATTTAAATTATGTATGTATTTCGATTATTATAGTTATATGATGTTGTGTTCAGTTGTTTGACAACATTTTGGGGATTGAGTGGTGTCTGGACCTCGTACAGAAAGTCAACATCTTCTACCAAATGGATACCAATAACGGTAAGTTTATAATCAATATTCTTATGCATGTAATTGATTAAATTTAATAATTAACAATTTTTTTTGTTTTATAGTGTCCCAAACAACAAAACAACGATGACTGCGGTACTATGTCATGATGTTAATGAAATATATTATCTAGGATGGAAATTCCAAAAGATGTATGTTATTTGATATCTAGTTTTTTTGACAAATAATTCGATATCTAGTTGATATTGATATAATAATAATTACTAGTATTTAACCATTTAATTCTAAGTTTATTTCATTATTTTTTCAGTATTTTCCTGAATTCGGAGCTCAATACTCATTGAACAACATATTGAGCTCAAGGGAGAGTGGTGTCGTCATATCACCGGTTCGAATCACCAATGTCGAAATTGATGTAATTTTGGATATGATATTTTTGGTACATCATATTGGATATGATGTAATTTTTGTTGTTGTGTATGTTGACATGCATCTTTTGGTACATGATTTTGGATATATATGTTGTAAGTATATTTTGATACATACATGATATGTATATTGGATTTTATTTGGTGTACATGTGATTTTGAATATTGATTATTAGTAGGAATTTGATGAATATTTATTTGATGAATTTGATTTGGAATTTGTTGTTGGTTGTTAGTGACTCTTTCAATTATGAGCAGGGAAGTGCAGTACTTTTGTAATGTAAAATAGAAGTATTAATTTTGTAGGTTATATTATATATGTCACATTTCTACAATGTGGAACATGTGTAAATGTACATGTGGTTGTCCAATCACTTTTTGGGAACTATTTATTTCTTCGGGATATATTCCAACCAAATGTTCCGACGATTCAATACAACTCCAGGACGACAATTTTGAAGTAATACCTTAAAAGGATATTTCAAAAAGGACCCAGAAGCATTGTGATAGAGAAATTTCACTTGGCGGATTTTATATCAGCATTGTGATAGTAGTTACTAATCACAAATTACAACTGCCAATCTTATATCAAATGCATAAATTACATGTCTTGTAAGAAATTACATGTTTTGTTCATAAATAAATGGTCTCTTACAACTTCTTAGCTTCTTACTTCAATACTAGAGAACTGAACTTTAAAGTTAGTCGGGCATTAGATAGCTAATTTGCCAACTTATAAAGCTGAGTGATACACAAAACAATCTTTAAGAAAAAACTAGTATGATACACTAAACAAAATTAAAGTGGAAAAGAATATTACCAAATCTTCACGAACTATTGCAAAGTTTCTAGTGCCCATTTTGTTGGGATATTCCTATTGAGAGGAGAGGAGGCAGAGAAAAACGAGAATAACAGGAAATGGAAAACTGTAAAAAATGAAAAGCATATATTTTGTAAGGGGTGGACAGCTAATATATAGCTAGTCGAAGGTGTCGAAAGCTTATATGGCTGGTCGAACTGAATGTGTCGAAAGCTCATATATAGCTAGTCGAACTAAGCAATTGAATTACAAACATATTTCAATATTCCCTCTTAATTCACATTGCTAAGTGACATCATTCCAAGCATTGTCTTTAATTCTTCAAATCTTCCCTTTTGCAATGGCTTGGTCATTGCATCAGCTACTTGAAGTTCTGAGCAGCAGTATTGCAGGTTCAGCTTCTCCTTGTTGACTTGATCACGCAAGAAGTGATACCTAGTTTCTATATGTTTCGACCTTCCATGGGCAAAGGATTTTTGGCCAAATCTATTGCAGATTTGTTGTCTATCAGCAGCTTCATTACTGAGTTCTTGTGTAGTCCAGTTTCAGTGAGCAACATGCTCAGCCATGATGCTTGGCAGGCTGCAAAGGAAGCAGCCACATACTCTGCCTCACCGGAGGACAGGGCTACTATGCTTTGCTTCTTGGAGCACCATGAGATGGGTGCTGTTCCATACATAAAGACATAGCCACTTGTGCTTTTCCTGTCATATTTATCTCCACTCCAATCCGAATCTGTGTAGCCAAACACATCGACAGTAGCAAAAGAGTCAGTCTTGCTAGGGAACAGAATACCATGATTTTGTGTTCCCTTTATGTATCTAATCACTCTAAGGGATCCAACAATCTATTTGTAGAGGGTGGCATCTACTTCACTCTCTTCCCCATCCTTCGACAGCTTGTTGCTTGTGTCGATTGGAATAGAAACTGGTTTACAATCAGCCATCAGTGCAAGGTGATTCAGGTCTCCCTCTGCTGTAATAGCAGAATCTGGGAATGTATCAAATCCTTCTAGCCTTACTGATCTCTGTCTTTCCCTTTGTGACCTTCTGATAGGTGCTTCAGTAACAGGTGCTTCAGTAGCTTCATTCTGATCATCTGGATCCTGAATCTCATCAAAATCGAGTATTATAGTTCTTTCACAGCCTTCTTCATTCTGAGTATCCCAGTACCAATTCTTGGACTCATCCACTATGACGTCTCTGCTCTTCACTATTTTCTTCTGCACAGGATCATACAATTTGTATGCTCCTGTCGAATGATATCCAACAAGGATCATTTGTTGTGCCCTATCATCCAGCTTCTTTCTTAGTTGCTCAGGGACATGTCTGTAGCATAATGAGCCAATTATTCTGAGATGCTTGACACTTGGCTTTCTTCCTAGCAAAGCTTCTTTAGGTGTCTTCCCAATCAGTCTTTTTGTGGGGCATTTGTTCAGAATGTACACTGCCGTGGCTACTAATTCTCCCCATAAACTGTGAGGTAGCTTCTTTTCCTTCATCATACTTATCACCATGTTGAGGATGGTTCTGTTTTTCCTCTCAGCAATTCCATTATGCTGAGGTGTGTAAGGTGAAGTGACTTCATGTACCATGCCTTCTTTTTCACAAAGCTTTACAAATTCATGTGAGTTGTACTCACCATCTCCATCTGTTCTAAGGGTTTTGATTTCACATTCACTTTGCTTCTCAGTCATCACCTTAAAGTTCCTGAATGTTTGAAGTACTTCACTCTTCTTATTGATTAAGTACACCCACGCATTCTAGTGTACTCATCAATGAAGGTGACAACGTAATTGTTCCCTCCTAATGAACTGACCTCAAAGGGACCACAAACATCAGAGAATATCACCTCTAACTTCTTCTTTGCTCTGCCTAGCACCTCTGATTTGAAGGAGTTTCTAGGTTGCTTTGATTTGCAGCAGTTATCACATACTTCACCAGGCGTTTTCACTGCTGGCAGCCCATGAACCATCTTCTTCTCATGTAGTTGTCTCAAGACCTTGAAGTTTAGGTGGCCAAATCTTCTGTGCCACTTCCAGTTTTCATCATCAACAGTGGTTGTGATGCATTTATCTTCAATTACTTGCAATTTGAGCTTGAAAGTTCTGTTACTTTGCAATGGCACCTTCAGGATCATCCTCTTGTTTAAATCAACCAAGCTGAGATTGTTATCATCCATTTCGACAGATAATTTCTTCTCAATCATCTGTCCAAGACTCAACAGATTACTCCTCATCTTTGGCACATAGAATACTTCCTGAATGTAGCACCACTTTCCATCCTCCGACAGAAACTTTATGGTGTCAATTCCTTCTGCAGTGACTCTGTTGTTATCTACAACTCTGATTCTTTTACTTATTTGCTTCAGTTCGACAAACCACTCCCTATGGCAGCACATGTGGTTTGAGCATCCTGTGTCGAGATACCATTCATCAGATTTTCCTTCGATCTCATTTGTATCTGCCTTCAACAACAACAATTTTGTGTCAGTAGCAGTCATGAAGGATAATTCTTCATCATTGTTGCTGGCCATGTTGGGGGCATCACCAGTGTCACCACTGCCCTGCCCCTTACACATTGCACAAGTATTTTGAGCATTACAAGTTTTTCCACTGTCACAAGTGTTCCCACTGTCCTGCTCATTACTTTCAGCAACTGTTACATTGAGATGAGTGTCTTCTTCAATCTCATCATCTATGACTGCCATCAGCATTAAGCCTTCTGAGTGAGAGTCAGAATCTGGGCCTCCATCGCTTGCAAATTTGGCTTCAGCATCTTTATTCCTAGGAACCTTCTTGTTCTTGCATTTGTTCCTATAATGCCCAAATTGCTGACAGTTATAGCACTGCACTTTGCTCGGATCATATTTCTTCTTATCAGAGTTTCCGTGTTCATCTTTCTTGCTGCCAGATTCCTTTTCTTTACCCTTCCAGTTTCCCTTGTCTTTCTTGTTGTCTGCCTTCCAATTTTTCTTAGAGGAGTGTGTCAACAAGGCTTGTTCAGTCTCCTTTTCTGAACTTCTCTGCCTAATTCTCAATTCATGAGCCTCTAAGGAACCTTGAAGTTCATCTAACTTCATTTCATCTATGTTCTTGGATTCTTCAATGGCAGTTACAACATAGTCGAAATCTAGAGTTAAGGATCTAAGCACATTTTCTACTTTACTTTTTTCAGATACAGTTTTACCATTGCCTTTCATTTGATTAGTCAACGCTACTAACCTTGTGATGAAATCACCAATCGATTCTCCATCTTTCATCTTCAATGTCTCGTATTGCTTCCCGAGAGACTGCAAGCGTATCTTTTTCAGTCTATCCGCTTCTCCATATACATTCTTGAATATCCCACGCTTCTTTTGCTGAATCACAATCAATGATCAGGTTCAGAATGTTTGAATCAACGCTTTGGTGAATCAAGAACAACCCGCTTCCATCTTTCTTTCGCAATGCATGGTGGTTGTTCCTCAGCGCTTCAGTGGCGTTTGCTGCCAATGGTGGAACACCTTCATCAACGATTTCAAGTACATCTTGAAAACGAAACAGGACTTTCATCTGCGCATGTTGTGCGAAAAGTAGTTGTGAAAGTATACACAATCGCAACAAGTAAGACAATGATAAATAGAGATCGTTCCCACATGGATTGATGTTAATTTAAGAGTTTAAGTAGTTAACAATTTAATGAAAAGAGCAAAGTAACAAAAGCACGTTCGTGGAGTGTAACATAATCAGTTGCTGGTAAAAACAGTAAGAAATGCAAAGAGTTATAAAGTGAAGTATAAAATGAGTTGGACTATTCTTCGTTATGTAAATTCCCAGGAGTACGGCGCTATAACGTTATACGCTGTAGCGTTAAGCGCTGTAACGTATGGATGTGTGTCTTTCAGTCACTGTCCTCAGGGTTTTGTTACAAGACTCCTATGTCTAGGTTCTAAATAAGTTCACCCCTATATAATAAAGAACCTACAGCTTTTGCTTTATGAACTATTGCTCCCCTATGTCTAGGGTTAAGCACAAATTGCTTAAATGTCTTTAAACAACCTTTCATTCATATCCACCCTTGAGCTCGAATCATGGACCATGTATGTACCCATGAATCTACTAGTTTCAGTTGGCCATTGCCAAAACAAGTTTGAAAGTATTAAAATACAAGGATTGAAACGCAAAACGCAATAATATTATATTAACAATACTCAAGGTTCATTACAAACTAGAATTAATCCAACTACTAAGTGTTTAGCTCATGGCACACATCATCACCACAATATAAACCAAAAAGCTTACATTAACGTGAGTGAACAAGAAATGGATGGTTGCAAGAGATGCACTCCAAAGATTCCAAGTTATGCACGGTTGGAAGATGGTATGGCGTGGCTAAACCGTAAGCATGGACAAGAAAAATAAAACTAAACTCAAAGCTTGAAGAGTGGAGGATTAATGGAGGAAAAATATGTGTCAAGTAGTCTTCTTCTCTAAAAAAATCTCTCCCTTCGTCGAATTGTGTATATTGGAGATGATTGAGTTAGATATTATCTAAATCTCATAAAGTAGCTTTTACAAAAAAGGTGATAGTAACACTTATCACCAACTACCAACAATCCTTCATTGAGAAAACGCCAAGTGTCCTTTTCAACCCCCTTGGAAGCTGCTGCATCAGGCTTTCAGCAGAGGATTGACACGATGACTCATCAAATAGTGGTGGGCTCCATTATTGTCCAGCTGTCCCATCGCCATATAGCGCTATAGCACTTACCGCTGCAGCACTAACAACACATTAAAATACTTAAAAAGGGAACCTTTTGTGCCAAATGTTAGGCAGTTAACTCTCAGTCTCATTTATACTTCTAATCACATACTTACAGAATAAAGTACTAATATTACTTGAGAACTTGCCCTAGTTAAAGTAATAAGAGCATAAATAACACCTATAAAAATGAGTTATCACACCCCAAACTTAAACCATTGCTTGTCCTCAAGCAATGACACTTGAATAAAGCAAGAGGACAGAATGACAGGTGAAAATCAAAATCAAACTAGTTGCATCTTTAAATCAAACAGATTTTCAAAAATTTCTCTCATTAGGCCAACTTTCAGATTCACATCCAACACACACGCCATTGCTTTTCACAACATATAGACTTATTACTGCTTAATTGTGAGTGTGTGATTACTAGGCTTAGTTTAGCTCCTAGCTAGTTTCAACATTTCTCATAGCCTTGGAAAGAGTAGACTAACAACTTCACATAAGACTTAAGGGGCTTCAAAGCACAACAAAGGGCTTGATTAGGCATTTCAGATCTTTGGCCAGTGCACTAACTATTGATTTGGTGATTTCTTAGCGCTATAGCGTTTGATGCTATAGCACTGGTGACTTGATGAACAGATTCAGCTGCAATGCCCTCATTACTGAACTCCTTATTTGAATTTCTTTCTTTCTTTTTTTTTTCTTTTATTTTCTTTCTCTCTTTTTTTATATGCATTTTTGGATCAGTTCAGCATTTGTTTCGGGCAATTGCAGCTAATTACAATATACATGACCAACTGACAATACATTTGTATAGTTTGTGAGCCTATTGCCTTGACCATCATATAATCTTCATACCTAGCCTTAATATAACCGATGCACCCCCAAACTTAGCATCAAATGCTACTCTCAATTTTTAGTAAAAACTTGACTAAACATTATCATTCCTAGCTAACTAGGTTCCTTGCTAAGCCTAGAGTTCTGAGTGTAGAAGCAGTAATAAAACCGTTAATTGTTAAAATAAGGCTACTCTACTCAAAACACATAATAATCATTAAATTTAGCCAAACAAGTATCACTTTACTGCTGAAAAATTTAAAATTGCAACTAGTTCTACAAAACATAATATTGTCATTCATAAGCAAAACATACATTAACTTCATAAGGCCCCTCCCCCAAACATAAAACCTAGCAGTGTCCCCACTGCTCATGCATTCTAAAGGGAGTGTCCTTTGACAACTGCTTAACAGAATTGTAATTAACAGGACTACAAACCTAAACATGGCTATAGCATCTACATATATATATATATATATATATATATATATATATATATATATATATATATATATATATATATATATATATATATATATATTTACGCTTACCTGCTACTCCTTCTTGAGCCTCTTATTTGCTCTTGAAGGGGCAGGGGTTTGGTTTTGTGGGCTTCTTTTTCTTGGTGGGATGTGGGGGTTTCTTTTCTGCCGCTACAGCCGTAGCCGCTGTAGCCATGGTGTTAGGGTCCTCTGCTTTTTTATTAGCTGCCATTTCAGCCAATTTTTCAGCAGCTTTTCTTTCTACAGAATGATCAGTGGTAAGGTCCTCAGATACATCTCTCTGTGGGGACTTGGCTATAGACGCTGTAGCATCAGCCTCTACAGCACTACCTGGCACATCTTCTTGTGGAGGGTCATCTGCCAATCTGATCCCAGGGTTTCTCCTTGCTGCATGGTAAGAAACGTACTTTTTCTTGGGTGTTTGGTGCTGCTGTGGTTGCTCTGTTGGCTGCTGTGTTTGCTTTATAACTTGCTCTTCATTTGGTGCTTGTGGTTCTGGTTCTTCTTGTTGTGGGTGGTTGATGGGTGATTTGGGTGGTTCAGGGCTGGTGGTGGGGTTTGATGGTGGTGTTGAAGTTTTTACTGGGGATTTATGGGGTTTCTTTGGGCTAGGGGTTGGGTCAGACTGTATTTCTTCCTCCTCTTCACTCTCAACCTCTTCCTCTGATGAATCCTCCTCTTCATCACTCACTATTTCCCTCATTATTGCCTTTGTTTCTTCTTCATCCTCCTCACTGATTTCTTCCATCTCCTCAGATCCTAGGCTTTCTTCTTCTTCCAGAATCACCTTCTTATTCTTTTTAGCAAGGCTCTGCCTTTTCTTCTTTACTGGGCTTCCCATTTTTTTTCTTGCTTTCTTCCTCCACCTTTTTAGATGGCTCTTCGTCAATTAGCCAGTCAGGAAATTCAGGTGGTTGTATAGTGGCCTTGCCCTTTGAGATCTGAGCATACATAGCCTTTTCCCATTCAAACTTTTGCTTTACAAAGCGACAGAGAAACTGCTGCTGCAGCGTCAGGCGCTGTAGCATCGCAGCATCACCTGATGCTGTAGCGGCAGGCTTTTGCTTTGGTTTGAACGCAGTGGGGAAAGCACCCAATGGGGACCTCCTTTCTTCTTTGGGCTCAACCTCTACATCTGCATTAATGCATAGCTCAGTGATTAGGCATGGAAATTAAATATTACCTCCCTTCTTTACTCGGCACTTCTCTATTTCTCTTGAAATCAGCTTTCCTACATCAATCTGCTCCCCTGCCATGATAGCATCAATTACTATCAGCCTTTCCTTCTCCACAAACATAGTGTGAGAAGTAGGCAGCAAGGAGTGCTGGATAAAGTTGCACCACATGTTTGCCTCATCGCACAAGTACGCCTTCTTCAACTTGTATTCAGTCCCAAATTTGTCCCATGTAGCTCCTTCGACACAGATCCTCTTCCTCACACCTTCCATTTCTGCTTTTCCCCAGGTTTTGACCTTGCTCTCCAACGCTTTTCCATGGTAACCTAGACGGAAGACATCATTTTTGATTTTGCATTGAAGTTAACGATTTCGCCCCTAACCGTAGAATAGGTTTGGGGCTTTCCATCCTTGGGTTCTTCAATGCCTGCATAAAACTACCTGACCAAGGAAACCAGGTATTGTTTGCGATGTTTTATGAATTGCTCCCAACCCAGCGCTGCCACACTTGCCGTGAAAGCGTTTGAGGCTTTATTAGTTTTGAACCCTCTCTCAGCGATGAATTCCATTTTCCAGAATTTCTGAGGATCAACATTAGTCATTTCAGCCTTGGATGATCCTGCTTCAGCGTTTGCTCCCTTCCCAGACTTCTTTAGAGCCACTTGTTTCTTAGTCATTTTTGTAACTTTGAAAACGTAGTAAAACGTATGAAACTTATGGGTTTCTGCGTTTTCTGTTTGGGAAAGATGAAGGAGACGATTACGGATGGTGGATGAGACGGTGAAGAACTGGGGGTGTTAATTTAAGAAAGAGAATGCGTGCGTGGGAAGTTGAGATAGGGAAAACGTGGAGGATGTGACCGTTGTAAGTGTTATGATGGAGAGAGAAAAGAGAACGTGCTTGATGCGACTGGACTGAGCGTAGAGCAGTTGAGATAAGGTTGTCAGATGCCACGTCACCCCTGCTCTGTTTCTTAACTTTTAAAGTTTGGCTTTTTTATTTGTACCCAGCAGCAACGGCTATAGCGCTTTGAACACAGCATGCGCTATAGCGCCAATTGTTATCTTCCCAACTCCTCATACTTGCACCTGCACAAAATTTAAATTAAAAGCACAAAATGGGGTTAGTTTTAAAACCTTGGGTTGCCTCCCAGGAGCGCTTGCTTTAAAAGTCTTCAGCCAGACTTCCTCTCTTATTAGAGGTCTTTAAGTTCAATTGTAGTTTTTCCCCTTAGCGGCCACATTCTCACCAAGGTACTGTTTTACCCTTTGGTCATTAACTTTCAAGGTGGTGTTGGTTGCTTCATCAAATAGGTCCACAGCACCATGAGGATACAATTTCAACAACCTAAATGGTCCTTACCATCTTGATTTTAGTTTGCCTGGAAACAATTTCAGTCTTGAATTGAATAGCAATACTTGTCCTCCTTCCTTCAGCTCGCTCTTTTGTATTTTATGGTCATGCCAGGCCTTGGTCTTTTCTTTGTAGATTGCTGCATTTTCATAGGCAAAGTGCCTAATTTCTTCAAGTTCATGCACCTGCAGCATTCTGGCTTCTCCTGCTTTATTCAGGTCAAAGTTGAGCTTTTTTATTGCCCAATGAGCTTTATGCTGCAACTCAATAGGCAGGTGGCAAGCCTTCCATATACCAGCCTATAGGGTGACAATCCCAAAGGTGTTTTAAAAGCTGTCCTGTAGGCCCATAGAGCATCATCTAAATGTAGTGACCATTCCTTCCTTGTTGGACCTACCATCTTCTCAAGCATTCTTTTGATTTCTCTGTTAGACAATTCTGTTTGACCACTTGTTTGAGGATGGTAAGCAGTAGCAATCTTATGCTTGACTCCATACTTAGCCAGGAGGGTCTCAATCAGTTTGTTGCAGAAATGAGAACCCTCATCACTGATTATTGCTCTAGGAGTTCCAAACCTAATAAAAATGTTCTTTTGCAAGAATTTTCTTACAGACTTAGCATCATTGTTGGGTAGAGCAACAGCCACTACCCACTTTGATACATAGTCCACGGCCACTAGGACATACAGATTTCCATGAGATGGAGGGAAGGGACCCATGAAATGCACTCCCCAAACATCAAAGAGTTCTATCTCTAAAATGTTGGTTAAAGGCATCTCATGTTTGTTAGAAATGTTCCCTTGTAACACCCCCTTTTACTAAATATAATTAAACACGCAATTATCAGAGTCACCACAAGGGCGCTACATTTTTCACCACATAAAAACTCCAAATTGATTTAAATTAAATCCTCAAGAATATAGTTAATTAATCTCTAAGCAGCGGAATCATAAACTCATTTAACATCTTCAAAAATAATTAAACATTAAACCAAAACTCCAAAAATAAATAATAATAGTTCGACAACGGTAACTAAGACCCTCCCCGGTGCTATGCATCAGAGCTGACACAGGCCCAACGAGAAGGAAACTACACCTAGCAATCCTCCACGAGTGCTAACGATCACCTGCAGCGTTGCCACATAAGAGCAACATTCCAAGCAGAAGGGGTGAGCTTAACAGAAATAATAAGTTAATGATAGCAGTATATAAGCAGCGGGTAAATCACGGGAACACAGAAAGTCAACACATCATAGCTATACCATCATATCTCGTTACAAATCATTTCATAAACATACCACGTGTTGTAGCATCACAGCTACCTCGAAAATCAATACATCATAGCACCACACAAGACACAAATTCCATCAGAACGGAACACCAAAACACGTTACACACACACACACACATATATATATATATATATATATATATATATATATATATATATATATATATATATATATATATATATATGGATATGGACTATGCAACAATGCAACCCCTCTGGGCATATGCATGCGGTACCGATCTCGTAAAATAAGCCACGACGGGCAAGAGGCCGTAGCCTATACCACCAGAAATAATCTCAAAGAGGCCGAAGCCTATACCACCAAGAAATGCATATGACAATACGACTCATGACTCATGCATCGATTACACAACTCAAAGTATTTAGTTACTAAATACTACACCATCACATCTAGTTATAAATCATTTCATAAAAATACCACGTGTTGTAGCATCACAGCTACCTCGCAGTTCTCATCTGTTCACAACATCATAGTTGCCACATTTCACACTTATGAAACAGAACCTTTAAATTGGAGAAAACAGCACACTTGAATTTAATTAAACAGCACACTTAAATTTTTGAAGGCAACACACACACACACGCACACAACACAGCGCCCATGGCGCCTGGCGCCCAACACACCTCCCAAACCCTCAACTGTCTAGACGCATAAGCTACTACCTTACCATCTTGCATCAGCACACCTCCCAAACCCATCTTGGAAGCATCACAATACACCACAAACGGTTGATCCGGAACAGGCAAAACCAAAACAGGAGATGTTGTTACCTTCTTCTTCAACTCATTGAAGCTCTCTTCACACCGGGCATCCCACACAAAAGCTTTACCCTTGCAAGTCAACTGAGTCAACGGCAAGGCTAACTTAGAGAAACCCTCTATAAACCTCCTGTAGTAACCTGCCAAACCGAGAAAGCTCCGAATTTCAGTAACTGACTTCGGAGACTCCCACTGTAACACGACCTCAACTTTCGATGGGTCCACCGCGATTCCATCACCAGAAATAACATGACCCAGAAAACTAACCTCTTGCAACCAGAACTCACATTTAGACAATTTAGCATATAACTTTCGGTCCCTCAGAATTTCCAAAACCAACCTCAGATGTTCTGCATGATCCTCCTCTGACTTAGAATAGACCAAGATATCGTCTATAAACACTACTACGAACCGATCCAGATACTCATGGAAAATACGATTCATGTACTCCATAAATACTCCCGGTGCATTGGTCACACCGAAAGGCATCACAGAATACTCATAATGCCCATAACGGGTCGTGAAAGCTGTCTTCTGAGTATCTTCATCTTTCACCTTTATCTGGTGATAACCTGATCTCAAATCTATTTTACTGAACACCTGAGCACCCACCAGCTGGTCCATCAAATCGTCAATCCTCGGGAGCGGATACTTGTTTTTGATCGTCACTTTATTCAACTGCCGATAGTCCACGCACAGTCTCATACTACCATCTTTCTTCTTCACTAACAATACTGGAGCTCCCCACGGCGACACACTCGGCCTCACAAATTTCTTCTCGAGTAGATCCTCAAGCTGTTTCTTTAGTTCAGACAACTCAGACGCAGACATTCTATACGGCGCCATAGACACAGGTCTAGTACCAGGTACAAGATCAATGGAGAACTCCACCTCTCACTCTGGTGGTACATCGGGGATTTCGTCAGGAAAAACTTCAGGAAAATCTCGCACCACTGCCAACTCACCAATTTTTGCCTGACTCTCACAAGACATTGACGCTAACAGTGAAAACAACTGAGCCCCTTCCTTCATCACCCTCCGTAACTGACCAGCAGGCAGCAAACTAGATTCATCCTCCTCAAGAGAAGAGAAACTCACAGACCTCTCACTACAATTGATATGGACACAGTTATCAACTAACCAGTTCATACCCAGAATAATATCCATCCCATCCAACGGCAAGCAAATTAAATCAACAATAAAATCTTTGCCGAAAATCGACGAAGGGCATTTAGCACAAACAAGAGAGGTAGTTACTGAACCCTTCGCCGGAGTACCAATAACCATCTCCCTCAACATAGAAAATACAGAAAGACCCAATCGATCAACACATGCGGCAGCAATAAAACAATGGGTGGCACCAGTATCAATAATAGCAATGAGAGGAGAATTATTGATATAACACGTACCTCTAATCTCATTTACCACATCTGACCCTGCTAGAGAAAACACCTTTCCAGTAGACCTTTCTTTCTTCGGTTTCGGACACTGAGCACTGATGTGTCCTCCCTCACCGCAGTTGAAATAGAGCGCATCCTTACGATCACAGTTAGTTGCCATATGGCCCTCTTTCCCACATTTGTAGCACCTTTTTACATCACCCGGATAGTCTGGACGCTTATGACCAGGCTTCCCACACTTATAACATACCACACTAGCAGCAGCATCTCCCCCACTTGGTCTCTTGCCCCCCGCAGCTCTCTGATTACCCTTACCCGTTGGAACCTCATATGGCTCCCCGCGACTCGGGAAACCCTTCTGCTTTTCTCTTATAACTCTAGAATGAGCATTACTGTCTTCTTCGAAGATTCTGCAACTGTCCACCAACTCAGAGAACACCCGGATTTTCTGGTACCCTATCGCTTTCTTAATATTCGCTCGCAACCCATTCTCAAACTTAATGCATTTTGAAAATTCAGAATCAGCATCAGCATAATGGGGATAAAACTTAGCCAATTCAGTGAACTTGGCAGCATACTCTGTCACCGACATGCTTCCTTGCTTCAGCTCAAGGAATTCTAGTTCTTTCTTCCCCTTCACATCCTCTGGGAAATACTTCCGTAAGAACTCTCTACGGAAAACAACCCAAGTTATTTCCTCATTAGCAGTCTCTAACCTCTGCCTAACCTCCATCCACCAATCATCAGCTTCTTCTGCCAGCGTATGAGTGCCATACCTCACCTTCTGCGCATCATTGCAGTCCATGACACGAAATATCCTTTCAATTTCTTTCAGTCATGCTAGAGCACCATCTGGATTATACTTGCCCTTAAAAGTGGGCGGATTCTCCCTCTGAAACGTGGCTAAACTGCGGGTCCCAGCATTTTCAGCACCATTTTGCTGGTTCCCAACAGCCTGAGCCATAGCTTGTAGAGCAGCAGCAAGAGCAGCATCGTTTCTCCTAGCCATTTCAAATTATCACTGCAGCACAAACAAAAATTCAGAACTAATCTAACAATTTCTTAAGTGTCATAAGACACTATGACAGGACAACATTGGCCGGACAGACCGAAATGCTCTGATACCACTAATGTAACACCCCCTTTTACTAAATATAATTAAACACGCAATTATCAGAGTCACCACGAGGGCGCTACATTTTTCACCACATAAAAACTCCAAATTGATTTAAATTAAATCCTCAAGAATATAGTTAATTAATCTCTAAGCAGCGGAATCATAAACTCAATTAACATCTTCAAAAATAATTAAACATTAAACCAAAACTCCAAAAATAAATGATAATAGTTCGACAACGGTAACTAAGACCCTCCCCGGTGCTACGCATCAGAGCTGACACAGACCCAACGAGAAGGAAACTACACCTAGCAATCCTCCACGAGTGCTAACGATCACCTGCAGCGTTGCCACATTAGAGCAACATTCCAAGCAGAAGGGGTGAGCTTAACAGAAATAATAAGTTAATGATAGCAGTATATAAGCAACGGGTAAATCACGGGAACACAGAAAGTGTAACACCCCGATAATTTCTAACTTGTAGAAACTACCAAAATGCACTACTGGCATACGTCAGAGTGACTTCCCTTTTAAAATATTGAACACATTCTACACTTCGATGAAACTCATCAAACGCACTTATATATCTGAACATAATATAATCGAAGTCGGTCCTCACATAACTCAAACTAGTGTTCAATACTCAAAACCGGAAGTCTACGGAAGCGATTTACTACTTCATGACATAAGTCGTACAACCGTACATCTAAGGTATCGAATACAAATATACAGAGATACAAAGGAAACTGAAATACAAAGATACATAATCATGACAAAAGGAATGTCGTCAACAACTCTTCAAGCGTCTCCATAGCCGTGCTTCACGGTCTTCAACTTTCCCTGCTTAACTGAAAAACAACAACAATGGATTGGGTGAGACAACTTGTCTCAGTGAGCTCTATCGAGACCCCTTACTAACTCTCTCGGTTCAATTATACTTGATTTCATGAATCGTAGCCCTTAAGTCGACTACGGGGAACATACAACGTGTACTCGTGGCCCTTCTAAGCGACACACAAGACGCACACAATAACAATGATTCTTAGCATATCACCGGGTCTTATTTTAAAGATTCCGGCAAACCCAGTCCCCGGCCATTTCTACTACCTTAAGGACAACAATGTAACGGGCCTAGGGGATAAGGCTCATGACTTCCTCTCCCACTAGTACGCTAATCCATGAACAGGGTCGTCACCCCAGCAATGATGTATATAATATATACCATGAACAATGAGCAGTGAACAGTGGACTTGCACTTAACTTGGTCTTGTACTAACATAATCTTATTATTAGGTGATCTCACACGGCTTACTAGGGTTTACTAACCTAACTGATCACGATACTAATCCAATCAGTCCAGCACAATATATCAATCACAATCATAGCATGACAATCAAATCCATAACACGTTCCGTATACCCGCATTGGGCCATCAGTAATCATTCAATCGTTACATGAGGTTGTTATCTTTAAACTTAAGCAATTCCAATGAATTACGGTTATTTTATCATTTCATAACATTGGGAAGGGATTAGGATAGGTTTGGAATCACTTAGGGAGCGTTTGGACACCTTTAAAAATCTGGGTCAGACAGATACGCACGACCCGTGCTTAATGGCGCACGATCCGTGCGCGAAATGGAAATTTTCCAGGAAGCATCAGAAGGATCTGCACGATCCGTGTGCCAGGGCACACGATCCGTGCCTGATGCACAGTCCTGTAAAAGGGCCATTTCATACTGTTTTTGACTCCGTTTTGTGTCCAAATCTTTTCCCGATCGATACCTAACTTATCAACCTTTAATAACAGAATATCATCCAATCAAATAGTCCATATGTCACTCATCTTAACAGCCATAATATCAAAGCACAATCTCAGTCAAACACCCATATAACTCAGTATTTAAAACGGGTTTTCGCAAAGCGGCTTGTCGCCAATTTCTTTCAAGACGCAAGACTCAACCAGAACACATGATAACATCCCTAGTGAGTATAGAACTCACCTTTTTGACGATGACAATAGCAAACGACACCGAGGCCTCAAGGACACGGTCACACGGCAACTCACGAACTTCTCCCAATTCGCTCCACAACTCTCCTTTTCGAAAACCCAGCTCCCCAATGTATGAGTTCTGAACCCAACAACCGAAATGACTCCAAGGTAGTTCCAAATCGTGATATAGCTGTTGTACTTGGTCCTAATGCTTTCTAATTGAACATGCAAGGACAGATTTCAGAATTTGGGCCAAGTGAAGCTTTGATGGTCGTTCATGGTGATTTTGGCTTGGAGGAGGGGAGGATGGTTGCGAAATTTATATCACTAGAAAGAGCGAGGTGAACTGATCCTAATGATGGTAATGGATTGAACATGCATGGAATTGTTGGGAAACTCTCTTCCCTTCTCTCTCTCGAGCTTCACTCCCCTTTCTTCTCTCTCAATATCTGTTTTCAGTTTTTCAAACAAATGAAGGTTCCTCTATTTTGTTCCAGCTGAAGGGGTTTAAATATGGGCTAGGCAAAAGACAACAATGACCCTCACTTAAACATTTCATACCCAAATACTCCCATCAGCCCTAATTAACTTAACCATGACCAATTACTAATAAATCACACACAATATTTATAATAAGTCACTCAAGAAATTTATTTTCACAACATTTTATTTCCAACAATTTAATTAAATCACTAATAATTATTTCATGTCAAATAATTAAAATAGTGAAAATAGGGGATATTACAGAAAGTCAACACATCATAGCTATACCATCATATCTCGTTACAAATCATTTCATAAACATACCACGTGTTGTAGCATCACAGCTACCTCGAAAATCAATACATCATAGCACCACACAAGACACAAATTCCATCATAACGGAACACCAAAACACGTTACACACACACACATATATATATATATATATATATATATATATATATATATATATATGGATATGGACTATGCAACAATGCAACCCCTCTGGGCATATGCATGCGGTACCGATCTCGTAAAATAAGCCACGACGGGCAAGAGGCCGTAGCCTATACCACCAGAAATAATCTCAAAGAGGTCGAAGCCTATACCACCAAGAAATGCATATGACAATGCGACTCATGACTCATGCATCGATTACACAACTCAAAGTATTTAGTTACTAAATACTACACCATCACGTCTAGTTATAAATCATTTCATAAAAATACCACGTGTTGTAGCATCACAGCTACCTCGCAGTTCTCACCTTTTCACAACATCATAGTTGCCACATTTCACACTTATGAAACAACACCTTTAAATTGGAGAAAACAGCACACTTGAATTTAATTAAACAGCACACTTAAATTTTTGAAGGCAACACACACACACACGCACACAACACAGCGCCCATGGCGCCCAGCGCCTGGCGCCTGGAGCCCAGCGCCCAGAAACACACACAAGCAACACGGGCACACAGCGCCCTTAGCGCCCAGCGCCTGGCGCCCAGCAACACCCACAAGCAACACACGTACACACACAGCGCCCATGGCGCCCAGCGCCCAGCGCCCAGCAACACACAACACAAGAAACACGCGCACACACACAACGCCCATGGCGCCTGGCGCCCAGCGCCCAACAACACACAACACGGGCACATAGCGCCCTTGGCGCCTGGCGCGTGGCGCCCTGCGAGACACAACACACGCACACACGCACGCCTTGGGCAGCCATTTTAGGCGCCCTTGCGTGCTACGCCTGCACACACAGCAACAACAGCTCACATAACACACCATAATTCACATTTCAAGCATTACAATCTCGTCTCCAATTTAATTATGCAATTACACAACACCTAACCCCTTTCAATCCTATTACCACGTTTCTCAATTTATTCTCAATCTCATTGTATCATTCAAACAATCATAATCATACAAAATCAATTACCACATATGTCTCAATACTCAATTAAAATTATATCACACCATAACTCGTACCTCAACTACTCAATCACATGCTCTCATCACCATACAACATGAATTCGACTCCAACTCTCATAGAATCACCCAAATCAAGATTCAATTTATCAACTTATATAATAATTCCATCACAATTCAATCCCCAAACCCTAACTACCCATACACCCCATCATAACCCATTATAAATGTTAAAACCCACCCTTACCTCGAATACGTAAGCTCCTAGCACGAAGAAGATGGCCACGCACGAAAACACCGCAACACGAACGATCTCCTCTTCACGAAAAACTTGCGAACTCTCTCCTCCCTTCCTCTTCTCCTTCGCGACTTCTCTCTTCTCTCTTCTCCTTTCTTTCTTTCGTTTTCTTTCTTTTCCCTTTGTTACACAAATGATGCGATTTGCATCATGCCCTATATGCCTAGGAGCGCCTAAGCTAATGGGCTTGGGCCTCATGGGCCATTCCTCACCACCCCGGAGTTATCAACATCACTCCCTTCAATTTAAAAAAAATAAAATAACTTATTAATAACTTATTATAATAACAATAATAGTAATAATAATATTGCAACACTTAAATAATTTAATCAAATATTTAATTAAATTATTTCGGGTGTTACATCCCTGTTCTCTAACACTTGTCACACCTCCTTACCACATCTTGAGCATTTTTGAACAGTGTAGGCCAATAGTAACCTGACTGCAGTACTTTTGCAGCTGTCCTGGTTCCACCAAAATGCCCACCACAAGGTGAGGCATGGCAATGCTGTAGCACTTGATATTGTTCCTCCTCTGCAAGGCACCTTCTCATTAATTGATCCTGACATTTCTTATAAAGAAAAGGGTCATCCCAATAATATTGCTTTATTGTATGGAAGAACCTCCTCTTCTGCTGATAATTCATGTCTGCAGGCACTACCCTGCTAACTAGAAAATTCACAATGTCAGCAAACCAATAAGGCGTTGTAGCATCAGCCGCTACAGCGGTTGGCATGTCAGTAGCTATTGCTAGTAACTTCTCATCTGGAAAATGCTCTTTAATTTCTCCTCCTGATGTACCTGCATTTTCTCCTTCAATTCTGGACAAATGATCAGCAACTTGGTTCTCCACCCCCGTTTTATCACGGATTTCTAAATCAAATTCTTGGAGGAGGAGTACCCATCTAATTAGCCTTGGCTTTGCATCCTTCTTTGCGATCAAATACTTGATGGCAGAATGATCTGTAAAAACTATTACTTTTGTGCCCACCAAGTATGATCGAAATTTGCCAAATGCAAAGACAACAAGTAATAGCTCTTTTTCATTGACTGTGTAATTCAATTGAGCTTCTATCAGTGTTTTACCGGCATAGTATATTGAATGAAAATTTTTTCCATACCTTTGTCCCAGCACAGCTCCAATGGCAAAGTCACTGGCATCACACATAAGCTCAAAGGGTTTTTTCCAGTCAGGTGCTATGATGATTGGTGCAGTTACCAATGCTGTCTTCAGTTTCTTGAAGGCTTCCAAGCAGGCCTCATCAAATAAAAAGGTGGTGTCATGCTGCAACAGTTGACACAGTGGTTTTGGAAATTTTTGAAAAGTCCTTGATGAACCTCCTATAGAAGCCAGCATGTCCCAGAACACTTCTAATGCCCTTAATATTTGTAGGAGGAGGTAGCTTTTCAATGACTTCAATTTTTTCTCTATCTACTTTCAGTCCTTTTTTGGAGATTCTGTGCCCCAAAACAATACCCTCTTGCACCATGAAGTGACATTTTTCCCAATTCAGCACTAGGTTTGTTTCTTCACATCTTATCAAAATATCTTCCAAGTTGGACAAGCATAGATGGAAAGTCTCCCCAAATACAGAGAAGTCATCCATGAAAACTTCCATGGATCTTTCAATGAAATCTGAGAAGATTGCCATCATACATCTCTGAAAGGTGGCAGGGGTATTGCACAGTCCAAATGGCATTCGTCTAAAAGCAAATGTTCCATAGGGACATGTGAATGTTGTCTTTTGCTGATCTTCAGGGACTATTACTATTTGATTATAGGCAGAATAGCCATCTAAAAAGTAATAGAATTCCTTCCCTACCAACCTATCTAGCATCTGGTCAATGAAAGGTAAAGGGAAATGATCTTTCCTTGTAGCCTTATTGAGTCGCCTATAGTCCATACAGATCCTCCATCCTGTGACAGTCCTTGTTGGCAATAATTCATTCATTTCATTGGTTATCACTGTTATACCTCATTTCTTTGGAACACACTGCACAGGACTAACCCCTGCACTATCTGAGATAGGGTAAACAATGCCTGCATCCAGCCACTTGATAATCTCTTTTTTCACCACCTCTTTCATAATGGGATTAAGTCTTCTCTGCCCTTCAATGCAATTCTTGGAGTTTTCCTCCAATATAATTCTATGCATGCAGATGGTTGGGCTAATCCCTTGAATATCTGACATCTGCCACCCAATTGCCCTTTTATGCATTTATCGGGTGCCAATTAATAAGATCATATTCCTGTTCCTCTTAGAGGTCAGAAGCTATTATGAATGGTAAAGCCTTGTTTTCCCCTAAATAAGCATATTTAAGGTGGTTTGGTAACTCTTTCAATTCTAGGATAGGCGGTGTTTCAATGGAAGGAACATTCTTTCTCAATTTTGAATTTTCCTGTTCAAGAGACTCATACCTTCTGGCCCAAACTTCTTAAACAGTTAGTTCTGGTTGTTCTTCTTCCTACACATTAGGTTCAAGTTTTCTATGGTTGTTCAGAATTTTTCCCAAGTGGTCATTGTTTTTATGAAACTGTTTTTGAATCACTTGATCAATAGAGGCTACAAATGAGCATTCTTCTGTGTGGTCATCAGGAAACTTTAAAGTATTAAGAACATTAAACTTGACTTCTTGGTCATTCACCCTCATGGTCAATTCTCCCTTTTACACATCTATTAATGTCTTACCTGTAGCTAGGAATGGCCTTCCCAAGATGATAGGTACTTATTTGTCAGCCTCAAAGTCAAGAATTACAAAGTCCACAGGAAAAACAAATTTATCCACTTTGATCAGTACATCTTCCAATATTCCTTCTGGATAGGCTAGAGTCCTATCAGCCAATTGAAGAGTAACAGAGGTAGGTCTTGCAGTTCCTACTCCTAACTTCTTGTATATGGACTTGGGCATTAGATTTATGCTAGCCCCCAAATCACATAAAGCACGACCAGAGTAGAAATTCCCAATGGCACATGGGATTGTGAAGTTGCCAGGGTCCTTTGACTTCATTGGGAGTTTGTTCTGCATAATCATGCTGCACTCCCCAGTCATTGCTACTGTTTCAAATTCCCCTAGTCTTCTTCTTTTGGTGAGCACATCCTTCATAAACTTAGCATAGTTTGGCATTTGTTGGAGGGCTTCCACAAATGGAACATTGATATGCAGTTGTTTTAGCACTTCCAGAAACTTGTTAAATTTCTTATCTTCCTGTGCCTTCCTTAGCCTTTGGGGATAGGGAGGTTCAGGGTATTCGGGAATAATCCTTGTTACTGGAGATTGTGCCTTACCAGCTGCTACAGCGTCAGCTGCTGTACCGTCTGAGAAATTTTTTTCTTTTTCAGAATTTTTTTCTTTTTCTATACTAGTTGATGGCCCTTGTAAATCTTTCCCACTTCTCAGAGATATAGCCTTGACATTCTCCTTTCCAGTAGTATGAGAAGTTGAGGCTTCAGTAGTGGATGGTAATGCTCCACTAGTTCTTTGAGTAAGAACATTAGCTATCTGCCCCATTTGGATCTCCAGATTTTTGATAGAGGCTTCATGAGTTTTCAAAGTTGTTTTACAATCACTCATGAAACATTTCAACAGATTTTCCATGGAGGTATCCATGACTGGGGTGCTTTGCCTTTGATAATTTTTAGTAGGGAATCCTGGTGGGATAACAAGAGCAGTGTAATTTGGTGCAGTAGCATTGTTAGCTACCCATCTAAAGTTGGGGTGATTCTTCCAACCAGGATTGTAAGTATTTGAATAGGGATTATTATTCTTGTTGAACCCCACATAATTTACAGACACAGGATTACCTGGACACTCTTCATAGAGATGCTCCCCTCCACAATAAACACAGCTAATTGTACCTGGAGGAGCTTGCTCTATAACAGCCACAGTTGGCTCAACTGGCGCTGTAGCGGTAACCGCTGCAGCATTAAAGGTACTCATGCTCTTTATCATATTGGTGAGAGAAGCGACCTGAGCTGACAAGGCTGAAACTTCACTTATTTCAGGAACACCAGCTACCTTTTTCTGGAAAGCTAGCCTTTCTGTGGGCCATTGGTAGCTATTGGTGGCAATGTCATCTATCAAATCACAAGCTTCATTGTAGGAAGTTTTCAGTAGTACACCCCCAGAAAAATCATCAAGCATCTATCTGGTATGTGGATCCAATCTATTGTAAAAGGTCTCCATCTGAATGATCACTGGTATACCATGATGGGGACATCTTCTCAACAGTTCTTTCCATCTCTCCCAGGCTTCAAACAATGTTTTAGAATCCTTTTGTATGAATGCAGTAACTTCATTCCTCATTCTAGCATTTTTACTAGGTGGAAAATTTTTTGCCAAGAATTTCTTAGTCATTTCATTCCAAGTAAGGATAGAGTTAGGCTCTAGAGAATTTAACCAGGTCTTTGCTCTATCCTTTAAGGAATAAGGAAAAAGTTTTAACCTAAATGCATCATCACTGACTCCTAGAATGATAAAGTTACTGCAAACCTCCAAAAATTGTTTTAAATGTAAATATGGGTCCTCATGGGGAGAACCACCAAACTGACCTACTGTTTGGAGCATCTGGAACATCATGGGTTTGAATTCAAACTGAGCTGTTTGGAGAGCAGGCCTAGCTATGCTTGTCTCCATGGTTAGTGGATCAAACACAGCATAGTCCCTCATAGGTCTGTCCCTGTCATTTACCATGTCAGCAGGGCCTTGATTTATGAATTGTTGCCTATACCAGTCTTCGTCATTATGCAATGTAGGAGTGGGCGGTTGGTGTCCTCTCCCTCTACCTCCTGGATAAGATCTGCCTCTACCTGCATTAGTTCTACCACCCAGTGTGATACCTCTGCCTAGGTTTGTTCTACCACTGTGTTCAGACATTGTGGGTCTAAGCTGTCTTAGTCTCTGAAGTTGTCTCAGTCTCCTAAATCTCCTTTCTGGCTCTGAATCCAACTCAAACTCTGGTGGTTGGGACCTGGGCATGCGTTGTAGCGTCTACCGCTGTAACATCAATAAACAACACACCAGCGTAAAATTTTCACTAATATTGCTAAAAACTTAAACAATAAAAAATTAAATGCAATCCCCGACAACGGCGCCAAAAACTTGTTGTGCGAAAAGTAGTTGTGCAAGTATACACAATCGCAACAAGTAATACAATGACAAATAGAGATCGTTCCCACAGGGATTGATGTTAATTTAAGAGTTTAAGTAGTTAACAATTTAATGAAAAGAGCAAAGTAACAAAAGCACGTTCGTGGAGTGTAACATAATCAGTTGTTGGTAAAAACAGTAATAAATGCAAAGAGTTATAAAGTGAAGTATAAAATGAGTTGGACTATTCTTCGTTATGTAAATTCCCAGGAGTACGACGCTATAACGTTATACGCTGTAGCGTTAAGCGCTGTAACGTATGGATGTGTGTCTTTCAGTCACTGTCCTCAGGTTTTTGTTACAAGACTCTTATGTCTAGGTTCTAAAGAAGTTCACCCCTTTATAATAAAGAACCTACAGCTTTTGCTTTATGAACTATTGCTCCCCTATGTCTAGGGTTAAGCACAAATTGCTTAAATGTGTTTAAGAAACCTTTCATTCATATCCACCCTTGAGCTCGAATCATGGACCATGTATGTACCCATGAATCTACTAGTTTCAGTTGGCCAATCCCAAAACAAGTTTGAAAGTATTAAAATACAAGGATTGAAACGCAAAACGCAATAATATTATATTAACAATACTCAAGGTTCATTACAAACTAGAATTAATCCAACTACTAAGTGTTTAGCTCATGGCACACATCATCAACACAATATAAACCAAAAAGCGTACGTTAACGTGAGTGAACAAGAAATGGATGGTTGCAAGAGATGCACTCCAAAGATTCCAAGTTATTCACGGTTGGAAGATGGTATGGCGTGGCTAAACCGTAAGCATGGACAAGAAAAATAAAACTAAACTCAAAGCTTGAAGAGTGGAGGATTATTGGAGGAAAAATATGTGTCAAGTAGTCTTCTTCTCTTAAAAATCTCTCCCTTCGTCGAATTGTGTATATTGGAGATGATTGAGTTAGATATTATCTAAATCTCATAAAGTAGCTTTTACAAAAAAGGTGATAGTGACACTTATCACCAACTACCACCAATCCTTCAATCAGAAAACGCCAAGTGTCCTTTTCAACCCACTTGGAAGCTACTGCATCAGGCTTTCAGCAGAGGATTGACACGATGACTTATCACATAGTGGTGGGCTCCATTATTGTCCAGCTATCCCACCGCCATATAGCGCTATAGCGCTTACCGCTGCAGCACTAACAACACATTAAAATACTTAAAAAGGGCACCTTTTGTGCCAAATGTTTGGAAGTTAACTCTCAGCCTCATTTATACTTCTAATCACATATTTACAGAATAAAGTACTAATATTACTTGAGAACTTGCCCTAGTTAAAGTAATAAGAGCATAAATAATACATATAAATATGAGTTATCAGTGCACACCACCGTTCCTAATTCTTTCCATTGAAGATAGGGAGTTTCGCCGGAATCCCACCGTTGTCTCGCGTCACCATTGGAAGAATCTTTAAGGATCTTTATAGCTCTAGTATACCAATTTGTTGGGATATTCCTATTGATGTGAGAGGAGGAAGAGAGAACGAGAATAACAGATAATGGAAATCTGTAAAAAATGAAAAGCATATATTTTGTAAGGGGTCGACAACTTATATATAGCTAGTCGAAGGTGTCGAAAGCTTATATGGCTGGTTGAACTGAATGTGTCGAAAGCTCATATAGCTAGTCGAACTAAGCAATTGAATTACAAACATATTTCAATACATTCGATGCCTCCACTTTTGTTGGGCTCTACTTTTAGTGTTCCTTTCACTAATTGATTGCATATTAATTTAGAGAGAAGAAAACAATCATTTATTACATATTTATCATACTTGCACTAAAATCAATATAAATCGTACTTTTACAATTTGTATAAGTTAGAGGACAAAATGTTGTGATGAAGGAAAATAGGGAAGCTGTAAATAGTAGTTGTGTAGATTTATTTATAGGCTTTTGCTTTGGCCCAGTCCCGTTAGGTTTTGAGAGACAAAGCTATTTAATCTAATTTGTAATTGTATTCAAGGACATCGAGACATAATCAATAAAATGGAACTACAGCTACTCTGTAGTCGCAGACGTAGGCAAACTTTGGCCGAACTGCGTGAACAATATCGTGCGTATGATTTTGACATGGTATCAGTAAGGTTGCGATCATCACTGTGATTTCAGTTTCTTTGTGGTTCGGTTCCTGGTTGTGGTTGTGGTCCGGTTTTCTGGTTGTGGTCGGTTCAGATCCTGGTTTCTGGTTCGGATCTCCATTTTTTTTGTGGATCTTCGTTTTTCGTGCGCGATGCTCTTGCCTTCGTTTTTTGGATCTCGTTGTGGTTGTCCTCCGTGCGCCGTTCTCAGTTCAGTCTCCGTTCTGTTCGCCGGCGCATTCTCCGAGGATCTCAGTTCATTCCCAGATCTGTTCGCCGTCGCGTTCCTTGGTGTGTGCCGTTCCTGTTCGCCTTCACTTCGCGCCGTTAGTCGTGGTGTTCGCTGTTGCTCCGTTCGTGTCTCTTCGCGCCGTTCCTCCGTGCGCCGTTCCTGTTCCTGCTCGCTGTTCACTGTTCACTGTTGGCCGATTGGTTCCGCCTTGTTCAGATCTCTTCGTTCCGTTTGTTGGTTGTTCCAGATCCTTCGTGCGCCGTTTCGCTTGGTTCGTTCGCTGTGTCGTGTTTCTGGGTTCCATAGGGTGCTCTACTGTGTGCTGTTGGTAGGGTGGACTACGGTGCGCTACTTCCTTGCTGTGTGCTGTTTGCGCTACTGTGCTCTTGCCTTCGTGTACTGCTTGCGACTGGTGTGCTGTTTGACTTTCAGTTTTATTACAGTTATATTATATCTTATTATTGCAACTCTCATAGAATCACCCAAATCGAGAGTCAATTTATCAACTTATATAATAATCCCATCACAATTCAATCCACAAACCCTAACTACCCATACACCCCATCATAACCCATTATAAATGTTAAAACCCACCCTTACCTCGAATACGTAAGCTCCTAGCACGAAGAAGATGGCCACACACGAAAACACCGCAACACGAACGATCTCCTCTTCACGAAAAACTTGCGAACTCTCTCCTCCCTTCCTCTTCTCCTTCGCGACTTCTCTCTTCTCTCTTCTCCTTTCTTTCTTTCGTTTTCTTTCTTTTCCCTTTGTTACACAAATGATGCGATTTGCATCATGCCCTAAATGCCTAGGAGCGCCTAAGCTAATGGGCTTGGGCCTCATGGGCCATTCCTCACCACCCCGGAGTTACCAACATCACTCCCTTCAATTTAAAAAAAATAAAATAACTTATTAATAACTTATTATAATAACAATAATAATAATAATAATATTGCAACACTTAAATAATTTAATCAAATATTTAATTAAATTATTTCGGGTGTTACATCCCTGTTCTCTAACACTTGTCACACCTCCTTACCACATCTTGAGCATTTTTGAACAGTGTAAGCCAATAGTAACCTGATTGCAGTACTTTTGCAGCTGTCCTGGTTCCACCAAAATGCCCACCACAAGGTGAGGCATGGCAATGCTGTAGCACTTGATATTGCTCCTCCTCTACAAGGCACCTTCTCATTAATTGATCCTGACATTTCTTATAAAGAAAAGGGTCATCCCAATAATATTGCTTTATTGTATGGAAGAACCTCCTCTTCTGCTGATAATTCATGTCTGCAGGCACTACCCTGCTAACTAGAAAATTCACAATGTCAGCAAACCAAGGCGTTGTAGCATCAGCCGCTACAGCGGTTGGCATGTCAGTAGCTATTGCTAGTAACTTCTCATCTGGAAAATGCTCTTTAATTTCTCCTCCTGATGTACCTGCATTTTCTCCAATTCTGGACAAATGATCAGCAACTTGGTTCTCCACCCCCTTTTTATCACGGATTTCTAAATCAAATTCTTGGAGGAGGAGTACCCATCTAATTAGCCTTGGCTTTGCATCCTTCTTTGCGATCAAATACTTGATGGCAGAATGATCTGTAAAAACTATTACTTTTGTGCCCACCAAGTATGATCGAAATTTGCCAAATGCAAAGACAACAAGTAATAGCTCTTTTTCATTGACTGTGTAATTCAATTGAGCTTCTATCAGTGTTTTACTGGCATAGTATATTGAATGAAAATTTTTTCCATACCTTTGTCCCAGCACAGCTCCAATGGCAAAGTCACTGGCATCACACATAAGCTCAAAGGGTTTTTTCCAGTCAGGTGCTATGATGATTGGTGCAGTTACCAATGCTGTCTTCAGTTTCTTGAAGGCTTCCAAGCAGACCTCATCAAATAAAAAGGTGGTGTCATGCTGCAACAGTTCACACAGTGGTTTTGGAAATTTTTGAAAAGTCCTTGATGAACCTCCTATAGAAGCCAGCATGTCCCAGAACACTTCTAATGCCCTTAATATTTGTAGGAGGAGGTAGCTTTTCAATGACTTCAATTTTTGCTCTATCTACTTCCAGTCCTTTCTTGGAGATTCTGTGCCCCAAAACAATACCCTCTTGCACCATGAAGTAACATTTTTCCCAATTCAACACTAGATTTGTTTCTTCACATCTTATCAAAATTTCTTCCAAGTTGGACAAGCATAGATGGAAAGTCTCCCCAAATACAGAGAAGTCATCCATGAAAACTTCCATGGATCTTTCAATGAAATCTGAGAAGATTGCCATCATACATCTCTGAAAGGTGGCAGGGGCATTGCACAGTCCAAATGGCATTCGTCTAAAAGTAAATGTTCCATAGGGACATGTGAATGTTGTCTTTTGCTGATCTTCAGGGACTATTACTATTTGATTATAGGCAGAATAGCCATCTAAAAAGTAATAGAATTCCTTCCCTACCAACCTATCTAGCATCTGGTCAATGAAAGGTAAAGGGAAATGATCTTTCCTTGTAGCCTTATTGAGTCGCCTATAGTCCATACAGATCCTCTATCCTGTGACAGTCCTTGTTGGCAATAATTCATTCATTTCATTGGTTATCACTGTTATACCTCATTTCTTTGGAACACACTGCACAGGACTAACCCCTGCACTATCTGAGATAGGGTAAACAATGCCTACATCCAGCCACTTGATAATCTCTTTTTTCACCACCTCTTTCATAATGGGATTAAGTCTTCTCTGCCCTTCAATGCAATTCTTGGAGTTTTCCTCCAATATAATTCTATGCATGCAGATGGTTGGGCTAATTCCTTGAATATCTGACATCTGCCACCCAATTGCCCTTTTATGCATTTTTAGGGTGCCAATTAATAAGATCATGTTCCTGTTCCTCTGAGAGGTCAGAAGCTATTATGAATGGTAAAGTCTTGTTTTCCCCTAAATAAGCATATTTAAGGTGGTTTGGTAACTCTTTCAATTCTAGGATAGGTGGTGTTTGAATGGAAGGAACATTCTTTCTCAATTTTGAATTTTCCTGTTCAAGAGACTCATACCTTCTGGCCCAAACTTCTTTAACAGTTAGTTCTGGTTGTTCTTCTTCCTGCACATTAGGTTCAAGTTTTCTATGGTTGTTCAGAATTTTTCCCAAGTGGTCATTGTTTTTATGAAACTGTTTTTGAATCACTTGATCAATAGAGGCTACAAATGAGCATTCTTCTGTGTGGTCATCAGGAAACTTTAAAGTATTAATAACATTAAACTTGACTTCTTGGTCATTCACCCTCATGGTCAATTCTCCCTTTTACACATCTATTAATGTCTTACCTGTAGCTAGGAATGGCCTTCCAAAGATGATAGGTACTTATTTGTCTGCCTCAAAGTCAAGAATTACAAAGTCCACAGGAAAAACAAATTTATCCACTTTGATCAGCACATCTTCCAATATTCCTTCTGGATAGAATAGAGTCCTATCAGCCAATTGAAGAGTAACAGAGGTAGGTCTTGCAGTTCCTACTCCTAACTGCTTGTATATGGACTTGGGCATTAGATTTATGCTAGCCCCCAAATCACATAAAGCACGACTAGAGTAGAAATTCCCAATGGCACATGGGATTGTGAAGCTGCCAGGGTCCTTTGACTTCATTGGGAGTTTGTTCTGCATAATCATGCTGCACTCCCCAGTCATTGCTACTGTTTCAAATTCCCCTAGTCTTCTTCTTTTGGTGAGCACATCCTTCATAAACTTAGCATAGTTTGGCATTTGTTGGAGGGCTTCCACCAATGGAACATTGATATGCAGTTGTTTTAGCACTTCCAGAAACTTGTTAAATTTCTTATCTTCCTATGCCTTCCTTAGCCTTTGTGGATAGGGAGGTTCAGGGTATTCTGGAATAATCCTTGTTACTGGAGATTGTGCCTTACCAGCTGCTACAGCGTCAGCTGCTGTAGCGTCTGAGAAATTTTTTTCTTTTTCAGAATTTTTTTCTTTTTCTATACTAGTTGATGGCCCTTGTAAATCTTTCCCACTTCTCAGAGATATAGCGTTGACATTCTCCTTTCCTGTGGTATGAGAAGTTGAGGCTTCAGTAGTGGATGGTAATGCTCTACTAGTTCTTTGAGTAAGAACATTAGCTATCTGCCCCATTTGGATCTCCAGATTTTTGATAGAGGCTTCATGAGTTTTCAAAGTTGTTTTACAATCACTCATGAAACATTTCAACAGATTTTCCATGGAGGTATCCATGACAGGGGTGCTTTGCCTTTGATAATTTTGAGTAGGGAATCCTGGTGGGATAACAGGAGCAGTGTAATTTGGTGCAGTAGCATTGTTAGCTACCCATCTAAAGTTGGGGTGATTCTTCCAACCAGGATTGTAAGTATTTGAATAGGGATTATTATTCTTGTTGAACCCCACATAATTTACAGACACAGGATTACCTGGACATTCTTCATAGAGATGCTCCCCTCCACAATAAACACAGCTAATTGTACCTAGAGGAGCTTGCTCTATAACAGCCACAGTTGGCTCAACTGGCGCTGTAGCAGTAACCGTTGCAGCATTAAAGGTACTCATGCTCTTTATCATATTGGTGAGAGAAGCGACCTGAGCTGACAAGGCTGAAACTTCACTTATTTCAGGAACACCAGCTACCTTTTTCTGTAAAGCTAGCCTTTCTGTGGGCCATTGGTAGCTATTTGTGGCAATGTCATCTATCAAATCACAAGCTTCATTGTAGGAAGTTTTCAGTAGTACACCCCCAGAAAAATCATCAAGCATCTATCTGGTATGGATCCAGTCCATTGTAAAAGGTCTCCATCTGAATGATCACTGGTATACCATGATGGGGACATCTTCTCAACAGTTCTTTCCATCTCTCCCAGGCTTCAAACAATGTTTTAGAATCCTTTTGTATGAATGCAGTAACTTCGAATTCCTCATTCTAGCATTTTTACTAGGTGGAAAAGTTTTTGCCAAGAATTTCTTAGCCATTTCATTCCAAGTAAGGATAGAGTTAGGCTCTAGAGAAGTTAACCAGGTCTTTGCTCTATCCTTTAAGGAATAAGGAAAAAGTTTTAACCTAAATGCATCATCACTGACTCCTAGAATGATAAAGTTACTGCAAACCTCCAAAAATTGTTTTAAATGTAAATATGGGTCCTCTTGGGGAGAACCACCAAACTGACCTACTGTTTGGAGCATCTGGAACATCATGGGTTTGAATTCAAACTGAGCTGTTTGGAGAGCAGGCCTAGCTATGCTTGTCTCCATGGTTAGTGGATCAAACACAGCATAGTCCCTCATAGGTCTGTCCCTGTCATTTACCATGTCAGCAGGGCCTTGATTTATGAATTGTTGCCTATACCAGTCTTCGTCATTATGCAATGTAGGAGTGGGCGGTTGGTGTCCTCTCCCTCTACCTCCTGGATAAGATCTGCCTCTACCTGCATTAGTTCTACCACCCAGTGTGATACCTCTGCCTAGGTTTGTTCTGCCACTGTGTTCAGACATTGTGGGTCTAAGCTGTCTTAGTCTCTGAAGTTGTCTCAGTCTCCTAAATCTCCTTTCTGGCTCTGAATCCAACTCAAACTCTGGTGGTTGGGACCTGGGCATGCGTTGTAGCGTCTACCGCTGTAACATCAATAAACAACACACCAGCGTAAAATTTTCACTAATATTGCTAAAAACTTAAACAATAAAAAATTAAATGCAATCCCCGACAACGGCGCCAAAAACTTGTTGTGCGAAAAGTAGTTGTGCAAGTATACACAATCGCAACAAGTAATACAATGATAAATAGAGATCGTTCCCACAGGGATTGATGTTAATTTAAGAGTTTAAGTAGTTAACAATTTAATGAAAAGAGCAAAGTAACAAAAGCACGTTCGTGGAGTGTAACATAATCAGTTGTTGGTATAAACAGTAATAAATGCAAAGAGTTATAAAGTGAAGTATAAAATGAGTTGGACTATTCTTCGTTATGTACGGCGCTATAACGTTATACGCTGTAGCGTTAAGCGCTGTAACGTATGGATGTGTGTCTTTCAGTCACTGTCCTCAGGTTTTTGTTACAAGACTCTTATGTCCAGGTTCTAAAGAAGTTCACCCCTGTATAATAAAGAACCTACAGCTTTTGCTTTATGAACTATTGCTCCCCTATGTACCCATATAATAAAGAACCTATTGCTTTAAGAAACCTTTCATTCATATCCACCCTTGAGCTCGAATCATGGACCATGTATGTACCCATGAATCTACTAGTTTCAGTTGGCCAATCCCAAAACAAGTTTGAAAGTAATAAAATACAAGGATTGAAACGCAAAACGCAATAATATTATATTAACAATACTCAAGGTTGATTTCAAACTAGAATTAATCCAACTACTAAGTGTTTAGCTCATGGAACACACCATCAACACAATATAAACCAAAAAGCTTACATTAACGTGAGTGAACAAGAAATGGATGGTTGCAAGAGATGCACTCCAAAGATTCCAAGTTATGCACGGTTGGAAGATGGTATGGCGTGGCTAAACCGTAAGCATGGACAAGAAAAATAAAACTAAACTCAAAGCTTGAAGAGTGGAGGATTATTGGAGGAAAAATATGTGTCAAGTAGTCTTCTTCTCTAAAAAATCTCTCCCTTCGTCGAATTGTGTATATTGGAGATGATTGAGTTAGATATTATCTAAATCTCATAAAGTAGCTTTTACAAAAAAGGTGATAGTGACACTTATCACCAACTACCACCAATCCTTCAATCAGAAAACGCCAAGTGTCCTTTTCAACCCACTTGGAAGCTACTGCATCAGGCTTTCAGCAGAGGATTGACACGATGACTCATCACATAGTGGTGGGCTCCATTATTGTCCAGCTATCCCACCGCCATATAGCGCTATAGCGCTTACCGCTGCAGCACTAACAACACATTAAAATACTTAAAAAGGGCACCTTTTGTGCCAAATGTTTGGAAGTTAACTCTCAGCCTCATTTATACTTCTAATCAAATATTTACAGAATAAAGTACTAATATTACTTGAGAACTTGCCCTAGTTAAAGTAATAAGAGCATAAATAATACATATAAATATGAGTTATCAGCGCACACCACCGTTCCTAATTCTTTCCATTGAAGATAGGGAGTTTCGCCGGAATCCCACTGTTGTCTCGCGTCACCATTGGAAGAATCTTTAAGGATCTTTATAGCTCTAGTATACCAATTTGTTGGGATATTCCTATTGATATGAGAGGAGGAAGAGAAAAACGAGAATAAAAGATAATGGAAATCTGTAAAAAATGAAAAGCATATATTTTGTAAGGGGTCAACAACTTATATATAGCTAGTCGAAGGTGTCGAAAGCTTATATGGCTGGTTGAACTGAATGTGTCGAAAGCTCATATAGCTAGTCGAACTAAGCAATTGAATTACAAACATATTTCAATACATTCGATGCCTCCACTTTTGTTGAGCTCTACTTTTAGTGTTCCTTTCACTAATTGATTGCATATTAAATTAGAAAGAAGAAAACAATCATTTATTACATATTTATCATACTTGCACTAAAATCAATATAAATCGTACTTTTACAATTTGTATAAGTTAGAGGACAAAATGTTGTGAATAAGGAAAATAGGGAAGCTGTAAATAGTAGTTGTGTAGATTTATTTATATGCTTTTGCTTTGGCCCAGGCCCGTTAGGTTTTGAGAGACAAAGCTATTTAATCTAATTTGTAATTGTATTCAAGGACATCGAGACATAATCAATAAAACGGAACTACAGCTACTTTGTAGTCGCAGACGTAGGCAAACTTTGACCGAACTGCGTGAACAATATCGTGCGTGTGATTTTGACATGGTATCAGTAGGGTTGCGATCATCACTGTGATTTCAGTTTCTTTGTGGTTCGGTTCCTGGTTGTGGTTGTGGTCCGGTTTTCTGGTTGTGGTCGGTTCGGATCCTGGTTTCTGGTTCGGATCTCTGTTTTTTTTGTGGATCTTCGTTTTTCGTGCGTCGTGCTCTTGCCTTCGTTTTTTGGATCTCGTTGTGGTTGTCCTCCGTGCGCTGTTCTCAGTTCGGTCTCCGTTCTGTTCGCCGGCGCGTTCTCCGAGGATCTCAGTTCGTTCCCAGATCTGTTCGCCGTCGCGTTCCTTGGTGTGTGCCGTTCCTGTTCGCCTTCACTTCGCGCTGTTAGTCGTGGTGTTCGCTGTTGCTCCGTTCGTGTCTCTTCGCACTGTTCCTCCGTGCGCCGTTCCTATTCCTGTTCGTTGTTCGCTGTTGGCCGATTGGTTCCGCCTTGTTCAGATCTCTTCGTTCCGTTTGGTGGTTGTTCCAGATCCTTCGTGCGCCGTTTCGCTTGGTTCGTTTGCTGTGTCGTGTTTCTGGGTTCCATAGGGTGCGCTACTGTGTGCTGTTGGTAGGGTGGACTACGGTGCGCTACTTCCTTGCTGTGTGCTGTTTGCGCTACTGTGCTCTTGCCTTCGTGTACTGCTTGCGACTGGTGTGCTGTTTGACTTTCAGTTTTATTACAGTTATATTATATCTTATTATTGCAAACTACCGTAATTAATTTTAATGGCTTCGAAAGGAAGAGATAATATCTGTGTTCGCTTTACTGGCAAGAATTATGCTGCTTGGGAATTTCAGTTCAAGATGTATGTCAAAGGAAAAGGATTATGGAGTCACGTTGATGGGGTTTCTAAGGCCCCAGAAGATAAACCCGCCTTAGACACGTGGGAAGTCCAGGATGCTCAGATTATTTCTTGGATCCTCAGCAGTATTGATCCTCAGATGATCAATAATTTGCGACACTCAGGTATGGCTTTGGTTAAGTAAATTGACTCCATCTTCATCAATAGCCGACGGTAGGCATAATCTGCGTGATTAAAGTCTTTCGTGCATCACTGAGGTGATGCTCTTCGCAAGATCTTTTTTAAAAGTTACTATAACTATTTCCTTCTATTATTAAAGGGTCTCGTTCTGCCGTTTTTCAAGGTGTAAAAAGTCTTATCTAGCTAGATCCTAAGATCTCGATCCACGGCTTAGTAATCCGCAGACACTTCATACGAAGCCGAATCCTGCTGAATCAGGAGAATCCACTGATCCAGGTAGGTGAGGGAAAAGCAGAGGGAATTCAGAAGACCGGTTTACTAAGCTTTTTCAGCAGGACAAAAAAGTGGAATCGACTTCTATTTATGCCTTTTTTTCTTGCATCGTTCAGAGCGCCAGCCAAATGCATGACCCAGTGGTGGTCTTCTTCTACCTCAGTGATGTACATCATGTGCTCATCTATCAGGGAATTCTTCTCGAAGAAAACCACGAATCACCAGAACAGAGATGGAAGAGTTCCGTTCCCGACGATTCCAATCTTTAAGAATCTTATGTCGAACTGAGATCCAGTGAGATTGACAACAGAGAAACCTTTTCTAGGCAGGATTATTTTGAATAAAGAAGAAAAGTTCTCACCTATCTCAAAAGGCGTTAAATGCTGCTTTTAAGGTCAATGGGGACTTTCCCATCGCTCGTTCTCGGTATTACCCTTGTTCGGAAAAATCTGCCATAGTCTCAGAGCTGAGATAATGGACTGCTTTCCTCTGAGACTATGTGGTATCAGAGCGATTCGAGATCAATCAGAGGTGTGCCTGTGAGTGTGGGGGACTCGTTAAAAGAAACTCTTAAAGATGCTTGCTCCGTCAGTGTCAGACTGACGAGTTGGCCGTAGAGGATGCGGCCTGTCAGGAAGATCGGCTTTGGTGCCTCTTATCAAAATCAAACCTCGGGCAGCTATCTTTCTTAGTGCTACCCTATGGTCCACCACGTGATGAATCATGAGGGCGAGTTACCAGCGACCGTATGGTTTGTGGTACTCCTTGGATAAGTTTGGAACTGGGACCTGCACGAGGAGCCCAGGGGTTATGAGCCACTCCCGACACCTCCATTAGGAAGAAGAGGTCTTGCAGCAGCGGTAGCATATGTCGGAGGTTTGGAAGAAAGTATGAACGGGCTTTGCCCCCCTATTGGGGAACCTTCTAATCCCGATTCTGCCTTTGGAGCTATCTGAAAAGGTCATTTTCAAGTTTCGTTTTCTTACTGATTTCGGCTCGCTACCTATAGAGCTTGGTGTCTTGATAGAGCAGCATCGTTACCAGATTGTTTGATATAAGGGGAATTGGCTTGAAGAGAAAGAAAGGCAGCCGGCTCGTAAACTCGTCTCTATAATATAAAAGGGCAAAGAAGAAGAGGGAAAGAGTGTAACAAAGAAGAGAAAGAAAGAACGAAATGAAAATAGAGTACTTGCCTTGATTGTCGGAAGGAAAGTCCTGTCCAGTCTTGAACTAATCAACTACTCTACTCAACTCAGCAAGCAAAATACAAAGAAATCAATTAAACAAACCCTATAGTATAGTAATTACAGTACATTCCAAAAAGGCTAAAGCCCTCTAACCGAGAAGCCAGTGCTGAAGTATTTAAGTTCTAACCGAAGTAAGAAGACCTCGAGGCGGGGAATTGGAGTTAAAGCCACTCGCCCTACTAATACAAGTCAAGGAGAGGAGCGATGTAATTGAACTCGTATTTCTATATAAATATCAGCTTAACTGGGCAAACGCAGAATCATCATAGGTAAGAAGCACAACACCATGTTCCCTCTTTCCTGTCGCAACTAGTCTCGTGAGCTAGGTCCACGGTTGCTACTTCTCTCGCCTCTGGAAAAGGGAAAAAACGATTCTATATGGTCAGTCACTTCGGGCTACATTTTGGGGATATAGCATGGGGCTTATGAATGGAAGGAAATCCCCTCTCCAAGTGTGCGACTCTTTAGGGGAAAATCCCGTCCTATGGTCCTGAACAAATGTTCCATCCTGAAAAGAAAGCTCATCTCTTACTCGGAATGAGAGATCTAATACAACAAACAACAAAGACCTGAACTAGCAGCTCGCTCAATGCGCATTGAAAGCAATTATAATGAATGCCCTTTATTGCGTGTCAAATGCGAAATTGGCATCGAGGAATTGCGTATGAAAGGATTATGATCTATCTAGTACAGTACGATCGATCAAGTCATTCAGTAAAGTCTCTTAGCTAGTTTTTGATTAAATTAGATTAGAGCGGGTAGTTGATATTGCTCCCGAGAAATGCTTTCCTGTTTCCTTTGTGCATCCCATGTCTTTCCCGATCAACCAACCGGAAGAATTCCATCTTCATTTTGATAGCTTTGCTTAAAGTAAAGCGAATCACTTTGACTGTTCATATATAATCATGCCAAGCTGGTTAAATAATTTCGTCGATATTGCTCCTTGTGATGCAGTGGAACCATGGGAATTAGGATTTCAAGACGCAGCAACACCTATGATGCAAGGAATAATAGACTTACATCACAATATCTTTTTCTTCCCCATTCTGATTTTGGTTTTCGTATCACGGATCTTGGTTCGTGCTTTATGGCATTTCCACTATAAAAAAATCCAATCCCGCAAAGGATTGTTCATGGAACTACTATCGAGATTATTCAGACCATATTTCCTAGTATCATCCTGATGTTCATTGTTATACCATCATTTGCTCTGTTATACTCAATGGACGAGGTAGTAGTAGATCCAGTCATGACTATCAAAGCTATTGGACATCAATGGTATCAGACTTATGAGTATTCAGACTATAACAGTTCGATGAACAGTCACTCATTTTTGACAGTTATACGATTCCAGAAGATGATCTAGAATTGGGTCAATCACGTTTATTAGAAGTGGACAATAGAGTGGTACCAGCCAAAACTCATCTACGTATTATTGTAACACCTACTGATGTACCTCATAGTTGGGAAGTATCTTCCTTAGGTGTCAAATGTAATGCTCTCCTTGGGCGGTTAAATCAGATCTTGATTTCGCTACAACGTATGGGAAGGGGTTTACTATGGTCAGTGCAGTGAGATTTGTGGAACCAATCATGCCTTTACGCCTATCGTCAGTTGGGAAGCACCTTTGGGGGGCCATCCATGGGAAATGCCATGATGCCCCACGGAGCAGGTGAATCCTCCGATTAGTCTGAGTGGTTAACCTATACTTCCAACATGCCGGAAGACTACAACAGCTCCGGGCGTAGTAGAAGTACCCCAACCCCATCGATCAATCAACCGGGCGAACAGGCTACGCCGCTTTGCGCTCTTCCGGTTAGGCAGGAAACTGCTAATCTGGACATCTGCTACCCCCCAGATGAAATTATAGGAAGGACTCTACTGAGGGGATAACGCAGAGGCTATTGGCCAAGTACCCCGATAATCCCCCGGCGGAGGTCATAAAATGGGCCCGCCATGACGCCGAAGACCTCTTCGAGGTCAAGGTCGAGATAATCAGGGGGATGACCCCCCTTGATCCTGAAGGGGATTGGCCGGGACGAGGAGCGCGGGCCCTCGACATCCCCCACACCCGCACGGGGGAGCCTTCCCTCAAAAGGCTAGCCCAGCTAAGGGATGGAGTGGTGAGAGGGGACGCTGCAACAATCAGTGGGATGCGGGACAGTATGATTTGGCGGCGTCCCGGGGGCGACGTCGAATCCCACACATAGATGCCGCCTTAAAGTGGTGGGTGGGTAGCGTGGGTGGACGGACTCCCGTTCTGCGGCGTGGTGGTAGGGCCTCGTAACGTTTATAACACAGTGCTCCAGACGGGTAAAATGAAAACTGAATTAGTTCGGATCCTCCCACATGTTCAATCTTTTTTTAGCGGTTTCCCCAGAGATCTTTATCATTAATGCAACCTCCATTTTGCTCATTCATGGAGTTGTATTTAGTACCTCTAAGAAATATGATTATCCACCGTTAGTCAGTAATGTGGGTTGGCTTGGATTACTTAGTGTTTCGCGCCTAGGAGGGCAGCGCGCTTTGGGATGCAGAGGAGCGAAGCAGCTCGAACGAATGTGAGAGGAGCGAAAAAAGCCCAGCTCCCTAACCTAATGCGGCACCGGGTTCGGACCGCAGGGAACCGTAGCATGGGAGGATGTCTAATCCTTTTGCAGCCGCAAGGCTGGCTAATCGTACGCAGCTGGCTCGAATACCCCTGGTTCTGGAAGGCACATGAGTCCGAACGCTATGTTGAATGTGCTACCGACACTACACTACGTAGGTACCTGTGCAGGTGAGGCGTCGGTCGGTCCTAGAAACGGCGGCAGCGGCGCGAGGAGTTAACGACCGGACGTGCTGCAACCTAGGGATCACCAGGCAGCTCTTTCGCTCTATAGGGATCGGGAGGGCATAGCACAATTCTTCTTGGAGGAGGGTTGGTTTGCCCAGGTGACTGATCCTGCCATAATGTACTCCTACCTACACGCACCGGCAACCGAAGTCGAGCATACATACGACGATCTTCATGCGTGAATAGCCGGGAGGAAAGAAAGGGCGGTAGATGATAATGAAAAAGGGCGCCGCGTCTGGACGGGCGGGCAGAATGGATGAGCGAAAGGTGCCATGGAGTGAGGAATATCCCGAGTCTCATGTAAGTAAGACAACTAAAACTCGAGGTGCTGCCGAGGAACTGGGGGACCTTCTCGAGCACAGGATAGGCAATTGAGAGATAGAGCTAGCCTATTCGTTATGGGGAATCAATGCTCCGGGCCGAATAGAATAGAGCTTACCTCCGGCACCTGGCTTTCTCCGGCGCATATTAGCTTAGCTGCGCTTAATAGGCCGGCTTCCTCTCTGGCGGCCACTTTCCTTACCTTACCCACGCATCACTCCCACTCCAAGCTACGCCTGCTGAGCAAGATGCATTGCGATTTTACATATTTCTGCCAAATCCTTCTATTATTAAGTACGGCTGGTACCATTTCGATGTGTTTCGATTCTTCCGAACAAGAGAGGTTTGATGCTTTTGAATTCATTGTATTAATTCCACTTCCTACTCGCAGTATGCTCTTTATGATCTCGGCTCATGATTCAATTGCCATGTATTTAGCTATTGAGCCTCAAAGTTTATGTTTTTATGTGATGGCAGCATCAAAAAGAAAGTCTGAATTTTCCACGGAAGCCGGCTCGAAATATTTGATCTTAGGTGCATTTTCCTCTGGAATCTTACTGTTTGGGTACGACCGGACAACTACCGATATCTAAAAATCTCCTTTCTTAGCTTAGAATGTTGTTGTTAAATATATATCGTAAACTATCGGATCGGGTATAACTTAGATGTGAAACTTGCAGACCTCATTGGTGATGGGGCGGGGGGAACGCAATCAAAAAGAATATATAGACTTGTAGAGACCCTCTATGTAGTTGTCTATCTGAGGCGATCGATCTACATCTTTCCTCATAGCCCTGGGTGGGGCTGTGTGTAACATCCCTTAATTAGCTGATTTAATTTATCTAAATTGGCGAAGAGGTTATGGTAATTTAGTGGCTAAATCGAATATTTAGCACAAGAGGTTTATCATGAATTGATTTAATTAACATAAATTATTTAATTATGTGATGTTGGGAATTAATAAATTATAGTTGTGAATAATTGAAATATTATGTCAAGTTAGTGAGTTATGGGATTAGTGTGGTATTAGGAGAAGTTAAGAGAATATTAGAGAGTAGGGGTATTTTGGTCCTTTCACCTCATTAAATGAGGTTTCAGCTGAACCATAACACCAAGGCAGCCTTCATTTTCCTCAACTTCAGAAATTTCAGAAATCCAAGAGAGAAGAAAGAAAGAAGGGGCGCGAGGGAGAGAAGGAGAGGGAGGGAGAAACCTAAGGCTCTAGTGCATGTGTGATCTGAAACCATCACTCTTCCTCATTTTTCCTCCTCTATCCGTTGATACCATTTTCGTTACCTGTTTTTTCCCCAACTCAGATTCACCATTTGTGTACCTTTGAAGCTCCAAGCTCAAAAATGGAGTGTTGATGCTCCAAATAGTTTGCATGTCCTTGCTAGAGCCCACTATTCAGTACCAAGACTCACTTTCACACCACTGTTGCTGTTTGAAGTTGTTTGGGTAGCTAGGATTCGGAATCAGCTACTGTTCAAGCGATTTGGAGTAGTTGAGTTCGTTGTTGGAGCGAGTTCGGAGAGAGTTCGTGGGTTTTTGGAGCGGTTGAGTCCTCGGAGTCTCGGTGGTTGCGTGATTTTCATCACTTCGGGTGAGTTCTATAACTCGCTTAGGGAATGTGTCGTGTGTCCGAGTCTTCGCTTTCCAAAACCGTTTTATTGAAAAGATGGTGATTTAAATTATGAAATGGCTAGATTGATTTTTGGATGTACTGGATTGAATTGATATACATTGCTATAATATATTGTTTCCATGTGTGTTTGAGTTTGGGTCTCGATCGGAAGGGATTTTGGAATCGGAACGGAATGGAAAAACTTATGAAAAGTCAGTTTTCTGGAAAACAGATAGAGACGCACGGATCGTGTGCCTATGAGCACTGGGTCGTGCGCTTCCATCTGATACGACAAGAACTGGATTTTAAAACACACACGGATCGTGCGCCTAGTCGCACGGGTCGTGCGTATGTCTCTGGTATTTTCTAAAATTTTAGTGGATAACGCACGGATCGTGCGCCAAGTCGCACGGGTCGTGCGTATCCTTCTGAAAATTTTTACAAACGGTTCAACCACACACGGGTCGTGCGCCTACACGCACGGGTCGTGTGAGACCTTCTGACCTTCAATTTCAAAGTACCTTTTTATCCATTCCAAATGATTCCAATCCTCTTCTAATCCATTCCCCAAGGTTCCACAACAAAGTAAAGGTAACAATGGTATGAGATTGAACATGTTCGTTAAAAAGTTTGTGTGTTATGAATAAAATGGAAAACCGCACTTAGAGAACGCGAGAGTACATATGTCAAGAATGATAATAATACACGGTATTTGACTGATATTATACACTGTAATTGACTGATATGGTACATGGTACTCGACTGAAATGACTAACAGCGCATTGCGGGTACACAGACTGTTAATGTATAATAAATACAAGAGGAAAAAGGGTGACGACCCTAAGAGGTTAGCATACTAGGGGAGGGGAAGTCATGAGCCCCAAAACCTAGACTCAAGAATGTTTCCCCCACTAGAAATAGCGGGATGGGTTCACCAAAGTCAAGAGATGCCTATAAAATAGGTAGACTGAGGTGTTATGCTAAAAACATGGAACAAAGATTGCGTGCTTCATGTGTCGCTTAGGAGGGCCATGAGCATGAAGGTTACCGGAACTGAACGTATTTCCACGTGGTTGCTTTTTAGGACCACGAGTTCAAAATAAGGCATAATGAACCGCTAGAGTGGTAAGGGGTCTCGATAGGACTCACTGAGATAATGTCTATCTCACCCTTCATATTTGTGGTTTTTACAGAGAAACAGGGGAAAGCAAAGGCGATAAAGCACGGTTAGCTGGTGTGACTCTCTGAGTCATTGAAGACCTAGTTTCATGTTTTAGACCTTTGTCCCGTTTATTGTTTCTATGTTCCGATTGTATAAATTTCGTTGTTAAGTTGTAAAATCGTTTCCGCTACTTTATGTTTTGGATATTGAACACCAGGATTATGTACAAGTCTTAAGCTTTGGAACTTAAGCATTTTCAAAAAGTTTGATGAGGTTGAGAGAACCATTTGATATGGATTATCGAAAGTTTTTAGATATGTTCAATATTTCAATAAAAGGAAGTTACTATGATGTATGCCATTTAGTGCATTTCGGTAATTATATATATTAGAAATTATCGGGGTGTTACACTGTGTCTCGATCTCCTACGTGCGAAGAGGGACTAGTTCCTATGGAGATTCCCCTTGGTCTAATTCCACGCCTTATGACGAAAGGAGAGTCGGCGTGGCGTAAAGTGAAGATTGAGGGAAATAGAGAGAAATTCCCTTCTGGGGTATTCCGAAGGTGTAACCTAGGCAACGAAAGAAAAAGGGGCCCGAGACTTCAACTAGAGGAGCGACCAGTTGGTTCACCAAACCCCGACCCAGCGTCACACGTTCTCCAGGTCCGAAGGGATCCAGTGCCCAACTACCGACTCCTTCCGGAATTGCGTTATCGGAGCCGAGCCAGGAATGGCCTTTAGTGGACACCCACCACTTTTCACCGGTTAGAGAGGCCCTCTTTAATACATTAAGAAAAGATGTTCACAGGGGCCAGAAAGACTCGGTCATAGGAACTTAGACCGCCTACGCGCTGGTAAACGAAAACCACCTCGACCGGATCAGAGTAAACAACAATGTCGAATCAGGCCGCCCCTTGCCTTGAAAGAATTCACAGGCGGCCACCAGCTTTCAAAAATTCAATCAATAAGGGGAGATCTGCTGCTTACTGCTCACGGAAACATCCGACCTAGACTATAGTAAAGTCGTCCGCGTATCTTTCTGATCTCTCTTCCTTCTATTTATCAGATTTTTGGGACCAATTCAAGGTGAAAAAAAATGGAGTTGGCTAAAGCTAAAAAAGGGGAAGAGAGGATAGCTTTGGGGTACGCTCACTTCTGCATTTTTGTTTAGGTTATCGAGATTATCAATCGCTCTTTTGAGTCGGGAGGAATAGTGCGTGAATGGCGGTTCTCAGACGAGGGAATCGTTCCTCTCTAAAAAAAAAAGATAGGCTAGAATGAATGCTTCTATCGATAGAGCTTTCACGTCTGCATATAGAATAGTTTTTTTGCCTTTCCATTCCGTTCTTACTATATCATGGGCAGTTGGGTTGGAATCCGTGTGATGGTTCGAGAGTCAAATATTCTTCGCATCCATCTTCGGCCTTGTGTTAGAAATGTCCCGCGGGACTGAGTTAGTGGTCGAGTCGTTTTTGGTAATTGAGACCCGTCGCATTAGTTTCAATTCATATGTTACCATTCATAGTTAAGTAGCCCTCTTTTTGATGTCTTAGTGCCTTCCTTATTCTATCTATCAAAGTCCTTCTTTGTCTATAGCTCGGGTCAGTCCCCCATGGTCTGCTTTGATTTTCTCGAACAGTGCCGGCCCGCATCAGGGACTCTCGTGCGAGCCATACAACGTTCCCAGGCAGGAACTGCTCCTTTCCTTGAGCTCCCTATTTAGTTCCTCCCATCCCAGGCGTTGATCTCGCAACGGCCCTCCAGCATGTCCTCATATCGCGTCCGTCACCACAGCTGCGCATCCCCAGATAGATACATTGTTGCCATTGTGACTTGGTCGTCAAAAGGGGCACAAACAGAAATTACTATTCCATATCCCAAAAGTCTTCGATCCTTAGCATCTCGGGTGCCAACGAATGCCTTTGGTTTCGCTTGATTCGAACCACTGCTTACGGCCTTATGTAGTATGGGGACCTCGCCCCTATTCTCTAAAGCTTGCCACCCGGTCACACAAGAAGGCTATTCGACCGACAAAACTTAGGAATTAGTGCGTGCTGAAAAATGGACTTTTCCTTCTATTCTAAGTGAAGGGCAGGAGAAAGAATCTTGCATCTATCTCGAGTTGCTCCCTTGAGCGATCTATCCCTGGTTTTGTGACGTCGAGTTTGCTCTATTCTCTTAGCTCGGGCTCCTGCTTAGCTTCGCGCATGATAATGATATAGCGTTGGGTGAAAACTCCTTCTTCCAATCCCGTAGAGAGGCCCGGAAGAATTGATTGAGAATAACAAGACGATTGACCAATTGAATCATCTTAAATTAAAGACATCATGCCCTAGACGCGAAGGTGAGTAAGAGAGCCAGGTGAATTCTACGAAGATAGAAGAGCGGACTTCTGAGGAGACTGGAAGCCTAGAAATAAAATAATAGGAATGGCAAACTGGAACCTCATCCTTCAAAGGTGTATATGTGTCCTATTCGTAACGACCCCGACCTTGGGTCAGGGAAAGTGGTAAAAAGCCTAAGACTCTACGGGCTAGCCGGGCTTAAAGGAGCTTATCAAATTCCACCTATGTAGTGACTCACATTCAACAACTAAGAGTCTTCCTTCTCATCTCCTTCTTTGGAATTCCATGCTTCTTAATTTCCCACCCTAGCCGCCCTTCCTTAACAAGATGGCTCGGAGCAAGTCAAGCAAAGGATGACGTTATCTACTATCTTTTTTTAGCGCAGAAGGGGAGTAAGCACACAATGAATTATGTGGAGAGTCACATTTCTTTATAAAGCCCAAAATCCCGTTTAGCCCTTCGGACTAAGGCGTGACCATATAGGATCGCACAGTGTTGGAATGAGTTGAAGACGAGATGTGGTGTCCAGTCGGATAGGGCGAAGCGAGAAGGGGAACAAGAATCAAAACAGGCATGGTGCTTAATGTAACACCCCCTTTCTACCCTTTTATTTTAATTAAGAAAATCAGAGTTTAAAAAATCATTTTCGATTCCACCACGAGGGTGTCACACATACGCCAAAATAAAACCTCAAGCCTCAAATAAAATAGTACGTCGTCAAAGGTGCAACACATAGCACTCCACAATAGGGAGACTTCCAATCATCGAAACTAAGTCATAAAATCCAACATCAACGCAGCGGAAAAGTTAATCAACACATCAACAGTATAAAAACAATCTAAGCACATCAGCAAAGCATCAAATACATCCCCCAGGTGCTACGTATCAGAGCATGACGACTAGACTCAAGAAGTGAAGCTAAGGCCTTCACTGGGAATCACCTGCACGTTACCAACACGGGGGTAACATTCAAACAGGAAAGGGTGAGTCCAATTCAATTCATATAATAAAACATATGATAAATAATAAGTCTAGTCACAACTCTAAATGAATCACATCACAATCATCGATCACATCATCACAATAACTCATCACTATGTCATGTAGGCGTATGAGATGCAACCCACTCGCGGGCATATGTATGAGGTACCTTTTCACAAAACGTCTCTTAGCCATAAAGGCCTCATCGTCACTTAGCCACTCAGGCCTCAAAACGTCACTGGGTTTATGCATATGGGGCATGAGACACTATGACATGCACCACTCACAAACACACAAATACTCAAATGCACAAATCGCGGTCAACTATGTGACCCATCACTCACCGGTTTCCCAAATAAGAGGCACAGCACCTGCAAATTCACAATTCACACAACAACAACATCACTTAGCCTTTTAGGCCTTAACATCACTTAGCCTCTCGGGCCTCAAACGTCACTGGGTTTCATCATCACTCTTACACAGATGTCATCAACTCACACAATAGCCACTGAGGGCAGAAACGTCATTTACTAGCCACCAAGGGCATCATCGTCATTTACACGTCACTATAAATAATAATAGCCACTAAGGGCAAAATAGTCATTTACACGTCATTATAAATAATATTAGCCACTAAGGGCGAAACAGTCATTTAACTAGCCACTAAGGGCATCATCGTCATTTACACTTCATTATCAATAATATTGGCCACTAAGGGCAAAACCGTCATTTACTCGTCATTAGAAAGAACATTAGCCACTAAGGGCAAAACAGTCATTTAACTAGCCACTAAGGGCATCATCGTCTTTTACACCCCATTATCAATAATATTGGCCACTAAGGGCAAAACCGTCATTTACTCGTCATTAGAAAAAACATTAGCCACTAAGGGCAAAACAGTCATTTAACTAGCCACTAAGGGCATCATCGTCATTTACACCCCATTATCAATAATATTGGCCACTAAGGGCAAAACCGTCATTTACTCGTCATTAGAAAGAACATTAGCCACTAAGGGCAAAACAGTCATTTAACTAGCCACTAGGGGCATCATCGTCAAAATCATCTTTTTTGACATTACTTCGTTAAAACCACGGGTCGTACGCAAAAGAGAATTTTTAAAGACACCCAAAACATCTTTTCATTGTCACAGCAACGGTCACCGGGAACAGCCACTTGGGGCGCCCCAGCAACCTTCAGAAATAATAAGTTTTTATTTTAAAAAAAATGGGACACGCAGATGGACAACTGAAAATGCTTCACAACGCTTTTTGAATCGTTCAAAACGGATGTTCGAGTCAAAAGATATAGCGAGAACAGTTTTCGAAAATAATTTGGAACATCCTGAAAACTGGCGCCATGGGCGCCCAGCGCCCAGGCTCCTGGCGCCCAGCGCCTAGCAAAAACAACACACGCATGCACACACACCCGGGCGCTCAGCGCCAAGCGCCTGGCGCCCAGCGCCTTGGCGCAGCACACAGCACACGCACACGCACACGGGCGCTCAGCCCCCAGCGCTGGCACCCAGCGCCTAAGCGCAACGCACAGCGCAACACACACGGGCGCTCAGCGCCCAGCGCTGGCACCCAGCCCCCACCCACGCACACTGCAACACGCACAGGCGCCCTTGGCGCCTGGCGCCCAGGACACTGCCAGCACCAGATTTTCACCCAAATTCAGCCCCAAACACCATTTTTCTCAAATTGTTTCTTGACTCAATTTCAACACACACTACAACCATTATGAATACACATTTAAATCATCAAAATAACACACCACCCATTCGAATTTAACAACAATACCAAGCATCACATAGCATCACGCATATATCTAAAATCAAAACATGGATTTGCAAGCATCAACATATTGTCACGCATATGGCCACAATCAAGACATGGATTTCGCAAGCACTATAACAATCATACTTCACATCTAGGCTATCACTAACTTAGGATCCATCATAGAAGTTATTATAGAAATCGATAGAACTCCCCTTACCTCGAATTCGAAGAGTAGAAGCCTTGGAGACGGTCACGAACGGAAACACGGCAACATGATCACGTCCCTTCCTCCTCCTTGCTCGCGGCCTCCTCTTCTCTCCCTTTCCCTCTACGGCTCTTCCTCTCTTCTCCCTATGCGTTTTTCCTTCAATTTTTGTGAATGAGGCACCAAACCCTAGCCTCACTAGCTATTCGCATGTCACTTGGATCATGGGCTTGGGCTTTTCACTTAAGCCCAGCTCATCCAAGTGACGCCTCCTTTTTCTTAATACCACCACAATTTAATAAAATTTCGATTAATTAAATCATACCCAATAAATTAATTTAAATTCCCAAATACTTAATTAAATAAATTAATTAAATATTTAGGGTGTTACAACTCTCCCCCACTTAGAATATTTCGTCCTCGAAATTTACCTGATCAAATAATTCTGGGTAGGACTCTCGCATCTTGCTCTCCAGCTCCCAAGTCATACTCTCGCCGGCAGCTCCTAGCCAAACCACTTTCACTAATGCAATCTCCTTGCCTCTAAGCGCTTTCACTTCACGATCCTCAATCCATACGGGCATCGTCTCCACAGTGATATTATCCCGCACCTCTACATCTTCCATATGGATCACATGAGATGGATCCGAAACATACTTCCGAAGTTGCGACACGTGAAACACGTCGTGCAAGTTCGAAAGATTTGGCGGTAAAGCCACTCTATAAGCCACATTTCCGATTCTTTCAGAGATCTGATAAGGACCAACAAATCGAGGAGTGAGCTTCTTCGATTTCAACGCTCGACCAACACCGGTAATAGGAGAAACCCTCAAGAACACATGCTCACCCTCCTGAAACTCTAAATCCTTCCTCCGCTTGTCATGATAACTCTTCTGACGACTCTGCGAAGCCTTCATCTTTTCACGAATCATCTTGATCTTCTCTGTAGTCTCCCGGACAATCTCCGGTCCCAACACTACACTCTCTCCCGACTCATACCAACACAATGGCGTCCTACACTTTCGACCACACAATGCTTCAAACGGTGCCATCCCGATACTGGAATGGTAACTGTTGTTATAGGTAAACTCAATCAACGCAAGGTAGGAATTCCATGAACCCCGCTGTTCCAATACACAAGCCCTCAACAAATCCTCTAACGACTGAATTGTCCTCTCTGACTGACCGTCTGTCTGAGGATGATACGCCGAACTCATTTTTAACTTTGAACCCAATTCCTTCTGCAACCCCTTCCAAAACTCAGAAGTGAACCTCGGATCCCTATCTGACACAATACTCTTCGGAACACCGTGCAGCTTCACAATTTTCTTGACATAGTCCTCTGCCAACCTCGACACCGGATAAGTGATATTAATAGGAATAAAGTGAGCAGACTTCGTTAACCTATCAACGATCACCCAAATAGCGTCATGACCCTTAACTGTATTTGGCAATCCCGTCACAAAGTCCATCGCAATGCTATCCCACTTCCACTCTGGAATCTCCAACGGTTGCATTAACCCTGCAGGCTTCTGATGCTCAACCTTAGATTTCTGACAGGTCAAACAGGCATACACAAACTGCGCCACATCTCTCTTCATGCCATACCACCAAAACATCTTTTTCAGGTCTTGATACATTTTCGTCGCTCCAGGATGGATACTCAACTTGCTACGGTGACCCTCCTCTAAAATTGCCTTTCACATCTCCTCATCATCCGAAACACAGATCCTGCCCCGGAACCTCAACACACCACTGGAATCTAATTTGAAATCTTCATCTTCAGATTGACCAACCCCATTAATTAAATCTACTAACTTGACATCTGTCTTCTGAGCTTCCCTGATGCTGCCCAGGAAATCATTGTCGATCTTTAACATTCCCAGCTTGACACTGCGAGGTGTCATTTTACAAACCAAACTCAAATCTCTGAATTTCTCAATCAACTCTAATTCTTTCACCATCATTGCCGACATATGCAAAGACTTTCTGCTTAAAGCATCAGCCACCACCCAGACCCATCTTCGAAGCGTCACAATACACAACAAACAGCTACTCTGGATTAGGCAACGTCAGAACAGGCGACGTCGTCAATCTCTTTTTCAGTTCCATAAAACTTTCCCCACACCGAGCATCCCAAACGAAACTTTACCCTTACAAGTCAACTGAGTCAACGGAAAGGCCAACTTGGAAAAACCCTCGATGAACCTCCTGTAGTACCCAGCCAAACCCAAAAAGCTTCTAATCCCTGTTGCGGACTTCGGAGCCTCCCACTCCAACACTGCTTCTACTTTTGCCGGATCAACCGTAATACCATTACCAGAAATCACGTGCCCAAGGAAACTCACCTCTTTCAGCCGGAAATCACACTTCGATAACTTAGCATACAACTTTTTCTCTTTCAGAACTTCTAACACTGTCTTCAGGTGCTCAGCATGCTCTTCCTCTGACTTAGAATAAACTAGAATGTCATCTATGAAGATCACCACAAACCGATCTAGGTAATTATGGAAAATACGATTCATATATTCCATAATTACACCAGGGGCATTGGTCACACCGAACGGCATCACTGAATATTCATAATGCCCATACCTTGTCCTGAACGCCGTCTTCTGAACATCTTCATCCTTTACTTTAATCTGATGATATCCGGACCTCAAATCAATTTTGCTGAAAACACGGGCACCCACTAACTGATCCATCAGATCGTCGATCCTCGGAAGCGGATACTTGTTCTTGATAGTTACCTTATTCAGCTGCCTATAACCAACACACGACTTCCTACCACAATCTGCAGCAGCCCAACAACAGCAGCAGCAGCTCAACATCAGCAGCAGCAACTCAACAACAACAGCAGCGATCCTCCCAGCCATCTCAACTCACTTGCTACAACAATAACAGTTAGATATAACTGACAACACACCGTTGTCAGTTGACACTACGACTGGACAACTTGGCCGGACAGACCGAACTGCTCTGATACCACTATTGTAACACCCCCTTTCTACCCTTTTATTTTAGTTAAGAAAATCAGAGTTTAAAAAATCATTTTCGATTCCACCACGAGGGTGTCACACATACGTCAAAATAAAACCTCAAGCCTCAAATAAAATAGTACGTCGTCAAAGGTGCAACACATAGCACTCCACAATAGGGAGACTTCCAATCATCGAAACTAAGTCATAAAATCCAACATCAACGCAGCGGAAAAGTTAATCAACACATCAACAGTATAAAAACAATCTAAGCACATCAGCAAAGCATCAAATACATCCCCCCAGGTGCTACGTATCAGAGCATGACGACTAGACTCAAGAAGTGAAGCTAAGGCCTTCACTGGGAATCACCTGCACGTTACCAACACGGGGGTAACATTCAAACAGGAAAGGGTGAGTCCAATTCAACTCATATAATAAAACATATGATAAATAATAAGTCTAGTCACAGCTCTAAATGAATCACATCACAATCATCGATCACATCATCACAATAACTCATCACTATGTCATGTAGGCGTATGAGATGCAACCCACTCGCGGGCATATGTATGAGGTACCTTTTCACAAAACGTCGCTTAGCCATAAAGGCCTCATCGTCACTTAGCCACTCAGGCCTCAAAACGTCACTGGGTTTATGCATATGGGGCATGAGACACTATGACATGCACCACTCACAAACACACAAATACTCAAATGCACAAATCGCGGTCAACTATGTGACCCATCACTTACCGGTTTGCCAAATAAGAGGCACAGCACCTGCAAATTCACAATTCACACAACAACAACATCACTTAGCCTTTTAGGCCTTAACATCACTTAGCCTCTCGGGCCTCAAACGTCACTGGGTTTCATCATCACTCTTACACAGATGTCATCAACTCACACAATAGCCACTGAGGGCAGAAACGTCATTTACTAGCCACCAAGGGCATCATCGTCATTTACACGTCACTATAAATAATAATAGCCACTAAGGGCAAAATAGTCATTTACACGTCATTATAAATAATATTAGCCACTAAGGGCGAAACAGTCATTTAACTAGCCACTAAGGGCATCATCGTCTTTTACACCCCATTATCAATAATATTGGCCACTAAGGGCAAAACCGTCATTTACTCGTCATTAGAAAGAACATTAGCCACTAAGGGCAAAACAGTCATTTAACTAGCCACTAAGGGCATCATCGTCATTTACACCCCATTATCAATAATATTGGCCACTAAGGGCAAAACCGTCATTTACTCGTCATTTACTCGTCATTAGAAAGAACATTAGCCACTAAGGGAAAAACAGTCATTTAACTAGCCACTAGGGGCATCATCGTCAAAATCATCCTTTTTGACATTACTTCGTTAAAACCACGGGTCGTACGCAAAAGAGAATTTTTAAAGACACCCAAAACATCTTTTCATTGTCACAGCAACGGTCACCGGGAACAGCCACTTGGGGCGCCCCAGCAACCTTCAGAAATAATAAGTTTTTATTTTAAAAAAATGGGACACGCAGATGGACAACTGAAAATGCTTCACAACGCTTTTTGAATCGTTCAAAACGGAAGTTCGAGTCAAAAGATATAGCGAGAACAGTTTTCGAAAATAATTTGGAACATCCTGAAAACTGGCGCCATGGGCTCCCAGCGCCCAGGCTCCTGGCGCCCAGCGCCTAGCAAAAACAACACACACACGCACACACACCCGGGCGCTCAGCGCCCAGCGCCTGGCGCCCAGCGCCTTGGCGCAGCACACAGCACACGCACACGCACACGGGCGCTCAGCCCCCAGCGCTGGCACCCAGCGCCTAAGCGCAACGCACAGTGCAACACACACGGGCGCTCAGCGCCCAGCGCTGGCACCCAGCGCCCACCCACGCACACTGCAACACGCACAGGCGCCCTTGGCGCCTGGCGCCCAGGACACTGCCAGCACCAGATTTTCACCCAAATTCAGCCCCAAACATCATTTTTCTCAAATTGTTTCTTGACTCAATTTCAACACACACTACAACCATCATGAATACACATTTAAATCATCAAAATAACACACCACCCATTCGAATTTAACAACAATACCAAGCATCACATAGCATCACGCATATATCTAAAATCAAAACATGGATTTGCAAGCATCAACATATTGTCACGCATATGGCCACAATCAAGACATGGATTTCGCAAGCACTATAACAATCATACTTCACATCTAGGCTATCACTAACTTAGGATCCATCATAGAAGTTATTATAGAAATCGATAGAACTCCCCTTACCTCGAATTCGAAGAGTAGAAGCCTTGGAGACGGTCACGAACGGAAACACGGCAACATGATCACGTCCCTTCCTCCTCCTTGCTCGCGGCCTCCTCTTCTCTCCCTTTCCCTCTACGGCTCTTCCTCTCTTCTCCCTATGCGTTTTTCCTTCAATTTTTGCGAATGAGGCACCAAACCCTAGCCTCACTAGCTATTCGCATGTCTCTTGGATCATGGGCTTGGGCTTTTCACTTAAGCCCAGCTCATCCAAGTGACGCCTCCTTTTTCTTAATACCACCACAATTTAATAAAATTTCGATTAATTAAATCATACCCAATAAATTAATTTAAATTCCCAAATACTTAATTAAATAAATTAATTAAATATTTAGGGTGTTACACTTAAGGCGTCCTCTTTCATTTCCCGACGTTGGGTTCATTCGCGAACGAGACAAGTTTAGCTTTAGCTAGGAGCCTCTTTATTGCCCAGCCCCCTTCTTAGTTGCCGAAGTATCGGCCCGCGTGAGATCAAAGTAACCTGACGTCTGTTCGCTTTGTTTTTGTCTTGACGTTCTTTAAAAAACATAGATATATGATTTGCACTAGAACACTGGCAATAGACCCACCGGGAACACATTCACTACTGGGCATTGACATCTTCCTTGCAATCAGGACATTGATCGATCTTTATGCTTCCCAGCAGCTATACAACCCGAATCGGCTACCAGTACCTATTAAGTTAAGACCGCTCGAGTTCTTAAGACCGGGGAGGGGCACCCCCAATGAAGGGCCCATTTCAGTGTCGGTTGGAGACCTGGTTCGAGATGCATATCTTGAAAGAGAGCCATCACCTCGCCCAACATCCATTCCTTTTCAATAGTCAATTCGAGAGCCAAATCCATAAGCTTAATTAAAAAGCAGTTGATCTTGGTCCAACTCCCGATGCAGAGGGCGAAATCTGGTTGAAGCCCCCAAAGAGGAACCTATCGAACGGTCATTTTTAGTAGTGCTGCTCGCTATAAATATCTTTTTTAGGACAGCGGACGTCAAAAATTGTAGTGAATTATGAATCTTCTTCCTTCGATGGTCTTTCTGAGAAGAAGAGCATATCCACCTTCCTTGAAGACCTTCTGGAAAGTCGCCTATGGAAAGAGCATACCCAACCAATATGAGCCTGTCCGAGACTTGCCATTCCCATGGAAGAAAGTTTCCCTGCGTATTGATTCATTACCGACTGAACGGAAAATGCTTGCCCCTCCCGATGAACCGTGATTGTATAGATGTACGGAATCCCTGGGGAGTGAAGGGATAGGTGAAAGAGGAGGGGGTGGCAGAACTATTTCAAGTCATCCATAAGATTCCATACCTTTATGGCTATACGGAAGGGCGGAATGTATCATCAGAGGGTGGAAATTGACTCCAATTGGAAGACTTGCTTTTCCATAGGGATTGCATGCCCTTTTTAGTTTAGGGATTAATCACTTCACGGGAGAGAACACGAGGGATGAGCGACGCCTACGTTTTGACTAGTCAGAATCGGTTTACCCGCTTGCTGAAACCACCCTCCATAGCCGATTGGATGGTTGGATAGCCACTCAACTCTTCACTATACTTCCTGTATCCCACTCCCCTCTCTATCTCTCTCGACCCATTCACCGGAGTATGTTGGGCTGGAATGCCTCCATTCCCATCTCTTTATGATCTCCGCCCAAAGCCTTCCCTTAATAAAATAAGCACCCAAACCAGCCATTCCGTGCAAGCTTTCTAGAGGAAAGAAAGAGAAAGAAGGCTGACCCTGCGCATCCAACCCGGAGTCGAAGAAAAAAACTGGCATACCGAAATAATCTACTCATAGCTACTGTCTACTTTTCTTACTGAGAAAGCAAGGTTTCATCACCCAAACAAAGATGACTTCTTACAGACCCCGCCCGCAATAAGGATGACTTCTTGCAGGATCCGAGAAAGAGAGTAAACACTTCAACAAGAGGAACTATTTTTTACTTCGATAAAGAATTGACAACAAGAGCTAAGAATCAGAAAAAGTACCATTTTCAATGGAACCCTGAATCCCTTCTTCTATTTCTATAAATTTACTAAGAGAAGAAATTACGTAAGTGATAGAAAGAATCGTTCAGTAGGCTAATCTTGACAAGTTCCATTTTGGAGAAAGCGGCGGGCCCAAAGAGCTCTCCAATAAGTGCACCGAAACGGAGCCGGAGAGACGGTCAACCTTAGATCGGCTAAGATCGAATTGAACTGTCTTTAATTAGATGGAAACAGATATATATATATATATATATATATATATATATATATATATATATATATAGAAAGCGTCACCCTTTGATGGCTTCCTAGCGGCCTGATCCAGTCAGGTAACGAATCCAGCCCTGTCATCTTTTATAAATCTTCCCTTTCCTATAATAAGTATTGTAGCCTCGCATCTTATAAGGGCGGTCTCCTTACGTTCAAAGACTAACAATCCTAAGAGTCAGATCGAATCCCTATTTGAATGGCTAGGCTGATATATGACTGACAGCACCCCTCGGTACATGAAGATTGATATTGGTTAGTTCTCATCCCATCCCTTTTTGGTCTGCTATCGCTTGAATGAAGGCTGCCTTTGACGGATGCCTGTAACCAAACCTAAGGTATCAATTGTACTAGTGCTTGACTCACTGATTGGATAGTGGTACTGGAATGACAGCTTCTTTTCTTTCTTGGTATGAAAGAAGCAGCTATAGCTAGGACCAATCTCCCTCACAGGGACGAAAGAGGCTTGAGATTGGAATTCCTACTTGAACTAGAGCTTGGCCCCTTTGATTGTTTGTTGGTTTTTTTCGATAAGAAAGGAATGAGAACAGGGAGCTCCTACTGTTGCACAACATCCGATTATCTTCCTTACACTCTATCTGCTCCCGAAAACGCATCTGCAGACCGCTAATTCCTAATACACAGACAGGGTAACTTCTTACAGACAGACGAGATTCAATAGCAAAAGAAATACCTCAACTCCAAGAGCAGCGGATAATATGAAATACCTCAACTCCACAGGCAGACTATACTATGAACTACAAAAGGAAAAACTTATATATTACATAAGACTTGTAGTGTTAACATGTTGTACCATATAGGATCAATTTGGCATGCCGCTCAAGAGTTGATAAAAGTTTCAAACCCATCACAACAACCACCCAACACATGATATATTCATCCACTACCAAGTCCTCTAGCTAGTACCGATTGTAAATAAATGATATTATTATTCATTCTTCAATGTCATATGCAGTCACTATATAATAGAAAACTCCCCACTGAACTCTACCTCGTATGTCATCACTCTATATTCCAAATAAAGAATACAAGTTGACCCACAAAAGAAGAGAAGTTAAATTGCAGATAAGTTCAACCAGTGCATTGCAGGATATACACAATCACACGTTGCAGAAGAATGATAAGTTTCCAAGCCTATAAATACATTCCCTTCACCACATTGTTCTCAACAACACCACCTCCTTATTTAATTTATAACTACTTCCCTCAGTAAGTTAGAGAGCCTGGGTAATCTTTCCGTTTAACTATATTTCTTTATTAGTAGAATTACATGTTTGCAAGACAAAGATGGCATAACCAAAGAAGAGAACCACAAGTTGTTTTATACAAATCTGAAGAATAGAAGTTGCAGAGCAGGCAAGAAACACAGTAACAACAATCAAAACCAAATAATTAAATCCAGAAAATTGCAGAACAATAGAAGCCGTAGTATTACCCATATTCCCATTTCCCACATCACAAATCCCCAGTACCATAAAAAGAGAAGAGTCCCAAATGGAAACGCCTCAACCTCGTTCCTCCTTGCAACCAAGAAAACAAATTAGTGTCATAGAGATGGAGAATGGGAATGCGATGAAGAATGGAGAATCAGAGAATGGAGAAAGGAGAACACGACAAAGATTGAAAGGCTAGAGCGACCTACAGAACGAGAAGGCGAGCAAAAGGGGAGAACGAGAAAGAACCGCGAAGCAAGAGAACGAGAAGCCAGAGAAACCGCGAGCGAGTGAAAGAACAAATAGGGTTTCTGTAACTTTTTTTTTTGAATTAGGGTTTCTGTAACGTTATTCTAACTTTTTCTTAGATTTAATTTTTCTAGAAAAAGATTATAATATATTTTCTTTTGTTTCTGAAGGGAATGAGTTAAGATGTCCAAAAAAAAAGAGAGGGAATGAATAAAAATATTGCCGCCTCAATGAAAAATGTTGATAAAAAAGTTACTGCCTGAAATTAAATGAAATAATGTTGAAAGGAAATTCACCTATTTTTAAATATTATTTTAAAGGCAACCAAAAGAAATGTTTCCATTTAAAATAGCTAGTTAACGGTTAGGAACTCTTCCTAAGTCAAAGTTCAGGGAACAGTTATTAAATATTTCAAACAAAACAGATTAGTAACAGTCTAAAAATGTAGTCATATAGATTTTAGGGAACCTTTATTCAATGTTGCCAAAAGAGTGTTCTGTAAAACACTGATTTAGAGGCAACAGTTCCCAAATGTTGTCTGATATGATTTAAGCAACATTTTGTCCATGTTGCCAAAAAATGTGTTGATAGAGACCAAAAATATTGTAGTGTTCCTATTCATTAATAGCGCTTTTAGGACGCTACTGTTGGGGGATAGGCAAACGGAGCGGCGGCATTAGTGGCGCCCGAAAGCACTGTCAATAGCTAAAAAAAGCGCTACCAGTGGCTTTTTATGTTGTAGTGGCAAGAACAAGAACGAACAACAAGTTCGTGCGCAAGAATGAGAAAGAACGAACAACAACTTCGAATTATGTCAATGGTGAAAAAGGAGAATAGAAGTTTCATTCAACCTACGACAATGCATAGGAAATTTGTAGATGATGGAAAATTGAAATATTTGAAAGCCAAGAATTACCTATTCCAAGCCTTAGGTCGGAAAGTTTTAGTGACAATATTGAAGAGTTACACCTCAAAGTATATTTGGAATTTCCTGAAACAGAAGTATCGGAGGTCTACCAAGGTAAACTAGGTTCAATTGCAAGTGTCAAGGCGTGAAATTTGAGCTTCTTGGAATGAAGGAAGTCAAATTAGTGAATGACTACTTTTCAGGTCCCTTGGGTATGGTCCACCATGGAGAGTCCCGAATCAGTGTTTATGCTATACCTGATCCATCATTCCCTTTTTCTCTTGATGTCATCACTGTTTGATCTAGAGAAAAGCAGACTAGCATCCGCAAAGAATAGGTGAGATATTTGAGGAGCTTGTCTAGGAATCTTCAGGCCATGAATTGTCTTGTCTTCCACACACTTATGAAGCATACCTGAGAGGACATCAGCACACAAGATAAATAAGTACGGGGAGAGGGGATCTTCCTGCCTTGTCCCCCTCGGGGGGGGGGGGGGTAAAAGGAGTGCTGGGGTTACCATTGATGAGCATTTGATAGGTCACTGAGGATAGGCACTTCATGTTGAGACTAGTAAGGTTATGGGGAAAACCCATGGCAACAAGGGTATTCTCAATAAAAATCCACTCCAACCTATTATAAGCCTTAGACATGTCAAGTTTCAAGCCCATGGCAACCTTCTAACCCTTCTTCTTGAGCCAGTGGAAACACTCCATAGCAATTAGAGCATTGTCAGTGATAAGTCTTCATTGCACAAAAGCACTTTTCTTTTTATGTCAATAACATCAAGGAGGGTTCTCTTAATCCTATTGGCAATCAGATTTGTCACAATATTCACAGTTACATTACAAAGGCTAATAGGTCTGAATTCCTTAGGAGATGTGGGATTCTTACATTTAGGAATAAGGACAGTGATAGTCTTGTTGATGTCCGAAGAATCCACCTGGTTATTGAGGATGTTAAGGGCTAGGGATTGGACATCATTACCCACTATATTCTAGTACTTCTGATAGAACAGAGCAGGAAGGTCATCAGGTCTAGGATCCTTTAAGGGATGCATTTGGAACTTTGGGAACAAAAATCATGGTGGGATTCAGAAAGCTTACCTTTCACAGCATCACAAATACCTTCAACACCAGAAGGGTTGGATGAGGCAAATATCTCAGTAAAATATTGAAGGAAAACAACCTCCACTTTGTCATCCCCCCTCCACCAAACCCCATTGTCCTTAATCTTCCTGATGAAGTTCACCTGGTTCTTCTGACTTGCCTTCCCATGGAAAAGTTTGGTGTTTCTATCCCCATCCTTAAGCCACACAGCCCTACTTCGCTACCTCCATATGGTCTCTTGGGTTTGAAGGAGTTCCTCATGTTGCTTCTCCAATTGCTTATATCTCTGGTGGTCATCAGCATCTTCAGGCCACAGGGTAGTGTCTTTGAGCAGCTTCTTTATTCTGTTAAATTCTTTCTTGAGATACCCCAGATTATGGTCCTCAAACAACCTACTCATGCCAATGACTTGATTGATCTTCTCCACAACAGAGGTCTCAACTGAGACCAATGCTCTCTAACCACTTGTTCACAGCTTCCATCAAGGGACCAACTCTTCTCAAATCTGAAGAGTTTAAGTCTATGGTTCCTAGCCCTCTCCCAGTGAGCTTCAAGACGGATAAGAAGAACCGCGTGATCAAATCTGAATCTAGGAAGGTGTGTGACCTTAATAGGTGAGAATCTGTTAATGAAAGCAGAGTTGCCGAAAGCCCAATCAAGTTTTGCTTGTATGTTGTCCTCCCCTTCTATAACGTTAGACCACGTAAAAGGGTATCCCTCAAGACCCAAATCCACCAAATTAGTATCAGATATAGCTTGTCTACCTTATGAGAGTTGGCTATAGGATCTAGTGTTTCCCCCTTTTTCTCATGGTTAGCCACTGTATCATTCAAGTCTCCAAAGCATACCCAGGGTCTAGTCATATTCGAACCAATGGATTTGATTAGCTCCCAAGTCCTCCATTTGTTTTGCTCCTCAGAGTATGCATAAACACCAGTCATAAACCATTCCTCCCCATAAACACTAGTCATACAAGAACAATGGATATGGTTCAAGGAGTAGGATATGATAGAGGGACTAACATTTTTCTGCGAAAGCAAAGCAATACCCCCTGCCATTTCTCTTCCATTTCTTTCACACCCAACTGCCAAGCATAAATCAAAATCAGTTCTTCTTTTGATACTCTCCATTTCAGTGACCTTAAACTTGGTTTCCATAAGTAAAACCACCTGGGGAATTTTCTCTTCTTATGAGCCTCAACAAGGCTAGCTCGAACTGCCGGAGGGTTCCCCAACCCCCTACAGTTCCAACTAATAGTTTTCATAATGAGCAGTGGTATTGGTCTTCCACATCACCTTTGAGCTTCTTATCGGCAGCCCTTGAATCTTCAATAGTACCCTCAGAGATGACCACATCAAATTGGAGCAGTTTAGTTTCACATAGATACAGACTTTTTTTTTTGACAAAAGTACATAGATTTAGACTTGTCACATGCATATTTTAATAAAACACTGATTAACAAAATTAGATATAGTATCTATTGGTTTAGTTCTTAATCCATTCATGATCATTATTTCATGGAATCAAAAGATCTGGTGCCAAGTTCACATTTATTATCTAAGTTCTCTATCTTGTTTACATGGAATATCACTAGAATACTTCTCGTGAAATTCTGCGAATCTTCTTTTTGGTTGAAATTATAGTAAGAGAGATGCTCTATCTCCCGACAAATTCTTCCCAAAATTCTTCTAGAATGCAGCAACAACCAATCAGAGATATTAGTAGCCAAGAGAGAGCAATTGCTAAATTTTGTTAAATGGATTTAGACCACCATCGAGATAGGCTTCAGAGCTGCTCTCAGAAAAAAAATCGGGACATATAGCAATTCTCTTATAATAATCCTCTTAAAAATAGCTAAAAATTGGGTTTATTAGTTGGGTCAAAGGGGGTTAATTCATCGTTTTGCAACTAAGTTAAACTTGGATCGGAACAAATAGCTACAAATTGGGATTATTAGGTTAGGTCAACTTTATTTTATAGCTTTGGTCTTTGGTTGGACTTGGAGTAGTACGATAGAGATGAATTTGGGTGGTTGCTATTCTAGAGAGTTTTACAAATCCTTTTCTTTTTGGTAAGTTGTACAATGCCCTTCAACACGTAAGAGCCATTTGGTGATATTCATGGTCATGAGCTCTTCGCTATATATAGCAATCCTTTTTTTATATATAGGCATGACGACGTCCAAAAGAGATTCTCAAGGCGTTTGTTCGTTGTTGCCCTATTTGTTGGTGGCAACTTCTTGCGAGCTGGCCAAGTTGTACAAGTTACATGATACCAAATGCAAAGTAGAGTTTCCAAGCCAAGTCCTAAGAATTGTAAAAGAAACCTAAGTTATATGAATGGAAAAAATCAATTTAATTGGAAAGCAGATTTCAACGGAATATATTCCTGGTCAACGAGTGCGTGACTGAAGAAGTCAGTATTAAGAAGGGGTTAAAGTAGGGTAACCCCTTGCTCCATTTTTGTTACTTTATTTTAGTCGTCGAGGGCATCAGTGGGCTGATGCGTCAGGCTGTGGATCGATGACTCTCTTCTGGGGTCTTACTGGGAGAGTAGGGATTGAGCATTTCTTACCTACAGTTTACGGATGATACTTTGCTGATCCGAGAGGCATCGCCAGAAAATTTATGGGCCATGAAGACTGTTCTGCGAACTTTTGATATCTAGGGCTTCCGGTGGGGGCTAAACCTAGGAGGGCTTCTACTTGGAACCATATGCCCCATGTTTTTCAAGGAAGGCTTCAAAGTTGGCAACATAAGTCTATTAGTTTAGGCGGGAGAATAGTCTTACTCAATTCAGTCTCAAGTAGTATTCTGATCTTCTGCCTCTCATTTACAAAAATGCTGGTGGTAGTGTGGAAGGAGGTTGCCAAGTTGGAGAGGGACTTTATATGGGGTGGGTGGAGGGGGAGCTTTAGGGATGAAGAAAATCCGATGGTTTAGGCGGTCGTACATTGGTAAGCCTAAGAGTCGTAGAGGTGTCGGGGTGAGGGATCTCAGAGTTCTTAATGTTTGCTTGTTGATATTGGATGCTCCTTATAGGGGAAGATGCCTTGTGGATCAAAGTCCTAGTGTCAAAGTACGGGGAGGCCATTCGATCGATGTCTCACTTTCAACAATTGAGTATAAATCTTTAGTTAGTTCCTGTGGTAGTTGTTTAGGTGGGGTTTGGGCTTGGGCTATCCCTTGAAGGCGGTGATTGTTCGCTTGGGAGGAGGCTTTTCTTGGGGAATTGTTTCTTCTACTAGGACCTGTCTTATTAGCAACGACACCATATACCTTGGTTTGGTCTCCACATGGTTCTGGATTGTTCTCAGTGGCTTCTACTTTTCATCTTCTCTCTCAGTCGTCATCTAGTGTTCTATGGCTTTTTGATTAGGTGCTTCGGGTTCTTAACATGGTTTGGAAGAGTTTTACTTCTTCTAATATTGTTTCCTTCTCTTGGACTCTCCTCTTGGATAGAGTATATACCCAGTCTAACCCGTTTAGTAGAGGGGTGATTTCGGATTTGAACGCCACAGTCTGTATCTTGTGCAAGGTTTTTTAGGAGTCCTCCTTCAATCTCCGTTGTAAGGGTAGGTTTGCTTATGCAGTTTGGTATGCTATCGTTAGTTGGCTGGGCTTCGACTTTATCCTACAGCAGGATTTTATTTCCTTGTTTTCTCAGTTCATCGATGTTGGTGTTCCATCTAGATGCATATGTGGTTTGATGCACATCTGACATTCTATTCTCTAGGTTATTTCGAACCTCGGAAACAAATGTATTTTTTTTGGAGGTGTGCCTGATTTTGGGAGTTGGTTTGACAGGATTTTTTCCCTTTCCCGGCGGTGGTTCCAGGGTAATTCTCCCTCTTGTTTATTTTATAAGTGGTATGTTACTTTCAGTGTTTGTGGGGTCTAACTTCCCCCTGTGCTCAGCTTTTATATATATATATATATATATATATATATATATATATATATATATATATATATATATATATTGTTGTTTAATGGCACCATTGTAATTTCCTATTGTTGTATTCCACTTGTACCAATTCAGTTAATAGGTTAGTTAGTTTGTTATCCTAGCTGCCAACTGCCTAACAGAATGTGTGGCTGAGTCAGTTAGTTGGCGCCCATGTGTTGGGCGCCATATATAAGACAGTCACTGTTGCATTGCCAAAAAACAAGATAACAGAGAACTGAAACTGGGATTGAGAGAAGAGAGAAACACAGGGAAATCAGGGACTTGGGAAGTGAGGCGGTTCAATTTGGGGAAACACAAATTGTTGTAACACTACTCATTCTTACGATTCAATTCAATGGGCAAAAGTATTTGCTTAACCCCCCAGATGTAAGAATCAAGATTTGATTCTGAACTGGGTGATCAAATACTACTGTTCATAGTCTGTCATTCATCTTAATTCAGTTCTGTGCAGTGTACCAAATTCGTGGTACATTGGTTCATGGCGCCCAGTGACAAGGCGCCAAGTCTGTGCGTTTCTTGAGCATCTTCTTCGACAGAGAGTGTTGCGTTCGACAGAGAGTGTTGCGTCTTCGTGGGATCCGGCTCCCTTCGACAGAGAGCGTGTTGCGTGTTCTAGTGCACACTTGTGTTGTTGGCGCCCGTTCAAGGGGATCCATTTTCTGTCTCGTGTTGTCTTTGGCGCCCATCCAAGGGGATCTTGGACCAACAACTGGTATCAAGAGTTGCTTTAATCAAGATCAAGACCCATGGAAATGGCGAAGTTCAACATTGATAAATTCAATGGCAAGAATGACTTTGGCCTATGGAGGATGAAGATGCGTGTAATTCTTGTGCAACAAGGCCTAGAAGAAGCACTGGAAGGAGAAAACAGACTTCCAGAAACTCTGTCAGCAAAAGAAAAGAAGGAAATGATGAACAAGGCTCACAGTGCAATTATCCTTTGCTTGGGAGATAAGGTACTTCGTGAAATTTCAAAAGAAAAAACTGCTGCTGCTGTTTGGTTAAAATTAGAAAACCTGTACATGACCAAAACTTTAGCTAATAGACTTTATCTTAAGAAAAGGTTATATACATTCAACATGAATCAAGGAACATCTATAGGAGACCATATAGATGAGTTTAATAGATTAATCTTGGATTTGGAAAACATATATATAAAGGTTGATGAGGACCAAGCTTTGTTACTGATCAGATCATTATCTAGTACCTATGATGTCCTAGCTGATACTCTTGTTTATGGAAGAGATTCTCTGAGTTTAGAAGAAGTGCATAGTGCACTGCTGTCAAAAGAATTGTCTAAGAAAGGCAAGCAGAGAGAAACAGATCAAGGGGACAGTCTAATGGTTAGGGGTAGATCTGAAAAGAAAGAATATGGTAAAGGAAGGAGCAAGTCCAGGTCCAAATCAAAACCTAAGCACAACAGATGCTATATTTGTGACAAAGAAGGTCACTTAAAAAGGAATTGCCCTGAGAAAAATGGCAAGAAGAAAAATCAACACAAGGAAGAAGCAAGCAAAACATCAGTAGCTTCAGATGGCTGTGATAGCTGTGAGCTACTGTATGTTGCTGAGGATGAAGACTGTGATGAGGCAGTAACTACCAGCAACATGGAAAATGAAAGTGTTGGGTCTGTCAATATTGACAGTGGTAATATGGTAAGTACTATTGGTGAAGAAAGGATTGAATCAGGTTCTCAGGCTACATCAACTATTGATGGTGAGAGGGATAATGCCCTGGTAGCTGCTGTTGAAGACAGAATTGAATCAAATTCCACTGCCACCACTGCAGGGGATGACAATTGGGTGCTTGACTCAGGATGTTCTTATCACATGTGTCCTAGAAGGGAATGGTTTATAGAATACAAACCATACGAAGGAGGTCAAGTGATGATGGGGAACAACAAAGCTTGCAAAGTCATTGGGATTGGAACTGTAAAACTGTTACTGGCTGATGGAACAGTAAAGAAGTTAACCGATGTGAGGCATGTCCCTGATCTTAAGAGATCCTTGATCTCACTTGGTACTCTTGAGGCTGCAGGATTTAGTTTCAAAGGTGAAGACTCAATTTTAAAGGTTATGAAAGGATCTGGAGTTGTGATGAAGAGTACAAGGAAGAGGAATAATCTCTACAGACTACTTGGCATCACCATTGTAACACCCCTTTTCTACCCTTCTATTACGCGTCATTTATCAGGGTAATCCCTTTCAAAAATATTATTTTCATTGATAGAAAAGAAATGCTACAACTTCATTAAAAACAAACTCATCAATTGCACTCTTCAAATTTTGCGCAACAAAACATCCTTCGTGGAAAATCAAATACTCAGAATTCACTTCACAGCGGAATAAACAACAACTCACCAATAACTCTCAACAAGTCTCAATGTATCAATAAGATCATTAAAATAACTAATTAAATCGTTTATCAAAATTCACCCACGCCCCCTAGGTGTTACAGTATCAGAGAGCGACACAAAATACATCCCAAGAGCTAAAAGGAAGGCAGCAGATCCTTCACTCGCGATTACCTGCAGCGTTGCCACAATAGAGCAACATTCCAAGCAGAAGGGGTGAGAATTTTAACAAAACATAATCAAGCACATGATAGAGTAATGAAGACGAACAATCATACAACATCATTATTAACATCACACCTATCATCACCAAACACCAGCTCAAAACACAGTTTGCCAACCAGTCACAGTCATGATTATGCATGTAAATGCAACCCACACCTGGGTATATGAATGATGGTACCATAGTCATCACAATCAAGAGGCCGAAGCCTATTCTTCACCAGAGGCCGAGGCCTATTCTTCACGATATGCACATGCCATGAGACTCTATATACACATGTGCATTTCATCGAAAACACTCACCTGGAGTACTCATCATCACCATCATCAAACACTCATAGAGTGTATTCGTCACAATTCATCTTAATCACATTACATCGTTATTAACGCCATACTCATAGAGTATATTCTTCACAATTCATCATAAATCATATTACATCATTATCACACATATCACTTTTGAGATTTTGGTGGCAACACATTTGGAGTTTAGAAAAACATTCCGTTTCAATTTAATAAACACCACATCTTATTTGAAAGGACATCACATTTTAAATTTAAAGAAAACACCACATTTTTAATTGTGAAAAATTTCACATTTTGTGGAGAAACATCACATCTATATTGGAGAAAAACTTCACATTTAATAGTGGAAACATCGTATTTTTATTGGGAAAATATCACCTTTTTAATTGGAGAAAACTGTGTGAAAACAGCAGGAAAAACAGTGCATAGCAGTGGGAAACAGTGACTCGCGCTTGGGGCGCGAGTGGGGCGCGAGTGGGGCGCGATTCAACAGAAACTACACGCCCAGTGCAGCACGCCTTGCGCCTGGGGCGCGAGCGGAGCGCGAGCGGGGCGCGAATCAACAGCAACAACAGCGCCCAGCGCAGTACGCCTTGCGCCTGGGGCGCGACCCGAGCGCGAGTGAGGCGCGAAAATCCAGAAACAGCATCGCTTACAGGAATGTTCAGATTTTCAAAATTTTCATCCAGACATCATCCAATTCATCGAAACACAATTTCATCACACATTGTTCATCGCCCAATTCAACGCAATTTCATCAAAACATCATCAAATTCATCAAATAGTTCCTCACAACATTCATCAAAACAAACATCGAAATTCTCCGAAGGGAAACGTCAACAATTCATCAAACAAACCCTCAGCATTTCAAGTACACTACTACACCCAAAAATCCCACAAAACCCCAATCACATACTCGATTTGGTAGAATTAAAACACTCACCCTTACCTCGAATTTTGCGTGTTCCAAAAGACAATGACGAAGAGTCACGAACAAAACCCAGCAACACAACGAACGAAGCTTCTCCTTCCTCCTTCGAAACCGTAGTCACGCCTACTTCTTGATCAAGGGGGGAAATCAACACACGGAGATTAGGGCTTGAGAGTCACAACACTAAGAAGGAAGAAAAACGACAAGGAAGGATTGAGAACTCTTACCTAACGAAACCTCGAGAGAATTCCCTTCCTTCTTCTCCTTTAGCGCTGCGCAACTTCTCCCTTCTCACTCTCTCTAACTTTCGCAGCTCTCTCTCAATTTTGCGTAAATGAGAGAGTTGCGCTTAGACTCCTAGGGTTTAAGCTGTGGGCTCAGCGAGCGCTGGGCCTCCTACGCCAACACCACCCTCTTTACTCGATCCACCCCTGAACATCACCCACCATACTAATTGATTTAACCACGCCTCCAATAAAATTAATAATTCAACTAATCAAATTAATTAAATTATTTTTCGGGGTGTTACAACTCTCCCCTACTTAGGATTTTTCGTCCTCGAAAACATACCTGATTCAAATAACTCTGGATACGACTCTCGCATCCTGTCCTCCAGCTCCCAAGTCAGGCTTTCACCAGCTGCCCCAAACCAAACGACCTTCACCAGATTGATCTCCTTACCTCGCAAGGTCTTCACTTCACGATCCTCAATTCGTACAGGCATGGTCTCCACAGTGAGATTGTCCCGCACTTCTACATCATCTGGTTGAATCACATGAGACGGATCCGCAACATACTTCCGAAGCTGCGACACGTGAAACACGTCGTGCAAGTTCGAAAGGTTAGGTGGTAAGGCCACCCGATATGCAACATTTCCAACTCTCTCTGTAATCTGATACGGCCCGATGAATCGAGGAGTCAACTTCTTTGATTTCAGCGCACGCCCGACACCAGTCATAGGTGTGACCTTCAAGAACACGTGGTCACCCGCTTCAAACTCTAAATCTTTCCTTCTCTTATCATGGTAGCTCTTCTGTCTATTCTGCGACGCTTTCATTTTCTCTCGGATCATCTTCACTTTCTCAGTAGTTTCTCTAACCAGCTCAGGTCCAAGTATTAAACTTTCCCCAGTCTCATACCAACATACCGGAGTCCTACACCTCCGACCATATAACGCTTCAAACGGTGCCATCACAATACTGGAATGATAACTATTGTTGTAGGTGAACTCAATTAACGGGAGATGAGTATCCCACGCACCTCCCTGCTCCAGCACACATGATCTCAGCAGGTCTTCCAATGATTGGATTGTCCTTTCTGTCTGCCCATCAGTCTGAGGATGATAAGCTGAACTCAACCTCAATTTCGAACCCAACTCCTTCTGTAAACTACTCCAAAATTCCGAAGTAAACCTTGGGTCTCTATCAGACACAATGCACAAAGGAACCCCATGCAGCTTCACAATCACCTGAATGTAGATTTCAGCCAATCTCGACACTGGATACTTAATGCCGATAGGAATAAAATGAGTCGACTTCGTCAACCTATCCACAACCACCCAAATTGAATCATGCCCTCTCACCGTATTGGGTAACCCAGTCACAAAATCCATGGAGATACTATCCCACTTCCACTCTGGAACATTCAACGGTTGCATCATTCCCGCAGGCTTCTGATGCTCGACCTTCGATTTCTGACAGGTCAAACACGAATACACAAACTGCGCCACATCGCGCTTCAACCCAGGCCACCAGAACATCTTTTTCAGATCTTGGTACATCTTCGTCGCTCCAGGATGGATACTCAACTTACTCCTATGCCCTTCCTCAAGAATTGCCTTTCTCATTTCCTCATCTTCGGGAACACAAATTCTTCCACGATATCTCAATACATTCTGCGCATCTATCTTGAAGTCCTTATTCTCGGACTGATCAATCCCACCCATCAGATCAACCAATTTCACATCTAACTTCTGCGCTTCCCGGATACTAGCCATAAAATCGTTGCCAATTTTCAACATACCCAATCTGACACTCTGAGGTGTAACTTCACAAACTAAACTCATGTCCCTGAATTGCTCAATCAACTCAAGCTCTCTAGCCATCAATGCCGACATATGCAAGGTCTTCCTACTCAGAGCATCTGCAACCACATTAGCTTTACCTGGGTGATAACTCAATTCAAAATCATAATCTTTTAATAGATCTAACCACCGGCGCTGCCTCATATTCAACTCTTTCTGATCGAACAGATACCGAAGACTCTTGTGATCACTGAACACCTCAAATCTCGATCCATACAAATAATGTCTCCAAATTTTCAACGCAAACACCACAGCAACAAGTTCTAAGTCATGAGTGGGGTAATTCTTCTCATGAATTCTCAATTGCCTCGACGCATAAGCGACCACTTTCCCATTCTGCATAAGCACACCACCCAAACCCATCTTGGAAGCATCACAGTATACTACAAACGGCTCAACCGGACTAGGTAGGGTCAACACTGGAGACGTAGTCAACCTCCTCTTCAGCTCATTGAAACTTTCTTCACATCGGTCATCCCAAACAAAAGCCTTGCCTTTGCAAGTTAATTGAGTCAATGGCAGAGCCAACTTCGAAAACCCCTCAATGAATCTTCTATAATAGCCAGCCAATCCCAGAAAACTCCTTATTTCGGTAACTGACTTTGGAGACTCCCATTGCAACACTGCGTCAACTTTGGAAGGATCCACCGCAATCCCCTCCCTAGATATCACATGACCGAGAAAACTGACCTCTTTCAACCAAAACTCACACTTGGACAACTTGGCATATAACTTTCGACTCCTCAGAATTTCTAACACCAACCTCAGGTGTTCCGCATGCTCCTCTTCTGACTTAGAGTAAATCAGAATGTCATCAATGAAAACTACCACAAACTTGTCCAAGTACTCACGGAAGATTTGGTTCATGTATCCCATGAATACCCCCGGCGCATTAGTCACACCGAAAGGCATAACGGAATACTCATAGTGCCCATATCTTGTCCTAAATGCCGTCTTCTGGACATCTTCATCCTTGACCTTGATTTGATGATAACCAGACCTTAAGTCAATCTTGCTAAATACTTTAGCACCCACTAACTGATCCATCAAGTCATCAACTCTTGGCAACGGATACTTGTTCTTGATTCTAACTTTATTTAACTGTCGATAGTCTACACACAACCTCATACTACCATCTTTCTTTTTCACTAGCAACACTGGAGCTCCCCAGGGTGACACACTCGGTCTTACAAACTTCTTTTCTAATAAATCTTCAAGTTGCTTTTTCAATTCTGCCAACTCAGATGCAGACATCCTATATGGTGCCATAGACACAGGCTTAGTGCCGGGAACCAGATCAATAGCAAACTCCACCTCTCTCTGGTGGTACATCCGGAATCTCATCAGGGAACACCTCAGAAAACTCACGCACTACCGGCAACACATCAATCTTCGCTTGGCTCTCGGCAGACAACGACGCCAACAGAGAAAACAGCTGAACCTCTTCTCTCATCACTCTATGCAGCTGACCCGCAGATAACAAACCAGACTCCTCTTCAAGCGATTCAAAACTCACGGACCTCTCTCGACAGTTGATATGAACATGGTTATCAACTAACCAGTCCATACCCAGAATGACATCCATTCCACTCAGCGGCAAACAGATCAAATCAATTAAGAATTCTCTACCATATATAGATACAGGACATTTGGCACAAACAGCGGAGGTAGTCACCGAACCCTTAGCTGGAGTATCGATAACCATCTCCCTCAACATATCAGATAAAACAAGGCTTAATTTCTCAACACAAGCAGCAGCAATAAAACTATGGGTAGCACCCGTATCAACAATAGCAACAAGAGGAAAATTATTGATATAGAACGTACCTCGAATCTCATTCACCACATCAGACTCAGCCAGAGCGAACACTTTTCCAAAGGACTTTTCCTTCTTGGGTTTTGAGCACTGTGTACTGATGTGACCACTCTCCTCACAGTTGAAGCATACTACATCTTTCTTATCACAGTTGAAAGACATGTGTCCTTCCTTCCCACACTTGTAACATCTCTTCTTCTCCTTATTTGGGCAATCTGGACTCTTATGGCCTACTTTCCCACACGTGTAACAAGTAACACTGGCTGCAGCATCTCCCCCACTTCGCTTAGGCCCACCAACAAACTTACCTTTGCCCTTACCAGCAGGCGCCTCATATGGTTTACCGCGACCCGAAAAATTCTTTTGCTTTTCCCTCATAACTCTGGAGAAGGCATTATTGTCCTCCTCAAAAATTCTGGCGCTATTCACTAACAAGGGAAATACACGGATCTGTTGATACCCTATGGCTCTCTTGATATCAGCACGCAATCCATTCTCAAATTTAATACATTTGGAGAACTCAGCACCCTCTCCATCATAATGCGGGTAAAACTTAGACAGCTCAGTAAACTTTGCAGCATACTCAGTTACAGTCATGTTACCTTGCTCAAGTCTCAGAAACTCAACCTCCTTCTTCCCGCGGACATCCTCCGGATAGTACTTTCTCTTGAATTCCCTCTCAAACACAGCCCAAGTAACCCCCTCATTGGCAGCCGTCAACCCCTGACTAGTCGCCCTCCACCAATCATAAGCCTCTTTCTTCAGCATATGTGTGCCATAGCGAACCTTCTGAGCATCGGTGCAATCCATGACGCGGAAGATCCGCTCCATCTCGCTTAGCCACTCAAGGGCACCATCAGGGTTATACCCGCCTTCAAAAGCAGGAGCGTTCTCACGCTGGAACGTAGCCAAACTACGCGTCCCATCACCAATAGCATTGGGTATGTTACCCACAACCCCGGCTATAGCCTGCAAAGCAGCAGCAAGTGCAGCATCGTTCCGTCCTGCCATTCTAGCACTGCAACAGAAAACAGAATTCAGAAACGAGTAACAAACTCAAATGTTACTCAGCTAGACTACTCAACCACCGGCCGGACAGACCGAACTGCTCTGATACCACTAATGTAACACCCCTTTTCTACCCTTCTATTACGCGTCATTTATCAGGGTAATCCCTTTCAAAAATATTATTTTCATTGATAGAAAAGAAATGCTACAACTTCATTAAAAACAAACTCATCAATTGCACTCTTCAAATTTTGCGCAACAAAACATCCTTCGTGGAAAATCAAATACTCAGAATTCCCTTCACAGCGGAATAAACAACAACTCACCAATAACTCTCAACAAGTCTCAATGTATCAATAAGATCATTAAAATAACTAATTAAATCGTTTATCAAAATTCACCCACGCCCCCTAGGTGTTACAATATCAGAGAGCGACACAAAATACATCCCAAGAGCTAAAAGGAAGGCAGCAGATCCTTCACTCGCGATTACCTGTAGCGTTGCCACAATAGAGCAACATTCCAAGCAGAAGGGGTGAGAATTTTAACAAAACATAATCAAGCACATGATAGAGTAATGAAGACGAACAATCATACAACATCATTATTAACATCACACCTATCATCACCAAACACCAGCTCAAAACACAGTTTGCCAACCAGTCACAGTCATGATTATGCATGTAAATGCAACCCACACCTGGGTATATGAATGATGGTACCATAGTCATCACAATCAAGAGGCCGAAGCCTATTCTTCACCAGAGGCCGAGGCCTATTCTTCACGATATGCACATGCCATGAGATTCTATATACACATGTGCATTTCATCGAAAACACTCACCTGGAGTACTCATAATCACCATCATCAAACACTCATAGAGTGTATTCGTCACAATTCATCTTAATCACATTACATCGTTATTAACGCCATACTCGCAGAGTATATTCTTCACAATTCATCATAAATCAAATTACATCATTATCACACATATCACTTTTGAGATTTTGGTGGCAACACATTTGGAGTTTAGAAAAACATTCCGTTTCAATTTAATAAACACCACATCTTATTTGAAAGGACATCACATTTTAAATTTAAAGAAAACACCACATTTTTAATTGGGAAAAATTTCACATTTTGTGGAGAAACATCACATCTATATTGGAGAAAAACTTCACATTTAATAGTGGAAACATCGTATTTTTATTGGAAAAATATCACCTTTTTAATTGGAGAAAACTGTGTGAAAACAGCAGGAAAAACAGTGCACAGCAGTGGGAAACAGTGACTCGCGCTTGGGGCGCGAGTGGGGCGCGATTCAACAGAAACTACACGCCCAGTGCAGCACGCCTTGCGCCTGGGGCGCGAGCGGGGCGCGAATCAACAGCAACAACAGCGCCCAGCGCAGTACGCCTTGCGCCTGGGGCGCGACCCGAGCGCGAGTGAGGCGCGAAAGGCCAGAAACAGCATCGCTTACAGGAATGTTCAGATTTTCAAAATTTTCATCCAGACATCATCCAATTCATCGAAACACAATTTCATCACACATTGTTCATCGCCCAATTCAACGCAATTTCATCAAAACATCATCAAATTCATCAAATAGTTCCTCACAACATTCATCAAAACAAACATCAAAATTCTCCGAAGGGAAACGTCAACAATTCATCAAACAAACCCTCAGCATTTCAAGTACACTACTACACCCAAAAATCCCACAAAACCCCAATCACATACTCGATTTGGTTGAATTAAAACGCTCACCCTTACCTCGAATTTTCCGTGTTCCGGAAGACAATGACGAAGAGTCACGAACAAAACCCAGCAACACAACGAACGAAGCTTCTCCTTCCTCCGTCGAAACCGTAGTCACGCCTACTTCTTGATCAAGGGGGGAAATCAACACACGGAGATTAGGGCTTGAGAGTCACAACACTAAGAAGGAAGAAAAACGACAAGGAAGGATTGAGAACTCTTACCTAACGAAACCTCGAGAGAATTCCCTTCCTTCTTCTCCTTTAGCGCTGCGCAACTTCTCCCCTCTCACTCTCTCTAACTTTCGCAGCTCTCTCTCAATTTTGCGTAAATGAGAGAGTTGCGCTTAGACTCCTAGGGTTTAAGCCGTGGGCTCAGCGAGCGCTGGGCCTCCTACGCCAACACCACCCTCTTTACTCGATCCACCCCTGAACATCACCCACCATACTAATTGATTTAACCACGCCTCCAATAAAATTAATGATTCAACTAATCAAATTAATTAAATTAATTAAATTATTTTTCGGGGTGTTACAACCATGACAGGTGAAGCCAATGTAGCAAGCTCTTCAGTGAATAAAACATTCATATGGCATCAAAGACTTGGCCATATGAGTGAATAAAACATTCATATGGCATCAACGACTTTTGTGAGCACTGTGTGTTTGGGAAACAAACAAGGGTAAAATTTGCAACAAGAACTCATAAGACAGAAGAGAAGCTGGGATATATTCATTCTGACCTGTGGGGACCATCTAAGACACCAACTCATGGTGGCAAGAGATACTTCATGACATTCTGTAACATCCTCAAAATAATTAATCGAATTATTTGGATGTTAACCCAATTAAATCAATTTAGTACATAACTGGTAAATTTATTGAGTGCTAAAATTATTTATTTGATGGCATTAGATCGTTAACCGGATAATACGGGTCAAGGAAGTTTCGAAATCGGAATAAGGGATTAAGATCAATACGGTAATTGGACCACGCTACCACTTATTTATTAATTAAATAAGTATGTGTGTGTGTTAAATGAAAGAAGAAAGGAAAGAATAAAAGAAAGAAAACGCAGAAGAGAAAAGAAGCAGAGGAGGAAAGAAGAGAAGAGGAGAAAAGAAAGAAGAAGAAGAGAAAGAGGAGAAGAAGGGTTTCCATCACCACCCAAACTCCAAGTTTTTCACCATCATCATCACCTTCCTACTAGCTTCCTTTCCCCCTAGTTTTGGTGAGCTTATTTTCCTCTTTTCCCCTCTATTTGAATTTCGAATTTGGGATGATTTGGGGGATTGATGATGATTTTGGTTGGTTATTCATGATTTGAAGCAAGCCAAAGGAAGATTGAAAGTGGATTGAAGCTCGATTCGAGGTTGAGAGCGGATTGGTGATTATAGGGTTTCATTTGGGGATTTTTGGAGTCTCAGTGATTTCGGCTCGGTGACGGCTCTCGCGTCAAGGGTGAGTTTTACTCGCGCTTAGGATGTTTTTGTGTTTCGATAATTTTTACGTTTATTGATTTCGAGGGATTTTGAGATAAAAACCGTTATTTGAAAATATGTCGCGTTTTGATACAATTCGTTTACAACGAGTTTTTGAGGATTTGATTGATTGTGAAATGTTGAATTCTTATGTGATGTTGTGATTGCTTGGGCTGTTTTCGGTCGAAACGAGAATCGTTCGAGAAATCTTGGGTCAAAAACCGTTATTTCGGAATATGTCGTATTTTGGTAAAATCCGTTTTGATTGAGTTTTTGATTGGATAGATTGATTGTGTGACTTTGATTGGGACTGTTTTTATGGTTGTCAAATCTGTTTTCAATCGGAACGAAAATCAGAATTGAGCGGAATCGCGGTTTTCGCGCGAAACCGCCAAAATCTGCCCTTGACAGACCCCCCTGCTGTCTGTTTGCGCGCCGTTTGTGCGCCACGCGCCACTCGCGCGCCAGTTGGCAGAATTTCAGCAACCAAACACTGTTTTTCGTTTCGCGATAACTTTTGATCCGGGAACCCGATTGAGGTGTTCTAAGATGCGTTGGAAAGCTTATTCAGAGGCCTAACTGAATATTCTATTTTTAAGGCAAAATGAACTGTTTTTGATATTGAAAATTATGTTGAAAAGTGTCGAGTTAGTATGCGAGAGCGAATGTGGACTTAATGTTTTTATCAAAAAGAAAGCGGACTATGAGTCCTATGTGATATTGTATAAATGACGCGGGATGATTGTTAAATCGTCTAAACCGGTCTATGGTACGTCCTATTTACTGAACTATGTAATTGACGCGGGATGTTTATTAAGTATTCATCTAAACCGGTCTATGATTCTTGATATATATATATATATATATATATATATATATATATATATATACTATATCTAGTCGAGGTGACGACCTCTATGAAATAGCATACTAGGTGAGGGAAGTCATGAGCCCTTGACCTAGGCCCCTATGTTGTTACTTTTGCCTTTAGACATTGTACACCTATTGGCTATGCGGGGTTCACCTAAGCTTGCGGTAGTTGGTGACGTGCTAAATACTAAAAAGATTATGTTTGTAATTCACATAGAATTACCAGTTTATGTTTGTAATTCACATAGAATTACCAGTTTATGTTTGTAATTCATTAATCGAATTACCAATGAATAATTGCAATTCAATAACAGGATTGCCAGGTTAAGGTTTTATAAATAAACCGAGAGCGGGGTTAGGGGTCTCGGTAGAACTCACTGAGATTGTATCTCATTGTTTAAATGTTGTTGTTTTACAGATAAACAGGGAAAGAGGAGATCCAAGAAGCACGAGTAGGTTGTACTTGGATGGTTGCTGAAGACTTAGCTGTTGTGCTTAGTTTATGTTTTCCCTTGTATTCTGTGTATCACAATATTATGTATTTTCTTCCGCTATTTTGTATGATACTGAATGATGTAGTTGCTGAATATTTTGGTCTGAGACCATCTTATAGTCTTATGTGTATCAAGACTGTTTTGTTATTATTCAGTTGAACTACGTTGCAATATTCAGTATTTAGGCAGGAATTGTGTATCTCTGATGTGTTCTAATGTGCACTCGGGCATTTTTAGTCGATAAAAATATCGGGGTGTTACAGTTGGTATCAGAGCGGTTCGACCTTGTCGGACTTAGCTTTTAGGGTCTTTGCTTTCTCCAGTCGTGATTTTCTTAGTATGCTATTAGACATTGAGCTTGATCAACTTAATACTTTGTGCATATTTCGCAGAATCATGGCCAGAAGAGGTAGAGGCGTTCCTCCTCCTGTTGATCCACATTTCGAATGGATGCAGACTGTCATTGAGAATCAGCAGAAGATGATGCAGGATATGTTGCAAATGCAGCATGACCAAATGGGTCTGCAACAGCCCAATGTCCAACCTCATCAAGAAGATCCTAACCGGACATATTTCCAATTTCAAAAGATGAAGCCCCCGACTTACAAGGGAGGCTCGGATCCAATGATTGCCTATTATTGGATTGATTCAATGGAGAAAATTTTTCAAACCTTACAATGCGGAGAAGAAGAGAAGGTAATATGTGCGGCAAATGTGCTCAATGAAGATGCCCACACCTGGTGGTGTAATGCAAGGCAAATGATGGAACTCCAAGGAACTCCCCTCACTTGGGACAACTTCAAGGAATTGTTTCTGAAGCAATATTTCCCTTCGGTGAAGAAGCTAAGTGTCATACCCCAATTTTGTCCGACTAATTGAAAAAATCCCAAAAAGTTTATCGCTTCGCATATGGTTCTAAACGCGGGTGTCTTTGGCTCTCCCGTGCAACGATTTTGTCTGACACTCGTTACTTTCAAAAAGAGTCACAAAAAAATAAAATAATAAAAATAATATTGAATAACGCGAGCGCGCGTTTCGTCTCGAGTCGTGTGAGTAATTGCGTCGGCGCACGTTTTTACCGTTTTCTTTTTAGAGAAGTGAGGATAAAATAAAATCGGTTTTAATAACGTACGCGCATGCGTGTTCAAATCGCGTACGCGTTCCTAGTCTTAAGGCGAGCGCGTGTTTCGTTTCGAGTCATGTGAGTGGTTGCGTCGGTGCGCGTTATTTTACCGCGTTTTAGAAAAGTAAGGATAAAATGAGATCAGTTTTAATAACTTGCGCGTGTGCAAGTTAAGTCAGTTACGTGTTCATAGTCTTAACGCGAGTGCGTGTTGGTTGCGAATCGTGCGCGAGTGGTTGCGTCGGTTCGTGTTGTTTTTACCGCTTCTTTTAAGTATTATTAGTGACATAAAAAAATATATAGTAAAAATAAAATCAAAAAATATATAGTAAAAAATAAAATCAGTTTTTTGATTAGCTCTCCTTTTTTTAATTTGTTACATATGTAGCCAAAAAATTAAAAAAAAGCAGAATAGTACAAAAAAAAGAGTCAACTTTTTTTTTACACAAAAATTAATTAAAAACAGTAAAAAACTGAAAGCAGGAGCAGAAGATGAATTTTGGAATGAGGTTGAAGGTCCCTTCTCCTTGCTCCCTTGTTTTTTTTCCAAATCAGCAGCAACCAAGCAGCTTTGGGCAGCACCCCCTTTGCTGCCTTGTCTCCCACATCTCTGCTCCAGTACCATCCCTGCAAAAGCATAACAATTTTTGTCTCATTGATTTGCATCCTCTATAAAAAAACAGAAACAGAAACAGTGTGGAGGAGGGGAAAAAACGCACACACTGATACACACATAAAACACACCCACACACACAGTCAAAAAAGAAACAAAAAAGCAAAAAAGGGAACTAAAACCGTAACCGTCCCTCTCCCCTCACAGCCTCCTCTCTCCACCGCCTCACCCCCGCCTCTCTTTCCCTTCGGTTCTCTCTCTCACCCACGGCCCCACCACCTTCGCACCACTGCACTCCCGTGGCGGTGCTCCGCCCAAAATTCCAGCCTCATTCAGCAATCTAGATCCGAAAAAAAAACAAATAAGAAGAGGGAAGAAGAATGTTAAACCAAGAGGAAATGATAGTGAGCAAACCTTCAACCACAAAGCCACCACTGTAAGTCGCTTTGAGCTCCGACCACCGTACCGTTGCCATCATCGGCGCAACACCACCGTCCGCCGACCACCGCTGTAGCACAACCACCACCGCATCGCCCTTTTTCCCTATCTCCCACGGTTTATTTCTTCCCTCTCATCGCATCTCTTTGTTCCCAATTTTTCTTTGTTTCTCTCTTTGAGGATCCGTATCTTCCTCCTCAAACTCTCTCTGGTTGTGAACGGCTGGTGAGTGATGACATAGAGTTTCATTCAACCCCTGTTTGTTTGTTTTACCCTTTATATCACTTTACTTTCTATTTTATTGTATTAAATAATGAAGGTGTTTTAAAACCCTTTTCCCATCATCAACGTTTCTGGATTCTTCTTGTTTTTTTGTTTGTTTAATATTTTATTTTTTTGGCAAAAGATTTATTTCTTTTATTATCAAAAAAACTAGTTTGTTATTTTTGCAATATCGGTTTCGTTTTTAATGTTCACACCCCGTGTTTTATTAAGACAGCCCCTGTCTTTTAAGTGAGCGGATCTCTAGTCACACCCCAGTTTTAATAATACAACCCTCCGTGGTTAACTGCACCCTCATTTTACTATTTCACCCCATGTTCGTTTTTTTCTTTTTATTATTTCTTAACAAAATAAATTTTCTTTTTTTACAAAAAAACTTATAAAAATTATAAAAATGGGTTTGGCTGAGATGTACATCTTGTCGATCCCGGTTTAAGAGACTTTAGCCGTACGACTTTGATCTTAAACCCTTTCAAAAAATAAAATCAACCAACCAACAAACTTTTTCAAGAAGAACTACGTAGCTTTGACTTCTCCATCGCACCAGGAGATACGTAGGAGCGGGTCACATCCCGTCAAGCATAACAAATAAATATCATTTTCACAATAAGTTTTCAACAATTATTTTCAAAAGAACTTAGAACTACGTCGCTTTGATTCCCATTTGGGATACGTAGGAGCGAGCCACGTCCTCGTCAAGCACAACAAACCAAAATTAATTCGATTGCGAAAGCCCTTTTTGATCATCTAAAATAAAAACCGATTGTCATTAATGATCACTCGCGCCGTTGCCGTTTGGTTGTTAATGATAATTTCATTTTCAGAAGAGTTAGTAGCGCGGCCACTCTAAACCGTTGTTGTTTGGTCGTCGCGAACACTCGAATCAAAAGCAAAACCGATTATCGTTAATGATCCCTCGCGCCGTTGCCGTTTGGTTGTTAATGATAATTTCATTTTCAAAAGAGTTAGTAGCGCGGCCACTCTAAACCGTTGTTGTTTGGTCATCGCGAATCCTCACTCCTACTGCGAAAACTCATCTAAACAGACTAAAAAACAAAAACCTTTTTAGGACAACCAAGAACTACGTAGCTTTGAATTCTCCATCGCACCAGGAGATACGTAGGAGCGAGAGGCCAACTCTCGTCAAGCGCCAAAAATAAAAATTTTCATTAAGTCTTCTCACTCCCTTTTCAATAAAGAGGCAAAATAAAAGCATTTTCAAATCACCACTTCAAACCACACATTTAATTAAAGGTTCCCTTTCGGTAGAAAGGAGGTACGGGGTGCTAATACCTTCCCCATGCCTAACCGACCCCCGAACCTACATCTCTAGTTTTCAAAAGACCATCCGCCTTGTATAAAAGACCTTTTTTCAATGTTTTGGTCTTAAAATTAAAATATTGGTGGCGGCTCCAAACTTTTTCCACATTGTCAAACGAAAAGTCCCAAACCGGATTTTTCGGGCGCAACAGCTGGCGACTCCGCTGGGGACTTTTCTTTTTTAAGTGGGTCAAGCCTAACTAATTAAATGTGTGGTTTAGTGTGCTATCGATGTGATTTGGATACTTTGTTTGCTTCTATTCCTTTTCGGTTTGCTCTTCTTATCATGTTGTATGCATGTGCATTTGTTTTCCCTCCTTCCATGTTTATTTTTCCTCGTCTTTGCTTATGTGCTTAGTACCCTCATGCATTTCCCCCCCGTCTTGTTATGATCCCTATTCTCTGCTCCCTTTCTTAAGGTAAAAACATGCATTTCCTCTCATTCTATTATGATCCCTTCTTCTCCGCTCACTTTCTTGAGGTAAGCAGTGCATATGACTGTTGCTGAAACCTAGGTTGGATTATTAGTATTGTGATATTGAACCCTAGGGTAGACGACATGTTATTACCTGCTATTATTTGGACTGTTCTGGGTTTTCCTTTGCAGGTGGGGTATATGTGGGTAGTTTTAGGCGGTATGCCCTTGCTGCACACACTCACACCTTATGCTTACTATGCTTTGAGAGGGGCCTAAAACCCAAGGTCTGACAAAACTTAGGAGAGTGGAAACGAGTAGTGACTGGCAATTGGACTGTTGTCCTTCCGACTCTCACGAAAGTTTCAGCCAGAGTATGCTCTTTCATGATGCCTCACACCAGATGGCGTTCCATCGTTGTGGGTGCTATTGTGAAAGAGAATTAGCTTTGGTAGCCTGGTGAGGAAGTGACTAGAACCCGCATGGGAGGAACATTTGAGTTGTCCTAGAACTTAGGTCCCCGCCTTCGTAGGACACAAGGGGCATACCAAATTGTGTGTTGCATGGTAATATAGACATGTTTTCAAAAAAGAGTAGGAGGTTTTTCAAATAAAAAGTAGAGAAAGAGCTGCCGTTGTAGCCTTTCTTTTGCCGGTCCGTACGAAGTGACATATGGCCCACTCTTTTCAAAAAAAAGAGAGAACGAGCTGCCGTTGTAGCCTTTCTCTTACTTGGTCCATATGAAACCACGTACGGCTCGCATTTTTCAAAAAAAAAAAACAAAAAACTTGAACTAATGCCAATAAGGGTTTTGCCCTAATCTGCATATGCATAAAACATCATCATCATTTTGCATGCATCCTCGCATTGCATCCAACAGAAGCTTTTACAGTTCATGCATGCATCCTTGCATTTCATCAAAGTTTGTTTACCGAGAATCCCAAAGTGACAAAGAATCTTGTTATAGGCACGATGTGGAATCAAAAGTGAAACAGCGTATACTCCGAGGTGTGAGTTTGTTTAAGTTCGAATGCATGGAATGTGCTTTGTTTCGCTTATTGATTCTAACCTTGTTGTGTTTCAAAGAAAAAATAATCAAAATCCACCGTTAAACCTATGGCAAGACATAGTACACCGTGATTCCCGGCACCAAGACAAACATGAAATCATACATATTGCATTGCACTTGCATTCAAACAAGTATTAGTGAATACCGTCTTTTATCAAAAAAAAAAAACCAAAAATCAAGAAAAATCGAAAATTATTATTTTCCACAAGTTTTTTTAGAAAACATACTACATGCATTTTTTCTTTGCATTACAAAAAAAATAATCAAATAAACATCTCATTTCGCATGCATTTTCATAAGAATCATATCTTTCCACGCACTAAAAATAATTGTTAGTATCAGGCACTCCATTTCATAGTTTAAAAATAAAACGAAAAGCAATCATCATCCGCACTTTGCATCATGGCATCATGCAAAATTCTGAAAAAAAAACAATTATCATCCCTATGGTATTTCATTCGCTCATAATCATGAAAAATCATCAAGTGATGCAATTTACGTTATCCTCATTCAAAATGCACATTCGTTCATTCATTCACCCACTCATTCCGTCGTCCGTCCATATCACATCATCGCATTAATACTTTTCTGTGTCGCAAACCAAAAATAAGCATTAACGTCTCATCTCGCATGCATCTTCATTCAATGTCTCCCATGCATTAGGAAAGTAATTGCAAGCATCACGCATTTCATTTCATTGCATAAGAAAAATGAAAACCAGAAGCATCTATCATCCATATCGCATTTCATTCATCCTTGATTATGCAAAAACTATCATCAAATAATGCGGACATCGCGTCAATGTGGCGCTCATGCATCATTTCATTAACCTCATCACTCTGTTCGAATACATCATTTCTCCCTGCATGCATCCTTTCGAAACAAAGAAAAATTTCTCATGTGATGGCTTAATGGATAGAAGTGCACCTTTGAACGACGAAGGGTAATGTCTCAAATTTGTTTGTCGACTACAAACTTGAGATGTTACTTTACGATGTCAGAGCACTTTGACCCAGTCGCACGTATTTTAATTTCAAGTAGGAAATTAAATTGAGTCAACTAATTGTCAAAACGTTTCAGTACATTGTGTGAAGTATTGAGTCAGGATCCACTCAATGTTTCAGGCAAGTTACTCAGGGTAACGACAATCAGTTGCCTCATATCACCATTCTTGCATCTCTCATCATTCAAAAAAGGGGCCTTGGCATTTCGCATCTTGTCTCGCCTCTAAAAAATAAAAAAAATCAAAAACCATTTGGAAAAAAAATGGGGGGCATCATTCTTGCATCATTCGCATTGGTATTCCATATTTTGTCTTGCAACAAAATAATTTAGAATAAGCCACACTTTTCGAGTAGTCGTTCTCCACGCATTTGCATCATACTTGCATATCATAATTTGTTCATTCATTCATTGCATAAAATAAAAGTTGTGATGAGAAGCGAGACGTCCTTGCAAAACAATCATCCTTTTTTTGAAAAAGTTTATCCTTACTTGGTTGCGAACTCAAGGTGTTCCAAGGCACTCAGTTTTGCAAATCAATAGCTCATTTGCATGTCTTTCAAAAGCGCTGCATCCCATCCATTCCATGACAAAAAAAAAAACTGAAGCGGCTCATCAATTCATCATTCTAACTAATGTTGACTCTCTGTGAAGCATTCCTATAGTGAACGTGCATGACACGTGCAGTTTCTCTTGTTTGAGTCAGTCAGTTTCCTTCCTTGTCATCATCATCATCCCAGTCTAACCCCGCCCCGTCCATCCATAAGGCGCATATTCTCTCCCATCAGTGCATACTTGACTTTTTGGTTCATTCTCACTAACACTCTAAGTCCTCCATGCTGGGGCAATTCTGTGATCACTAACTTTCTTTATCGGCATTATATTCCTTTAGTGCAAGTCTTTCCAAAAAAAAGAGAAAAGAAGAGATAAATGAGAAGAACAAGCTCGCTAGGTTGAAAACCCGCAAAGGGCAGCCTAGGCAAAAAGGAGCGCCCGGTGGATTGAAAACTCGCAAAGAGCGGTCCAGGCAAAAATTAGGGCATAAAAAAAATGCAAAGAAAAGAGCAAACACATATAGCTAGATAAATTGTTGTCAAGTTTTATGAAAAAATAAGTAATCGGAATTTGAAATGAAGTTTGGCCATCCAGAAGTTCCCTTTCCTACCCACCTTAACCCAAGAAAAACCAAAATCCAAAAATCACCCTAGACAAGGATCACCTCAAATATCCAAAAAAAGTGCATCACTTTCTATCAGCTCACCCGAGTCAAAGAAGGAAAAGAATCATAAAACAAAAAAGAGAGAGAAAATCAAAAAAGGGATTCAAAAATGAAAATCCCAAAACAAAAGAAAATACAAAAGAAATGTAAGTGGTGAGCTGGTACATGTTACCACAAAACACAAGAGATCCTTGTCTCAATAACTTTCAAACACTTCATCATTCCCATACACCCCTCCTTCCATAAACCGCAAACACTTCCCTTTGACCTCGGTAACCCGCCCTCCACGAACCCTTAGCCAAGAATAAAATTTCCAAACACCTCATCAAGCCAATTAACCATCATAAATCATCGATCGTCAGCCAACGCCGAATGAAAATCATCCTACCATTAGCCCCCAAGCTCTTCATTAAGCCCCATCATCCCTCCTCCACAAAACACCACAATCCCGAAAAGTCCATTCCGATCAATGACCGAATGCTGTTGTTTTCTCAAATTTTAAATCTTAAGACCACTAAGTTTATCTGTCTACAATGTGTTTGCTCAAAAGAAAAAACAAACGATCAGAAAAGAGAAAGCTGATCAAGGAAAAACAAACCCTTAGGAAAAAGAGATGAGGGAACAAAAATAAACAGTCGAAAAAAAGAAAGCTGACGAAAAAAGGAAGACTTGCACTTCAAACGCATTCAAGTTGCATTAAAACAAGGTTTAGTGATCACCAAGTGAGGCTTCTTTCATACTAAAAGTCAAAACTTTCATTGCATTTGAGTTTTTCTTAAAAAGAATCAAAGATGTGTACTAGGGGACATTTCCTTCACCTCTCACTCCACTCAACCATGGGGAGATTTTGTTCGTCGTCTATCCCGTTCACATACCACCCTCCGTATATAACCGTCACCATAACTCTATCACCTTTTCACAACCTCACTCAAAGAAACCGTTTGAAATTTCATTCCAAAATGGGGCAAGTGCATTCCCATTCCTTCACCTCATTCATTCCCCTAAGAACCTCACCGGGGCAATCTCTCAACTCACTATCCTAAATAAGGCCTCGTCATTCTAATTGGGGCAACTTTGTTTCGTCCTGACTGGGGCAACACCAAACTCTGTGGGTTGAAACAAAACCCTTTTCATTCCACCTTTCATCCCAAGAGCCGAAGTGTTCCCAATTCATCATCTCCTACACCCCTAGTCATTATCACCACCAGGCAAAGGCAAGCTTATTCACTCATCAAAAGCCCGAACCGGGGCAGTCTTGCATCCCTTGGTCCCTCATGAGCGTCGGTAATAATCATGTTTGTCATCCCTTCAATTGTCATACATATCCTAAACCAATCCCAAGTTAACAGACTCACAGATTCACATTTGCGCTCCTATGCATGCTTACTAAGCAATGCTTCAAAGAGAGAGAACACACGTTAGTCATGCGATATCTAAGATTCAGTCGTCATTGGAAGGGAGAGAAAACAAGTGAGCTTGTTTGTAAATAAAAACTTTGAGAACACCGGAGTTTGAATCAAATTCAATTTTTCAACAAAAATGGTCAATAATCATCCCACTTTTGCATCCAAAGTCTCGCGTCTCATCATTATGAAAGTATTCACAAAAAAAGTATTTGAATACCCCAAAAAATTTTGTCATATCATGCATCAAAATACTGCATTTGCATCCTCACATAGCAAAAAGACAAATAGGAAAAATTCTTTAACCAGCTATCTCAGCACATGAGGGGGTCGCCTAAAGTTGGCCGCTTGTAGGGCTTTAGTGCTCGCCTTAATCCTCAGGGATTAGGTTGTTATCTTGTAGGGCTTTGGTGCTCACCTTAATCCTTGGGGACTAGGATGTTACCTTGTAGGCACTTGAAGTGTTGATCCTTAACCAAAATAAAAAGGAAGAAAATCAAAAATAGCATCTCATAGCATCCATCATTCCATTGAAATCATCACATCACATACACTTTGCATAACATACATTCACACTCCATTTACATAGATATCTGCATTCCATAGAAAAAAAAGAGCAAATAAGGAACGAGAGAAGAAAATCACAGAAGATGGAACATAAAAGAACACAACATCTTCATGTCATTCATCATTCTCATATCATCCATACCAATCATCACTCCATGGCATCAAACAGTACATTACGCCTTCAAACTCGCATCTCAGAAGAACGAAAGAATAACAAAAGGAAAAGAAGAGAAAAATCAAACAGAAAAGGCATCCCACCAAAGTCAATCATTGCATTCATGTGCACCCCAAACATCCAAGTGCACGCATTTCATGCACCATCCAAGAGAAAAGTTACTTCGGACCAGAGAGTCCCAAAAATCTCATTTTTAAAAAATCACCACAACACAGAGTTAGTAAACTCCATCAACGCAGAGTTAGTAAACTCCATCAACACAGAGTTAGTGAACTCCTTCCACAGATCACAACATCGTGTACGAGCGCGCGATGGATCCATCAGACTTCGTTAAGTCCTTCGGATTAGTTGTGTCGGCCTAAGGCATAGCGTAAATCCATTGATCAAATCAGTTCCGGACCTGATGTTGATCGGCCGCTCGAAAAGGCCACCCCAGAGCTCGGACTCGACAAGAGTCCGTTAGAAGGTTTTAGGCAGCCTCCGAATTCCCAATTTACCGCTTTCTGCACGCCAAGTGCCCATTTTACTTTTCTGTCTGCACGCCAAGTGCCCATTTTACTTTTCTGTCTGCACGCCAAGTGCCCATTTTACTTTTCTGTTTGCACGCCAAGTGCCCATTTTACTTTTCTGTTTGCACGCCAAGTGCCCATTTTACCTTTCTGTCTGCACGTCAGTGTTCATTTACTGTTTTCGCATCAACACGAAAGTGTCTATCTTTCCAAAAAGAAGAAAGAAAATTCGGATTTCTCCAAATGGACAAAATTGGTATAATTTCTGAATTCTTTATTTCTATTTTACCTTCGAAATATGTCTCGCGCAATTCATATTTCTTAGTAAAATCGAAATAAAGAGGGGCAGCTGTCATACCCCAATTTTGTCCGACTAATTGAAAAAATCCCAAAAAGTTTATCGCTTCGCATATGGTTCTAAACGCGGGTGTCTTTGGCTCTCCCGTGCAACGATTTTGTCTGACACTCGTTACTTTCAAAAAGAGTCACAAAAAAATAAAATAATAAAAATAATATTGAATAACGCGAGCGCGCGTTTCGTCTCGAGTCGTGTGAGTAATTGCGTCGGCGCACGTTTTTACCGTTTTCTTTTTAGAGAAGTGAGGATAAAATAAAATCGGTTTTAATAACGTACGCGCATGCGTGTTCAAATCGCGTACGCGTTCCTAGTCTTAAAGCGAGCGCGTGTTTCGTTTCGAGTCATGTGAGTGGTTGCGTCGATGCGCGTTATTTTACCGCGTTTTAGAAAAGTAAGGATAAAATGAGATCAGTTTTAATAACTTGCGCGTGTGCAAGTTAAGTCAGTTACGTGTTCATAGTCTTAATGCGAGTGCGTGTTGGTTGCGAATCGTGCGCGAGTGGTTGCGTCGGTTCGTGTTGTTTTTACCGCTTCTTTTAAGTATTATTAGTGACATAAAAAAATATATAGTAAAAATAAAATCAAAAAATATATAGTAAAAAATAAAATCAGTTTTTTGATTAGCTCTCCTTTTTTTAATTTGTTACATATGTAGCCAAAAAATTAAAAAAAAGCAGAATAGTACAAAAAAAAGAGTCAACTTTTTTTTTACACAAAAATTAATTAAAAACAGTAAAAAACTGAAAGCAGGCGCAGAAGATGAATTTTGGAATGAGGTTGAAGGTCCCTTCTCCTTGCTCCCTTGTTTTTTTTCCAAATCAGCAGCAACCAAGCAGCTTTGGGCAGCACCCCCTTTGCTGCCTTGTCTCCCACATCTCTGCTCCAGTACCATCCCTGCAAAAGCATAACAATTTTTGTCTCATTGATTTGCATCCTCTATAAAAAAACAGAAACAGAAACAGTGTGGAGGAGGGGAAAAAACGCACACACTGATACACACATAAAACACACCCACACACAGAGTCAAAAAAGAAACAAAAAAGCAAAAAAGGGAACTAAAACCGTAACCGTCCCTCTCCCCTCACAGCCTCCTCTCTCCACCGCCTCACCCCCGCCTCTCTTTCCCTTCGGTTCTCTCTCTCACCCACGGCCCCACCACATTCGCACCACTGCACTCCCGTGGCGGTGCTCCGCCCAAAATTCCAGCCTCATTCAGCAATCTAGATCCAAAAAAAAAACAAATAAGAAGAGGGAAGAAGAATGTTAAACCAAGAGGAAATGATAGTGAGCAAACCTTCAACCACAAAGCCACCACTGTAAGTCGCTTTGAGCTCCGACCACCGTACCGTTGCCATCATCGGCGCAACACCACCGTCCGCCGACCACCGCTGTAGCACAACCACCACCGCATCGCCCTTTTTCCCTATCTCCCACGGTTTATTTCTTCCCTCTCATCGCATCTCTTTGTTCCCAATTTTTCTGTGTTTCTCTCTTTGAGGATCCGTATCTTCCTCCTCAAACTCTCTCTGGTTGTGAACGGCTGGTGAGTGATGACATAGAGTTTCATTCAACCCCTGTTTGTTTGTTTTACCCTTTATATCACTTTACTTTCTATTTTATTGTATTAAATAATGAAGGTGTTTTAAAACCCTTTTCCCATCATCAACGTTTCTGGATTCTTCTTGTTTTTTTGTTTGTTTAATATTTTATTTTTTTGGCAAAAGATTTATTTCTTTTATTATCAAAAAAACTAGTTTGTTATTTTTGCAATATCGGTTTCGTTTTTAATGTTCACACCCCGTGTTTTATTAAGACAGCCCCTGTCTTTTAAGTGAGCGGATCTCTAGTCACACCCCAGTTTTAATAATACAACCCTCCGTGGTTAACTGCACCCTCATTTTACTATTTCACCCCATGTTCGTTTTTTTCTTTTTATTATTTCTTAACAAAATAAATTTTCTTTTTTTACAAAAAAACTTATAAAAATTATAAAAATGGGTTTGGCTGAGATGTACATCTTGTCGATCCCGGTTTAAGAGACTTTAGCCGTACGACTTTGATCTTAAACCCTTTCAAAAAATAAAATCAACCAACCAACAAACTTTTTCAAGAAGAACTACGTAGCTTTGAATTCTCCATCGCACCAGGAGATACGTAGGAGCGGGTCACATCCCGTCAAGCATAACAAATAAATATCATTTTCACAATAAGTTTTCAACAATTATTTTCAAAAGAACTTAGAACTACGTCGCTTTGATTCCCATTTGGGATACGTAGGAGCGAGCCACGTCCTCGTCAAGCACAACAAACCAAAATTAATTCGATTGCGAAAGCCCTTTTTGATCATCTAAAATAAAAACCGATTGTCATTAATGATCACTCGCGCCGTTGCCGTTTGGTTGTTAATGATAATTTCATTTTCAAAAGAGTTAGTAGCGCGGCCACTCTAAACCGTTGTTGTTTGGTCGTCGCGAACACTCGAATCAAAAGCAAAACCGATTATCGTTAATGATCCCTCGCGCCGTTGCCGTTTGGTTGTTAATGATAATTTCATTTTCAAAAGAGTTAGTAGCGCGGCCACTCTAAACCGTTGTTGTTTGGTCATCGCGAATCCTCACTCCTACTGCGAAAACTCATCTAAACAGACTAAAAAACAAAAACCTTTTTAGGACAACCAAGAACTACGTAGCTTTGAATTCTCCATCGCACCAGGAGATACGTAGGAGCGAGAGGCCAACTCTCGTCAAGCGCCAAAAATAAAAATTTTCATTAAGTCTTCTCACTCCCTTTTCAATAAAGAGGCAAAATAAAAGCATTTTCAAATCACCACTTCAAACCACACATTTAATTAAAGGTTCCCTTTCGGTAGAAAGGAGGTACGGGGTGCTAATACCTTCCCCATGCCTAACCGACCCCCGAACCTACATCTCTAGTTTTCAAAAGACCATCCGCCTTGTATAAAAGACCTTTTTTCAATGTTTTGGTCTTAAAATTAAAATATTGGTGGCGGCTCCAAACTTTTTCCACGTTGTCAAACGAAAAGTCCCAAACCGGATTTTTCGGGCGCAACACTAAGCAAGCAGGCAGAGTTTGTAAATCTTAAGCAAGGTGACTTGTCTGTTGGGGAATATGCTGCAAAATTTGAAAGACTATCTCAGTTCTATGAGTTGGGGAGGTACGCCCCAAATGATATGTGGATGATGCAAATGTTCAAAGAAGGTCTCCGAGCGGATGTGAGCCAAGGCCTCAGTTCTTACACTCTGGTTAATTATCCTGCCTTAGTACAACAGGCATATGTTGCTGAGGAGGATCTGAGGAAAATGTATGCCGAAAGGAAAGAGTATTTGAGGGGTAAGAAGAAAGTTGCTGAATCTTCTACTCCAAGCAGGCAATTCACGGAGGACGATTACAAGGGGAAGCAGGTGCAATCAGTGGATCCCTCCAACTTCAATAATTGTGCTATATGTGGAAACCGTCATCGTGGTGAGTGTCGTCAGAGGACAAATCGGTGCTACTATTGTAATGAAGAGGGCCACTATGCAAATGAGTGCCCAGCGAAGAAGAGTTTCAAAGGGACACCAGATGCTCCGAGGCAGGGACGAATCAACCCTTTGGATGCTCAGACAATCACACCTAAGGACAATCTACTGAGGGGTATGAGATCTCTTTTCAATAACTCTGTTAGTATATTATATGATTCGAGTGCAACCCATTGTTTTATAGCTCAAGCATAGTGTCAAAAATTATCTACTTGTCATACGAGACAAATTTTGTGGTAGAATCTATTTGTTTACCTATGAGAAGTATGAACATCTTTCCGTGTTTAGGATTGTCGTCTATTCAGCTGGTGAATGAATTTCTGTATGTTATAAAGGATGAAGTTTCTTCCGTACTTCCATAGTGAGAGGTAAAATTCTCAATAGCATGAATTCTGAGAGTCAGGTCAATCTCTATAGTTCCTTGTCGAATGTCTCCCTTAGAATTAAAGGAATCGAAATCCCAACTTAAAGAATTGATATCAAAGAAGTTCATTCGACCGGGTACGTCTGCATGGGATGTTCCAGGGTTGCTAGTCAAAAGAAGGAAGGTAGCATGAGGTTGTACGTTGCTTATGACTTCGAGTGAGGTATCATCCAAGAAAGACCAATGTTGTAGTTGGTGCACTGATTGGGCAGAAGATCTATGCCGATAAAAGAAGAAGCTTGTTATATTCGAACTTAAGAAATTGGAAGACGATATGCAGACTCGATATCCGTATTTATCATCTCGAGGAATGTTTGTTCAAATTTTGAGGACAAAATTCTTTCAAGTTGGGGAGAATGTAACATCCTCAAAATAATTAATCGAATTATTTGGATGTTAACCCAATTAAATCAATTTAGTACATAACTGGTAAATTTATTGAGTGCTAAAATTATTTATTTGATGGCATTAGATCGTTAACCGGATAATACGGGTCAAGGAAGTTTCGAAATCGGAATAAGGGATTAAGATCAATACGGTAATTGGACCACGCTACCACTTATTTATTAATTAAATAAGTATGTGTGTGTGTTAAATGAAAGAAGAAAGGAAAGAATAAAAGAAAGAAAACGCAGAAGAGAAAAGAAGCAGAGGAGGAAAGAAGAGAAGAGGAGAAAAGAAAGAAGAAGAAGAGAAAGAGGAGAAGAAGGGTTTCCATCACCACCCAAACTCCAAGTTTTTCACCATCATCATCACCTTCCTACTAGCTTCCTTTCCCCCTAGTTTTGGTGAGCTTATTTTCCTCTTTTCCCCTCTATTTGAATTTCGAATTTGGGATGATTTAGGGGATTGATGATGATTTTGGTTGGTTATTCATGATTTGAAGCAAGCCCAAGGAAGATTGAAAGTGGATTGAAGCTCGATTCGAGGTTGAGAGCGGATTGGTGATTATAGGGTTTCGTTTGGGGATTTTTGGAGTCTCGGTGAGTTCGGCTCGGTGACGGCTCTCGCGTCAAGGGTGAGTTTTACTCGCGCTTAGGATGTTTTTGTGTTTCGATAATTTTTACGTTTATTGATTTCGAGGGATTTTGAGATAAAAACCGTTATTTGAAAATATGTCGCGTTTTGATACAATTCGTTTACAATGAGTTTTTGATGATTTGATTGATTGTGAAATGTGAATTCTTATGTGATGTTGTGATTGCTTGGGCTGTTTTCGGTCGAAACGAGAATCGTTCGAGAAATCTTGGGTCAAAAACCGTTATTTCGGAATATGTCGTATTTTGGTAAAATCCGTTTTGATTGAGTTTTTGATTGGATAGATTGATTGTGTGACTTTGATTGGGAATGTTTTTATGGTTGTCAAATCTGTTTTCAATCGGAACGAAAATCGGAATTGAGCGGAATCGCGGTTTTCGCGCGAAACCGCCAAAATCTGCCCTTGACAGACCCCCCTGCTGTCTGTTTGCGCGCCTTTTGCGCGCCACGCGCCACTCGCGCGCCAGTTGGCAGAATTTCAGCAACCAAACACTGTTTTTCGTTTCGCGATAACTTTTGATCCGGGAACCCGATTGAGGTGTTCTAAGATGCGTTGGAAAGCTTATTCAGAGGCCTAACTGAATATTCTATTTTTAAGGCAAAATGAACTGTTTTTGATATTGAAAATTATGTTGAAAAGTGTCGAGTTAGTATGGGAGAGCGAATGTGGACTTAATGTTTTTATCAAAAAGAAAGCGGACTATGAGTCCTATGTGATATTGTATAAATGACGCGGGATGATTGTTAAATCGTCTAAACCGGTCTATGGTACGTTCTATTTACTGAACTATGTAATTGACGCGGGATGTTTATTAAGTATTCATCTAAACCGGTCTATGATTCTTGATATATATATATATATATATATATATATATATATATATATATATATATATATATATATATTATATCTAGTCGAGGTGACGACCTCTATGAAATAGCATACTAGGTGACGACCTCTATGAAATAGCATACTTGGTGACGTGCTAAATACTAAAAAGATTATGTTTGTAATTCACATAGAATTACCAGTTTATGTTTGTAATTCACATAGAATTACCAGTTTATGTTTGTAATTCATTAATCGAATTACCAATGAATAATTGCAATTCAATAACAGGATTGCCAGGTTAAGGTTTTATAAATAAACCGAGAGCGGGGTTAGGGGTCTCGGTAGAACTCACTGAGATTGTATCTCATTATTATTCAGTTGAACTACGTTGCAATATTCAGTATTTAGGCAGGAATTGTGTATCTCTGATGTGTTCTAATGTGCACTCGGGCATTTTTAGTCGATAAAAATATCGGGGTGTTACACATTCCCAGATGACTTGAGCAGAAAGGTGTGGATCTATTTGTTGAAAACAAAGGATAAATCCTTTAGAACCTTTGTAGATTGGAAAACAAGAGTTGAAACTCAATGTGGTCTGAAAGTCAAGGCATTAAGAACAGACTATGGCCTTGAATTTTGCAATGATGAGTTCAACACATACTGCAAAAGACATGGCATATACAGAAATCTTACTGTGAGAGGAACACCTCAGCAAAATGGACTTGCAGAGAGGCTAAATAGGACACTGCTGGAAATAGTAAGATGTATGTTGTCTTGTGCTAAGTTGCCTAAGTCTTTCTGGGGTGAAGCTGTACATACTGCCTATTATCTAATAAACAGGAGTCCATCTACATCTTTGAACTTTAAAACCCTTCAAGAAGCTTGGACTGGGGAGGCACCAAACCTAAAGAATTTGGGAGTGTTTGGGTGCCCTGCCTACTTCCATGTTAATGAGGGAAAAGTTGAGCCAGGATCTAGCAAGGGACTGTTCATGGGATATCCAGATGGTGTTAAAGGCTACAGGATATGGTCAGTAGAGGAGAAGAAGTGCATCATAAGTAGGGATGTTGTCTTCCAAGAATCAACACTGACAGGTGAAAGTGAAGCCACTGAGCCACTTGAAAAGCAAGCTCCAAGTGAAGAATTCTAGCTTGAGGTGGAGCTTGAATCAAAGCAGACAGATCCTAATGTAAATGAGGATCATGGTGGAGAGCAGTCAGACAGAAATGAGATACTCTCTGAGCAAGAAGAATATGAGTCTGATCAGGACTACTTACTGTGCAGAAACTGTGCTCTTAATTCTGCTGAAACTGTGATTAATTCTGCTGAAACTGTGATTAATGAAGAGCCAGCAACCTATCAAGAAGCTGTGACCAGCAAGCAAAGTAAAGAATGGTTAGATGCTATGACAGAAGAAATGGAGGCTCTTCATAAAAATCAAACATGGAAGCTTGTAAAGAAGCCTCCAGGGGTCAAATTGGTTGAATGCAAGTGGATCTACAAGAAAAAGGAAGGGAACTCAGAAGGTGATCCCCCAAGGTTCAAAGCTAGATTAGTTGCAAAAAGGCTACACACAAAGGGAAGGAGTGGACTACAATGAGATATTCTCACCAGTAGTGAAACACAGCTCAATAAGAGGTGTGTTAGCCCTTGTAGCTCAATTTGACTTACATCTAGAACAACTGGATGTAAAGACAGCATTTCTTCATGGAATGCTAGAAGAAAAAATCTACATGACTCAACCAAGAGGGTTTGTAGGAAAAGGAAATGAAGATCTGGTTTGTTTGCTACAAAGATCACTGTATGGATTAAACCAATCCCCTAGACAGTGGTATAAAAGGTTTGATAGTTACATGTTGAATATCAAATTCAAAAGGTGCATCAATGTCTGCTGTGTCTACTACAAGCAATTAGATGACAACAAATACATCTATTTGCTTCTGTATGTAGATGATATGCTTATAGCTTGTAAAGACACGCAGGAGATAAACACACTGGAAAAATTGCTGTAGAGGGAATTTGAGATGAAGGACATGGGGCAAGCAAAGAAGATTCTTGGGATGGAAATCAAAAGAAAACCAGATGATCAAGGCTTGACTGTAACTCAAGAAGGGTACTCTAAAAGAGTGGTGAACAGATTCAATATGGCTGACTCCAAACCAGCAAATATTCCTATTGGAACACAGTTCAAATTGTCCCAAGAGGATTGTCCAGAAACTGAAGAGGAACTTCACCAAATGAATAAAGTTCCATATAGCAGTGGAGTTGGAAGCCTAATGTATGCTATGGTTTGCACTAGGCCTGATCTAGCTTATGCTTTAAGCTTGGTAAGCAGATATATGTCAAATCCTGGCCAGCAACACTGGTCAGCATTGAAACACATTCTGTGGTACCTAAAAGGAAGCCTAAAGCTAGGCCTAAGTTACTCCAAGCAGAACCACAACCACTCATGATAAAAGGAGGTCCTTAACTGGGTATGTTTTCACACTGTATGGCAATACAGTGAGCTGGAAGGCATCTCTTTAGCATGTGGTTGCTCTGTCTACAACAGAGGCTGAGTACATTGGGGTTACTGAAGCAGTAAAGGAAACTCTTTGGCTAAGAAGTCTAATCAATGAACCTGGTATTAAACAAGACAGTGTAACTGTGTACAGTGACAATCAAAGTGCAATACACCTTTGCAAGAACAGCTCCAATCATGAGAGGACCAAGCACATTGACACAAGACTACATTGGATAAAGGACATCATATCTGAAGGGAAGGTTCAGACACAGAAGGTTCACACTGCAAACAATCCTGTTGATTTCATAACAAAGGTTGTTCCCTTGGCCAAATTCAAGCACTACTTGAATTTGTTGAAGGTTGAGAAAGGCTAGGTGATAAGTTGGGTTAAGCACATGAACAAATTATAAGTAATTGCAAAGCATAACTCAGATACCATTTTCTTAACCAACAACCCTCTCCATCACAAAAATACCATGGTTGAACACTCCAAGCTCCACTTGATAAAAATGGAGTTTTGAGCCTTGCATGTCACTATTAGAGCAAGAACACACCATTTCTGAACACCCATTGTAGATTGTGATAGTTTGGGCCATAGTGGAAGCAACCTCAGTAGCGAAGGAGATCAGATTCGAGATAGGGGTTGCTGGTTCGATTTTGGTAGTGGTTAGACGAGTACGGAGTCGGTTCGTAAGATTTCGGTTTTCGTTGAAGTCAAGTTGTCGTCGTGGTTATTTGTGATTTTCATCACAATACGATGAGTTCTATACTCGCTTAGGGACGTTTTGATATTGAGTCGTTAAATTTCTGAAACGAAATCTTTAAAATCCGCTTTGTGAAAATTAGCGACGAAACCGTTTTTACCGAAAAATCGTTAATTGTAAATTGTGCGATTTGATGAAATTGTTGATTGATGATATGATAATATGTATTGTTTGATTGTTTAATCGCTTTCGTTGGACTCGAATAATAGTCGTTATGTTAGGATATCGACCGGAACGAAATTGGAATCGAAACGGACTTGAAAAAATGACACGAAACTGGAAAACTGACCACTGTCAAGGACGCACGGATCGTGCCTCACAAGGGCACGGGTCGTGCGCCTGGTTCGATATCTGCCTGAAAATGAATTTTTGACACAGCACAGGTCGTGCGCCCCTGGGCACGAACCGTGCGTGACCTACACAAATCAGCTTTTAAAAATTTAGAATACGCACGGATCGTGAGCCTGGGTGGCACGGACCGTGCACCCTGTAACATTTTCAAACTAAGTTTTTATTGATACGCACGGGTCGTGCGCCTCGGGAGCACGGACCGTGCGGATCCTTCTGTTACCCTAATTCAAAATCCTTTTTAATCCGTTCCAAACGATTCTGATTCCTTTCCGATTGATTCCCCAATGTTTCCCAAGAATGGAAACACACTTATGTCATGAAATAAAAGAAGTTTGAGGTAAATCTCATAAGTTATACATGTTAAGGAAAACCGTACATTAGTAAGACACGAGTGTACACATGTTAATTCATACAAGACAAAATACCTTCCCTTGAGGAAGGGTAGACGGTACATGAATGAATTCTAGACGGCCCAATGCGGGTACATGTATATACATAAAATATATAAATTGAGGTCAAGGGTGACGACTCTTAGAGGATTAGCATACTAGGGGAGGGGAAGTCATGAGCCCCAAAACCTAGACTCAAAAGGTTTCGCCCACTAGTAATAGCGGGATGTGTTCACCGAAAGCCAAAAAAGTGCCTAAGAATAAGTAGTCTTGAGGTGTTATGCTAGAATGATGAAAGTAAAGGAAAGGTAATGCATAGTCGCTTAGTAGGGCTACAAATTACAATAGGTAAAAGACATGTCCACATGGTTGCTTATTAGTAAGGGGTCTCGATAGGACTCACTGAGATAATGTTTATCTCACCCTTTAATTATTGTGGTTTTTACAGAGAAACAAGGGAAAGCAAAGGTGAAGAAGCACGGTTAGCCGGTGCGACTCTTGGAGTCATTGAAGATTGAGTTTCATGTTTAGACCTTTGTCCCATTTACCGTTTCTATGTTATCGATTGTATAACTATCATTGTATTAGTTGTAAATCGTTTCCGCTACCTTATGTTTTGAATATTGAACACCATGATTATGTATAAGTCTTAAGTTATGAAACTTAAGCATTTTGATGAAGTTAAGTACGGTTTGGAGAACCATTTGATATGTATTATCGAAATTTTTAGTTTGTGTTCAATATTCATTAACAGGAAGTTACTCTGATGTATGCCATTTAGTGCATTTCGGTAATTCTACATGTTAGAATTTATCGGGGTGTTACAGGTCCAGAATTGAATCAAGCTTATGGTGCCAAGGTGGAGATTGTTGTTTAATGGCACCATTATAATTTCCTATTGTTGTATTCCACTTGTACCAATTCAGTTAATAGGTTAGTTAGTTTGTTATCTTAGCTGCCAATTCACAGGGCCGTCTCATACAATTGAGAGGCCCTGTTCAATTTTTTAAAATTGGGCCCCGTGTGGAGGTTTACCTAAGTTATTCTGGGGCCAAAATCATCAACAATATACCAAATAATCAAATATAAAAAAGAAAATATATATTAAATATTATAACTACAATTAAACTAAATTTCTAAAAAAACAATTTTAATTTGTCAATAGGAATTCTATTACGAACTCAAATTCACAATATTCTTCAAAATATATAAATTTAATTAATTTTGGTTTTAAAAGGTTGGAATTAATTTTTAAAAATGTTTTAAATATTTATTTAAAAACATTTGCTAAAAGCAATATATTTTTTAGTTGAATTAATTACAGTCCAAAAGCATATAATATGTCAAAAAGAATTTAATACATTCAAAAAAATTTGTCAAAGCATTAAAAAAAACATTTGACTAAGCATCGCAGTGAGTGGGTGTGGCTTTTGATCTAGTGTGATACTTCACGCTCTCAGCATTCTTTTTTCAAAAGAAAATGTCAACAACCAAAAAACGTCGTAGATATAAGGGATCGAACCTGTTACCCAAACTAACAAGGGCCCTATCTCTTTCCGCTACACCACGTCAAATTCAGTTATGTTATTCGAATAAAAGTATATATAACTTAACTTAAATATTTTTTGGGCCCTAAAAAATTAGTATTGGGCCGGGGCCCTGTGCAGTAGCACAGCTTGCACAGGCCCAAAGACAGCCCTGCTGCCAAATGCCTAACAGAATGTGTGGCTGAGTCAGTTAGTTGGCTCCCATGTGCTGGGCGCCATATATAAGACAGTCACTGTTGCATTGCCAAAAAACAAGATAACAGAGAACTGAAACTGGGATTGAGAGAAGAGAGAAACACAGGGAAATCAGGGACTTGGGAAGTGAGGGGGTTCAATTTGGGGAAACACAAATTGTTGTAACACTACTCATTCTTAAGGTTCAACTCATTGGGCATAAGCATTTGCTTAACCCCCCAGATGTAAGAATCAAGATTTGATTCTGAACTGGGTGATCAAATACTGCTGTTCATAGTCTGTCATTCATCTTAATGCAGTTCTGTGCAGTGTACCAAATTCGTGGTACATTGGTTCGTGGCACCCAGTGACAAGGCGCCAAGTCTGTGCGTTTCTTGAGCATCTGCTTCGACAGAGAGTGTTGCGTCTTCGTGGGATCCGGCGCCCTTCGATAGAGAGCGTGTTGTGTGTTCTAGCGCACACTTGTGTTGTTGGCGCCCATTCAAGGGGATCCGTTTTCTGTCTCGTGTTGTCTTTGGCGCCCATCCAAGGGGATCCTGGACCAATATATATATATATATATATATATATATATATATATATATATATATATATATATATATATATATATATATAATTAGGGATCAACTTACTCCAAGAGTAATTCTTGTAAGAGTTACTACTCCACCTACTACCTCTTTGTAGACATTAGATTTTACTAATCCAATTAATTATAGTTTAATGTATATACAAGTAAAATATGGATTAAAAGATTCAATAGCAACATATATTCAATTTCTTTAATTTTCAATATGCATGATTATTAAGGTAATATACAATATAATGTCTACAAAAGATATTAAGTGAAGTAACCCTAAAAGAGTTACTCTTGGAGTAATTTGATCCCCCACTCTATATATATATATAGTTGGATTAAAATTAATGGCTCTGATCACGTAATTAATGACGATAAATTGCATGATTATTTACTTTTTTTTTTGTTAAAGATCACAGGAGATCTCATAATTAATTGCACAATCAGGCCCGTTAATTGTGACGATTAGCATATTTTCTAGTCCCAAAAGTATGTGACTTAAGATGATCTTCGATTGAGAAAATATTTCATAACCTACAAGTTTGTCATACAGCTCATGCAACTGTATGGGTGTGTCAACACTAGTGAAAAAACAGGAAAAGAATGGGAATTTTTAAGTCGGATGCCAAAATATCCGACTTAAAAGACGGACGCGGTGGCAAAATATCCGAATTTTTGGCAGGTATTTGCATACTCCTTTACCTCTATCCTTTGTACCTTGATTGACCAATAGAGATGCTTTTGGTGGTTATTTTCAGACTTCTCTCGTTGCTGCTGATTTCTGTGGTTATGTGGAGGTTGTGTTTGAGAATCTTTTTCGTAGTTTGCTTGAGATTCTTCTTTTGCTTTTGCTGCTCAACAAAATTGTTATTTTCTCTATGTTGGACAGTATATTGTTCTTGTTATATTTTTGTTGCTTGCAATTTTCACAAATTGGTTCTGATAAAGTTGAAAGAATATGATAATCATATCTAATTTCTAAAATCTATTTCTGGATAGCTATCATTCCTTTATGTGATGGGTCTTGTTTTACTTGTTTGTGATCAGGTGGTGGGGCATGGAACTGTGGAATTGGAGCAGTAGTACCTATTAGTTGTTGAGGCTGTATTGAATGAAAATTTAAAATTGTTGTACTTCCTGTTTTTGAGTTAAATAGTGATGCAGTGACATTGTAACATCTATATCCAATCATATCAATTTTATTATTTACTTTGTATTGTATTGAAATTGCCAATTGTGTTATTATATATAAAACTCGTGTGTGTCCCTCTTGCCTAGCTGAAATTGTGTTATATTTTAAAGTCGAATATTACTCTTAATCCAACTTTAAAAGTGTTACAGAGAGGCTAAAACACAATATAATCAAACTTTTAAAGTCGGATGTATACATTTATCCGACTTGAAAACTGGCTTTTAAAGTCGGACGTCTATTCGACTTTAAAATTTCAGACTTTCAAAGTCGCCTCGATCGAAGTCGGATTAGGATCCGACTTTAAAAGCCCAAAATATCCGACTTTAAAGCCCCTTTTTCCACTAGTGCAAAACTTCTTTTAAATTGGACCATTATTTTAAGCCTCAAAACTTCTTTTGGTTTGGACCATTATTTTAAATTGTGATTCCTAGTTGTGGTTACAACGCTAAAATGTGATCATTGCGGCTGCAATTAACGGACTGTTAAGTTGCGGCTGCAATTAATTGCGGTAGTGAAACACAATTTAAAACTATGGGGTTTCGCAATGCCAGCCACATTGGGCTGCATCAGGCTACATCATACTTTAAATGACTATACATTGGTCATGCAAATTATTTTTCTATCTTCATTTGTCTTTATATCATAGATTTAGTGGCTATTTTGAAGGATTAAAGACACCTTAACATGACGAAGAGTTGATAATGAGATAGATATGAAGTTTTAGAGAGGAAATAGAAGACATGTACATGATATGATAACTAATAAATTATAATATTTGATGCTAATAAAAAATAAGTTCACGCCACAATGTCCAAATATGCATCGCAACAACCATAATGTCTGCAATCGCAACGACTGCAACCGCAACCGTCTCCGCGAACGCAACAGCAGTTTAAAACCAAGGTTTGGACCTAAGCCATTAAGTGTGTGAATGATGAGATCGAGATGATCAATGCGATGGCCAATTGAGGAAAGTTCATCTACAATGGAGCGAATGAACTAAAGATTGGAAGTGACTGAGGAGGAGGATCTTTGGAAGCAAAATTGAGGTTTTCTTTCGAAGATATATCTTTAGATCTAAAGGTATCGAAAACCACGCATCGCAAGAAGTATTTGCAGGTTCCATAATTCAATTCATTGATTTGAAAGCAGAGATTACATCCGGATATATAGATACAGTTGTTGAGAGAGAATAGGATAGTTACAACAACTAACTTCAATTGAATTTAAATTCAAAACAGCAACTAAATCTATATGTAAATTTAAAATCAAAATATAATTTACAATAACTGAATCCAAACAGAGTTGGAAAAACCCTTTTTATCTTGATTGAATCACCACAATCTATCAAGATTGTGCTGGAAATTTTATCTCCACCCACATTTATCATAAATTAATATTAGATTTAATATATACATAATGTAACTATTACGAATGCATGCGTAACCCATCAAGAAAAATAATCGAAAACAGCGCTATACGCATTAAGAAGACAATCACATCCCATCATATACTCATAATTAAAAAAAACAATGAGTAGTGACTCAAAAAAATATATTGACCTAGAAATTCATAAGAATCACAAAATATTAATAATACAATTCTTGATTAAAATATGATAGAACACATTAGTAATCCCTACCTCTTCTGAACTCTGATTCATAACAGTTGGTACAAGATCCAAACTCATATTATATAACTTATACCCTAAATTCTAATTTATCACTAACACAAATTGGGTTTTGTTTGGCCAAAGTTTTGCGGCCAATATTTTTGAAATCAACATTACATGCGTGATCTTCTGGGTGCCTATAAGTTCCACAAAACACATCACCACAACGACATTGGAATCCAGTTATTCCTATTTTTTTGTTGTGTTTTTCTCCTTCTTCTTATCAGTATCAGTGAGAGTCATAGAAGCAATACCAACATATGCAGTATCACTGACAGTCATAGAAGCAGTATCATCATCATCATCATCAGTTATGTAAATCTCTGAAAAAAGATCCTCAAGTTCTTCTTTAGTGGTGTTTCCTATGAAAAATTCTTTGTAACACTCTGCACAAATATTCTTGATACCAGCAACATCATAGGAGCCACATCCATTGTTAGGGCAATTTGACCGATCCATGTTGTTTCACCAGAGTGACGACTCCTGCAGGAAGAGTGAGAAAAAAAAGAGACGTTGGTACTAATTCAAAATTTTGGAGAACAAGAAGGTTTGTGAATATGGCAAAAAATGTTGAGGGATTTAACAGGTCTGTGTTCAATTTATAAGGAAAAAAAGTAACAACATTAAATATCTTATCATAAATTCCGTCAACAGAAAAATCTTGTCATTAATAGTAGATCATAAAGATTGTAAAAAAAATAATTGACAATAACGGTTAATTAATGAATGTAATTAAACATATTAAACTATTTAAGTTAATGTAATTAATGGTCTTTATTACAATAAATCATCTAAAATTTGTATTTATTGTTCATATTCTTATTTTTTTTGTCTACTTAAATCAAATGGCAAATAAACCCAGGGCGTGAGGTTCAGCGGTTGGGCCGTAACCTCCTTTAACCAAGGGTCGGGGGTTTGATCCCCGCCTTGGTTACGGAGCAACGTTAAAACTCTGGACCAGCTGTCTTTCGCATCGGGCACCTACAATGAGTGAGGGATTAGTCACTGCTGTTCGTGCGGTGGATACCCGGGTTTTTTCAAAAAAATAGCAAATAAACATCACGCACACACTACCACCACCTACACTCGGGTTCGAACTCTGGAGCCGACATCTCGATGTCGCTGAAATTGTCAGGACAACCAATAGTGACGACATCCATATTCTTAAAATTTGCGACATAATCTAAAATTCTATCTTTTTAGTTATTTTTGTTAAAAAGGTAAGAGTCTCGATAAAACTTTTTCATTCAAATCCTCTTCCTTATTTTTTTAAAATTAAATAAAAAAGTAGATTACAGGAAAGACCAAAGAGGAACTAGGCCAAAACTCTTGTCCTCCAAATGCTCATTTTAGTTTTTTTATCAAACAATGCTCATTTTAGTTTTTTTACTTTTTTCATTTTAATATGGCTTTTCTCAACTCATACTTTTTCATACATTTTTCTCTCCTTAAATAAGAAATAATTTTATTTTTAACGTACTAAAATACCTTTTTTTAAAAAGGGTTAAATATGTTTTTATTCCTTATAAAATTTCACAATTTTATTTTTAGTTCCTAAATTGTTTTTCATCTACGTCCCCATAATATTTTTCGTCAACAGTTTTAGTTAATATTAAATATCAACTCATGTATACCCTTCAAATTTTTGTATGATGTTTTGCATACATGTTAACAACATTATAAACATCTTCCCCCACAAAAATTTAAATTTTTTTAACATGGGATGAATTAAATACGAAGTTTTAATCACTAAATACATAAGAAATAACATAGAAGAAATGTGAAATTAGAAATCAAATTTTGAGCTTCTTTTTTGCACAGACTTATATCATAATACCTAGAGTAAATCTGAAAAGCTTGGTACCATTCTGATAATACTTCAATTTATTTTGATTTTAAAGCAACTAAAATTGCTTACCAAAAATATTGTTGGGACTAAGAGTGATGAAAATTTTTATGAGGACTTAAAACGAATGTGAAATTTTATGAGGACTAAAAAAAATATATTTTTTATATATTTTTATTTTTTTTATCTTTTTTTATTTTTATTTTTTGGTATTTTTGGTAATAGACTAAAAATATATCTAACCCATTAAAGAATATAATTATATTTATCAAATAATTCATGCAAATGATTTATTTTTATTTATTATATACCAACAAGGGTTGGTCTGAGTTGTAACTGGACTAAGATCACACCCCAAAATCTCGGGTTCGAACCTTGGGTGTGGAAAAAACTCTGTTGCGAGGAGAGAACCACACGGGCCGGCAAAAGCCGGGTACTCGTGGCCAGCCAGGTTTCCCGGCGTAGATTATTCATTGATATTGCCGGTGGAACTGCGCACCAATGACAGAATAACAAAAAAAAAACTTTTATTTATTGTATTCATATTACAATAATCAGTATCAAAATCTACAAACATGCTACAACCAAGATTACTATTTGGTCATTCTTTTTTTTGACAACTATTTGGTCATTCTTAAAAGTCTTCTTTTTTTGGTCATTTTACTTTCTTCACTTGTGACTTTTATCAACTCATTCTTTTCCTTCTCATACTTTTTATGAATATTTTCTCTCTCTCGAAATAGAGAAATTTTTTTTTAATAAAAAAGATATTCACTTAAATTGACAGACATCGATGATAATGCAAATCAGCATAGTTAAAAAAATAGAGGATGATTCTCGGAACAAACGCACAACACCCAAGTTAATAGCATAAAATACAACATTGTTACAAATGTGACAAAATAAAAGTCACTGAAGTACTCATACCTCCAGATTTGTAATTTTGAGGCCCTAGTCATTGGTTAAATTTGCAATGGGTGAAGTTGATCTGTCGATCTGAACCAAACGAACACCACAACAAGACAGGATCAAAAACACCGGAACGACATTATATTTAAAAAGACTAAAATACCTTTTATTTAAAGAATGTCACTTTTCTGTACATTTTCAAAAAAATGTCATTGAAAGAGAAATTTAATTTTTATGTTTATTTAATTAATGAGCGTATTTAAACTTATTAAATGCTATAAGTTAATTCATTCGAGTTGAATTAACTATATGGAGCGTGTCTTCCAGCTTTTAGGGCGTAGATGCAATATTGTACGTTGATCTTAGCGGATCCAACGTTGTTAAGCTGTAGGCTAGTCGTAGTCTCCAACGGAGACTATATATCTCTGTGTGTGTGTGTGTGTGGACCGTACATTTGTAGAAAGAAACACACAAATCAATCAAACATCTATATTTTCTCAAAGTCTTTACTTTCTTTTTACTCCCATTTATCTTTATGCTTTACGCCAGTATGTAGACCATTTCACCTCTCTCTCACCTAATTTAACACTATTAAGAGGAGTTAGACAACCCATAGCTGAGGAACAAAATTGTTTCCTCAGCGTAATCGTTTGAAGACAGCGGAATCAGAAGGTTCAGGCTCTAGCCAATCCCTCAGCTAAAACAGAGAGTTTGACGACATCGGTATGCCAACTTACACACACAAAGTGAGATCTTAAATTTGAACTAGGTAAACACAAAAAATGTCCAAAAATACTCTTCCGCACTCTCATTACGACACTCAAAACTTTTTTTAATTTCAAATAATTTTTTTTAAATTCTTTTTCTATTAATATGTTCTATCTTAATCTGTCTATCTATCCTTTTATAAATGAAAATTTAACTTTTGATTCCCGACAAGAAAACACTACCCGTTGTTAGGAGAATTTAGTTGCCTTTACGCTGTCTCGAATGCGAAACCATCATATAATTGTCGGTATAATTATTTTTATATTTTGTATTTATAACCATATTTGTTTTTTATAAATGAATATTTTATTGAGAGCGCGAATGACAACATTATTTTTTTTGGTATAAATCGGGTATCATCTGCGCGCAATTATAGAGACTAATCCCTCGAGCCGGGTAAATCTACAATGGGCGGCAATGCTCCCCTCAAGAGATTTAACAGATTTAACACTGCTGCATGCCCAAGGCTGCATTCGAGCCCAGGACCTTGGTTAAGCTGGAAGAGACACCTACCTTGGATCCGGGTGAAAGCATTATATGTTGTTGTTATAATTATTTTTTTCTTCATCCAAGATATATAATTATCGCACATTGTTAATATAATTTCATTATTTTTGATTCTCGAAGGGGAAAGATTACGCGTTTTCCCAATTTTTATATTTTTATTATAAAATGAAAATAATTATATTTGTCACAAAGTCAATTTTTATTTTAAAAAAATAAAATTTCAAAAATACGTAAAAGCGGAGTGACCCGTGCAAACATACGGGGTTTGTTGCTACTTTAACCTTAAATCTAACTACTAATATTTTAGATGTTATATATATATATATATATATATATATATATATATATATATATATATATATATATATATATATATATGAGTATAATTATTTATTACTAGTTACTATTATTACAATTTTATGTATATCTAATTTTAAAAATATAAATTGATTGGGAGAAGCTCCATCTTCTCTCTTATCCCTTTTCTTCTTCATCCATCAGAGAAGGGTGGTTTTGGATCATTTTTTTGACCTGAAATAACCCATCTGCATCGTGTTTTCTTTGTTTTTTTTTTTTACCTAAATATGTGTTTTTTTACAATGATCTAAATAAGTGTTATTCACATAGTTTTGATCTTTTTTTGTGTGACTTCATTGTCCAAGTATGGCGCTATTGTCTTGTTTGTCGTCTTGTGCGGCGTAGTTTGGTTTTCCTGTCTTGTTACAATATTTTTTCATTTGGATTGACAAATCAACTTTGATTCATTACATATTCAACTAATGATGATTGGCCGTCAACGCTACAAATTTAGAGGCATAGGTAACTTGGTAACTTTAATTTTGTCACTTTAATTTGTAGGTATTTTGCCATGTTATGCTATTAAACTTGGATACCGTGAGTTTGTTCGAAGATTCATCATTTTCAGTTTTAGCAACATAAAATTTGTGTTGTTTTCGATGTAATCTACTGTTTGAATGAATGAATACCTTATTTTTAGTGAAAAAGATATTGATTAGAGATATATCTAATTACTAAAATGTTGAGTGTTTTTATTTTGCTAAATATTATCATTTTCTACATTTTAACGAATAGATTTGGAAACAAAATTACGCTTCTTTTAATTTGATCATGAGCTTTTTTATTACATAGACAATATTTATCTAACGGTAATTTTTAAGAAACAGAAGTACAATTGAGGGGGATATTTTTTTTCGATAAGCAATGTTTTATTGATTAGAGCATTAAGGATGCTCAAAACCACAAATACAAGGTGAATTAATTCAAAAGTTGTTGATACAGTTAAGTGCATTGTTCCACCACAACGGCGGTAACAAACTAGAGTTTCTACCCACCTCGAATACAAACCAACACCAAGATAAATACTTTATATGAGCTACAATCGATTCAATCTTGACAACTTCCTGTCTAAAGTACAAGCCATTTCGAGCTAACCAGAGGCACCAACAAGTTGTCAGCCAGAGTAAGTATTTTATCTTCTTTGCCTTTTTGCAAATGCAAAATTCGCCAAACAATAGGAAGTGCTGAGGAATATCCTGAGAGACGGGTAACTAGCTAGATATCTAGCCATCGACTTACCTCATTCCAAACCCTCTGAGAGATGTTGCACTCAAAGAATAAGTGTTGTGCCTCCTTCCTCTAAGTATTACAAAAAGCACACATACAACCCTCATCCGTATGAATGATTTGGCGCCTCAACAACAAGTCACGCACCGATAAAGAGTTATAAATCAATCTCCACTCAAAAATCAAAACTTTCGATGGAATAGCGGTATTCCAAATAACTTTATAATTAGAGAAACTTTTAGGCGCTGAAGTTGCTGCAACGGATGAAGCCATAATTTTATAACAAGACCAGACGAAGAACAATATTTGAAGGGTCCGAAATCCAGCTCCAAAAGTTGGCGACACCCTGATTTAATCTCACCTATCGTAACACATCCTTCAACGCATTGCCTTCGGAGCAAAGGTGCTGATTTGCGACCGAGAGAGCATTAACGTTCCAACGCCAGTTGTTTTGCTGCCACGATCCCAACTCCGATAAGCGCAAGTCTTGATTAAAGCAACCTAAAAAAAAATCAGCAAACTCGTGCTTCAAAGGGCTCTACCCAATCCAATGGTGGTGCCAAAAATTCACGCCCTGGCCATCACCCAAGCCCCTTCTGATATTTTTGCCTCAAACCACCCCTCCGAGAATCTATCATTACCCATATTCCGAAGATCACGCCACCAGAGAATATTTCCTTCTACCCTGTAACATCCCCAAAATAATTAAATTAATTATTTTGATGTTTAACCCATTTAATTATATTATGGTGCTTGATTAATAATTTTATTAATTGAGTGCTAGATTAATTATTGATTGTTGTGGGGTTTTGAGTGAATAATAGATAATAAGAGTATTTTTAGGATATTAGAATTGAGTGAGGGCATAGAGGTCATTTACCCCCACACCCTCACTTATGTTGGTTTTAAAAGAAAAAGAAAAGAAAGGAACTGAGAAAAAAGGAGATCAGAAGGTCGAGAGAAGAGAAAAGAAAGAAGAAAAGAGAAGAAGAAAAGAAAGAAGAAGAAGAAGATAGGGCTCACAACATCAAACCAAACCCTAACCTCGAAACATCACCTCTTTCCCTTAATTTCCGTTTCTCCCATCTTCAAATAAGTTCACTCTCTCTTTTTCCTTTCCTTTGAGTTGCGAAAATCATGAGTTAGAGAGATTGAGGTGAGTTGTGATTTTTAATTGGAAGTTGATTTTGATGGTTCCTAGATGATTAGGAGTCAACCCAAGGTAGATTGAGAAAGTATTGAAGTTCGATTTGGCATTGGAAGCTAGTTGGTGACTTAGAGGGTTTCGATTTGGGGATTTTGGGAAATTTGGTATTTCGGTTCAAATGTTGTTATCGCCGTTGAAGATGAGTTCTACGTTTTATTGTGTTTTAATTCTATAGAAACATGTGTGTTTCTATTTATTGATGATAACATGCCTTGATTGATCGACTTGGTGCTTTTTTGGTGCTAATTGTGTTGTTAAGTTCACTGTTTTGAGACATTCTGGGGTAGTTTTGGTATTACAGTGACTGGGAACGTTTTACTGATCGAAAAATTATGTGGTTTGTCATTTTTGAAACTAGATTAAATGCTTGTTATTGTTGCAAGGGTTTGGTTGAATTTGGATTTGTAAAACTCGAGTTATGAGTGTTACAAGTTACGGTAAAATTCTGGAAGCAATCTGGATATAGGTTCAGTATTTCGGGCATGGTATTTCCATTTGAACTTCTTTTTGAATAATTATTGTTCCATTGAAAAATAGATTCAATTTTCTTCGGTTTAGGCTCAAGTCCCATGTCATTTGATTGCCTTTTGAGCATTTTAAAGGTGTCACAAGTTGGAAAACAGAATCTGTCCTGTTTAGGAACCAATCAGTTTGTTTTGTGAAACTGTACTAAATGGCCAATAATTTTGCAAAAAAAAAATGTCATTCAGAAACTAGACATCCTAAGCTTTCCGTAGAGGGGTCATTTGTTGAAATTCGTCGTCGTTTGGTCGGTCAAATAATTTTCCGAAGTTTAAGCATATTTGCTGAAGTTTTTATGTGGAATGATTGACGTTCAAGTATACTCGTTGTTAATAAACCGTATAGTTTACTAACGAGTGAGAAAACGACAAAAGTATCAAGTAATAGACTTAAGCGTCTAAGTTCAAGTAATAAGTTGAAAGAATACGATCTTGTGTCGAGTAACAGACTTAATATCCGAGATGTTGGACTATATGATAACCTTAGAGGGGGGGTGAATAAGGTTATGTGCAAAACTTGAATTCTTTTTAGGTTTTCAAAAACTTTTGCAATGCTTGTTTAAATCAAATGCGGAATCTGAGATTTAAACTTATATGATGTATGTAAGCAGGTAGATTAGGTATAGTGCAATATTACGCTATTATCAGAGTTCAGGATAGACGGATATTATAAGCAGCGTAATGATAGCAATAAACAGATCAGCGCAGTGATATTGAGTATAATAATTATAAACAGATATAAACAGTAAATAAAGTAAAGAGAGAGGGATAGAGATACACGAGGAATTTTACGAGGTTCGGGATAAAAGCCCTACGTCCTCGGCCTCCGGCTTTGCAACCTTTGGACTTTGTTGACAACCACTATATGAAGAATGTTTTACAAACAGGCAACTTCAAATAGCAAATATCAATTCCCCCGAACCGAGAACCCGAGCACACAACTAAGGATTTCACAACCACTTCAATCTCCTGATTGAACGACCGAAGAGCACCTCCCAGGATTTCAAACCAACTCAATCTCCCCGATTGATAGACCCAATAACACTTCCCAGGATTTCAAACCAACTCAATCTCCCAGATTGAGAGACCCAAGAACACTTCCCAGGATTTCAAAAAACCGCTTCAATCTCCTGATTGAACGACCCAATAATACTTCCCAGGATTTCAAAATGACCCCACAATAGTAGATTACAATATAGAAGCTATGATCTAATCACTTCAGATAGTATGACAATATAATAGCTGAGAGAGATGAGTGACTAGATCTATAGAAAATGATATGATAGTGATAGCTCTATTTTTCTCTTTCTCAGATCTAGAAATTCGAATGAGGGAAGAAGAGAGAATTGTTGTGATTTGTGGTGTGTTTGAAATGTGAAAAATATAGAAATCATTTAAGATGCAAAAGCAAAATATGGGAGAATCGATTCTTTATTTTTAGAAAACATAGGAATCGATTCCTTGGCTTTTGGAAATATGTAGGAATCGATTTTCAGGACATCCTGAATAGGTAAGAATTGATTTCAATGTTTAGTTAAAGTAAGGAGGAATCGATTCATAGCCTATAGGATAGCTTGAGAATCGATTTCATAGTCTTTTAAAATTAAAGGAAATCGATTCTTGGCTTTGGCTTATGTATAGGTGTGAATCGATTCTTTGTTTCAAACATAGGATAAGGAAATCGATTTTTGGCCTATAGGTGAGCCTAAAATCGATTTCATAGCCTTTATAAATTAGTATAAATTGATTCTTGGCCATTGGAACAAAATAGAAATTGATTTTTTGATTTCCACTAAATCGTTTTTAGGTTTAGGTGCCACCTTATGCATGCATGCAAAAATATTTTTTTCAAACCCTAATTTTGATGCATCATGCATGTTTTCAAAAACCATCTCTCAGCTTCTAAATGTCATAGATCTTAAGTGATAGGACCTTACATTGTGTCCTAAAGAAAGCGGATAAACAATTAGGTCTTGATTCTTCTACGGCGGCTTCTTCTCCAAGCTGCTCCACTTTAATATTTCCTGCTTTTTGATTTCCGTCCTGTACTTCATTCAACTTGAACCATTAGTAGACAAGATGTAATTTGTTATCATACAAAACAATGAGTGTTTGTCCTTGGTTCAACACGAGATAAAAATAAAAGATATCGAGGGGGATGACGATCCCGAGTTTCATGTAGCATACCTAGCTGAGGGGAGTCATGAACCCGAAGCTAGGACCCTGGCATTATTCGGTATAACTATACAAATTGGGGTTTTCGTTGAAATTGGGTATTCTAAAATACCTGGCATTATTTCTCGGATTATGCTAAGCCACAGACAAGATTAAAAGACAGACATGAACAAGAATAGTTCATAGACAAGGAAAACACCGAGGGAGTAATTGTGAGGGGGTGCGAAAGAACTCACTGAGATTTGTAATCTCACTGTTTTTATGTGATGTTTTCAGATGTGCAGGTTAAAGAAAAGAAAATTGAGGAGAAGTAACAGAGGCCTTAGCTACTTAGTTAGAGGGAAGATCCTTTGGTGATCTTTATGATGTATTTTGCTTTTTCCCTTCTCATGTATCATTAAGTTTTAAATCCTTGAATTATATCAATGTTACGTAGTATTTTATAACCTTGTCTTGTAGATGGACCATAGTCATGTTTATCTTATCGAATATGTACTTTTTGAGTACTTATTTCAGAAGTGTAATTGAGAAATTTTTATCTCAAAGTTAAGTAAGTGGTTTTAGTCCGGTTTAGTTTTAATTTGGTCCATTATTATGACTAGGTTATACTCTGATTGTTTATGATTATGTTAATAATTTTGGTTCACCTAGTTGGGAATTTAAGGTGTTACATACCCGGTGATGTTGAACCATTGAATAGAATAGAATCTAAATCACCATATCTAAAAGAAAGAATACCCTTCCAAGAAGCCTCATCATCCGTCAAAAAATGCCACTTCCATTTAGCCAAAAGAGATATATTGAACAATTCAATATTTTTAACACCTAGGCCACCTTCCTCCTTAGACTTACACACCTTCTCCCATGCCACCCAATACGTTCCCCGGACATCTTCTTTAATACCCTACTGAAAGTCTCGTTGTATCTTAATCAATCTCTTCAACACCGTCTTTGGCGCCTTACAAAACGATAAATAGTAAAGAGGAACACTATTTAACACAGAGTTAATAAGAGTTACCCGACCACCCATCGAGAGATAGCGCCCATGCCACAAAGATAATTCCTTACGAAGTTTATCTATGACCGGTTTCTAAGTTGAGCAACGTCTTGGGTTTTGCTCCCACGGGGATGTCCAAGAACTTGAAGGGAATAGATTCTGTATGACAATGAAGAAAGGTAGAAGTTGAATTTAAGAAATCGTCTGAGACATTAATCCCTATAACTTTGCTTTTGTAAAAATTGACCTTCAACCCTGATACAAACTTAAACCTTCTAAGAATCGATTTGATGCTCTAGAGGTTTCCCCAATTAGCTTTCCCCAACATAATAGTATCATTGGCAAATTGCAACATAGAAAATGGAGATTATCATGAACCTTATAATCAACAAAAGAGCCTATATCCACGGCCTTAGCCATCATAGTTGACAAACCCTCAGCAACAATCAATAAAAGGAATGGCGAGAGAGGGTCACCTTGCCTAAGGCCTCTTCTATCTTGAAAATTGTTAGTAGGACTACTGTTAACTAACACTGACATAGAGTTAGAAAAAATACAATCCTTCATCCATCTAATCCACTCCAAACTAAAACTCATCCGCTGCATCATGAATACCAAGAACTTCCAAGAAATAGAGTCGTAGGTTTTTTCAAAATCAACCTTGAAAAGCAACCAATCTTCCTTGTTTCGCTTTGGCATGTCAACGATTTCATTCACCACCAATACACCATCTAAAATGTTTCGACCTCCCAAAAAAGCTGACTGACATTTAGATATAACACTGGGGAGTGCCTTCTTCAATCTGCTAGCTAACACCTTTGCCAAGATTTTGTACATCATCCCAATCAAACATATAGGCCTAAATTCCCCAAACTTTGGGGGTTTTTTCTCGTGGGGATTAAAGCATTAAAAAAAGCCGAAAAAGCCTTAGAGAGGGATGCCTTCACGTGAAATTCATTAAAGAAAGCCACTATATCCTCCCGCAATAAGCCCCAACTATCTTTCATGAACTTCAAATTGAACTTGTAACGCCCCAAAATAATTTAATTATTTATTTAATTAAATTATTTAAGGCTTACAATATTTATTTAATTTAATTAAATAATTCAAGGTTTAATGTATTTATTTAATTTTATTTTATTAGGAGGTGCTGTTACTATTTAAGTGGTGCGAGCAAGGGCCCGTGATCCACAAGTAGGCCCGTGACCCATTACTTTGGCATTGGAGTCGAATTACCATGGGTCTTGTAACTTAGTGGCATTTTTGTCTCATTGGTGAAAAGAAAGAAAGTAACGTAAAAGAGAGGAGAAGTGAGAAGAGAAAAGTTGCGAATAGAAGGAGAGGAGAAGAGGAGGAGGCGAAGCTCATAGAGAAGAGGAGGAGGCTCATTGGTGGTTCGCAATTCTTCCTTGGAGCTTGGCTAGCTAATTCGAATTTCACAAGGTTAGGGGGTCCTCTATTTGTTATTAATAACTATGCGAATTTTGAATTGCTTAGGGTTAGGGTCCTAGGTTAGTTTCATGATTGAATTGTGTTATTGATGAGGATTATAATATTGTGTTGCTATTTGTTGAATTATTATGTTGGGAATTTTATGGTTGATGCTTGAATTGTTGCTAAATGCGAATTGAAGACCATATGTTTGATCATATGATTATTTGGTGAAATTGAGAATTTTGGTGACACTTTAGTAATATTCATGTAATTGAGTGTTTTGGTGAATGTAATTTAGTGAAAGAAAGTGAAGAAAATTCTGTTTGGGAACCCCTAGGCGCCTTGGGCGCCATATGCCTATTGCTGAAAAATTCTGTGTTGCGCCTAGTCATGGGCACCAGGCGCCCGGCAGTGTGCTGCGCCTGTTTCCAAAAATTCTGTTGCCCTGTGTTGCACTGCTGTGTTGCCATTCTGTGTTGCTGTCTCTGTTGCCTGTGTTGCTGTCCCTGTTGCCTGTGTTGCTGTCCCTGTTGCCTGTGTTGCCTACTGTGTTCCCTGTGCTGCCAGTTTTGGCACGTTGCTTGTGTCATGGGCGCCAAGGGCCCCAAAGTTCTAGTGATAGTTTTGTGAAAATTGTTTTCAGGTTTTTATACTTGGGTAAAATGGCTCATGAAAACTGATTTTGGTCAAGAAAGGAGTTGAGTTGCGAAATTTCACTAGGTGCCTAGTGCATGGGCGCCAAAATTAAAGTTCAGTTTTTGAGAAAATTTTTATTGAGTTATCATGCCCTGAGCATTTGGCTCGTGTAAAATGAATTTCGAAGCAAAATGAGTTGTGTAGCATGTTGGCCTTAGGCGCCTAGTGCTTGGGCGCCATGTTGCTGCTGTTCCCTGGATGTTGCTCCTGGGCGCCAGCGCCTATGTGCGCGTGTTGTCTCTTGGGCGCCTAGCGCCTGTGCGCTGTTGCGCGCTTGTTCCCCTGGGCGCCTAGCGCCCGTGCGCTGTTGCGCGTGTTGCTCCTGGGCGCCAAGCGCCTATGCGCCTGTGCGCTGTTGCGTGTTGCCTCTCCTGGGCGCCAAGCGCCCATGCGCCAAGCGCTGTGTTGCCCCTGGGCGCCCAGCGCCCATGCGCCTGTTTCCAGAATGTCTAACATTTTTCCTAAACTGTTTTTAATATAACTTTTGACTCGGTTATCCAAATCCAACGGTTCAAAATGCGTTTTGAAGCTAATTTCAGTGCCTATCCAATAGTCTCAATTTTATGCAAAAATAATTTATTTTCACTGGTGTTTCTGGCTGAGGGTGTTCAAGTGTCCAAATGACTATTTTTAACCACTTTCCCCATGTTGTGTCAATGTCCTAAGCTGGGCTATTTGAATTGGTGTTGGTGTGAGTGGTGAGCTGAATTGGTGAGTGTGATAGGGTGAGATTGGTGAGCAGAGGCCACGGCCTAATTTTAATGTGGTGAGCTGATTAATATACAATGGTGAGATCATGAATTTTAAATGATGAATTGCTTGGACTTGGTGTGTTGTAATGCATTCCCATAGCATCTCATGGACATATGCATTATTGGTGAGCAGAGGCTACGGCCTAATTTTGATTTGGTGAGCAGAGGCTACGGCCTATTTGTATTGGTGACGGATCCGACATGCATGTACCCGTGGAGTTTGGGTTGCATTACATACATAATCATATATTATATAGTGTTGTTTGGAATTCAGTATGCTGATGCGAATGTTTCCTATTGTTATGAATTGGTGTGCCTGGTTTCCTTTTCCTATGCAGTGCTTAATTTTCATATGTTATTAATTATGAAAAGAGACTCACCCTACTGCTTTTATGTTGCTTCTTATGTCGGCAACGTGCAGGTAATAGCGAGTGAAGGATTTCTTATGCCTTCGTCTGGTAGGAAGTGTCACGCTCTGATACGTAGCACCAGGGGGGGGTGTCCTTATGTTTATGCTTTATTTTCCTAAAACTGTTAGTTTTCATTGGTGATGTATTGGCTTTAATTTTGAACTGATTATTATTCCGCTGCTGATGGTGATTGGATTTAGTTGATGCGAACTAAACCTTTTCCTTATGGTGTTATGTATCTTGATTTTTATGGAGCAAATGTAGCACTTACTTTAATTGTTTTCAAAAAAAAAAAAAAAGAGACTCTGATGTTATTAAAAGTAAAGTTATTAGAAAAGGGGTGTTACATTAGTGGTATCAGAGCAGTTCGGTCTGTCCGGCCAAGTCGTCTTGTCATAGTGTCTTATGACAAATAGAATTGTTAGATTAGTTCTAAATTTCTGTTTGTGCTGCAGTGATAGTTTGAAATGGCCAGACGGGACGATGCTGCACTTGCTGCTGCCTTGCAGGCTATAGCCGGGGCGATGGGTAATATACCCGGTGCTGTTAATGATGGGACGCGCAATTTGGCTACGTTCCAGAGAGAGAATCCACCTGTCTTTAAGGGCAAGTATAATCCAGATGGTGCTTTGGCATGGCTGAAAGAGATTGAAAGAATATTCCGGGTCATGGATTGTGATGATGCGCAGAAGGTCAGGTATGGTACCCATACGCTGGCAGAGGAAGCTGATGATTGGTGGATGGAGGTGAGGCAGAGGTTAGAAGCTGCTAATGAAGAGATAACTTGGGCTGTTTTCCGTAGAGAGTTCTTGCGGAAGTATTTTCCTGAGGATGTGAGAGGTAAGAAAGAAATAGAATTCCTTGAGCTGAAGCAAGGAAGCATGTCAGTGACAGAGTATGCTGCCAAGTTCACTGAATTGGCTAAGTTTTATCCCCATTATGCTGATGCTGATTCTGAGTTCTCAAAGTGTATCAAGTTTGAGAATGGGCTGAGGGCTGATATTAAGAAGGCTGTAGGGTACCAGAAGATTCGGGTATTCGCTGATTTGATCGACAGTTGCAGGATATATGAGGATGATAGTAATGCTCACTCTAGGGTCATGAAGGATCTGAGGGGTAAGTTTCAGAATCGGGGTAAACCGTATGAGGCTCCAGCTGGTAAAGGTAAGCAGAGGTATGCTGACAATAAGAAAGCAAGTGGGGGAGATGCCCCTGCGAAGGTTGTGTGCTACAGGTGTGGCAAGCCGGGTCACAAGAGTTTTGACTGCTCAGATAATAAATGTTTCAAATGCGGTAAAGAGGGTCATGTGGCTGCGAAATGTGAGAAAAGGGATGTGGTGTGTTACAATTGCGGGGAATCAGGTCATATTAGTACTAAGTGTACTAAGCCGAAGAAAGAGAAGTCCCATGGAAAAGTGTTTGCTCTCGCAGGATCAGAGGATACTAATGAGATTAGAGGTACATGTTTTATTAATGGTATTCCTTTGATTGCTATTATTGATACTGGTGCTACGCATTCGTTTATTGCTGCTTTGTGTGCTGAGAAATTGGACCTTGTTTTATCTTCTATGATGAGAGAGATGGTTATTGACACTCCAGCTAAGGGTTCAGTAACTACCTCTCTTGTGTGTGCTAAGTGCTCTCTGTCAATCTTCGGCAGAGATTTTCTTGTTGATCTTATTTGTTTGCCGTTGGGAGGGTTGGATGTCATTCTTGGTATGGACTGGTTAGTATTTAACCATGTACATATTAATTGTTTCCGGAGGTCTGTGAGTTTCTTTCCTCCTGAAGAGGAAGAATCAGTGTTGTTGCCTGCTGGTCATTTGCATAAGGTAATGAGAGAGGGAGTTCATCTGTTTGCTTTGATGGCGTCATTGTCTGCTGAGAATCAGGCAATCATTGAAAGGGTTCAAGTAGTGTGTGAGTTCCCTGAAGTGTTCCCAGATGAAATTCCAAGTGTCCCGCCAGAGAGGGAGGTTGAGTTTGCCATTGACCTTATACCTGGTACTAGGCCTGTGTCTATGGCACCGTACCGAATGTCAGCCTCAGAGTTGTCTGAATTGAAAAAGCAATTAGAAGATCTGCTTGAAAAGAAATTTGTAAGGCCAAGTGTGTCACCGTGGGGTGCTCCGGTATTGTTAGTGAAAAAGAAGGACGGGAGTATGAGACTTTGTGTCGATTATAGGCAATTGAACAAAGTGACAATAAAGAACAGGTATCCGCTTCCCAGAATTGATGATCTGATGGACCAGTTGGTAGGTGCTAAGGTGTTTAGTAAAATCGATTTGAGGTCAGGTTATCACCAGATCAAGGTAAAGGATGAAGACATTCAGAAAACCGCTTTCAGAACGAGATATGGGCATTATGAGTATTCTGTTATGCCGTTTGGGGTTACCAATGCGCCGGGTGTGTTTATGGAGTACATGAATCGTACTTTCCATAGTTACTTGGATCGGTTTGTCGTTGTGTTTATTGACGACATTCTGGTGTATTCTAAGACAGAAGAGGAGCATGCAGAACATTTGAGGTTAGTGCTAGAAGTGCTGAAAGAAAAGAAATTGTATGCAAAATTGTCTAAGTGTGAGTTCTGGCTGAATGAAGTAGGTTTCCTTGGTCATATTATCTCTGGTAATGGTATAGCTGTGGACCCAGCCAAGGTTGATGCTGTGTCTCAATGGGAGAGCCCGAAGTCAGTTACAGAAATCAGAAGCTTCTTGGGATTAGCTGGTTATTATAGGAGATTTATTGAAGGTTTCTCGAAGTTGGCACTTCCGTTGACTCAATTGACGTGTAAGGGAAGAGCTTTTGTGTGGGATGCACGCTGTCAGGAGAGCTTCAATGAGTTGAAGAAGAGGTTGACCACGTCGCCCGTTTTGACTTTGCCTGTTCCTGATCGACCGTTTGTAGTATATTGCGATGCTTCCAAGATGGGTTTGGGAGGTGTATTGATGCAAGAGGGAAAGGTAGTAGCTTATGCGTCCAGACAGTTGAGGACCCATGAGAAGAACTACCCTACTCATGATTTGGAGCTAGCTGCAATTGTGTTTGTGCTGAAAATTTGGAGGCATTATCTGTATGGTACCAGATTTGAAGTGTTTAGCGACCATAAGAGTCTGAAATACTTGTTTGATCAGAAGGAGCTAAATATGAGACAGAGACGTTGGTTAGAGTTGCTGAAGGATTATGATTTCGGCTTGAACTATCACCCCGGCAAAGCTAATGTCGTGGCTGATGCTTTAAGTCGGAAGAGTTTGCATATGTCGGCTATGATGGTGAAAGAGTTAGAATTGATTGAGCAGTTTCGAGACATGAGTCTGGTTTGTGAAGTGACACCGCAGAGTGTCAGATTGGGGATGTTGAAGATCGGAAATGAATTTTTGGTTAGTGTTCGAGAAGCACAAAAGTCAGATGTAAAGTTGGTAGACCTGTTGGTTGTAAATGATCAAGATGTGGGTAGAGATTTCAAGTTAGATTCCCAAGGTGTGTTGAGATTCAGAGATAGGATCTGCATTCCTGGCAATGCTGAGATGAAGAGAATGATTCTTGAGGAGAGCCATAGGAGCAAGTTGAGTATTCATCCCGGGGCTACGAAAATGTACCAAGATTTGAAGAAAATGTTCTGGTGGCCTGGTATGAAGAAGGATGTGGCGCAGTTTGTGTATTCGTGTCTGACTTGTCAGAAGTCTAAGATTGAGCATCAGAAGCCTGCGGGGTTGATGCAACCATTGGAGATTCCGGAATGGAAATGGGATAGCATTTCCATGGACTTTGTAACTGGTTTGCCAAATACAGTGAGAGGGTTTGATGCCATATGGGTGGTTGTGGACAGGTTGTCTAAGTCTGCTCATTTCTTACCGATTAATATGATTTATCCAGTCCCAAAGTTGGCAGAAATCTATATCAAGACTATTGTGAAGTTGCATGGCGTTCCGCTTAGTACTGTGTCTGATAGAGATCCAAGATTCACCTCTGAATTTTGGAAGAGTTTGCAGGAAGCTTTGGGTTCTAAGTTGAGGTTGAGCTCCGCTTATCATCCGCAGACAGATGGTCAGACGGAGAGGACTATTCAGTCGTTAGAGGACTTGTTGAGGGCATGTGTTCTTGAGCAGGGAGGTTCATGGGATTCTCATCTTTCGTTGATAGAATTCACCTATAACAACAGTTTTCATTCTAGTATTGGTATGGCACCGTTTGAGGCATTGTATGGTCGGAGATGTAGGACTCCGTTGTGTTGGTATGAATCTGGGGAGAGTGCAGTGTTGGGGCCTGAAATTGTGCGAGAGACAACTGAGAAGGTAAAATTAATCCGTGAGAAGATGAAAGCGTCGCAGAGTCGACAAAAGAGCTATCATGATAAGAGAAGGAAGGATTTAGAGTTTCAGGCCGGTGATCATGTGTTTCTGAAAGTCACTCCGGTGACTGGTGTTGGGCGTGCCTTGAAATCTAAGAAGTTAACTCCCCGTTTCATTGGTCCGTATCAGATTACGGAGAGGGTGGGAAGTGTTGCATATAGGGTGGCTTTGCCGCCTAATCTTTCGAACTTGCATGACGTGTTTCACGTGTCACAACTTCGAAAGTATGTTCCGGACCCGTCTCATGTGATTCAGATGGACGAAGTAGAGGTACGGGATAATCTCACGGTTGAGACTATGCCTGTGCGGATTGAAGATAGAGAAGTAAAGATTCTGAGAGGGAAGGAAATTCCGTTGGTGAAGGTGGTGTGGTTGGGAGCTGCTGGTGAGAGTATGACTTGGGAGCTGGAGAGCAGGATGCGGGAAGCATATCCGGAGTTGTTTGATTCAGGTAATTTCGAGGACGAAATATTCTAAGTGGGGGAGAGTTGTAACGCCCCAAAATAATTTAATTATTTATTTAATTAAATTATTTAAGGCTTACAATATTTATTTAATTTAATTAAATAATTCAAGGTTTAATGTATTTATTTAATTTTATTTTATTAGGAGGTGCTGTTACTATTTAAGTGGTGCGAGCAAGGGCCCGTGATCCACAAGTAGGCCCGTGACCCATTACTTTGGCATTGGAGTCGAATTACCATGGGTCTTGTAACTTAGTGGCATTTTTGTCTCATTGGTGAAAAGAAAGAAAGTAACGTAAAAGAGAGGAGAAGTGAGAAGAGAAAAGTTGCGAATAGAAGGAGAGGAGAAGAGGAGGAGGCGAAGCTCATAGAGAAGAGGAGGAGGCTCATTGGTGGTTCGCAATTCTTCCTTGGAGCTTGGCTAGCTAATTCGAATTTCACAAGGTTAGGGGGTCCTCTATTTGTTATTAATAACTATGCGAATTTTGAATTGCTTAGGGTTAGGGTCCTAGGTTAGTTTCATGATTGAATTGTGTTATTGATGAGGATTATAATATTGTGTTGCTATTTGTTGAATTATTATGTTGGGAATTTTATGGTTGATGCTTGAATTGTTGCTAAATGCGAATTGAAGACCATATGTTTGATCATATGATTATTTGGTGAAATTGAGAATTTTGGTGACACTTTAGTAATATTCATGTAATTGAGTGTTTTGGTGAATGTAATTTAGTGAAAGAAAGTGAAGAAAATTCTGTTTGGGAACCCCTAGGCGCCTTGGGCGCCATATGCCTATTGCTGAAAAATTCTGTGTTGCGCCTAGTCATGGGCACCAGGCGCCCAGCAGTGTGCTGCGCCTGTTTCCAAAAATTCTGTTGCCCTGTGTTGCACTGCTGTGTTGCCATTCTGTGTTGCTGTCTCTGTTGCCTGTGTTGCTGTCCCTGTTGCCTGTGTTGCTGTCCCTGTTGCCTGTGTTGCCTACTGTGTTCCCTGTGCTGCCAGTTTTGGCACGTTGCTTGTGTCATGGGCGCCAAGGGCCCCAAAGTTCTAGTGATAGTTTTGTGAAAATTGTTTTCAGGTTTTTATACTTGGGTAAAATGGCTCATGAAAACTGATTTTGGTCAAGAAAGGAGTTGAGTTGCGAAATTTCACTAGGTGCCTAGTGCATGGGCGCCAAAATTAAAGTTCAGTTTTTGAGAAAATTTTTATTGAGTTATCATGCCCTGAGCATTTGGCTCGTGTAAAATGAATTTCGAAGCAAAATGAGTTGTGTAGCATGTTGGCCTTAGGCGCCTAGTGCTTGGGCGCCATGTTGCTGCTGTTCCCTGGATGTTGCTCCTGGGCGCCAGCGCCTATGTGCGCGTGTTGTCTCTTGGGCACCTAGCGCCTGTGCGCTGTTGCGCGCTTGTTCCCCTGGGCGCCTAGCGCCCGTGCGCTGTTGCGCGTGTTGCTCCTGGGCGCCAAGCGCCTATGCGCCTGTGCGCTGTTGCGTGTTGCCTCTCCTGGGCGCCAAGCGCCCATGCGCCAAGCGCTGTGTTGCCCCTGGGCGCCCAGCGCCCATGCGCCTGTTTCCAGAATGTCTAACATTTTTCCTAAACTGTTTTTAATATAACTTTTGACTCGGTTATCCAAATCCAACGGTTCAAAATGCGTTTTGAAGCTAATTTCAGTGCCTATCCAATAGTCTCAATTTTATGCAAAAATAATTTATTTTCACTGGTGTTTCTGGCTGAGGGTGTTCAAGTGTCCAAATGACTATTTTTAACCACTTTCCCCATGTTGTGTCAATGTCCTAAGCTGGGCTATTTGAATTGGTGTTGGTGTGAGTGGTGAGCTGAATTGGTGAGTGTGATAGGGTGAGATTGGTGAGCAGAGGCCACGGCCTAATTTTAATGTGGTGAGCTGATTAATATACAATGGTGAGATCATGAATTTTAAATGATGAATTGCTTGGACTTGGTGTGTTGTAATGCATTCCCATAGCATCTCATGGACATATGCATTATTGGTGAGCAGAGGCTACGGCCTAATTTTGATTTGGTGAGCAGAGGCTACGGCCTATTTGTATTGGTGACGGATCCGACATGCATGTACCCGTGGAGTTTGGGTTGCATTACATACATAATCATATATTATATAGTGTTGTTTGGAATTCAGTATGCTGATGCGAATGTTTCCTATTGTTATGAATTGGTGTGCCTGGTTTCCTTTTCCTATGCAGTGCTTAATTTTCATATGTTATTAATTATGAAAAGAGACTCACCCTACTGCTTTTATGTTGCTTCTTATGTCGGCAACGTGCAGGTAATAGCGAGTGAAGGATTTCTTATGCCTTCGTCTGGTAGGAAGTGTCACGCTCTGATACGTAGCACCAGGGGGGGGTGTCCTTATGTTTATGCTTTATTTTCCTAAAACTGTTAGTTTTCATTGGTGATGTATTGGCTTTAATTTTGAACTGATTATTATTCCGCTGCTGATGGTGATTGGATTTAGTTGATGCGAACTAAACCTTTTCCTTATGGTGTTATGTATCTTGATTTTTATGGAGCAAATGTAGCACTTACTTTAATTGTTTTCAAAAAAAAAAAAAAAAAGAGACTCTGATGTTATTAAAAGTAAAGTTATTAGAAAAGGGGTGTTACAGAACTCATCCGACCTCGGACTCTTATCACCATCACAATCCCAAACTGCTCCCTTAATCTCCTCTTCCGTGAAAGGCATCAAAAAAAGACCATTGGCGTCACTAGAAACTTGTTTGAATTTTAACTCTCCAAGAAATGGGTGATCCAGGAGCGGTTCCTCAAAACAATTCTCGAAGTGACTTTGAACACTAAACTTTACCTCCTCCACATCCTCAATTAACACCTCATTCTCATCCATAAGTATGAAATTGCTCCTACTCTATCTAGACTTCAAAAGAGAGTGAAAGTTTTTGGAGTTAGAATCCCCCTCTCTAATCCATCTAGCTCTAGATTTTTGACACAACAAGCTCTCATTCAACCTGATTTCCTTCCAAAGGGGGATATGTTTATCATCCACACAATATCGACCTATTTAGTTCAGACTTTTTTCATGTTTTCCCCAAACTCAAATCAACTTATACTAATTTGCAATACTTTGATTTTTGCTGCAAATATCAAAAAACAAGCCCACAAAATAGGCAATTCAAAGTGAAGAACTAAGTGATTAAGTATGTTCGATGACTATTTTTAAAAATATAAGAAGCTATTTTCTGAGACTATTTACGTTGTAACTTATGATTAAATTGTAATATTTTAGTACTTTGCTTTAGATGAGTAAAAACCTCTTTGAATTTGATTTGGTGCATTCTCTAAAGTTTAATTTTTTTTTGCCATGTAAAAACGTTGAAATATTAAAAGAAATGTATTTTTTGTATTTTCTAACTGTTGTGGTCTTTTGTGTCTAGTTGAGGGCTTGTTATTTTTTTTTTTGTTCTGGACTGGACTAGGAGGTCCATTCAGCAATACCAGGAGGTGCATTTAGCAATTGGATATGGATTGGCCCAATCATTTCGGCCCATATCCACAACATACAAGACCAATTAAGGCCATCACACTTGAATGGTTGAGATCGATTCTACTGATTCGACGATCCACAAACGGGCACGATTTCCTATAAATACCGGCTCCCATAGCCTTCATAAGGTACACTCTCACATTCTTAGCTAAATCACTCATCTATTCTCAATACTGACTAGAGCGTCGGAGTGGCTTCGCAGGTACCCCCCGGGCTCACACTAACCTCCGGCCAGGCAGCAAGAGACCTACTAACTGCAGTCAACCCAATACTGCAAGGTAAAGAACATTGGCGACCACAGTGGGAGATATCTATTTTTCACATCATCACTACTCCTTGAACTTTTCTCTTGCTACGCCATGGCTCCCAAAGGCAGACCCCGGATTCAAAGCGTTGCCATACCCGCACCCCGACCAGAGGGTACTCCTGAGGGCAACGTCGCCAGCCTGCCTGACGAGGGTACCAGTCAGCCTGCCCAGCCCTCGAATGTGAGCCATCGGTCTCCGAGCAGCCTCCACCTGGGGAACCCCTCCTCCGACAATGGTGGCTTCAAGACGCCATCGGTCTCCCCCTCGAAGGCATCACGTCCATCGTTCCCCCCAAGGAGAAGGCACGTACATCGCTCTCCCCCTTGGCAGCGCGGGCATGGAGGATCAGGCTCACCTCCAAGGACCTCTCCATCCCCTCCATATGATACCTACCAGCTTCACGACTCCCACTCCAGGACCTCCTCACGTGCATCCCCTAGTTCTCGTGAGAGGTCAAGGAGTCGGGTCAGTACCCACCAGAGGCACCATCGAGGAGATCCCCCAACCGGTGCAGGTATCGAGATTCGGACTATGAAGACACCTTCCCTCGAAAATCAAGAAGGTTTTCCGATGAAGGACCTTTCACTCGAAGGGTGGATGAATGCTGAATCCCAAGGGCCTTGGAAAAGTTGCCAGCTCTCAAGATGTATGATGGAACCAAAGATCCAGACCGCCATCTGGCACACTTCTCCCTGATGATGCGCTATAGAGGCACCAGGGAGCCTGGTCAGTGTAAAATCATCCCCCTCACTCTCGAAAATTCCGCATGAGAGTGGTTTCAAGAGCTAAAGCCAAACTCCATCTCCTCATGGAGTCAGCTGGCGAGAATGTTCACAGCTCGTTTCACTGCCTCCCGGTTGAAACCCAAATCTGAAGAGGTTCTTAGGGCAATCAAGCAGGGAGAGAAAGAAACACTTAGAGAATATCTGGAAAGGTTCAACATGGAGGCTTCCAACGTCAGGAACCTTGAAGACAAGAGGAGGCTCTTTTGGATGAAGGATGGCCTCAAGAAGGGAAGCCTGTTTCAAAGGGACGTGGGGGTTAACAAACCCCGAAGCTTGGACGAGTTCCTTCGGAAGGCACAAAAGTACATGGACTATGAAGAAGACAACATGGCGTACCAAGAGGAAGCCAAGGTTGGCAGTAAGGAGGAAGAGCTGGCTTACAAGGCCACTGAAGAACCGTGGCAGAAGGGAACCCAAGATGAGAGAATTCCTCGGGAATCCCGACCCCGACAAGGTCGCTTCTCAGAGTGCACCCTGCTAAACACATCCCAGGCTGAGATCCTTGCCGAATGCGTCGACGCGGAGTTTCGGGAGATAAAACAGCCCGAACCTCTCGTGCAAAGGAAAGGCCGAACCTCTAAGAAGTATTGGTGTTATCACAAAGGTTATGGGCACAGTACCAAAAAATGCAACACCCTCAGGAATGGCATTGAAGAGCTGATCCGCGAAGGGAAGCTCGCCCAATACGTGAATGAAGTGGAGGATGAGACCTGTGACTCTGAGTAGGAAACAGGGCATCAGAACCTGAACCTAGGGCTAGGCCCAATTAATAATTCTGATGTTAAAGCACGAAGGCAAAATGTAAAAAGCTCGATATGAATGATTAACAAAAATTCATTTTGCAATTACAGTTTTTGCTCAAGCTCACTAGCATTAACACTTGTTACAAAGAAAATTCCTTAAGATTAAGAAAGAAAAAGGGTCTAACTCCATAATTAGGAGTGGAGCGAGGAAAGTTTGAGACCCAACATACCATGCAGGGAGGGACTGCCTAAATCACAGGGGCAACCTGAACATTAGCTAAAAGCCAAGATCATCTCTCCAAGTATTGGAAGTCAAGGATGTCATGGAACCCCAAAACAAATAAGTGACCTTGGTGGTCACAACCCCTTGGGCGAGTTATATATGGGCAGAGTCCTAGTAAACTGTGCCAAGAGGATACTTCAAGCTGACCTTGGTGGTCACAACCCCTTTGGCGAGTTCTATCTAGGCCGAGTCTTGGTAAACTGTGCCAAGAGGATACTTCAAGCTGATCTTGGTGGTCACAACCCTTTGGGCGAGTTCTATCTGGGCCGAGTCCTGGAAAACTGTGCCAAGAGGATACTTCAAGCTGACCTTGGTGGTCACAACCCGTTGGGCGAGTTCTATCTGGGCCGAGTCCTGGGAAACTATGCCAACAGCATACTTCGAGCTGACCTTGGTGGTCACAACCCCTTTGAGCGAGTTCTATCCAAGCCGAGTCTTGGTAAACTGTGCTAAGGGTATACTTCATTACAAATTGTCCCGACGGGCGTCGGCTCATCTTCATAAAGCAAGGTAAGCTTAGCAACTATCTACTTGAAATCCAAAATCCAAGCAAAATCACCTTAGCAAAGAAGAAGCGGCACAAAGCTCGCGAAATGATTGAAAGGATAGTCACACAAAACAACCAAGGTCACGGTGCCCACCCAGCAGGGATCCAAGGTCAAGGCACCCACAAGGTGCCAACAAGGGTGCCAATGTCAGGAGACAAGACAGCCTAGCACCCGGCACCCAGGTGCCCAGCACCAGGGCGCCAACTTAAAACAGGCTTTGGCATCATGGAAGGTGCCTAGCAGACCGGCACCCAGGCGCCCTAGAGGGTCCCAAAACATGTTTCGCAGGATGGCACCAAGCACATCCAGCCGGGAACCCAGGCGCCCTAGAGGGCACCAAAACATGTTTCGCCGGATGGCACCAAGCACATCCAGGCCGGCACCCAGGTGCCCTAGAGGGCCCCAAAACATGTTTCGTAGGAAGACACCAAGCACATCCAGGCTGGCACCCAGGCGCCCTAGAGGGCGCCAAATCATAAAGGCCGGCAGCCAGGCGCCCTAGAGGGCCCCAAAACAAGTTTCGCAGGATGGCACCAAGCACATCCAGGAAGGCACCAAGGCGCCCTAGAGGGCGCCAAAACAGGTTCTGCAGGATGGCACAAAGCACATCCAGGAAGGCACCAAGGCGCCCTAGAGGGCGCCAAAACATGTTCTGCAGAATGGCACCAAGCACATCCAGGCCAGCACCCTGGCGCCCTAGGGGGCGCCAAAACAGGTTCGACAGGATGGCACCAAGCACATCCAAGAAGGCACCCTGGCGCCCTTTAGGGCGCCAAAACAAGTTCTGTAGGATGGCACCAAGCACATCCAAGCCGGCACCCAGGCGCCCTAAGGGGCGCCAAAACATGTTCTGCCGGATGGCACCAAGCACATCCAGGCCGGCACCCAGGCGCCCTAATGGGCGCCAAAACAGGTTCGGCAGGATGGCACCAAGCACATCCAGGCCGGCACACAGGCGCCCTAGTGGGCACCAAAACATGTTTTGCAGGATGGCACCAAGCACATCCAGGCCGGCACCCAGGCGCCCTAAGGGGCGCCGAAACATGTTCTGCCAGATGGCACCAAGCACATCCAAGCGGGCACCCAGGCGCCCTAAGGGGCGCCAAAACGGGTTCGGCAGGATGGCACCAAGCACATCCAGGCCGGCACACAGGCGCCCTAGGGGGCGCCAAAACATGTTTTGCAGGATGGCACCAAGCACATCCAGGCCGGCACCCAGGCGCCCTAGGGGCGCCAAAACATGTTCTCCGGGATGGCACCAAGCACATCCCGGAAGGCACCAAGCACATCCCGGAAGGCACCAAGGCACCCTAGAGGGTGCCAAAACAGGTTCTGCAGGATGGCACCAAGAACATCCAGGAAGGCACCAATGCGCCCTAAAGGGTGCCAAAAGAAGTTCTGCAGGATGGCACTAAGCACATCGAGGAAGGCACCAAGGTGCCTTAGAGGGCGCCAAAACAGGTTCTGCAGGAAGGCCCCAAGCACATCCAGGAAGGCACCAAGGCGCTCTAGGGGGCGCCAAAATTCGTGTTGCAAGCCGGCACCCAATCTAGCGCGAACCGGCACCCAACGCACAGGAGGGCGCCAAAACGTGTCGCGAAGGGGTTGCCAGCGCATTACAAGCCAGCGCCCAGGAGGGCGCCAAACCCCCTCTCGCAAGCCGGCACCCAGCCTAGCACAAACCAGCACCCAGGAGGGCGCCAAAACGCGTCGCAAGGGGGCAGCCAGCGCATTGCAAGCCAGCACCCAAGGCGCCCAGGAGGCGTCAAAGCCTGCTTCGCAAGGAGGCAGCCAGCGCAGAGCAAACCGGCACTCAGCGCCCAGGAGGGCGCCAAATCCTGCTCCACAAGGCGGCACCCACACTAGCGCAGGCAGGCGTCCAAGGCGCCCAGGAGGGTGCCAAATCCTGCTTCGTAAGGAGGTATCCAGCGCCTAGCAACCAAGCACCCAGGCGCCTATGAGGGTGCCATCAACAACACAAACGAGAACAATAACGAACAACAACAAGGCACCCAAGAGGCTGCCAACATCAGGGGGCATGGCACAAGGCGCCCAGGGGGCGCCAACTTCAGAAGACAGCACCTTGGCACAAGGCGCTCATGAGGGCGCAACGTCAGAACGCAGCATCTTGGCACAAGGCGCCCATGAGGGCGCCAACAACAGGATACAGCATCTTGGCACAAGGCGCCCAGGAGGGCGCCAACATCAGGACGCAGCATCTGGGCACAAGGCGCCCTGTAGGGCGCCAACATCAGGACGCGGCACCCCAGCTCGGTGCCTGGTACAAGAATTACACCAAGAGAAGTGTGAGTCACGGTCGCGGTGAAGAGATTTTGTACTACCCGACAGGACAGATGAAGTAACACTTTGGGTAGATCGACAAAAAATTCTTCAAGCCAAGACTATCCTTCAGAATAATCTCGGCATGGGGGGCAACTGTTCTGGACTAAACCAGGAGGTCCATTCAGCAATACTAGGAGGTGCATTTAGCAATTGGATATGGATTGGCCCAATCATTTTGGCCCATAACCACAACATACAAGCCCAATTAAGGCCATCACACTTGAATGGTTGAGATCGATTCTACTGATCCGACGATCCACAAACGGGCACGATTTCCTATAAATACCGGCTCCCATAGGCTTCATAAGGTACACTCTCTCATTCCTAGATAAATCACTCATCTATTCTCAATACTGACTTGAGCGTCAGAGTGGTTTCGCAGGTACCCCCCGGGCTCCCACTAACCTCCGGCCAGGCGGAAAGAGACCTACCAACTGCAGTCAACCCAATACTGCAAGGTATAGAACATTTTTCGATACGCAATGATTCATTGAAAACTAGAATTAGGTGTGCTCGAAAAACAATTCACAAATTGTTTAAACACTAAGAGGCATTAAGCCACTAGCATGAAACAGGAAAGTCTACCCACCACATAGATAAACCAACTACACAATAAATATTTAATATACGATACAATGGAGTCTACCACCAGTAATTCCCCTTTAAAGATCAAATTATTTCTAGCAAGCCAAATACACCAGCATGTTGCTAACCAAATAATATATTTTTCCTTGTTTACCTTCTTCCCTAAAAATGCCTTGCCAAAGAAACGAAAATGGTCCACAATACTATTATAGCCAAGAAACTGCAAACCAGGTCAGTCTTCAATCTTAGTCCATACCTCTTTAGTCATAACACATTGAAAGAAATGATGTATTGAAGATTCACGCATCTGCGCACATATAGGACATTCTGCTGCATCTTCGAAAACAATTACATGTCGTCGTAATAACATCTCACGCTTTGGCAAGGTGTTGTTGAACAATCTCCATCCGAAAATGACAATTTCCGATGGAGCAACAGTTTTCCAAAGCTCTGAACTTATATCAACAATATCCGATGTTGTATCCGGGACAACTTGATAACGCACCAAATGATTGTAACAAGAGCTGATTGAAAACTGTTTTTTGGGATTCTAAATACATACACCATTAGTCTAGCTTCCCTCTCACCGGTTGAACTTCCACCAGAATATCTCGCAAAAAGTTGCGCATCGCCCAGCAGATTCGGACCAGAAAAAATACGCCCCTCAGTTTACCACTGCCAGTGCTCATTCACCCAAAAACCAGCTGCATCAACTGTCACATTTGGATCCTGACAACCTGCAAATAATGAAGGAAAAACAGGTGCAAAGGTTGGTTTCCTAGCCAATGATGCTTCCAAAACTTCACAACCTCACCATCCCCCAAACCTCTTCTAACATTGAACCATCCTTTTTCAATCACTTCTTCGCCCACAAAAACAAGATCCATCCACCTTAAAGAGTCCTTTTTCCCAACCAACATAGAGTCGTTGTTTAAGAAAATAGATAAATCTCCATACCTATGAGCTAAAAGCCCCCTCCAACTAGTATTCTCGTCCACCAAAAACCGCCATTTCCATTTAGATAAAAGGGCAATATTAAACAACTCTAGGTTTTTAACACCTAGACCACCCTCCTTCTTTGGTTTTCAAATATTATCACACGCCACCCAATACATACCCTACCATCATCTTTAATCGCCACAAAAAATCTCTTTGACTCTTGATCATAGAGGTAATCACCATCTTCGGTGCTTTATAAAACGAGAAAAAATAGAGCGGTATGCTATTTAAGACCGAATTAATAAGAGTTACTCGACCTCCAGTAGAAAAGTTGCGACCCTTCCAAGATGCTACCCTTTTGCGTAACACATCAATAACCGGCTTCCAAGTTGCCGCACGCCTAGGATTGGCTCCCACCGGGACTCCCAAAAATTTGAAAGGGATAGATTCCGTACGACAATGAAGAAACGTCAAAGCAGAACTCTAAAACTCTTCTGAAACATTAATACCAACCAGCTTGCTTTTGTGGAAATTAACCTTCAAACCCGAAGCTAGTTCAAACCCTCTAAGTATGGATTTGATGCTCCAAAGATTTTCCCAAGATGCCTTGCCCAAAAGAATAGTGTCATCCACCATTTGCACAATAGAATAAAGAAAATCATTACCAACCTTATAAATCGAAAAAGAATCAATATCCACAGCCTTAGCTACCATAGCAGACAAACCGTCCGCAACAATCAAGAATAAGAAAGGGGATACAAGATCCCCTTGTCTTAACCCTCTCTTCATCACAAAATTTCTAGTGGGGCTACCATTTACTTATACAGATAAATAGCTTGAGCAAACACAAACCTTCATCCAACTAATGCAACCCGAATTGAAACCCATCCTATCCATCATGTAAAACAAAAAGGACCAATAAATAGTATCATAAGCCTTCTCAAAGTTAAACTTTGAAAAGTAATAACTCGTCTTTGTTTCTCTTGGCCAAATCAACCAGTTCATTCACCACCACGACCCCATCCAAAATGTTTTTACCACCCAAAAAAGTTGATTGGCAGTCGGAAATCACTTTGGGTAAAACCTTCTTTAATCTATTCGCCAACACCTATGCTAGAATATTAAACATACAACCAGTTAAATAAATAGGCATGTATTCACCCAACCCTTGGGGATTATCATTCTTGGGGATAAAGGTTAGAAAAGAAGAAGTAAATGCTTTAGCCAAGGCTGCCTTGGCGTGAAACTCCTTAAAGAATTCAACAATATCAAATTTCAACACTTCCCAAAACTCCTTGAAAAAATGCAAGTTAAATCCGTCTAGACCTTAGCTTTTGTCTCCATCACAACTCCACACCCCCGCCTTGATTTCGTCCTCCTCAAAACACTCCATCAAACAAGCATTTGCATCTCTCGAGATACGCTTAATGGATAGGCCACCAAGAGTAGGCAGATTATAACATGGCTCAACAAAGCTAATCTCGAAATGACTTTTAACGGCTTCTTTCACGCCTTCAACATCATCCATCAACTCCTCGTGGTCGTCTAAGAGCGTTAATCTACTCCTTCGTCGGTGATATTTTAAAAGAGAATGAAAATACTTTGAGTTTGCAGCTCCTTCTCTAATCCACCTCGCTATACTCTTTTGAACCAACACACTTTCTTTCTAACGAATATCCCTCCAGAACTTAGAAGTAACTTCCTTTCTCTAAAGCACATCTGCCTCCTCCCAGTTCTCAACTAAAGCACGATCCAACTCATTCACCTCCTTGACATCCTCTTTAATATTCAAATCAAGTCTACCAAATACTTTCTTATTCCAGTCTCGCAACATAGATTTCAACAGCATCAGTTTCTCTTTAATGATATCAGCCTTATTACCTATGACTTCACACTCAGCTCAGGAAGAATGAACAAAAGACTTAAAGAACTTGTGCTCAAGCCAACTACTTATAAAACGAAAAGGTACAGGTCTCCAATCTTTTGTGGAACGAAGTAACCAGATGGGACAATGATCAGATATATCCCTAGCCCTTATCCATTGACCCGAGATATTCCACCAAGAAATTAACCCCTTCGTCACAAGGAACCTGTCAAGTCTACTCATGGGTATACCATCAGAACAAAACCAAGAAAACTGGGGAATGATGATTATATGATGGCCTTTTTTCCCACTCCACCTATTAATCACAAACACTTTCAAATTTTTAAAAAACTCAAAAATGCTCTTCACATTTACACTGCTTCTAAACCCACCCCAATGCTGCGTTTTGGACCTGTCCGGTACCTTAGTACCAAACTGGTACGGTACTTTAATACCATGTATACAAATATATCATACGGTACCAAAGTATCAAACTAGTTCGATACTAAGGTACCAGGTGTGTTGCGCACTTGTCTACATAGGTGTGTACCAAAGTACAAAACCGGTCGAATACTAAGGTACCGTACCTAACTGATAATGCAAAACCCAGGTTTACACTGATACTGTAGTTTTCCCAAATACTAAATTAACAATATTATGTTATAAAATACTAAACAAAATATACAAGTAACACTAAATAGTGGTAAATATTCAACTAACATTAATGACATGGCAAATGTGTCGTTTGTCTAAAAATTCAACAACCGACACCAAAGTAATGTAACACCCCGATAATTTCTAACTTGTAGAAACTACCCAAATGCACTACTGGCATACATCAGAGTAACTTCCTTTTTAAATACTGAACACATACTAATACTCGATGCTAAAAACCCATCAAGTTCGCTTACATAACTTAACATAAAATACATAAAGTGATCTTACACCACTCAACTAGTGTTTAGTACCAAAATAGAAAGTCTGCGGAAGCGATTTACAACTTGAAAGACATAAATCGTACAATCGAATAGTCTTAAGATACAAAGGAAACTGAAATACAGAGATACATAAAATGACAAAACCAACAAAGCGCCAGCAACTTCTCAAGCGTCTCCATGACCATGCCCCATCATCTTCAACTTAGCCGGCAATTCTGAAAAACAACAACATGGATTGGGTGAGACAACTTGTCTCAGTGAGTTCTATCGAGAACCCTTACTAACCCTCTCGTTTCAATTATGCTTGATTCTTTATTCTTGATTCATAACTCATAGTCTTAATATTTGACTATGTGGCTAACAATGACGTTGTCCTCATAACCGTCATAAGCAGTTACAAGAGGCAACACATAAACAATGATTTTTAGCGTGTCACCGGTCACTTGGCAAAATAAGCTCCCGGTGAACCCAATCCACAAATCCGTACATCAGTGGGCAAACCTCAAGGGGCCTAGGTTCATAGGGCTCATGACTTCACCTCCCCTAGCACACTAAATTAAAATAGGGTCGTCACCCTAACATAATGTATATATTTTAATATACCTTGAACAATAAACAGTGAACATAACAATGAGCTTATACTTAACATGATCTTAATCTTAACCTAATCTTATACTTAGCATAATCTTGTCATTAGGTGATCTCACACGGAAATACTAACGTTGTTAACTTAACTTATAACTATCCATTACCTAGTCCACATCATAATGTATCGCCCATACTCAACATTATGATAACCTAACTTAGTCATAATCGATCTCATAAATACCACATCGGGCCATCACATAAGCAAAGACATGAACATAACATAAAATTACTTCGATCGTACTTGATTTCACGATACTAATATGTTTCCATCCTTGGGAAACCTTGAGGAGTGGATTAGAAGGGACCTAGGACCAATCAGAATGACTTAGGACATAGTTTAAAATTTGGCATCAGCAAGGGACGCACGATCCGTGCTCAGTTTTCAGCAAATCCATCTTGAGTACCAGAACCCCACGCACGATCCGTGCCCAGGGGCGCACGATCCGTGCGTGGCTACCAGTATTTCAGAAAAGTCGATTTTCGTGTTTTCTTGTCCATTCCGATCGTTCCCGTATCCATCCCGATTCCCCCTCCCCCTTGCGCCTCTCCCTTCCTTTCTCTCCCTGAATCCAGATTTTCATAAAATGAGTGTGTTTCTCTTCTTCCACTTTCAGCTGAAGGGTATTTAAAGGGGCTATGGAAAAGACAACTATACCCTCCGCTTAACATTTTATCCCCCATGACTCCACCAGCCCTAATTAACCCCACTTGATACAATTAAATTTAATTAAACACACAACCTTCATAATAAGTCAATCAAGCAACAAATTTATTTTTCATATCATTTTATTTTCCACTAGTTCGATAAATCACTAAATAATAATTCCATGCTAATATAATTAAAATAGTAAAAATAGGGGATGTTACAAGTAACATGCAAATACTCAACTAAACATTAATCCTCTCAATTTTCAGTCAAGTCTTCATAAGAAGTCGTTTGTCTCTCTGCAGTTGACAACCTCCATTGTTGCATCTGGCCAACATATTGCTTGTCCCAATCCTTTTCTATGTCAACCTTATTAATATTATAATGTGAAACTCTATGCCAGTGCACATAGAGTACATGTTGCCCAAGATCCATCAAATGTTGGACCTTCGCCAAACCCTAACTTAGACTAGACCGTATCCTTGAACGTCCATAGTAGATTTGTTTCATAGTAGTGTGGCTATCAGAGTTCTTAATTTTGAGTGCATCCCGGATGCGATTAGGCTTGATCAGATTTTTGGTCATACTAACCACTAGTTCCCTCTCTTATTGTATTAATCTAGAAGTGAACGAATGACTTTCATTATACGTATTTAATTCGTATTTATGAGTTCAACACATAACCCTCAAGATCCATCCTTCAAGCCTCTTAATAACTCGTTTTTTCAATCTAAACTTGCACCGGTATTTTCTACTTCTAATAGGATCCAATCCAGCGTACTTAAAGAATCCGCTTTTTCACACGTCAACTTGCAGTACTCTTTCCCTGTCTTTCGTCCGTCGCCAGATCTAGATATGACTATCACCATGTGCAGGGACTTTCCGAGAGCACGTATCCATGCCAAAAGCTCGGCACGAGTAAGAAATACCTGAATAGAAGTAATTAGTTCGTTATTAATATTTAAATGAAACTGAAATAAAAAATAAAATTTAGAATCTATACCTATTGATTGTAAATGAACTAGTATAGTCCACAATCAATGTGTCATCTGGGACACTATATGTTTGTGAAGTTGGAAAATTTTTCTCCATATTATACCACTAAACCTGTTAAAAATAGAGTAAAATTGGTAAAACATGTTTCTGCACAATCTATTACAAGTACGATATCTAAGTTTTGAACTGATTCTGTACTTTTGATACTTAGCTTACAAGCATTTTTTTTGACAAAAACAGACTTATCTCATTTCATTATAAATAATAGTCTCAATACAAGTTGGAATCAAATCAATAACATGGGAACAAGGATTAAATCTTGATGCTTTTGCTAAGTTATGAGCAGCAAGATTTGCTTGTCTCCAGACAAGGCTAACTTGAAAGCTTGGAAATCTAGATAGATAGTTTCTACAAGAAGACATTAACACACCAAACTTTGTGTCTGATTGAAGATTTGTCTTCAAACCATTTACTACTGGTAAACAATCCAGCTCTATGGTAATTGAAGACATGCCCAAATCTCCCAACCAAAGTAAAGCTTGCCAAAGTCCCATCGCTTCTGCTTCTTGTGGTGTTGGAGAGCCATTAAACCACATTGATTTGCCTTTGTAGAATGAGCCCGTGGAATCCCGAATACAAATCCCCAACCCATACTTGTTTTCACCCGCAAATAACGCCGCATCGACATTGCACTTGTAACTACCAACCGGTGGTTTAAGCCACTATTCAGTCCGTGGCTGCTTTGTAGAGAAATCAACATCAGTAGCTGCGTTTCTGTTTCGCACTAGTCCCCAATCAAACAACATATCCATCGCTTTGTTAACCACTTGCGTAATCGGTTGCATCACCCCCTCCCAAACCTTATCATTCCTTCTATGCCACAAAGCCCATACTACCAACGCAAATCGCTTCTTGCTGCTGTCCTCTAGCTGCCAAAACATCTTGGTGTAAACCTGCTGCCTCTGTAACACCCCCTTTTAATAACCTTACTATTTAATAAAATCAGAGTTTCTTTTTTTTTTGAACAACAATATAAGAGAGTGCTACATTTACTTCATAAAAATCAACATTTCAAAATTGTATAGTTCGGCTAAAAGCCACAAGATACATAGCACCATAAAAAAACGGTTCGGTTCGCATCAACTAAATACTGTCACTACCACAGCGGAAAAATATTAAGTTCGACAACAAATCCAATACATCACCAATAACAGTCTAACAGTATAATTAAAATAACACATAAACATAAGACGCCCCCCGGTGCTACGTATCAGAGCATGACACTCCCTACCAGACGAAGGCACAAGGGTAACCTTCACTCGCTAATACCTGCACGTTGCCGACATAAGAAGCAACATAAAAGCAGTAGGGTGGGTCTCTTTTCATAATTAATAACATATGGAATAAGCACTGCATAGGACAAGTAACTAGGCACACCGACTCGTAACAATGGCAGCAATCACATCAAAATTACAATATCCAAAACAACATTACAAAATGTATAGTTATGCATGAAAATGCAACCCAAACTCCACAGGCACATGCATGTCGGATCCGTCACCAAATATAATTAGGCCGAAGCCTCTGCTCACCAATTAAAATTAGGCCGAAGCCTCTGCTCACCGATAATGCACATGGTTCATGAGACGCCATGACAATGCACCACAACACCCACACAATTCACCAATTCACCATATGACTCACCAATAAACTCACCAAATAAAACTCACCGATTAAACTCACCAATAAAACTCACTAACAAAACTCACCAATAAAACTCCAAATAAATCAGTACCAATTTAATTAAACCGTTTTAGGACATTGACACGGAATAGGAGAAAGTGAATAAAAATTGCGATTAGACACCTTGAACAACTTCAGTCCAAAACCATCAGTAAAATAATCCATTTTTTCCTAAGACCAGCATATTTAAGAAGACACTGAAATAAGCTTCGAAACGCATTTTGAACCATCAAATTTGGATAACCGAGTCAAAAGTTATGATTGAAACAAAATCGGGAAAAAAACACTTAGACATTCTGAAACTGGCGCCCAGGCGCTGGGCGCCCAGGAGCAACACAGGACTGGCGCATAGGCGCTGGAACTGGCGCAGGGGAACACGGCGCCCAGGCACTAGGCGCCTAAGGCCAACACGCAAGAAAACTCATTTGACTTCGAAATTAATTTTGCACGAGCCAAATACTCAGAATATGGGAACCCAGCAAAAATTTTGGCAAAATGTGACACGCATCATTGGCGCCCATGGACTAGGCGCCTAAGGCCAGGACAGGGAACAACTCCTATGACTCCAAAAACTATTTTACACGAGCCATTTATTCAGTGTATGAGAACCCAAAAAGAATTTTGAGAAAATATGCAACAAAACAGTGGCGCCCTTGGCGCCCATGGACAGGGCGCCTAGCGCCAAAACAGGAACACAGTGAGACAGGCGCAGGAAAAACTGGCGCAGGGCGCCTAGCGCCCAGACACAGAACTGGCGCAGGAACACCCAAAAACTGGCGCAGAGCACACGGCGCCCATGCACTAGGCGCCTAGTGAAAACACGGAATACAACTCTTTTGGTGGCCAAAATCATTTTACACGAGCTATTTTATTTGGACATGAAAACCAAAAGCCAAAATTGGCAACTAGTTACAAAGTCCATGGAAATACCAGGCGCAGCACAGCCCTTGGCGCCCAGCAGCAGGGCGCCGGGGACAGAATTCCAGCAACACACACACACACCTAGGGCGCCTAAGGCTCCATCAATTTTTTGAGTTTCTCTCAACATAAAAATACCAAATTAAATTACCAATGCCAATTACTTATATGAACACTAGCCATCACATTTTCCACCAAACAATGGGCATGCACAATTCCTATTGTGTACAATTCAACACCAATCCAACATATCTTTGCACAATTAAAATTCAGCATAGCAACAACATCAAAACACACCAATCATTCATGGAAATCACCCTAGAACCTAATTCCTAGACAACACCTATCACATAAATTATTAAGAATGGAAAGAAGAACCCCCTAACCTTATGGAATTCGAATATGCTAGGCAAGGCTCCAAGGAATTGCAAGGCACCAACAAGCTTTCCCTTCCTCCTTGAGTGCTCCACGAATTTCCTCCCCTTTCCTCTTGCAAACCCTCGCCTCCTCTTCTCACTCTCTCTATTCGCTTCTTTTCTTTCTTTTGGATGGAATAAGTGAAATGAAAACTAACCCACAAGACCCCTAAGTGAGTCGAGTCCTATGACTAGCCAATGGGTCATGGGCCTACTTGTGGATCATTGGCCCCCATGCACACCACCTAATTCGTGACCACACCTCCTAAATAAATAAAATAAAATAAATTAAATTAAATTCTGATTTAGTTAATTAAATTAAATAAATATTGTAAGCCTTAAATAACTTAATTAAATAAATAATTAAATTATTTTGGGGCATTACAATCCTCCCCCACTTAGAATATTTCGTCCTCGAAATTACCTGAATCAAACAACTCCGGATATGCTTCCCGTATCTTACTCTCCAGCTCCCAAGTCATACTCTCACCAGCAGCTCCTAACCAAACCACTTTCACCAAAGGAATCTCCTTCCCTCTCAGAATCTTCACTTCTCTATCTTCAATTCGCACAGGCATAGTCTCCACAGTGAGATTATCCCGTACTTCTACTTCATCCATCTGAATCACATGAGACGGGTCCGGAACATACCTTCGAAGTTGTGACACGTGAAACACGTCATGCAAGTTCGAAAGATTAGGCGGCAAAGCCACCCTATAGGCAACACTTCCCACCCTCTCCGTAATCTGATACAGACCAATGAAACGGGGAGTTAACTTCTTTGATTTCAAGGCACGCCCAACACCAGTCACCGGAGTGACTCTCAGAAACACATGATCACCGGCCTGAAACTCTAAATCCTTCCTTCTCTTATCATGATAGCTCTTTTGTCGACTCTGCGACGCTTTCATCTTCTCACGGATTAATTTTACCTTCTCAGTTGTTTCTCGCACAATCTCAGGCCCCAACACTGCACTCTCTCCAAATTCATACCAACATAACGGAGTCCTACATCTCCGACCATACAACGCCTCAAACGGTGCCATTCCAATGCTAGAATGAAAACTGTTATTGTAGGTGAACTCAATCAATGGAAGATGAGAATCCCACGAACCTCCCTGCTCAAGAACACATGCCCTCAACAAGTCTTCTAACGACTGAATAGTCCTCTCCGTCTGACCATCTGTCTGCGGATGATAGGCGGAGCTCAACCTTAACTTAGAGCCCAAAGCTTCTTGCAAACTCTTCCAAAATTCAGAAGTGAATCTTGGATCTCTATCAGATACAATACTAAGCGGAACGCCATGCAACTTCGCAATTGTCTTGATGTAGATCTCTGCCAACTTTGGAACTGGATAAGTGATATTAATCGGTAAGAAGTGAGCAGACTTCGTCAACCTATCCACAACCACCCATATAGCATCAAATCCTCTCACGGTTCTAGGCAAACTAGTTACAAAGTCCATGGAAATGCTATCCCATTTCCATTCCGGAATCTCCAACGGCTGCATCAACCCCGCGGGTTTCTGATGCTCAATCTTAGACTTCTGACAAGTCAGACAAGAATACACAAACTGTGCCACATCCTTCTTCATACCAGGCCACCAGAACAACTTCTTCAAATCTTGGTACATTTTCGTAGCCCCTGGATGAATAATCAACTTGCTCCTATGGCTCTCCTCAAGAATCATTCTCTTCATCTCAACATCATCAGGAATGCAGATCCTATCCCTGAATCTCAATACACCTTGGGAATCTAACTTGAAATCCCCATTCACAGCTTGATCATTCACAACTAACAAGTCCACCAACTTTACATCTGACTTTTGGGCTTCTCGAATACTAACCAAAAATTCATTGTCAATCTTCAACATTCCCAATCTGACGCTCTGCGGTGACACTTCGCAAACTAGACTCATATCCCGGAACTGCTCACTTAGCTCTAATTCTTTCACCATCATAGCCGACATATGCAAGCTCTTCAGACTTAAAGCATCAGCCACGACATTAGCTTTGCCGGGGTGATAGTTCAAGCCGAAATCATAATCCTTTAGCAATTCTAACCAACGTCTCTGTCTCATATTCAGCTCCTTCTGATCGAACAAGTATTTCAGGCTCTTATGGTCACTAAACACTTCAAATCTAGTACCATACAGATAGTGCCTCCAAATCTTCAGCACAAATACAATCGCAGCCAGCTCCAAATCATGAGTAGGGTAATTCTTCTCATGTGTCCTCAACTGTCTAGACGCATAAGCTACTACCTTACCTTCTTGCATCAACACACCTCCCAAACCCATCTTGGAAGCATCACAATACACTACGAACGGTTGATCCGGAACAGGCAAGGTCAAAACGGGCGATGTTGTCAACCTCTTCTTCAACTCATTGAAGCTCTCCTCACAGCGAGCATCCCACACAAATGCTTTTCCCTTACACGTCAATTGAGTCAACGTTAGGGCTAACTTCGGGAAACCTTCAATAAACCTCCTGTAATAACCAGCTAACCCCAAGAAGCTTCTAATCTCTGTAACTGACTTCGGACTCTCCCATTGCAACACAGCATCAATCTTGGCTGGATCCACCGCTATACACTACAAGAATTTAAGTTATTACTGGCTAACTCAATCCCCCAGTAATGCTGAAATTCGGCCAGAAATTGCACATTACTGGCGGATTTAGTCCGCCAGTAATCAGCCAGAAAAACGGCCGCAGGTAATTGTTACTGGCGGAATTTCAGCCAGTAATGACTGGCGGATTTACTGGCCGAATTTCAGCCAGTAATTACTGGCTGAAATTCGGCCAGTAATGACTGGCGGATTTACTGGCGGAATTTCAGCCAGTAATTACTGGCTGAAATTCGGCCAGTAATTCCGCCAGTCATTACTGGCCGAATTTCAGCCAGTAAATCCTTCAGTAATTACTGGCTGAATATCAGCCACTAAACAACCAAATCCGCCAGTACTGTATTATATATTTATTTAAAAAAAATGTTTTTCAAATGGTTTTATATTTAAAATTTGTTGATTTAATTCGTTTTTTATTTAAATTTTTTAAAAATAATTTTTTAATTCATTTATTTAATTCAAAAAATAAAATAATTACTAAATATTTTTTTCTAAATGATAAAATTTTCATAAACTTCATGCAATAAAGTACTAATTAAAATATCCATTACAAAATATAAATAGAAATAGTCATTACAAATGCAAATTAAAATATCTAGTAAAAGTACTAGATATCATAGTAGGAGGGTCCAGAGGTGTTGTTGTTGTTGCTGTTGTTGTTGTTGCTGCTGGTGTTGTTGTTGTTGTTGTTGTTGTTGTTGTCATCATCCCGAAACCAAGCTAAAACAGGATCAATGTTGGTGTCTGTGTCGAACTGCTGTTGGGATTGCTGGAGTTGCTGTTGAGACTGTTGCTGCGGCTGAGGTCGAGGAAGCTGTTGAGACTGCATATGTGGTTGCTGGAATTGCTGTTGAGACTGTTGCTGCGGCTGAGAGTACGGCTGACAGTACGGCTGACCACATGTGCCCCGGAAGGAAGGCTGGCCGATTACACCCGGGTACGGCTGAAAAGCTCCGGCATAAGGCTGGGTATGTTGTGGTGCTGGAAAAAATGATGAAGATGATGACATTGATGGCCTCGGATATAAATACATAGTACCCATCAATTGATTCCAGCGCTCATCATTCAACCTCTGCTGCTCCCGCATCTGCTGCATTTCCTGATCATGTTTGTCTTGTCGCTCTTGCATCTGACGCTGTGTCTCGCTCAATTGTTGTGTCAATGACTGAATAGCGTCTAATTCTGACGGAGCATAAGAGCGACCAGTACTTCTTTCTGAAGAAGATGCTGGCCTCAGATTTGGAATAATTGAATCTTGGTAAGCAGCATGGCCAATACCACCAGCTCCTACTAACCGGCTACCTTTGGTTGGACCAACAAATTCCTTCCAAGCATTGAAAGCCGCTCGACTCTCCTCAATAGGATCAATGTCAGTGATGCCATTACTCTGCAGTGATGCCGCTCGAGCAGCCTGCCATTCAGAGAAGTTTTCCTGATAGGAATAACCAAGAAATGAAAATTTACCCCATTAATGTAGATATAGAATATAATATGATATATGATATATAATATAATAAAAACATTAATATATAATTAATAAACATTATATATTTACCTGAATATTCCTATGCCGGGCATCAGGATACTCGCTCGTCTCCTCTCGCATATGAATCTGGCAGTGTAACTCAACCAAAGTAGGTGGTCGACCAAGGATAAGTCACACGACGACGACCGCGTAAAGAAGTAGAAACCTTCTTCTTCCCTTTATCATTAGGTTGGTCATCATTACTTTCTGATCCTGATGATGTCATCACTGTGTGTGTGTGTGTGTGTATATATATATATATATATATATATATATATATATATATATATATATAATGAATCAAATAAATAATGATTAACATAAATGATGAATAACATACATGAAGAATAAATATTATTTCATACAAAAAGCGTCTTATATATTAATATTATCTAATTACAAATAAAATCATCTAATTAGAATCCCATTCTTTCTCAAAATCACCATCATCATCAGATGAGTGAATTCTTGATACACCGACATGGTCGACAACATCTTCATGATCTGTATCTTCTTCATCATCATTAACTTCATCACCCGTGTTTGGCTAATCACATAAACGGGTAATGGGTTCTACTTCAATCACTTCATTTACGTTGGACATTTCATCCATTTGATATGGCACGTCTTCCACTGTGTCATCATTTGTCTCAATGCGACCTCTTGGTTTTGTCTTAATTGCGACACACCAACCACGCCGATCAGTCCGTGTTGATGGATAAGAAACATAATAGACTTGTCTCACATTTTGTGCAATGACGAACAGATCATACGGTCGATATCTACTAGTCATTTTAATGTCCACTGTATTTGTCTTTGGATTAAACTTTGTTCCTCGAGCGGACGGGTCAAACCATTTACAATAAAAAACCACCACCTTTTGATTATAATCTAGATAAGGGTACGCAAGTTCATATATGTGTTCAACCACACCATAGAAATCATCTTCGCCTCTCCCGGTGTCACCCTTCATGCAAACTCCACTATTGACGGTTTCTCTGCCCTCTGTCCATTCCTTAGTGTGAAATTTGTATCCATTGACAAAGTATGTGTGCCATTCTTTAACACATCTTCGAGGACCGTCAGATAAGTTCCTCAAGTGTTGGTTAGTAGGAGTTGGCGGGAGGAAATACACACGTTCCTTAAACCACATTGGAAAATGTGCATGAATATGAGCAGAAGATTGCTCTTCCGCAACTTCTCCTGATGACAAAAACTCCCTATAATAACAAAATATTAATTGTTACACAACTGTGTACATTAATTTATTAACTAATTTAGATAGCTATATAGGTTGAGAAATACATACTCAATGAATGGTTGGACCTCAGTACAGTTTATCAATACATGAACATGGGCCGAGTTTAACTCTTCTTCTGTTAGCCAGTGAGTTGACTCCTTTCCAGACTGACGACCAGGTAGACAAAATACAGACAAAGCTAAACGATGTCTTGGACATTCAATTTCTGTTTCATTTCGACTACTTCTAGAAGCAAATTCATTCTTGAAGTAATAAGAGCAAAAATGAGTTGTTTCACGATGTAAGTAAGAAGAACATATCGATCCTTCAACTCTAGCTTTATTTTTAACTGATCTTTTTGAATCACCCATGAACCTAGATAGATAAAATGATATATGTTAATAACCCATCTAATAAAAATTTGATATATTCTTTCGATATATTAACTTACCTTTCAAACGGATACATCCATCTGTATTGGACAGGACCGCCAAGTTTAGCTTCATGTGCTAGATGAACAGGAAGATGCTCCATAGAATCAAAGAACCCAGGCGGAAAAATTCTCTCCAACTTGCATAAGATAAGTGGGATGTCTTGTTCCATTTTTGTAAGATCATTCGCTTTTAGCGTTGCAGAACACAAATTCTTAAAGTATTGACTTATTTTAATGAGCGGATTCAAAACATGTGTTGGCAACGAACTAAAGGCAATTGGAAGTAAGCACTCCATGAATACATGACAATCATGGCTCTTCATACCATGTAACTTCCCACTATCCACATCAGAACATCTTGCTAAATTGGAAGAATAACCATCTGGCATTTTCAACTCAGAAATCCACTGATAAACTGCTTTCGCTTGCTCTGTAGATAAAGTATAATTGGCTTTGGGTTTCAGTGTCCTACCGTTATCTTGGTCAACCAACAACAAATCCTTTCGCCTGCAGTAATGCTCTATGTCTTTCCTTGCCTTCTCATTGTCTTTCGTTTTACCTTTCACGTTCATAACAGTGTTAAATATGTTATCAAAGAAATTCTTTTCAATATGCATTACATCCAAATTGTGTCTCAATAGATTATCTTTCCAATATGGAAGTTCCCAAAAAATACTTTTTTTCGTCCAATTATGCCATACTCCATAACCATCTGGACGGGAAACAACACCCGCAACAACTTCCACATGAGGGATATCCATGACACTATTCCAAACTTCTTCTGATGTCAACCTACGAGGAGGTTCAGCTGTTTCAACTTTCCCCTTGATGAATCCATATTTTGACTTTCTAAAGGGATGATCACTGGGTAAAAACCTACGGTGCGAGTCAAACCATGTGGTTTTTCCTCCATATTTAAGAGTAAAAGTCTTTGTGTCAACCATGCAAATCGGACACGCCAACTTACCATGTGTCCCCCATCCAGACAACATTCCATAAGCAGGAAAGTCATTAATGGTCCACATCAAAGCTGCCCTCATGTTGAAATTTTTTCTACGTGCTGCATCATAAGTTAAAACGCCATTCCACAACCTTTTGAGGTCATCAATCAAAGGTTGCAAATATATGTCAATACCAGCCGTTGGACTACTTGGCCCTGGAATAATAGAATTTAAAAACATGTATGGTTTAGACATACACATTTCTGGAGGAAGGTTGTATGGGGTAACAATAACTGGCCAACAAGAATACGGTGATGCCGATGCTTGAATATAGGGTGTGAAACCATCAGAGCACAAACCAAGCCGAACATTGCGTGGATCACTGGCAAAATCTGGATGCACACGATCAAAATGCTTCCAAGCTTCACCATCAGATGGATGCCGTAACTCACCAGAATTATTTCTATTTTCATAGTGCCACGTCATTTTACCCGCAGTTTCCATTGAAGTAAACATCCTCTTCAGCCTTGGTATAATTGACAGATAGAACATTGCTTTCCTTGGCACTTGTTTGCCTTTGCTCGTCCCTTTTCTGCTGACACGATACCGTGGCTCTTGACAAACCTTGCATTGCAGCAACTCTCCATCATTTATGCCAAACTCATTATTATAATAGATCATGCAACCAGAAACACAACAATCAATTCTTATGGATTTCAAACCAAGTTTCGATACCAATCTTTTAGCATCATAATAACTCTGCGGCAAAAGTCCTCTGATTGGGGTTGCATCTAACATCATTTTAGTCATATATTCCATGCACAATTCCGCAACATTAAATTGAGACTTAAGACCCAACAACCGAACACACATTGATAATTTGGAGTCTTTAGATCCTTCAAATAATGGTTTATTTGTCTCGTTCAAAAACATATAAAACCTCTGAGCTTCCTCGTTTGGAACTTCGTCAGCATCATATTGTGGTTCTTCAAAATCCAAATTTACACCGACAGCATCAGATATCATTCCCTGAACAACATCAAGCAACTCATACCCTATAGTGTTTGGATTACTACTAGATGTGGCAACGACTGCGACTGGACTTGAAGTGTGACCTTCTACTTGAAAAGGAACATTGTCAACCGCAGGAACAGGAACTCCAGTTGCTACCTCGCCATGACGGGTCCATATCCAATAATTTGGCTTAAATCCATTATTGTACAAATCAAGTCGAACCTCACCTTCATTTTTTATAGATCGAAATACACATTTGAAGCAAGGACATCTAATTCCACCTTGTTGCTCAAATTCTTTTTGACGCTTAGCAAAAAGAACAAACTCTTCGACTCCTTCGACAAAACGTCTTTTCAACCCAGCTCTACCGGGATACATTCGATCATACATCCAACTACGATCCATTTTTTTTGCATCAATGTTCTTAATATATACTACAACATAGTAATATGTGTATTAGAACAATACACATTCGTATCCAAATTATAATAACTACTAACTATTATTTATTAATCTATAGTGATTCTAACTATTAAAATAAACAAAATAATTACAAATAACATAATTATTAAGAGTAAATATAACACAGATTTTATTTTCATAAGTACAACACAAAACAACACAATTTATACTATACTAAATAATATCTATGATACAAATATAATTAATATTATTTTAACAACACATTATTTTGATTTAATTCCTATTTTTGATAATAACATTTTATCTTGTCAAAAAAAGATAATAACATTTTATATCATTTTACATATTAAACAATTTTTATTTGAATTTATCTAATTTTATTTTATTTATTTTTAATAAATAATTATTAATTAAAAATAACACTATAATATCAGTATATTAAAAAAAACAGTATATTAGTTAATAATAATAATTATAACACATTTATATTTTTTTGTCATACTATAAAAGACTATAATAATAGTATATTATATTTTTTGGAAAAAAAATACTATATTATATTTATTTTAATCCGTAAATATTATAAACAGATTGTAAAAAAAAAACTCATTTTTTAATAATAAACATAAACAGATTTTAAAAACTAATTTTTTAATTATAAACACATTTTAAAAAAATACAAAAATATATTATTTTATAATATATCACAGTAATTCGTTTTTAATTAACAGATTTTAAAAAACTTACAACTATAAAAATTTAGTAAGAAATAACTTGATAACTAACCGGTAATGAAGAGAAGATTCTGGCTTGATGCTAATTCCGGTTTCTTTTGAGCAAATCTTCAACCAAACTTAAGCAAGCTAACAAATATGATATATCAGAAATATTAACAACTCAGCTTTTAAAACAAAACATTAACGAAAACAACCTAATATGAAATATATTTTTACAAACATACCTTCAACAAATCTGGAAACTTTCGTTTAGAACTTGGAGAGAAATGGTGTGAATGAATGAAAAAAATTTTAGACACATTTGAGAGAAATGGTGGAATGAATAAGAAATGAAATGGAGGTTTCAGATTTTATAATGGGAGCAAGAAGGAGAAGACGGAAGCAAGAAGGAGAAGATGCAGTTACTGGCGGAATTAAAGGCATTACTGGCGGATTATGTTACGAATTTTACTGGCGGAATTGTGGCGGAACGGGTGCATTACTGGCGGAATTGGGCAGCTGACAGACAAAGCATGTGACGCGACACTCACTTTGCATTTACTGGCGGAATTAAGCATGTTACTGGCGGATCCCATTACTGGCCATTTTTAATGGTCAATGCACAGCTTTTGAGGGTATGTTACTGGCTGAAATTCCGCCAGTAAATGCATTTACTGACGCATATGTTACTGGCGGAAATTTCCTGTTACTGGCTGAACTACGTTACTGGCGGAACATGCGTGTTACTGGCGGAACTGCATTACTGGCCATTTTTGACAGTCAATGCGCAGCTTTTGAGGGTATTTTCTGACTGAAATTTCCGCCAGTAAATGCAATTACTGGCGGATATAATTATTTATAAAATTATTTTAGTTTTTCTGTTAATTTCTGCCAGAAATTCCTACTCAATCCGCCAGTAAATATACTGGCTGTTTAAATTCGACAGAAATGTTATGGAATCCGCCAGAAACTTACTGGAAGACTCAATCCGCCAGAAATCGCATAATTCCACCAGAAAACTTACTGGCTGACTGATTCCGCCAGAAATGTCTAGCCAGTAATGCAAGTAATTCTTGTAGTGATACCGTTACCAGAGATAACATGACCAAGGAAACCCACCTCATTCAGCCAGAACTCACACTTAGACAACTTCGCATACAATTTCTTTTCTTTCAACACTTCTAACACTAATCTCAAATGTTCTGCGTGCTCCACTTCCGTCTTAGAATACACCAGAATGTCGTCAATAAACACAACTACAAACCGATCGAAATAACTATGGAAGGTACGATTCATGTACTCCATGAATACTCCTGGAGCGTTGGTAACACCAAACGGCATCACAGAATACTCATAGTGCCAATATCTCGTTCTGAAAGCTGTCTTCTGAATGTCTTCATCCTTTACCTTGATCTGGTGATAACCCGACCTCAAATCGATTTTGCTAAACACTTTAGCACCTACCAACTGGTCCATCAAATCATCAATTCTCGGGAGCGGATACCTGTTTTTTATTGTCACCTTGTTCAATTGCCTATAATCGACACAAAGTCTTATACTCCCATCCTTCTTTTTCACCAACAATACCGGAGCACCCCACGGTGACACACTTGGCCTTACAAATTTCTTCTCAAGTAGATCTTCTAGTTGCTTTTTCAATTCAGACAACTCTGAGGCTGACATCCGGTACGGTGCCATAGACACAAGCCTAGTACCAGGTATAAGATCAATAGCAAACTCAACCTCCCTCTCTGGCGGAACACTTGGAATTTCATCCGGGAACACTTCAGGAAAGTCACACACTACTTGTACCCCTTCAATGATCGCCTGATTCTCAGCAGACAATGACGCCATCAAAGCAAACAGATGAACTCCCTCTTTCATTACCTTATGCAATTGACCAGCAGGCAACAAAACGGATTCTTCTTCTTCGGGAGGAAGGAAACTCACAGATTTACGAAAACAATTAATATGCACATGGTTAACTACTAACCAGTCCATACCAAGGATGACATCCAACCCTCCCAACGGCAAACAAATAAGGTCAACAAGGAAATCTCTGCCGAAGATTGACATAGGGCACTTAGCACACACAAGAGAGGTAGTTACTGAACCCTTAGCTGGAGTGTCAATAACCATCTCCCTCATCAAAGTTATCTCCTCATTAGCAGTTTCTAACCTCTGTCTGACCTCCATCCACCAATCATCAGCTTCTTCTGCCAGCGTATGGGTACCATACCTGACCTTCTGCGCATCATTACAATCCATGACACGAAATATCCTTTCAATCTCTTTCAGCCATGCTAGAGCACCATCCGGATTATACTTGCCCTTAAAGACGGGTGGATTCTCCCTCTGGAACGTGGCTAAACTGCGAGTCCCAGCATTTTCAGCACCATTTTGCTGGTTCCCAACAGCCTGAGCCATAGCCTGCAGAGCAGCAGCAAGAGCAGCATCGTTTCTCCCAGCCATTTCAAAATATCACTGCAGCACAAACAGAAATTTAGAACTAATCTAACAATTCCTATTTGCCATAAGACACTATGACAGGACGACTTGGCCGGACAGACCGAACTGCTCTGATACCACTAATGTAACACCCCCTTTTAATAACCTTACTATTTAATAAAATCAGAGTTTCTTTTTTTTTTTTGAACAACAATATAAGAGAGTGCTACATTTACTTCATAAAAATCAACACTTCAAAATCGTATAGTTCGGCTAAAAGCCACAAGATACATAGCACCATAAAAAAACGGTTCGGTTCGCATCAACTAAATACAGTCACTACCACAGCGGAAAAATATTAAGTTCGACAACAAATCCAATACATCACCAATAACAGTCTAACAGTATAATTACAATAGCACATAAACATAAGACGCCCCCCGGTGCTACGTATCAGAGCATGACACTCCCTACCAGACGAAGGCATAAGGGTAACCTTCACTTGCTAATACCTGCACGTTGCCGACATAAGAAGCAACATAAAAGCAGTAGGGTGAGTCTCTTTTCATAATTAATAACATATGGAATAAGCACTGCATAGGACAAGTAACTAGGCACACCGATTCGTAACAATGGCAGCAATCACATCAAAATTACAATATCCAAAACAACATTACAAAATGTATAGTTATGCATGAAAATGCAACCCAAACTCCACGGGCACATGCATGTCGGATCCGTCACCAAATATAATTAGGCCGAAGCCTCTACTCACCAATTAAAATTAGGCCGAAGCCTCTGCTCACCGATAATGCACATGGTTCATGAGACGCCATGACAATGCACCACAACACCCACACAATTCACCAATTCACCATATAACTCACCAACAAACTCACCAAATAAAACTCACCAATAAAACTCACTAACAAAACTCACCAATAAAACTCCAAATAAATCAGTACCAATTTAATTAAACTGTTTTAGGACATTGACACGGAATAGGAGAAAGTGAATAAAAATTGCGATTAGACACTTTGAACAACTTCAGTCCAAAACCATCAGGAAAATAATCCATTTTTGCATAAGACCAGAATATTTAAGAAGACACTGAAATAAGCTTCGAAACGCATTTTGAACCGTCAAATTTGGATAACCGAGTCAAAAGTTATGATTGAAACAAAATCGAAAAAAAAACACTTAGACATTCTGAAACTGGCGCCCAGGCACTGGGCGCCCAGGAGCAACACAGGACTGGCGCATAGGCGCTGGAACTGGCGCAGGGGAACACGGCGCCCAGGCACTAGGCGCCTAAGGCCAACACGCAAGAAAACTCATTTGACTTCGAAATTAATTTTGCACGAGTCAAATACTCAGAATATGGGAACCCAGCAAAAATTTTGGCAAAATGTGACACGCATCATTGGCGCCCATGGACTAGGCGCCTAAGGCCAGGACAGGGAACAACTCCTATGACTCCAAAAATTATTTTACACGAGCCATTTATTCAGTGTATGAGAACCCAAAAAGAATTTTGAGAAAATATGCAACACAACAGTGGCGCCCTTGGCGCCCATGGACAAGGCGCCTAGCGCCAAAACAGGAACACAGTGAGACAGGCGCAGGAAAAACTGGCGCAGGGCGCCTAGCGCCCAGACACAAAACTGGCGCAGGAACACCCAAAAACTGGCGCAGAGCACACGGCGCCCATGCACTAGGCGCCTAGTGAAAACACGGAATACAACTCTTTTGGTGGCCAAAATCATTTTACACGAGCTATTTTATTTGGACATGAAAACCAAAAGCCAAAATTGGCAAAACAACCACCAGAAAATTGGGGCCCTTGGCGCCCATGGCACAAGGCTCCTAGCGCCTGGGACAGCAACAGACACAACAGGCGCAGCACAGCCCTTGGCGCCCAGCAGCAGGGCGCCTGGGACAGAATTCCAGCAACACACACACACACACACCTAGGGCGCCTAAGGCTCCATCAATTTTTGAGTTTCTCTCAACATAAAAATACCAAATTAAATTCCAATGCCAATTACTTATATGAACACTAGCCATCACATTTTCCACCAAAAATTCATTCAATCATAACACCAAACAATGGGCATGCACAATTCCTATTGTGTACAATTCAACACCAATCCTACATATCTTTGCACAATTAAAATTCAGCATAGCAACAACATCAAAACACACCAATCATTCATGGAAATCACCCTAGAACCTAATTCCTAGACAACACCTATCACATAAATTATTAAGAATGGAAAGAAGAACCCCCTAACCTTATGGAATTCGAATATGCTAGGCAAGGCTCCAAGGAATTGCAAGGCACCAACAAGCTTTCCCTTCCTCCTTGAGTGCTCCACGAATTTCCTCCCCTTTCCTCTTGCAAACCCTCGCCTCCTCTTCTCACTCTCTCTATTCGCTTCTTTTCTTTCTTTTGGATGGAATAAGTGAAATGAAAACTAACCCACAAGACCCCTAAGTGAGTCGAGTCCTATGACTAGCCAATGGGTCATGGGCCTACTTGTGGATCATGGGCCCCCATGCACACCACCTAATTCGTGACCACACCTCCTAAATAAATAAAATAAATTAAATTAAATTAAATTCTGAATTAGTTAATTAAATTAAATAAATATTGTAAGCCTTAAATAACTTAATTAAATAAATAATTAAATTATTTTGGGGCATTACAGCCTCCCACACCCTTTCCGCGTGTTCACAATCGAAAAAAGTATGCCATTGATTTTCCGGATTCCCTTCACACATCGGGCAACAATTTTCACACATTACATGCCTCCTAAGCAAATTACTTCTGGTTGGTAACACACCCCTCACTGCACGCCATAACAACAATTTAATTTTCAGTGGAATCCGCAGCTTCCATAAACTCATCCAGTCATTTTATTGTTCCATAACTTAGTACCGAAGTTACCGTGGATTTTTGACAATTTATTGTCTTATTTTAATTGTTATGAGTATTTCTTAAAAATTATGAAATACAAGATGGTGATGGAAAATAAATCATTTGATGCCCCGCGATCAAGATAAGAAACATGTCTTTAATTTTTGATCAAAAAAGGTTATTTCTAGATAATAAGAAAAAGTTGATTTTGAATTCTACTAAAACATTTTTGACAATGAATTTGAATAGAATTTACTTTAGTGTCAGGTTGGGTCAACATAAACTCCGACCAGGCTTGCCCAGTATCGGCTTGGGCTTTATCAGGATGGGTCAACAAATCCTATTGTAAAAATTAGTTTAAATTTAGGACTATGCTTCTTCCACTTCTACCCTACTCCCAAATATAAAAAATTCCAAAATTATCGTCATGTGGTAAACACATGGAAACCCATGCAGCTGAGTTTTGTACAGGTACGTTACTACAATACCGAACAAGTACGATACTTTGGTACCGAGTTAAGGAAATGTGGGGTATGTATTGTACATTAGTGTCGAACCTGTTTGGTACTAAAGTACCAATTGTGTTGCGACGGGTGTGTGACATGTTTATTCACATCCGGTACCAAAGTACCGAACCAGTTCGGTACTAATGTACCATACCCCCACTGATACTGATAAGACAGATTGCTCAACAATAGTTTCTGTTTAGGCCTAAATATTCAATTAAAATATTATGTTATTAGTAATCAAACTTAGTATTCAATTAAAAACGTGGTAAATATTCAAAACATAACTGTAATTACGTGGGAAATGTGTCGTTTGAATACAAATTCAAATACAAATCCAACAGAATATTCAACTAAACATTAATCCTATGAATCTTTAGTTAAGTCTACATGAGTAGGGGTTTTATCTCTATTAGCAACGACATCCACTGTTGCATGTGATCTGTAAATTGTGTGTCTCAATCCTTTGTTATGTCTGCCCTGTTAATCTTCCATATCGCATTGGCTGGGGGCATTGGACTTCCATTCCGGACCATAAATACCTTACAAGGATAACATAAATATTATTTTAACAAAGCTTTCACAATATATAAATGAATTATAATTTGTTGTTCACATACTTGTACAAAGTGCCTGCTTGTATAACATATGTTGAACACATGAGCACTTTTGGATGGTGCAATATGAAAGGGGAAACTTGTGAAAGACCCATTAATTAACAGACCAACAAGTCAGTATGACCTTGTATCTCTTAGTGATTAGATAACCTATATTTAGTACAGTCATCTAGTTATCCGGTCCATTCTTGTGTGTCTGCATCAACAATTTTATCTGAACAGTGACTTTTCCAATACATCTTAGTGTAGAAGTCATTCTATTGCCTAAGCTCGTCCAACAGGTCATGTCTAAAAGTAAGCCAAGCATCCTGACCCCTACCAGGTAGTGTAACAATGCACCAAAATCCACAGTTACTATCAGGTTTTACATTAACTATATCTTCAATTTAAGGATGAATTATCTCGGGCGTACCGCTACTGTATTTACAGTAGTAATCCGTACGAGTAATAATAGGAGTCAGAGTAGTGGCAGGAGTTGGAGTGGGTGTTGGCTTATTTGGTAGTAGTGGGGTAGGAATAGTAGTTGAAGCTTCAGCTTCAGTTCGCTTTTTGCGTGGTGGTTGAGTAGGAGTGAAACTTCTAATTTGAGTTGGAGTTGGTTTTCTGGGTAGTGGTAGGGTGCCAATGGAACTTCTATTTTGGGTTGGAGATGAGGTCTTTAATACTGATGGGGTAGGTCATTTACGAGACTGAGCAACAGATGTGCTAACTTCTTCTGAGTCAGAAATGTCATCTACATGTTCCCTGTATGACTTGCTCGCATTGTTGAGAACTCAACCTTCATTTTCTTGCCCTTTTTAGATGCTCCTTTTGTGTGGACCTTATCCAGAGGTGGACACATGGAAGTAGTGTTTGGGAATTCCAACTCACGTACTTTCGCCTTCAACATCACTCTACCAGCATGATCAGCCGTACCATACCTTCGTTTCAATGCTTCAAATTCAATCTTCATACTCAACTCATCATTTGGGGTCCCGGATTCTTTCCCCTCTAGGTGTATTTTGAAATTCAGTATCTTCCAGTGATGATGAATCGTGGCCAACAGAATCGGGGTGTAATCCATCATGTACCTACAAAATAAGTATGATTTGTTTTAGAACAATAAAATTTAAAAGGTGACAACACTTAATAACAAAACTTAATGGGGTCAAATATAGAGTATATACCTAGTAAGCTCACACACACACACATGGTAGACCGTGTGTGGTTCTGATCATGCATCCACGTGCAGATGCATCAATACCAGTCGTGTTACACTACTTCAACTCTTTGACTATATAGTCTATAGCGTTGGCATCCACCAAACCCTCAAGGTTATCATATATTTTCTTTAAGTGATCAAATTTCACTCTGCTGAGGCTATGCTCGAAAGTCATCTTAAGGTCAGTATGTTGTAGGCTAAGCATGCTACATATCAAATCCCAACACTGACACAAGTCTCCCTTACAATCGTTGAATAGTGTCTTTAACGATGAATGTGCAGACTAAACTGTGTTGGTGGTAACAATCCATGGCAAATCATCCTGTCTCCTAAATAGACCCCTCAGTTTTTCCAAAACCCACACAAAGTTATCCAATTTCTCGCCCTCGACATAAGCCAATGCATCACAGAAATTCCTCTCCGTTGAGATTACACCGACAATCTCAACCAATGGATACCTATACTAGTTGGTCTTATAAGTGGAATCAATCAACAATACAATGGGGAAAGTATTTAGAATCTCAATGGAGTTCGAGTGTGCCCAAAAGACATCTTTAACAATAGAAGTGACATGTGCAACTCTATGCAAATACATATACTGATCACGTTCCAAAAGATTCATCAATTGTTGGAACTCATTCCTACCGTGACGTAGACTCAACTGTTTCCTTGTACGGCACTTGTATATTTGTTTGAGAGTAGTGTGGCTTTCTTTAGGCTTCATAGCTTTGATTTCATCAAGGATGTGATTAGGCGGGATCAAATTCCTAGACATTATTGCCACTACTTCATTCTCTTCGGACGTTAATCTAGAAATGTACTGATGACCTTCTCCGTACAACATTAATGTGTGGTTATGTGCTCCACACATAACCCTCAATATCCATCCTCCATGTTTCTGAATAAACTTGCAGCAGCATTTTCTAGTCCCAATAGGAACTATTTCAGCGTTCTTGTACTTTCTGGCTTTCTCACACACCAATATGCACTATTGTTTCCGTGTCCTCCCTCCGTTTTCGGATCTAGATATCACAATCACCACCCAAGGGACTTCCCGACAAAACGTACCAATCCCAACAGCTCATCGTGAGTAGCAAATAACTGAAAAAAATAACAGTCAGTTAGTTACTAATAATTTAGGAACACTAAACAAAAAAAAGATAAACTTAACGGTACCTGTTTAGTTATGAACGCACTAGTATGGTCCACCAACCAATGCGTCGTCTGGGATGCCATCTCCTCCTGAGGTTGTACCTTTTTCTTCCATTTTATACTCCTAAATCTGTAGAAAAATAGGAAACAGATGTTAAAAAATAGTTTCTGCACATTTTAATAAACTGATAAGGTACAATATTATAGTGTCGAACAAGTTCAGTACTATGACACCAGACGTGTATTTTATATAGGTATGGTATCATAGTACCGAACCGATTCGGTACTATAATACTGTGGCTCAATACTTACAAAACACCCCCTTTTACATATTTTTAAAGGTATGACGATAATCTTCCGAAACGTTCAGGTACAATAGTACCGAACCAAGCGCGTACCAAGGAAAAAAATAATAGATACACAGTTTCTGCGTGAGAAAAGGAAGAGTGTAGGTAGAGATGATACCTTAATAAGGTTGCCAATGTGGGGAAGATTACTTGAATATGAATGAAGTGGGGTGAGAAGAATAGGGTTTCGAGTGGAGAGAGGGGAGGTGTGGGTTTAGGGAGGAGTGTCTAGGAGATGGAGGGGAAGAAGAAGGCTAAAGGATAGGGGTAATTTGGTATTTTCATAAGGTAAGGGAGAGTGTGTTTTGTAGGCGAGTTGGACCATGGTGCAAATTTATCAACCTAAGCACTATATTTTTTAGGCATTTATGACAGTTCCATTCTGCGACTCTACGTACTTACAATATGAGATGTCTAGGAAATAACGAAAAGTTGTCACCAATAACATAACTCAAAACACAAACCATAATGATGTTTTTTTTGTGTGATACAAAAGGGGAAAAACCCCAGAGAGAAACCAAGAGAAAAACTAGCCTACACTAGTAGACTGCACACCTTCAGCATCCACACGCAGGAGCGAGAGAACTTGGGGTGGTGCATCCACATGAGTGATAAATCGAGAACGGAGGTTCAACCCGTCCCTAGCAAGAGGATCAGCCTAATTTGCACTCAGTGGTGTCATATTCTTTGTGAAGCTAATTGTGTGGATGTGGAAGAACAATGGTCCTAAATTTAACAACCTAAGCCCTATATTTTTTAGGCGTTTTGACAGTTCCATTCTGCGACTCTACGTACTTACAATATGAGATATCTAGGAAATAACTAAAAGTTGTCACCAATAATATAACTCAAAACACAAACCATAATGTTTTTTTTGTGTGAAATCCAAAAGGACAAAACCCCAAGGAGAAGCCAAGAGAAAAACTAGACTACACAAGTAGACTGCACGCCTTCATCATCCACACGCAGGAGTGAGAGAACATGGTGAGGTGCATCCACATGAGTGATAAATTGAGAACGGAGGTCCAACCCGTCCATAGCAAGACGATCATCCACACAATTAGCTTCATGGGGAATATGACACCCCCGGGTGCAAATTAAATCCTTCGTGAGATTCCTGATATCCTCTAGAATAGAGTAAAAACCACGAGAGTTGAGATGGGACCTTGATGCAAGTCAATTGCCATCGCAGAATTCGATTCCAGCACCAGGCGACACAGATTGTGTTACATCGCAAACGGAATACTAGTGAGAATCACTCTAAGCTCCACTTCAAGGACGTTACACGGGTCAATGTTCGATGTGAAGCCAACCAAAATGAACCCTTATGATCACAGATAACACCACCGCACCCAACAGATATCTCGAAGTCATGGATCACCGCGTCGCTGCAAAGCGAGATAAAACCTTCAGGAGGAGGCATCCAGACGTAGGGGAAGCCCGGGGGTCAAAAAGAAACGCCATCACTAAGAAACAGAGGATTTGATTCTACTCAAAATAATCTTAACAAAAAACAATTGTTGTTTAAAAACCGTGTTGTTGTCAGCTTACCAGATCTGATAGAGACTAGTACAAAAACAACGCTCCAATTCTGATGGTCATGAATGTGCAAGCTCGGAGTCAAGTTCTTCAAAACCCAGTCAGTCCACGGAGGCTCGAAGAAGGTGTTTTGAATAGAAGATTGGAGCCACCCCCAAAGGATTCCAAACCCGTAATTGACTGGTGAAAATGTACGGGGATGAGATTAGAAAAACGCGACCCATCCCATCTATCCTCGTAAGGTCACAGAGAGAAGAGGACCGTGATTGGGAACCCAAGCGTCTTCCCAAAAATGAGAGGTTTCACCGTTGCCAAGCCGCCATCTAATGTTGCGATGGAAGGATGTCCAAGTTTGAGTAATGTCAGACCAAAAATTAGACCCACGACATTTGGTTTTATTTCGGAGGAAACCAGTAGGGCCACATTGGTACTTTCCCCTAATAATTTTACTCCATAGAGAACAATCATTTGAGCATAAATTCCACGATGCGTTCATCTTAAATTCTGCATTAATATTCCTCATGTTGCGAAGGCCAAGACCTCCATTCTCTTTAGGTTCACAAATATGATCCCATCTAACGTGGTGAAGTTTCCAGTGCCATTTTCACTCCACCAATTGAAAGAGCGGCATATTTAGGAAGACTAACCCTACCTGCTAAGGATATAGTTTTGGCCTTCCAGGTGCTGAGACGTTGGTTGACTTTGTAAATGATGAATCTATAAGTGTTCTTTGTAAGTCTTTGATGGAGGATCGGCATACCCAAGTATTTTCTCAGATCATTGGTCATTTGAAAAACGAGCTCATCCCGAATGTTCCATCTAGTTTAACGGTTCACATTTCAAGAGAAAAAGATCATAGTTTTGTCTAAGCTGACTTTCTGGCCAGAGCACGCACAAAAGGTCTGGAGAATATGCTTAATCAATTGCGCCTGGTCCATAGCGGCCTCTGTAAAGAGCAAGATATCATCAACAAACGCGAGATGAGAAATAGGAACACACCTTTTGGTTAGAAGAGTAGGCCCCCACTCTTTGTCTCTAATCATTGCATTTATGAGCTGGAAAATCCTCTCAATGCACATCTTGAACAAGTAGAGGGAGATCGGGCCTCCCTGGCGAAAACCCCGAGAAGGAGTGAACTCCTCCAGTGCTTCTCCATTCCAAAGGAGCTTCATCTTCACCAATAAGATACAACCCCAAATCATGGTGCAAATATTAGTAGGAAGGCCAATGTCTTCATGAGTTTCTTTAATAAACTCCCATTGGAGTCTATCGTAAGCCTTCTCCAGATCAATTTTTGTAGCCATCCAGCCCTTTTCCCCCTTACTATTGAGCATAGAGTGAAAGATTACCAACACAACAATAATGTTATCTTGACTTTGTCGTTTAGGAAATAAAGGGGCTTTGCTCGGGTCCTATAATTTTACCAAGGATGTTGTGACTCCTAACAGAAACCATCTTGGTAATAGTGTTTTAGGACACGTTGCAAAGCCCAATAGACCTAAATTGTTTCATAGTAGAAACCATGGTTGTTAAACTCTCGAGTCAACTCTTACGAGTTTACGAGTCTATGAGTCTAGATTACAAAAATGAGTCAACTAGCAGGTAAACTCTTTTTTTCGTAAACTCGTATGAGTTTAAGTAAACTCTGATAGAAAAGGTAAACTCTCGATTTTACCGCGAGTTTACGAATCTACAATTTTACATTTGATTATGCCTTAAATGTAATTATTGGTCAATATCGGTAGCTACTTAGGTTGAATTACCTATTTTCTTTAGTATTTATTGGACTTATAAAGTTACTTTTACATTTTCAATACTATTTTTATTTTGTTTTATTCAACTACCCAATAAAGTATCTAACTAAACATTATGAGTGTTGGGTCAAATTAGCTCTTGTTTTTTGAATTTTTTCATTTTAAGAACTTGTGTTTTTATGAATTTATTTATGTATGACTTAGTCATTAATGTAGTATGATCTTATCTAGTAATAATGCACTAACACACTTTAATATCATGGTTTGCTACTTTGATTTGTTGTGGAGTTGAAATGTTGAATTATTATTGTGATAACCTATATTATATCATGTATATATGCCATTTATAGGTTTATTTGATAGAGGTAGACTCTTACGAGTTTACGAGTCGAGTCTACCTATGCTCCACAAGTTTACCTAGACTCTCGAGTTTGACAACCTTGGTAGAAACCATATAAAATTTTGGAATAAGAGTAATAAATGTGTCATTTATACTCCTAACTTTTGTAGGGTTGGAGATGATGTCAAGAATAAGATTACAAAAATAACAGCCTATACGAGGCCATTGGTTATGTTAGAAAATAACTTGGAAGCCATCGAGGCTAGGGGCTTTGAAGGCACCAATACTCTTGACTGTATACACATTTTCCTCCTCCGTGAAGCTTTCGCCTAGCATTGCAAGATCCATAGTGTCCAATGGAGGGAAAGAACCCTGCAAAGGAAAGCAGTCCAAGGGCTCATTAGAAGAAAAGAGGTTTTTAGTAGCCAAGCATTCAACCTCATCCGGATTATCATTCCAAATTCCCTAATCATTTAGAAGTGAAGAAATGTGATTCTTTCTTCTATGAACCATAGCACCCCATGAAATATTTAATGTTTCTATCTCCAAGTTCCAACCATTTGGCCCTAGACTTTTGGAACTGCAAAATTTCTTCAAGGAGCAGAACTTCTTCATAGGCTAACAAAGCCTCAAGCTAAGCCTCTCGCAAGTGGCCATTGCGCTCGTTCAACATTTTACGGTCGAATTTTGTTAAGGATCGAAGCAAGGCATATTTCCTTTCCCTAATGTTACCAAAAACGAAATTCTTCCATTCCTTAAGAGCCACTTGCGTTGAAAGCAAATTACTCCTGAGTCACTTCGAAGTGAAATGGACGCCTATACTTGTTAGACCTAAGGGGTCTCTTAAACTGGATGTTGAGAGGTTTGCGGTCCGATTTGATGAAAGGAAAATGAACATTTTTAACTTCACTAAAGCGAAGCCACCAAGGAAGGTTTATAAGCAAGCAATAAAGGCGTTTTCGAGTATCTTCTCACTAGTGTAAAATCAGGAAAAGAATTATACCCTTAAAGTTGGGCGCTCAAATGTCCGACTTAAAACATACACGCGGTGGCAAACTTGTAATAAAGATAAAATAAATTATATGGCGTGCATCTTTTGAAGTCAGGCATAAAAAAGGCCGACTTAAAAAGTTAAAACTTTTAAAACCAATTAGCGAAACCAACCCCTGCGCTCTCTACCTCAGATCCCAACCTCGCTCCTCGCCCTTCCTTTTCATCCTGGACTCTTGCTATCTGGGAGAATTCCTTTCTTTTTCCTTTCTTCCTCAATTTTTTCCTTTCTTGCTTCGTTTTTTCCTTTCTCATCCCTTTTCCTACCACTCTCCCAAATCGGTTCCTCTAACCTAACCTCCAAATCATTGCTCTCCCAAATCAGGTCCTCTAACCTAGCCCCAAATCGCTGCTCTCCCAAATCAGTTCCTCTCCAATCTAAGGGTCTCTCTCCCAAATCAGTTCCAAATTTTCGCCACAAGCCCAAGCTCGTGTTCATCGCAGAACACTGCACATCCAATCACGCCTTTCCGTCTTTCTTTTTTCTCAGGTGATTTTATTTATTTCTCCATCATTAGGTTATCATTGATTCCATTGATTTTGATTTCTTTCTCCATTATTAGGTTTTGATTTCTGAAACATGCAACTGATTTTGTTCTCCACTGATTTCCAAATCGCTCTCTTAAATCTTTTATGTGTCACTGTCTATTTGATCCTTCTCTTTAATTTCCTTTGCTTCTTAATTTTTTGTTGTTTTTCTATCTGTAATCTATTGCTCTTCATTGATATAAGTATTTTTTCTTTCATTTTTTGTTTTTCTATCTGTAATCTTTGCCTCTTTCATTTGTTGTTGCTGGTGGTTCTTAGTCATTTCTCAAGGGCAGAATTTTGACATAAAGGCGAAACTTTTGTTGCCAACTCTACCGTGCCCATGACAAGAATGTATTTCTCTATTGTTGTCTATCATCGATTGATCTTCGTTTTTTAATTTCTGATGCTCCATATTCATTTTGATTCTTGCTTGCAATGTTCTGTCCTGGTTTATCCTTAAGATTTTGACTCTGATTGTTGTTATTAATCTCTATTGTGGTCTTTTGTTTTGAACAAAACCAGGGACTCCTAGAAAGTGACTTCAAAGAATTATGGTTAGCCAAGAATGATAGGATTCTAGATTGCTTGCTTTCTGAATCATCTTCCATTATCTGCCTCCAGGTAGAAATTCTTCTCCTTTGTTCCTTACATATGATATTATTTGATTTACATATTATATTGCTATTGCTATTGGAATCACATGTCCTTACAGTGTCACCTTCATGTTCTATCTAATGCAATGACTGGAACAGAAGCAATTTTCAATTGTCTCAATGTTTTAAGAACCCAAACCAAATCGATTGGTTCAACTGGTTGAATCAGGTAATGGTCATGTCCTAGGTTCGGTTATTTGGGGGTTTAAGCATTTTAAAGTGATTGAACTATGACCCGAGGTCTTTCTGGATTTGATTTTTGGTCTGTTCTCAAAAAATGATTTGTGTAACCCACATTTTCACTTGATGGTTTCCTACAGGTGTAGCTGATATCATTGGTAGAAGATATGGGTCTATAAAGATTCCTTACAACCAGAACAAGAGTTGGGCTAGTAGCATATCCATGGATTCTTGCTTTCAATTGGGTATGTTCCTAACTCATCCAATTTTTCAATTGAAACTCTTATTTTTACTCATTTGAAAATTGACTTCATCATCAGCTCTAATAATTTTATTTCTATCTTTATGGCAGGATATAAACAAAAAATTAAGATGTGAAAAGATATTGTTTTAAAGAGATTTTGAGTCACACTGAAACTTTTTGATATTATTGCATGTAGGATGCTCTACTATTGTTCAGTTCTAGGGAACATGCACTTAGTTCATAGTATTTATCCATTCTTTCCGTATATGAGTTAGGTTCCTCTTGTATATAAGCTGATATCTCTATTGTAAATACACACTTTGAGATTATTAGATGAGTTTTTTGTAGTGTTGTTGATTGAGATATCTCTACTGTAAATACACGCCACATTTTTTATAGTATTGTTAGTTGAGTTTTATTGTAGTTGGAATGGTAAATATATAATTGTTGTAGTTTGAATGGTAGATATATAATTGTTAATTCATGCTCGTGTAATGTCTGTTAAAGTCGTGTACAAATAAATGCACCAAGTGAAGAACAGGTCAGTAATTTTATAAGTCTGTTCCAGTAGCCAAGTTAAGAAAAGAATCTGTTTCCCTCCTTTTGGTATTAGAGATAAGCATAAGAGTTGCTTAAGTATTTGCTTTGTTATCTCCGTAGGATGATAGCAATAACATTGAATTGGATGTAGCAAAATCTGTGATAGAACCCAAAATAGGATAGGATAAAAGTGAATAGTATTGCAACTAGTTAGAGGGTTAGGCTGAGGTATAAAAAAAGAGGGAGAGATTAGAGGGAGGATATCTTGTTATTTGAGAAAAGAAGAAGCAATTTGCTAATAATTAATAGAATTGGGTTTAAAAGTTGGATCAGAAATTAAAAAAGGAATGACTTTCATTAAGAATGCGACCAGGCAATTTTTTTTAAAATAAATAAACACTTTTAAAGTCGGGCATTCTTTTAATCCGACTTTAAAATCAGAAAAAATCCGACTTTAAAGGTATTCACAGAGGTCACACCACAGCAAAGAGGCCATAATTAAAGTCGGACGCTCTAATACTTCGACTTAAAAACGTACTTTTTAAGTCGGACCATAATCCGACTTTAAAAAAACTTACTTTCTAAGTCGCTTTGATAGAAATCGGGTGAAGATCCAACTTTAAATGTCCTAAATATCCGACTTTGAATCCAATTTTTCCACTAGTGTGTCTTTCCCAAGTATACGGGTCACCTGAAAAACCCGGATCGGTAATTTCACAATGATTAATAGCATTTATTAATCCCTGCTCAATTCATTGTGGCGATTGGAGGGGGGGCCAACCTTTTCCTCCTCACGCACAATGGCATTAAGATCACCAATAATGGCCCAACGCCCATCTATTTTGGAGTGGATTTCGTAGAGGTGTCTCCAAAGTTCTTGGTGTTTGGCATAATGGGGTGAGCCATAAAACGCAATCATGAACAAAGGGGGTTTATCTCTCCATTGAACCTACCTATGAATAAACTGAGATAAAGAACTAACAATGTTAATATTCCAATGATTTGTATTCCAAAGACACCATATATAGACCCCCCGGAATGCCATTAGCGTCACAGATATAGGAACCGTGTAGGCCAATGCGTTGACTAATTCACTTGGCCGTGTTCCCACTAGTGTGGGATTCCATAAGGATAATAAACGATGTTCATCATGAAGGTTTTGGAAGTTGGGAGTCTTTAAGGCTCCGTTCACGTACATAGACATGCTGCCAGTTTTGAAAATCGGGCCACTAGTGGTTTTGCAGTGTAATCGGTCCGGTGATTGAGGTCGTCTTTTCTGGAATCAAATGTGGAATTTTGATTCTTTTTTGGATCTCCATGTCCATGATTGGGATCACCCTCCAGCAACAAAGAGACAAATAGTAAAGCATTTTCAACAATAGAAAGAATAGCAAATTTTTTAAGAACATCCATTGTTCTCATGTACTCAAGGACCCTTAATTTGTTACTCAAGAACGTCCGCACATGAAATAAATTGTATGTAAACCTTCATATTCAAGAAATAATTTGTCGTTGTTAATCATAATATGAGAGGATTCACCTCCACAAAAATTCTGGCGTATTTCCAACGATCATGAATTGACGTAAGGTTATCAATCTTGAGCATTGTTCCTAGAGCCGATCCAATTCGTTTAAGAAAGGTCTCGCTGCATAATTCGATCGGTAGATGGGGGATTCGAATCCAAATTTCCACCTAATGAGAGATTGAAGCCGAGAGGGAAAAGAGAGGTTGCCATCGTTGGACTATGATGTAGTGATCCACCACTTTCCAAGATCCTTCGAAGAGGACGTGCATGTAGTCTTCTTTAGCAGACAGTCGAACAAGGTAGACATCATCCACAAGATCCATAATCTTCATCGTTCCATTCACCTCCCAATTTTGTTTTAGTTTATTTTCTAAAGTCCTAAAATTGACTTTTTTGCCGAGGACTTTGACGATTGAGCATGTTGCGCCAAGGTTTTGGGGCCCTTTCTTCGGATTCTCGGTGGTAGTCTCTTCATTGTACCATATATTTTCTAGAAGGTATTCAGGCATCTCACCCCAAAATTCCTCCACCGGATCATCCTGACCGAAAACTTGGAGAAGAGCTTTTTTATAGGAGGAAGAAGGGATAAGATCAAGCATCGTCGAGTCCTTCAATTCTTCATCGATATTCATATCTTCATTCACATCTCAGAATGTCTCACTAATCTTGGAGAGAGCGCGAGCCTCTAACAATACCTCATCAAGGTGTATTTTATTTAGATTTATAAACTGATAAACCAGAATACTGATAATAACAATAATATTAATAATAAGCATAATTTGTTTTGAAAGATCAATAATAATCATGTTAAGGAACAATAAATAGCATAAAGTTAGAAAGCAATCTAAATAATTAATTATTAAATTACTAATATATAATAGACTACTCCTCCACAATAAAAGTGCTCGCCAAGAAAATCTTTCTAGACTATAAGTGTTAATAATTGATTTTTGATTATATTTTTTATATTAATAACTTCACTCTTTAAATAACGGTAATGAGAATAATAAAATTATAACTCATTTAGCTCTATTCACTTTTTAATTTAATTCGTGAATGAAAGCTTTTGTTTCATATCATAAAATACATAAACAGTAGAGTGAAATCAAAGAAAAATGTTGTCAAACTTAAAGTTTAGTTTAGGATTAGCTAACAAGCTTGAGTTTTTTTTATAAGAAAATAATATTATTAAGGGGAGTACAAGGGATACTCTAACAAAATCGAAAGCTTTGTGATACAAAACTTAATACAACAAAATCGCAATACTACTGTATATCGAGGAAGACATAACAACAAACTAGCAACAAACCAAGACATCAACCCTGCATAAAAACCCCACACCAACAAGACAACAATCTAACAAAATTGTGACAACAAGCCAACAGAGACCATTCCAACACACGACAACTAAAAAACCAAACCCAACAAGAAGCAAGTTAGATTGCTTGCACACATTTGATGGGATTTGACAACCATTCAACAACTCGAAGATTTAAATTTCTGCCAATACTACAGATGAACCAGCCCCACACTGAGGTTTTGACCCTGTTTAATAAATGGAATAAACAAAAACTTCAGTTGAAAATGAAGTTATTCTGCTCTAACCACAGACATCACAAACCTGCGAGCCATATAATATTATTCACAAGATTAAATTTTTCTCTTTAACAATATCTGAAAAGTAGCTAAAATGAGCCACTCCTTCTAATGCGAGCACGTTTTAAACTCCCATCCACACACAAATGTCCTTCCACATAGCAACAACTACCTTACACATGAAAAAAAAAAAGGGAAATAGATTCCTCCTAACTGAAATAAATCGGGCAAGCAGTCTCATGATCACCACCAATGCCACCTCTAGCAAGTAACGCGTCTCTAGTAGGAAGGCTGTTGGAGTATATGATAACCTTAGAGGGGGGTGTTGCGCCCGAAAAAGTCCCCGAGGGAGAACCTTCCTCGTTCACAACTTTTCCTAAGACAATGAAGCCGCCACCAATATTTATTAAGGAAAATATTAGGAAAACCTTTTTTGGAAGGCGATTGGTCTTGCGAAACTAGAGAATATGGTTCGGGGGTCGGTTACGCGCAGGGAAGGTGTTAGCACCTCACACGTCCTCTCTACTGAGAGGGAACCTTTAATTAAATGTGTGGTTTTAGTGTGTTGACTTGAAAATACTTAATTTTGCCTCTCTACTTCTTATCGAAAAATTCTTAATGAAAATCTTTATTTATTATGAAAAAAAAGGGGGGGAAATGGGTTTTTAGAAAAAAACGCTTGACGGGACAAGGCCCGCTCCTACGTATCTCCCGGTGCGATGGAGAACTCAAAGCTACGTAGTTCTTCTTTGTCTTTTTGAAAAGTTTTTGTTTTTTATCTTTTTTAGTGAGTTTTCGAAATAGGACGAGCATTTAGTGAATGATTAAACTAACCAAGGTTATGGGTAATCACCGCTAAATACTCTAGAAAATGAGGGTCAATACCACTAGTCAGACGAACAAAGGTTCCGATTGACTATTAGTAGCAACCCGTTTTTATTTGCTCTTTTGAAAGTGGTCTTTGAAAGTGATTGATTGCACGATGATCAAACTAACAAAGGTTATGATGGATCATTGTTTATTATTCTTATGAGAAAAGGACATTGCCACTAATAGCTAAACGAACAAAGGCTCTGATGAGCTACTGGCAACAATGGATTTGAAAATGATTCTTTTTTATTTGTTTCATGAAAATGATTTGTTTATGGTTTCGAAAAGGATTTTTATTTGTTGCGCTTGACGAGAACGTGACTCGCTCCTACGTATCCCAAATGGGAATCAAAGCGACGTAGTTCTAACGAGCCTTAAAAATGAAAATCTTTTTGAAACGTCTTTTGAAATTGAGGCTTTCATGACAATCAAACCAACAAAGGTTGCGATCGATTGCCACTAGTAACCGTTTTTGTGCCCGGCCGTTTAGAAATGAAAACAATGAATGTAAGAAAGAATTGGTGGATTCAAGCATAACGCAATCAGTGGAATCAAATCATTAAGCAACAATATTTGAATTCGCAAACAAAAATCAAGCCTAAACTACACATATTAGACCACAACACATGGATAGGCAAGGAGGGAACTTGAATTGGGCATCAAGCAAAAATACAAGAGTAGGCAAGATTGAACCTAAATGCACATCTAGTGGAAGATGCTAGGCGAGAACCATACTCAAATATTTCTACAAAACGCAAGGGAATCTAAATGCACATCTAGGGGAAGATGCAATGTAAGGAATGGACCTATCTAAGTATTGATGATATTCTATATGTGAGTAGACGATGACACTGTAAGCTCAAGCAAAAGAGTTGCCTCAATCATGATCATTGGCCAGCATAGGCAAGCAAATTTTTTAGCGACCAAAGTATCGAAGAATGTTGAATCACTTTGGTCAATCCTCACACTTAAGATTAAGTGCACAAGTGCACAAGTGTGAATCACATTGCCAATCATCATATAAACTAAAAGGGTTGAATCATCTGAGACCATCTTCACCACTCAGAACATGATGCACTAGGCATAAGTGGGAATCATGTGGTTCATCATCAACAATGACACTATAACTAAGTTAAATCACATAGGGCAATTTTGGCATGGATCACAATGATTAAATATTAACAAATATAAAGACAGAAATACCTCTAATGAAGGCAGATACTACCACTTGAAGAACGCAACTCCAACTAACTCTTGCAGAAGATCAGCTCAGACGGACCAACGGAACGAATAGAGCGAAAAAATAAAGCGTAGAAAAGTTTTTCTAAAATGTGAGAGATTTCGAGAAAAATGGGTTTTTTCTCTGATCTCGTGAAAATCTGTGTGTTTTGAAATGAAGAATGAGCGTCCTATTTATAGGAAATCAGATTTGATCCATTTTAGGAAATAGGCTAATCGATTATGTTGAAAAACACTTGGTATGCATAATCGATTATGTGCTCTGGATCTCAGATCCAATAATCGATTATGTGCCTTGGGTTTCAGAGTCAATAATTGATTATGCTCTTGACTATTTTCAGGAGGATAATCGATTATAGCCTTGGTATAATCAATTAGGTGCTTCAAAAATATGTTGACACTTTCCAAAAATACTTCATAATCGATTATAGGCTTAGTTTAAAAGATGGCATAATCGACTAGTTGCTTCCTTAATAGGTGATAATCGATTATTGGCCTGTATGGAGAGGAGTGAATAATCGATTATGCTCCTGACTGAAAGGAGTGGAATAATCGATTATTTGCTTGAATGAAGGATATGATGTAATCGATTGAGTGCCTTCCTAAAAACATGGACAACTTCCTTATTTGTCAAGAATATATTATATGCATAAAAATATTTTCATAACACATGTGCTTGCCCTATTTTATCTTGCATGCATGAGGTTTAAAAAATATTTTCATGCAAAATTATTTTTATAAGCCCTTTTGTGAGAAATGACCAAAATGCCCTTTTTGACCCTAAAAACCCTAATTTCCCAAAAAGTGTATTCTAACCCTAAAAATGATTTTAAAAATTTTGGAATGGTTTCTAGGACCCAAAATGCAATGCATAATTTATTTTTGTATGGAAAATTAGGGTTTGGACCTAAGCCGGACAAAATTGGGGTATGACAGCTGCCCCTCTTTATTTGGATTTTACCAAGAAATATGAATTGCGCGAGACATATTTCGAAGGTAAAATAGAAATAAAGAATTCAGAAATTATACCAATTTTGTCCATTTGGAGAAATCCGAATTTTCTTTCTTCTTTTTCCTTTTTTTTTTTTGGAGAGATAGACACTTTCGTGTTGGTGCGAAAATAGTAAATGAACACTGACGTGCGGACTGAAAGGTAAAATGGGCACTTGGCGTGCAAACAGAAAAGTAAAATGGGCACTTGGCGTGCAGACAGAAAAGTAAAATGGGCACTTGGCGTGCAGACAGAAAAGTAAAATGGGCACTTGGCGTGCACACAGAAAAGTAAAATGGGCACTTGGCGAGCAAACAGAAAAGTAAAATGGGCACTTGGCGTGCAGGCAGAAAAGTAAAATGGGCACTTGGCGAGCAAACAGAAAAGTAAAATGGGCACTTGGCGTGCAGACAGAAAAGTAAAATGGGCACTTGGCGTGCAGAAAGCGGTAAATTGCCCAGGCTGCCTAAAACCTGTAATCCTTAAACGAACTCTTGACGAATCCGAGTTTGCACGTGGCTTTGAGGAGCACGCTCTTCCTGTTGGCCTTTTCGAGCGACCGGGGGGATCATTATCAGCTCCGGAACTGATATACTGATCAATGCACGGCGTCCACTGTATCTTAGGCTGATACAACTATTCCGTTGAACCTCACATGGGGCTGCGGTCCATCGCGTTGCTCGTACACGATGTGAGACCTGGGCAGAAGGGAGCGATGATCTCTGTGCTCCGATCCGCAATGCGCGCTTGAGCGCTCTCTTTTCTTTTCTTTCTTTTTTTTTCTATTTCTCTCTCTTTTTTCTTTCTGAACTCCCAACTTGGGGGAACATTTTCTGGAATCTGGGGGCGAGGGCTAACACTGAAGTGCTCACCCTCTCTTTGTACCTGTAGCTGAAAATGAACAAATGCATGCAATGCAAATGCCATGATTGCTGTTTTCTTTTTTCTTATGATGAATGATTAGTTTCTTATTTCCTTTGTCTATGTCGGATGAATGCATGATCTTCTACTATTCCTATATGCTTGATGAATGCAAAGATTTTCCTTTTCTTCTCTTGTTTGTACGCAATGCATGATTTTCTTTTTCTTTTGCTTATGTCTGATGAATGCATGATTTTCTCCTGTTCTTATATGTCTTTTTCTCTTTCTCTAGCTTCTCTTCTTTTTGTTGCTCTCTTGGCTCTTCTCTTTTCTCTCTTTGGCTCCTCTTTTTGCTCTTTTAAGAAACAAGGGTATGCGAATGCAAAGTTTTGGTGTTTGATGACATGGAATGCTCATGTATTTTAATGGAATGACATGCAAAGGAAAACTTTCTCTTCCCCCCCCCTTTTTTTTATTATTTTTTTTATTTTTTATGAAATGGGGACATTGCTGTAAAATGATGAATGACATGAAATGATGAATGACATGGGATGTTTTAGCTTTCTATGAGATGCCAGTATTGATGTGATGCAACTGTATTGCTTTGATGTTTGAATGCAAATGTATGCGGTGATTGATGCTTTGATGAATGAAATGCTCCTGTTCTAACTTCTGTTTGTTTCTTTTTGCTTCTTCTATGAAATGCAGACATTAATATGATGCAATGCTCTGATGTTTGATGCAATGATTCTTGTTCTTTTTTTCTTTTATGGAAATGCTAATGTTAATATGATGCATATGCACTGTTTTAATGTTTGATGATTGAATGACAAAGGAATGCTTTGCGAAATGATGAATGACATGGAATGCTTTTGTGTTGCTTTTGTGGTTTCTTTTCTTTGTTTTCTTTTTGCTTTCTTTGCTTTTTCTGTGAAATATCTGATGCAAAATGTAATGCTCTAGTGATGAATGACATGCAATGATTTTGTTCTTTTCTTTTTATGAAGTGCGAACATTAATATGATGCCAATGCAATGAAAAGATTTCTGCTTTTTCTGTGCAACTGACGTGGAACGTTTTTTTTCCTTTTTGCTATGTGATGAATCCACAAAATGTGAAGATGCAAATGTAATGCTTTGATGCATATGCTATAATGCCTAGATGCATGAGGTAAACATTTTTGTGATCATGAGATGCGAGACTTTGAATGCAAGGACTTGAGATGATTATTGACCATTCTGTTGAAAAATTGAATTTGATTCAAACTCTGGTGTTCTCAAGGTTTTTATTTACAAACAACCTCACTTGTTTTCTCTTTCTTTCCATGATGACTGAATTTTAGATATCACGTAAACAACTTGTGTTCTCTCCTTTGAAGCATTATCTAGTAAGCATGCATAGGAGTGCAAATGTGAATGAATGAGTCAGTTAACTTGGAATTGGTTTAGGGCATGGACATTTATGGCAAGTGAAGGAATGACAGACATGGTTATTGCCGAAGCTTATGAGGGACCAAGAGATACAAGATTGCCCCAATTCAGGTCTTTGACGAGTGAATAACTTGCCCCTGTCTAGTGGTGACAACAACTAGGGGTGTAGAAGATGATGAATTGGGAACGCTTCGGCTCTTGGGATGAAAGCTGGAATGAAAGTGGTTTTGCTTCAACCCACAGAATTTGATGTTGCCCCAGTCATAACAAGGACAAAGCTGCCCCAATCAGAATGACAAGGTCTTGTTTAGGATAGTGAGTTGAGAGATTGCCCCGGTGAGGTTTTTATGGGAATGAATGAGGTGAAGGAATGGGAATGCACTTGCCCCACTTTGGAATGACATTGACAACTGGAGTGACATGGGATGGGCATTGAACAGACTTTCCCAAGACTAGGGTGTGTGGGTGGTGAAGAGAATGCCCAAACTTTTGGGTCTGAGTGGTATTCTCGGTGCAAATCTTTGGTTCTCTACTAATGTGTTGACTTTTGGTGCGAAAGAATCCTTACCTGGTGATCACTAAACCTTGTTTTAATGCATCTTGAATGTGTTTTGGAGTGCAAGTCCCTCTTTTTTATTTTGTCAGCTTTCTTTTTTCTGGCTGTTCGTTTTTGTTTCCTCAGTTCTCTTTTTTTCTGAGGGTTTATTCTTTCTTGATCAGCTTTATTTTTTCTGATCGTTTGCTTTTCTTTTGAGCAAACACATTGTACATAGATAAGCTTGTTCGTCCTAAGATTAGAATTTGAGTGAACAAAAGCAACCGGTCTTTGATCGGAATGGACTTTTCGGGATTGTGGTGTTTTGTGGAGGAAGGAGGGTTAGGCTTAATGAAGTCTTTGAGGCTAATGGGAGGATGAGTTTTGTTCGGCGTTGATTGACGGTTAATGGTCTATGAGGAAGATGGTTATTGGGCTTGTTTGGGCTCTGTTAAAGCAAATGGTAGAATGACTAAGGGGTTTGATGTTGAGGCCAAAGGAAGTGTTTGAAGGTTTATGGAATCAGGTGTTGGAATGATGAAGTGTTTGAAGGTTTATTTAGACAAGGATCTCTTGTATTTTGTGGTAACATGTACCAGCTCACCACTTACATTTCTTTTGTATTTTCTTTTGTTTTGGGATTTTCATTTTTGAATCCTTTTTTTTTTATTTTCTCTTTTTCCCCTTTTTTTTATGATTCTTTTCCTTCTTCGACTCGGGTGAGCTGATAAAAAGTGATGCACTGTTTTTTTTTATTTGGGGTGATCCTTGTCTAGGGTGATTTTTGGATTTTGGTTTTTCTTGGCTTAAGATGGGTAGGAAAGGGACTTTCTGGGGTTTTTGAGGAGATGGCCAAACTTCATTTCAAATCCCGATTGCTTATTTCTATAAGACTTAACTTTAGAACAATAATTTATCTATCTTCATGTGTTTGCTCTTTTTTTTTCTTTTTTTGTGCCCTAATTTTTGCCTGGACCGCTCTTTGCGAGTTTTCAGTCCACCGGGCGCTCCTTTTTGCCTAGGCCGCCCTTTGCGGGTTTTCAACCTAGCGAGCTTGCTTTCTTGTTTATTATATTATTATTATTATTATTATTTTTTAGAGACTTGCACTGAAGGAATATGATACCGACAAGGAAAATTAGTGATCACAGACTTGCCCCAGCATGGAGGACTTGAATCAAAAGTCAAATACGCACTGATGGGGAGAATATGCACTTTATGGGTGGACGGGGCGGGACTAGACTTGGACGGGAAACTGTGGTAAGGGAGGAAAACCAACGGACCCAAGCAAGAGAATGTACTCATAGCATGCACGCTCATTAGAAGAATGCTTCACAGAGAGTTAACATCAGTTAAAAATTTGTTTTTTTTTTATACACTATTTCAGTCTTTTGTCATAGAATGGATGGGATGCAGTGTTTGGAACACCTTGAGTTTGCAACCAAGTAAGGATAAACTTTTTCAAAAAGGATGATTGTTTCGCAAGAACGTCTGTTGCGCCCGAAAAAGTCCCCGAGGGAGAACCTTCCTCGTTCACAACTTTTCTAAAGTCAATGAAGCCGCCACCAATATTTATTAAGGAAAATATTAGGAAAACCTTTTATCGGAAAGCGATTGGTCTTGCGAAACTAGAGAATAGGGTTCGGGGGTCGGTTACGCGCAGGGAAGGTGTTAGCACCCCACACGTCCTCTCTACTGAGAGGGAACCTTTAATGAAATGTGTGGTTTTTAGTGTATTGACTTGAAAATACTTAATTTTGCCTCTCTACTTCTCATTGAAAAAACTCTTTATGAAAATCTTTATTTATTATGAAAAAAAGGGGGAAAAGTGGTTTTTTAGAAAAAAACGCTTGACGGGACATGGCCCGCTCCTACGTATCTCCCGGTGCGAAAAAGAACTCAAAGCTACGTAGTTCTTCTTTGTATGGAAAACGGTTTTTGTTTTTTATCTTGTTTAATTGTGAGAATTGAGCTTTCATGATGATCAATAGAGCAAAGGCTCCAAGTGATCACCACTAGCACTTCATTGTTAATAATCATGCAAGCAAAGGCTTCGCAAGACTACTAACAAAGTTTTTGATTTGGTGAAAATCTTTAGGAAAATTAGGCATTCATGATGATCAATTGAGCAAAGGCTCCAAGTGATCACCACTAGTACCTCGTTGTTAATAATCCTGCAAGCAAAGGCTTCACAAGACTATTAACAAAGTTTTTAATTTATGAAAAAATATTTTGTCTTGAAGAGAATTAAATTAAATTAAAAAAACGAAAAAAAAGGGGGGTGAAATGGTAAAATAGGGTGTTATTAGCCGCAAGGGGTTGTATTATTAAAATTGGGGTGCAGATAGTGAGCCCACTGGTTTTTTGTGCTTATGAGCCCACGAATTATGGGCTTGGGAGGAGGAGGCGTATGAATTACAACGCGGGGTGTAGGTATCAATCTGAAATAAAATAAAATTAAAAGGACACATATATAAAGCAATAATGAGAAGAGGAAACCCTAATTCGAATCTTCCCCTCTCTCAGCGCCGCGCGAGCCCCAAATCGCCCAACCCTAAAAAAAAATCTTTCTCTCTCCTTGCCGCGGCCGATCCGCACCGTGGCCACACCCCCCTCTTCCTCTCACTCTGATCTCGCCTCCTCTCCCTCTCCACGGCGTTTCTCAACCCTCACCCTCTCTCTCTTCCGCACCGCCCTATTCTTTCACTCACCAACCTGATCCTCCTCCTCTTACAAACAACAGCAAACCTGATCTCGTTCGATCTTCTCACCGCCGACCCTAATCTCCGATTTAACAACAGCCCAGAACTGAGTGAGAAGAGACTACGGGGGAGAGGGGAGTTTCGCGAGGGTGGTGGTTCGCGAAGGGGAGAAAAATGAGGACGTGTGATGGTGGGCTACGTCGGTGAGGGTTCGTGGAGGGCGACAACGTTTGGTTTGGGTTTCGCGCGTGGAGGAGAAGAGGGAGAAAACGAAACTGAGAGAGGGATAGAGTTACGGTGAGAGAGCTTCGTGGTGGAGGCGGACGTCTGCGGCGGCGTTTTGGGGCAACGACCACCGTCTAAGGTGGCCGAAATCTAAAGGTGAGTTCTTTTATTTTTTGTTTTCTATGGTTTTCTTCTTCTTCTAATTCTGATTTGGCTGTTTATTATTTTTGCTATTCCATTTCTAATTTCAAATAAACCCTATTTTTTCAAACTAAAAAAAAACTGTTTAAAAAAACTACTGCTTCCGTTTTATTTTGTTTAGAACCTATAAACTACTAATTTGTCCATTAATCTATTTACATTATAAACAATATGAATCCTAATTTTATTATTAAATTTTGTTCATGATTTTTATTTACAATCCTAATGATTTTTAAATAGCTCTAAATCAACATTTGGAGGTAATAACGACAACAGTAGCCTGTTTACACATACTTAGAATAATGAAAACCTACTCTTATTTTGTTTAATATTTACCTCTTATCTTTTAAAACTATTTCTGGTAAATAGAAACGAAAGGGCATGCAATATTAAAAACCAAATACCAACCTAAACTCCCGTCTCTAACTGGAATTCTTCTTTTGCTTATTCTGCTACTGCCGATGCCCTAGTACTGCTACTGCTGCTCTATTGCTTCTGTTTCTGAATTTTTGTTGTTTTGCGATTAGGGTTTCGGCGTGAAACCCTAACCTTTTTGCTCTGATTTTCTGGGTGCCTTTTTGTGTGTCTGTGAATTGTCCTCCTTTCTCTGTGATCCAAGCTTGTTTTTATAGGCAATTTTTAGGCTGAGGAAATTAATTTCTGATTCTATCCTGATTTTGTTTTCCTATTTCAGATTTGATATACTTGCTCAGAAAGAACAAGATGTTGGGCTGGAGGTTGGAGAAGACTTGGTGGGCAAGGAACCAAGAAGGCCCAGCTGCTGTCGAAGCAGCTGTCATTTTGGGCTGATGCGCCCTTTTTTTTATTTGTGTTTTTTTGTATTTTTTTTATTATTTTCGGATTGTATTATTTGGTATTTTTAGTATTATCATTTTTTTGTATTTTTGGGACAGTTTGGACTCTAAACACTCCTAAATTGTAAATGAAATAAAATTTGATTTTTTTGACATTTTTGGACTCAAAACAAATTGAATAGACAAAATAAAAATAATAAAAGAAGTTGAGCCAAATACAAAAGCGAAATCGGGCCCAATTAGACAAATGCGCTAGAACGAGGCTAAAATAGAACAAATAGGCCCACTCACTGATAAACACCAAAAATTAACTAGGAACCAGGTTCGAGGGCCCAACTCAAAATGATAAGCCCGATTTGTAGATGCGTAGGCCCAATAACCCAACTGTTGGCCCAATTATGCAAATGGCATCTTAACGACACCCACATGACACCGACACGCGTTAACAGGACTCGAGACTTGCAAAAATTGCGACCTAGTAAATTAAAACGCTATTAGCAGGAGCTCGGACAAAATTGGGGTATAACAGCTGCCCCTCTTTATTTGGATTTTACCAAGAAATATGAATTGCGCGAGACATATTTCGAGGGTAAAATAGAAATAAAGAATTCAGAAATTATACCAATTTTGTCCATTTGGAGAACCCGAATTTCCCCTTCTTTTTTTTTGTTTTTTTGGAAAGATAGACACTTTCGTGTTGATGCGAAAATAGTAAATGAACACTGACGTGCAGACTAAAAGGTAAAATGGGCACTTGGCGTGCAGACAGAAAAGTAAAATGGGCACTTGGCGTGCAGACAGAAAAGTAAAATGGGCACTTGGCGTGCAGACAGAAAAGTAAAATGGGCACTTGGCGTGCAGAAAGCGGTAAATGGGCACTTGGCGTGCAGAAAGCGGTAAATTGCCCAGGCTGCCTAAAACCTGTAATCCTTAAACGGACTATTGGTGAATCCGAGTTTGCACGTGGCTTTGAGGAGCACGCTTCCTGTTGGCCTTTTCGAGCGACCGGGGGGATCGTTATTAGCTCCGGAACTGATATACTGATCAATGCACGGCGTCCACTGTATCTTAGGCTGATACAACTATTCCGTTGAACCTCACATGGGGCTGCGGTCCATCGCGTTGCTCGTACACGATGTGAGACCTGGGCAGAAGGGAGCGATGATCTCTGTGCTCCGATCCGCAATGCGCGCTTGAGCGCTCTCTTTTCTTTTCTATTTCTCTCTTTTCTTTTTTTTCTCTTTCTGAACTCCCAACTTGGGGAACATTTTCTGGAATCTGGGGGCGAGGGCTAACACCGAAGTGCTCATCCTCTTTTGTACCTGTAGCTGAAAAATGAACAAATGCATGCAATGCAAATGCCATGATTGCTGTTTTCTTTTTTCTTATGATGAATGATGAGTTTCTTATTTCCTTTGTCTATGTCGGATGATTGCAATGATTTTCCTTTTCTTCTCTTGTCTGTACGCAATGCATGATTTTTCTTTTTCTTTCGCTTATGAATGCAAGATTTTCTACTGTTCTTATATGCTTTTTCTCTTTCTCTAGCTTCTCTTCTTTCTTTTTCTTTCTTTTCTTTTCTTTTTGTTGCTCTCTTGGCTCTTTTCTTTTCTCTCTTTTGGCTTCTCTTTTTTCTCTCTTAAGAATGCGAATGCAAAGCTCATGTATTTTAATGCAAAGGAAACCTTCTCTTCCGCCCCCCCCCCCCCCCCGTTTTTTTTTTTGGGAAAAATGATGAATAACATGAAATGATGAATGACATGGGATGTTCTAGCTTTCTTTTCTTCTATGAGATGCAAGTATTAATGTGATGCAACTGTATTGCTTTGATGTTTGATGCAAATGTATGCGGTGATTGATGCTTTGATGAATGAAATGCTCCTGTTCTAACTTTTGTTTATTTCTTTTTGCTTCTTCTATGAAATGCAAACATTAATATGATGCAATGCTCTGATGTTTGATGCAATGATTCTTGTTCTTTTTTCCTTTTATGGAAATGCTAACGTTAATATGATGCATATGCACTACTTTAATGTTTGATGATTGAATGACAAAGGAATGCTTGTGAAATGATGAATGATATGGAATGCTGGATGACAGGGAATGTTTTTGTGTTGCTTTTGGGGTTTCTTTTCTTTGTTTTCTTTTTGCTTTCTTTGTTTTTTCTATGAAATATCTGATGCAAAATGTAATGCTCTAATGATGAATGACATGCAATGATTTTGTTCTTTTCCCTTTTTTATGAAGTGCGAACATTAATATGATGCCAATGCAATGAAAAGATTTCTGCTTTTTCTTCTTTACTATTTTCTTCTATGAAATGCAAGTATTAATATGGTGCAACTGATGTGGAACTCTTTCTCTTTTTACTATGTGATGAATGCACAAAATGTGAAGATGCAAATGAAATGCTTTGATGCAAATGCTATAATGAAGATGCATGAGGTAAACATTTTTGTGATGATGAGATGCGAGACTTCGAATGCAAGGAATTGAGATGATTATTGACCATTCTGTTGAAAAATTGAATTTGATTCAAACTCCGGTGTTCTCAAGATTTTTATTTACAAACAACCTCATTTGTTTTCTCTTTCTTTCCATGATGACTGAATTTTAGATATCACGTAAACAACTGGTGTTCTCTCTTTTTGAAGCATTGTCTAGTAAGCATGCATAGGAGTGCAAATGTGAATGAATGAGTCAGTTAACTTGGAATGGACTTTTATGGAAAGTGAAGGAATGACCGACATGGCTATTGCCGAAGCTTGTGAGGGATCAAGAGATACAAGATTGCCCCAATTCAGGTCTTTGATGAGTGAATAGCTTGCCCCTGTCTAGTGGTGACAACAACTAGGGGTGTAGAAGATGATGAATTGGGAACGCTTCGGCTCTTGAGATGAAAGCTGGAATGAAAGGGGTTTTGCCTCAACCCACAGAATTTGATGTTTCCCCAGTCAGAATGACAAGGTCTTGTTTAGGATAGTGAGTTGAGAGATTGCCCCGGTGAGGTTTTTATGGGAATGAATGAGGTGAAGGAATGGGAATGCACTTGCCCCACTTTGGAATGACATTGACAACTGGAGTGACATGGGATGGGCATTGAACAGACTTTCCCAAGACTAGGGTGTGTGGGTGGTGAAGAGAATGCCCCAACTTTGGGTCTGAGTGGTATTCTCAGTGCAAATCTTTGGTTCTCTGTTGATGTCTTGACTTTTGGTGCGAAAGAATCCTTACCTGGTGATCACTAAACCTTGTTTTAATGCATCTTGAATGTGTTTTAGAGTGCAAGTCCCTCTTTTTTTTATTTTGTCAGCTTTCTTTTTTCTGACTGTTCGTTTTTGTTTCCTCAGTTCTCTTTTTTCTGAGGGTTTATTCTTTCTTGATCAGCTTTCTTTTTTCTGATCGGTTGTTTTTCTTTCGAGCAAACACATTGTACATAGATAAACTTGTTTGTCCTAAGATTAGAATTTGAGTGAACAAAAGCAACCGGTCTTTGATCGGAATGGACTTTTCGGGATTGTGGTGTTTTGTGGAGGAAGGAGGGTTAGGCTTAATGAAGTATTTGAGGCTAATGGGAGGATGAGTTTTGTTCGGCGTTGATTGACGGTTAATGGACTATGAGGGAGATGGTTATTGGGCTTGTTTGGGCTCTGTTAAAGCAAATTCGTGTCTCACGGTAGAATGACTAAGGGGTTTGATGTTGAGGCCAAAGGAAGTGTTTGAAGGTTTATGGAATCAAGTGTTGGAATGATGAAGTGTTTGAAGGTCTATTTAGACAAGGATCTCTTGTATTTTGTGGTAACGTGTACCAGCTCACCACGTACATTTCTTTTGTATTTTTTTTTTTTTTGTTTTTTTTTATTCTTTTCCTTCTTCGACTCGGGTGAGCTGATAAAAGTGATGCACTGTTTTTTTTTTTATTTTTTATTTGGGGTGATCCTTGTCTAGGGTGATTTTGGATTTTGGTTTTTCTTGGCTCAAGGTGGGTAGGAAAGGGACTTTCTGGGATTTTGGGGTTTTTGAGGAGATGGCCAAACTTCATTTCAAATCCCAATTGCTTATTTCTATAAGACTTAACTTTAGAACAATAATTTATCTATCTTCATGTGTTTGCTCTTTTTCCTTTTTTTGTGCCCTAATTTTTGCCTGGACCGCTCTTTGCGAGTTTTCAGTCCACCGGGCGCTCCTTTTTGCCTAGTCCGCCCTTTGCGGGTAACCTAGCGAGCTTGTTTTCTTGTTTAATATATTATTATTTTTTTTGAGAGACTTGCACTGAAGGAATATGACATTAATCAAGGGGAATTAATGATCACAGACTTTCCCTAGCATGGAGAACTTGAACCAAAAGTCAAATACGCACTGATGGGGAGAATATGCACTTTATGGGTGGACGGGGTGGGACTAGACTTGGACGGGAAACTGTGGTAAGGGAGGAAAACCAACGGACTCAAACAAGAGAATATACTCATAGCATGCACGCTCATTAGAAGAATGCTTCACAGAGAGTTAACATCAGTTAAAAATTTGTTTTTCTTTGATGCACTATTTCAGTCTTTTGTCATAGAATGGATGGGATGTAGTGTTTTGAAAGAAATGCAAATGAGCAATTGATTTGAAAAACTGAGTGCCTTGGAACACCTTGAGTTTGCAACCAAGTAAGGATAAACTTTTTCAAAAAGGATGATTGTTTCGCAAGAACGTCTCGCTTCTCATCACAACTCTTATTTTATGCAATGAATGAATGAACAAATTATGATATGCAAGTATGATGCAAATGCGTGGAGAATGACCACTCGAAGAGTGTGGCTTATTCTAAATAATTTTGTTATTTTTAATGCAAGACAAAATGCCAATGCGAATGATGCAAGAATGATGCCCCTTTTTTTCAAAATGATTTTTGACTTTGATTTTTTATTTTTTTATTTTTTAGAGGCGAGACAAGGTACGAAATACCAATGCCCCCTTTTTCTTTTGAATGATGAAAGATGCAGGAATGATGTTTCTTTTTTTTCTAAATGATGATGATTTTTTTTTTTAGAGGCAAGGCAAGGTATGAAATGCCAATGCCCCTTCCTTTTTTGAAAGATGCATGTATGGAGGAATGATGTATTTGAACCAAAGTGATGAGGTTAATGAAATGGTGCATGAATGCTACATTTGGAATAAATTTGATGATGATTTTTATTCATGATTATGAATGAGAAGTTTTCTTGTTTTCATTTTTTTTTGTGCAATGAGATGCATGATACTCACAATGATTTTCTTTCTTTGTTTTTTAGTTTTGGAACATGATTTTGAAAATTATTTGGAGATGCAAATGATTTATTGAAAAAAGGGTTTTAGAAAAATGTGCCTGACGGGGTATGACCCGCTCCTACGTATCCCCATTGTAATGAGGAATCAAAGCTTACGTAGTTCTACTGTGTCTCTTTTTTTGAAATAATGCTTATGCATGAACGCCTCGTCTTGGGTGAACTCGACGAGGATTTTTTGCATGATTATAAATGAAATGCTTATGCTATGCAGATGATAATTATTTTTTGTTTTATCTTTATGTAATGAAAGGGAATGCAAGATGAATGTTTTTTTTTTCAAACTTTTGTTAGATGTAAATGCAATGGTGCGAAACGATGTGAATGCGAAATGATGTGGATGCGAAATGATGTGGATGCGAAATGATGTGTCATTTACATAAAAAGAGGGTAAGAAAATAAGGATATTATTTTCTACGATTTTGAAATAGAGTTTAAGAAAAAGGAATGGCTAAACTAATGCAACAAACAAAGGCGTGCCCCCGTGTCCTACAAAGGGTGGGAATCCTAGGGTCTAAAGTCGACGAAAGGGGTAATCCTCCCATGTAGGTTCTAATCACTTCCTTACAATGGCAACCAAGAGCTAAAGTCTCTCTCATGATGGCACCCACAATCGTAGAAAGCTACCGAGTGTGAGGCATCATGACAAAGCGCACTCTTGGGCGGAACTTTCATGAGAGCCATACAGACAAAGGTCTACGAATGGCAGTCACTAATCGTTCCCACTCTCCTAGGTTTTTGTTCAGACCTTGGGTTTTAGGCCCCACTCAATGCTCACAAGTATAGGATGTGAAGTGTGTGTCGAGGTCACAACACCTAGGAATAACTACCCTTCCCCACCTGCAAATGAAAATCCAGAGCAGTCCAGACAAATAGCATGTTGTTTATCCTAGGGTTCAATATCGATCCAATATAAACTAATCTAGGGTGCCCATAACAATGCACTACTTACCTCAAGAAAGGGAGCAAAGAAGAAGGGGACATGATAAGAAAGGGGAAGTATGCATGTGCTTACCATAGGAAAGGGAGCAGAGAAGAAGGGGACATGATAAGAAAGGGGAAGAAATGCATGAGAGAACTAAGCAAAAAAGTAATTATCTATTGCAAAAACAAACATAGAAGAAGAATGCACATGGACGTAACATGCTTATGAAAAAGGAAGAAGAAGCAAGATATTCAAATCAATCATATAAACCACACATTTAATTAATTAGGCTTGACCCACTTTTGAAAAAATGTTTTTTAGGGTCCCCAGTGAAGTCGCCAGCTGTTGCGCCCGAAAAAGTCCCCGAGGGAGAACCTTCCTCGTTCACAACTTTTCTAAAGTCAATGAAGCCGCCACCAATATTTATTAAGGAAAATATTAGGAAAACCTTTTATCGGAAAGCGATTGGTCTTGCGAAACTAGAGAATAGGGTTCGGGGGTCGGTTACGCGCAGGGAAGGTGTTAGCACCCCACACGTCCTCTCTACTGAGAGGGAACCTTTAATGAAATGTGTGGTTTTTAGTGTATTGACTTGAAAATACTTAATTTCGCCTCTCTACTTCTCATTGAAAAAACTCTTTATGAAAATCTTTATTTATTATGAAAAAAAGGGGGAAAAGTGGTTTTTTAGAAAAAACGCTTGACGGGACATGGCCCGCTCCTACGTATCTCCCGGTGCGATGGAGAACTCAAAGCTACGTAGTTCTTCTTTGTTTGGAAAACGGTTTTTGTTTTTTATCTTGTTTAATTGTGAGAATTGAGCTTTCATGATGATCAATTGAGCAAAGGCTCCAAGTGATCACCACTAGCACTTCATTGTTAATAATCATGCAAGCAAAGGCTTCGCAAGACTACTAACAAAGTTTTTGATTTGGTGAAAATCTTTAGGAAAATTAGGCATTCATGATGATCAATTGAGCAAAGGCTCCAAGTGATCACCACTAGTACCTCGTTGTTAATAATCCTGCAAGCAAAGGCTTCACAAGACTATTAACAAAGTTTTTAATTTATGAAAAAATATTTTGTCTTGAAGAGAATTAAATTAAATTAAAAAAAACGAAAAAAAAGGGGGGTGAAATGGTAAAATAGGGTGTTATTAGCCGCAAGGGGTTGTATTATTAAAATTGGGGTGCAGATAGTGAGCCCACTGGTTTTTTGTGCTTATGAGCCCATGAATTATGGGCTTGGGAGGAGGAGGCGTATGAATTACAACGCGGGGTGTAGGTATCAATCTGAAATAAAATAAAATTAAAAGGACACATATGTAAAGCAATAATGAGAAGAGGAAACCCTAATTCGAATCTTCCCCTCTCTCAGCGCCGCGCAAGCCCCAAATCGCCCAACCCTAAAAAAAATCTTTCTCTCTCCTTGCTGCGGCCGATCCGCACCGTGGCCACACCCCCCTCTTCCTCTCACTCTGATCTCGCCTCCTCTCCCTTTCCACGGCGCTGCTCAATCCTCACCCTCTCTCTTTTCCGCATCGCCCTATTCTTTCACTCACCAACCCGATCCTCCTCCTCTTACAAACAACAGAAAACCTGATCTCGTTTGATCTTCTCACCGCCGACCCTAATCTCCGATTTAACAACAGCCCAGAACTGAGTGAGAAGAGACTACGGGGGAGAGGGGAGTTTCGCGAGGGTGGTGGTTTGCGAAGGGGAGAAAAACGAGGACGTGTGATGGTGGGCTACGTCGGTGACGGTTCGTGGAGGGCGACAACGTTTGGTTTGGGTTTCGCGCGTGGAGGAGAAGAGGGAGAAAACGAAACTGAGAGAGGGATAGAGTTACGGTGAGAGAGCTTCGTGGTGGAGGCGGACGTCTGCGGCGGCGTTTTGGGGCAACGACCACCGTCTAAGGTGGCCGAAATCTAAAGGTGAGTTCTTTTATTTTTTGTTTTCTATGGTTTTCTTCCTCTTCTAATTCTGATTTGGCTGTTTATTATTTTTGCTATTCCATTTCTAATTTCAAATAAACCCTATTTTTCCAAACTAAAAAAAAACTGTTTAAAAAAACTACTGCTTCCGTTTTATTTTGTTTAGAACCTATAAACTACTAATTTGTCCATTAATCTATTTACATTATAAACAATATGAATCCTAATTTTATTATTAAATTTTGTTCATTATTTTTATTTACAATCCTAATGATTTTTAAATAGCTCTAAATCAACATTTGGAGGTAATAACGACAACAGTAGCCTGTTTACACATACTTAGAATAATGAAAACCTACTCTTATTTTGTTTAATATTAACCTCTTATCTTTTAAAACTATTTCTGGTAAATAGAAACGAAAGGGCATGCAATATTAAAAACCAAATACCAACCTAAACTCCCGTCTCTGACTGGAATTCTTCTTTTGCTTATTCTGCTACTGCCAATGCCCTAGTACTGCTACTGCTGCTCTATTGCTTCTGTTTCTGAATTTTTGTTGTTTTGCGATTAGGGTTTCGGCGTGAAACCCTAACCTTTTTGCTCTGATTTTCTGGGTATCTTTTTGTGTGTCTGTGAATTGTCCTCCTTTCTCTGTGATCCAAGCTTGTTTTTATAGGCAATTTTTAGGCTTAGGAAATTAATTTCTGATTCTATCCTGATTTTGTTTTCCAATTTCAGATTTGATACTTGCTCAGCAAGAACAAGATGTTGGGCTGGAGGTTGGAGAAGACTTGGTGGGCAAGGAACCAAGAAGGCCCAGCTGCTGTCGAAGCAGCTGTCATTTTGGGCTGATGCGCCCTTTTTTTGATTTGTGTTTTTTTGTATTTTTTATTATTATTTTCGGATTGTATTATTTGGTATTTTTAGTATTATCTTTTTTTTGTATTTTTGGGACAGTTTGGACTCTAAACACTCCTAAATTGTAAATGAAATAAAATTTGATTTTTTTGACATTTTTGGACTCAAAACAAATTGAATAGACAAAATAAAAATAATAAAAGAAGTTGAGCCAAATACAAAAGCGAAATCGGGCCCAATTAGACAAATGCGCTAGAACGAGGCTAAAATAGAACAAATAGGCCCGCTCACTGATAAACACCAAAAATTAACTAGGAACCAGGTTCGTGGGCCCAACTCAAAATGATAAGCCCGATTTGTAGATGCGTAGGCCCAATAACCCAACTGTTGGCCCAATTATGCAAATGGCATCTTAACGACACCCGCATGACACCGACACGCGTTAACAGGTCTCGAGACTTGCAAAAAATGCGACCTAGTAAATTAAAACGCTATTAACTGGAGCTCGGACAAAATTGGGGTATAACAACGTCTCGCTTCTCATCACAACTCTTATTTTATGCAATGAATGAATGAACAAATTATGATATGCAAGTATGATGCAAATGCGTGGAGAATGACCACTCGAAGAGTGTGGCTTATTCTAAATAATTTTGTTATTTTTAATGCAAGACAAAATATGGAATGCCAATGCGAATGATGCAAGAATGATGCCCCCTTTTTTTTCAAAATGATTTTTGATTTTGATTTTTTTATTTTTTAGAGGCGAGACAAGGTACGAAATGCCAATGCCCCCTTTTTCTTTTGAATGATGAAAGATGCAGGAATGATGCTTTTTTCTAAATGATGATTTTTTTTATTTATTATTTTTTTTTAGAGGCAAGGCGAAGTATGAAATGCCAACGCCCCTTCCTTTTTTGAAAGATGCATGTATGGAGGAATGATGTATTTGAACTAATGAAATGATGCATGAATGCTACATTTTGAATAAATTTGATGATGATTTTTATTCATGATTATGAATGAAACGCTTTCTTGTTTTCATTTTTGTGCAATGAAATGCATGATGCTCACAATGATTTTTTTGTTTTTTAGTTTTGGAACATGATTTTGAAAATTATTTGGAGATGCAAATGATTTATTGGAAAAAAGGTTTTAGAAAAATGTGCTTGACGGGTATGACCCGCTCCTACGTATCCCCATTGTAAATGAGGAATCAAAGCTTGCGTAGTTCTACTGTGTCTTTTTTTGAAATAATGCTTATGCATGAATGTCTCATCTTGGATGAACTTGACGAGGATTTTTTTGCATGATTATAAATGAAATGTTTATGTTATGCAGATGATAATTGTTTTTTGTTTTGTCTTTATGTAATGAAAGGGAATGCAAGATGAATGTTCTTTTTTTTTCAAACTTTTGTTAGATGCAAATGCAATGGTGCGAAACGATGTGAATGCGAAATGATGTGGATGCGAAATGATGTGGATGCGAAATGATGTGTCATTTACATAAAAAGAGGGTAAGAAAATAAGGATATTATTTTCTACGATTTTGAAATAGAGTTTAAGAAAAAGGAATGGCTAAACTAATGCAACAAACAAAGGCGTGCCCCCGTGTCCTACAAAGGGTGGGAATCCTAGGGTCTAAAGTCGACGAAAGGGGTAATCCTCCCATGTAGGTTCTAATCACTTCCTTACAATGGCAACCAAGAGCTAAAGTCTCTCTCATGATGGCACCCACAATCGTAGAAAGCTACCGAGTGTGAGGCATCATGACAAAGCGCACTCTTGGGCGGAACTTTCATGAGAGCCATACAGACAAAGGTCTACGAATGGCAGTCACTAATCGTTCCCACTCTCCTAGGTTTTTGTTCAGACCTTGGGTTTTAGGCCCCACTCAATGCTCACAAGTATAGGATGTGAAGTGTGTGTCGAGGTCACAACACCTAGGAATAACTACCCTTCCCCACCTGCAAATGAAAATCCAGAGCAGTCCAGACAAATAGCATGTTGTTTATCCTAGGGTTCAATATCGATCCAATATAAACTAATCTAGGGTGCCCATAACAATGCACTACTTACCTCAAGAAAGGGAGCAAAGAAGAAGGGGACATGATAAGAAAGGGGAAGTAAGCATGTGCTTACCATAGGAAAGGGAGCAGAGAAGAAGGGGACATGATAAGTGTCATACCCCAATTTTGTCCGCCTTCTTCTAGTCACTTGTTTTACTTAATTTGTATTTTGAGTAGTTAGAATAGCGTCCTTTTTTAATTTAAGCCAATTTCAATTATCCGTTCAATTAAGCCGAAATACCGTTACTTAAGCTAGGCATGCGTGCGAATGATCGATCTTTTCGCGCATTCTTCAGTTTAATCTTGATATTTGGGCCTAGTTGAACCTAAGCGGGCTTATTTAAGTCGCTTTTCTCACTATTGGGCTTATCATATTGAGTCGGGCCCACGAACGTGGTTCCTAGTTAATTTTTAGTGTTAGCGGGCCTATTTGTTCTATTTGAGCCTCGTTCTAGCGCATTTGTCTAGTTGAGCCCGATTTCGCTTTTGTATTTGGCTCAACTTCTTTTATTTTTATTTTGTCTATTTAATTTGTTTTGAGTCTAAAAATGTCAAAAAATTCTATTTATTGTTTGTTTACAATTTAATAGTGTCTAAGATGTCCAAAAATCCAAAATTACAAAATAAATTCTAAAAAACACAAAAAATAGGAAAACGAAAATACAAAAAAATCAGGGAAAAAACGAAAACACAAACAGCAGCAGATCCATGGGCTAATTCTTGTTGCCCAAGAGTCCAATACCTGAAATAGGAAAACAAATCAAATTAGAATCAGAAATTAATTTCCTAAGCCTAAAAATTGCCTATATAAACAAGCTCAGTCCAGAGAGAAAAGACAGACAGAAATCCGGACCAACTGATTAGGTTTCACATAAAAACCCTAGTTAACCAAACACCTGAAAATTCTGAAACAAAGTAGCAGTGAAACGAAAAGCAAAGCAGCAGTCAAGGGTATGGTTCAGCAATAACAGAGCAAACGATAGGGAATAATCAAAAGCTGGACAAGAGGTTGGTTACCACTGTTTTATTTTCTTTAGACTTTACCAAGTTTTGTACATAATAGATTATTTTGCAAACAACCGTATTTGTTACTAACCTGAAACCAGTGTCCCAATTGTATATATGTATAAAACAACCAATCAAGATTAATAGGCATCGAGTTTTTATAACAGATTAGTTTTTCAAAACTGTTTATATTTACAATTTGATACAATAAATAAATTGAGGTTTAGAACATATTAGTCTTTAAAAATGTAGGAATAGATTAATGTCAAAAAATTAATTAGGAACTGATTCGGTTTTTCTTTAGAAACAAGATTAGGGCTTAGGAAGTTATTTTCAAATAGATTAGGGAAGGTAAGAATCATAAAAATCAGAACAAGGATCGAAGAAAAAGTCAAAAAAAGAGATTAAGAGCATAAAAATGCATAAAACCGTGGACTGACCTCCGACCACAATACGCGGTGGTCGTTTTCCCTGAGCCGCCGTGACCTCCGGCGAGCTTCACCGTCCCTTCTCCATCCTTTGCCGTAGCCATCGCCAGCGCTGCACCATGGCCCTCCCTCTGGCGTCGTCTTCGTCTTCCCTCTTCACGCCCTTCGTCTTCTCCGGCGAAGCTCCGGCCAGCCACCACCGCAACTCCATCTTCAACCAAACACAACCACTGTCCCTCTTCACCCCCAAATACCGTCAACCGAACCACTACCACCACTAAGAGTTCCAACCTAACCGTCCCCCATCCACTGGAACCACCCCTCGCACCAAACCCTCACCATCGCACCGTCCACCAGCCAACCACCGTACCTCTCCTCACTCTACGCCCTTCTCCCTTCCCCTTGCTCGTAACCACTCTCTCTCTAACTCATAGGTTCTCTCTCGGTCAACCAAGTCTTGTTCGAAACTTTGGATCCTCCCTCTCCAACAACGGTGAACGGTGGAAGCAGAGATTAGGGAGAGAAGATCTGTGGCCATGGGGAAGGAGAAAACAAAATTTGGGTTGTTGGTGAGGGGGTGGAGGTGAGCGGCGGCGAGGGGGAAGAAAAGGAAAATTAGGTCGAGAGAAAAAAAGGAAAAAGGGGCGCGGCGCTGAGAAAGGAGGGGATGTAAAATTAGGGTTGTTTTTTTTATGTTAGCCTTATATACCTAGGGTTAATATTTTTAATTTTGTTTTAATTTTTTTTTAATCAGGTCGTTTTTCGCACCCCACCAATTCCATTCTGCAGCCCCCTAGGAAAGCCCACGATTTCGTGGGTTAGCCAGCCTTATAGTGGGCTGGGCTGCTACCTACACCCCAATTTTAATAATACAGCTCCCTTTTATTCACACCCTTATTTTACCATTTCACCCCCTTTCTCGTTTTTTTTAATTTAATTTAATTCTCTTCAAGACAAAATAAGTTCTCATAAATTAAAAACTTTGTTAATAGTCTTGTGAAGCCTTTGCTTGCAGGATTATTAACAACGAGGTACTAGTGGTGATCACTTGGAGCCTTTGCTCAATTAATCATCATGAATGCCTAATTTTCCTAAAGATTTTCACTAAATCAAAAAACTTTGTTAGTAGCCTTGCGAAGCCTTTGCTTGCATGATTATTAGCAATGAAGTGCTAGTGGTGATCACTTGGAGCCCTTGCTCAATTGATCATCATGAAAGCTTGATTTTCAAAATTAAACAAGATAAAAAAATAAATAAAATAATAAAATAATTAAAATCTTTTTCTAGAAAACGGAAGAACTACGTAGCTTTGATTCTCCACCAGGAGATACGTAGGAGCGGGTCACATCCCGTCAAGCATAACAAATAAAAATCATTTTCACAATAAGTTTTCAACAATTCTTTTCAAAAGAACCTAGAACTACGTCGCCTTTGATTCTCCCTGTCAAGCGCAAAAATAAATAATTTCTAAATAAAAAATACAAACACATCTCTTTCAAAAATCAAAAATCTTATTTTCAAAGTAGGGGATTAAGTCGGTCGTACGGCCGGGTTAATCATCGTTTTAGGATAAGTGAACTGTGGTCCTTCAGAGCCCCAGCGCTCCTTCAGCCCCCAGCGGCCCTTCAGACCCCCAGTGGTCCTCCAACACAGATCACACAATCCTAAAACCCCTATATTAAAAAACACCAAACACACGAACATTTTCAGCAAGAACTACGTAGCTTTGAATTCTCCATCGCACCGGGAGATACGTAGGAGCGGGCCATGTCCCGTCAAGCACTTCTTTCTAAAAACCCTTTTTTTCCTTTCTCTACAAAAATAAAAAATTTCTTTAATTCATTTTTCAATAAGAAGTACAGAGGCAAAATTAAATATTTTCAAATCAACACTTAAAACCACACATTTAATTAAAGGTTCCCTCTCAGTAGAGAGGACGTGTGAGGTGCTAATACCTTCCCCGCGCGTAACCGACCCCCGAACCCTATTCTCTAGTTTCGCAAGACCAATCGCTTTCCAAAAAGGTTTTCCTAATATTTTCCTTAATAAATATTGGTGGCGGCTTCATTGTCTTAAGAAAAGTTGTGAACGAGGAAGGTTCTCCCTCGGGGACTTTTTCGGGCTCAACAGCTGGCGACTCCACTGGGGACCCTAAAAAACATTTTTTCAAAAGTGGGTCAAGCCTAATTAATTAAATGTGCGGTTTATATGATTGATTTGAATATCTTGCTTCTTCTTCCTTTTTCATAAGCATGTTACGTCCATGTGCATTCTTCTTCTATGTTTGTTTTTGCAATAGATAATTACTTTTTTGCTTAGTTCTCTCATGCATTTCTTCCCCTTTCTTATCATGTCCCCTTCTTCTCTGCTCCCTTTCCTATGGTAAGCACATGCATACTTCCCCTTTCTTATCATGTCCCCTTCTTCTTTGCTCCTTTTCTTGAGGTAAGTAGTGCATTGTTATTGGCACCCTAGATTAGTTTATATTGGATCGATATTGAACCCTAGGATAAACAACATGCTATTTGTCTGGACTGCTCTGGATTTTCACTTGCAGGTGGGGAAGGGTAGTTATTCCTAGGTGTTGTGCCCTCGACACACATTTCACATCCTATACTTGTGAGCATTGAGTGGGGCCTAAAACCCAAGGTCTGAACAAAAACCTAGGAGAGTGGGAACGATTAGTGACTGCCATTCGTAGACCTTTGTCTGTATGGCTCTCATGAAAGTTCCGCCCAAGAGTGCGCTTTGTCATGATGCCTCACACTCGGTAGCTTTCTACGATTGTGGGTGCCATCATGAGAGAGACTTTAGCTCTTGGTTGCCATTGTAAGGAAGTGATTAGAACCTACATGGGAGAATTACCCCTTTCGTCGACTTTAGACCCTAGGATTCCCACCCTTTGTAGGACACGGGGGCACGCCTTTGTTTGTTGCATTAGTTTAGGCATTCCTTTTTCTTAAACTCTATTTCAAAATCGTAGAAAATAATATCATTATTTTCTTACCCTCTTTTTATGTAAATGACACATCATTTCGCATCCACATCATTTCGCATCCACATCATTTCGCATTCACATCGTTTCGCACCATTGCATTTGCATCTAACAAAAGTTTGAAAAAAAAAAACATTCATCTTGCATTCCCTTTCATTACATAAAGATAAAACAAAAAATAATTATCATCTGCATAGCATAAGCATTTCATTTATAATCATGCAAAAAATCCTCGTCGAGTTCACCCAAGACGAGGCGTTCATGCATAAGCATTATTTCAAAAAAAGAGACACAGTAGAACTACGTAAGCTTTGATTCCTCATTACAATGGGGATACGTAGGAGCGGGTCATGCCCCGTCAAGCACATTTTTCTAAAACCTTTTTTTTAATAAATCATTTGCATCTCCAAATAATTTTCAAAATCATGTTCCAAAACTAAAAAACAAAAAAAAGAAAATCATTGTGAGTATCATGCATTTCATTGCACAAAAATAATGAAAACAATAAAGCATCTCATTCATAATCATGAATAAAAATCATCATTCATGCACCATTTCATTAACCTCATCACTTTGGTTCAAATACATCATTCATCCATACATGCATCTTTCAAAAAAGGAAGGGGCATTGGCATTTCATACTTTGCCTTGCCTCTAAAAAAAAAAATCATCATTTAGAAAAAAAAAAGAAGCATCATTCCTGCATCTTTCATCATTCAAAAGAAAAAGGGGGCATTGGTATTTCGTACCTTGTCTCGCCTCTAAAAAATAAAAAAAATCAAAATCAAAAATCATTTTGAAAAAAAGGGGCATCATTCTTGCATCATTCACGTTGGCATTCCATATTTTGTCTTGCATTAAAAATAACAAAATTATTTAGAATAAGCCACACTCTTCGAGTGGTCATTCTCCACGCATTTGCATCATACTTGCATATCATAATTTGTTCATTCATTCATTGCATAAAATAAGAGTTGTGATGAGAAGCGAGACGTTCTTGCGAAACAATCATCCTTTCTGAAAAAGTTTATCCTTACTTGGTTGCAAACTCAAGGTGTTCCAAGGCACTCAGTTTTTCAAAAGCACTGCATCCCATCCATTCCATGACAAAAGACTGAAATAGTGTATCAAAGAAAAAACAAATTTTTAACTGATGTTAACTCTCTGTGAAGCATTCTTCTAATGAGCGTGCATGCTATGAGTACATTCTCTTGTTTGAGTCTGTTGGTTTTCCTCCCTTACCACAGTTTCCCGTCCAAGTCTAGTCCCGCCCCGTCCACCCATAAAGTGCATATTCTCCCCATCCGTGCGTATTTGACTTTTGGTTCAAGTCCTCCATGCTGGGGCAAGTCTGTGATCATTAATTCCCCTTGATTAATATCATATTCCTTCAGTGCAAGTCTCTCAAAAAAATAATAATAATAATATAATAAACAAGAAAACAAGCTCGCTAGGTTGAAAACCCGCAAAGGGCGGCCTAGGCAAAAAGGAGCGCCCGGTGGACTGAAAACTCACAAAGAGCGGTCCAGGCAAAAATTAGGGCACAAAAAAGGAAAAAAGAGCAAACACATGAAGATAGATAAATTATTGTTCTAAAGTTAAGTCTTATAGAAATAAGCAATCGGGATTTGAAATGAAGTTTGGCCATCTCCTCAAAAACCCCAGAAAGTCCCTTTCCTACCCACCTTGAGCCAAGAAAAACCAAAATCCATAAATCACCCTAGACAAGGATCACCCCAAATAAAAAAAAACAGTGCATCACTTTTTATCAGCTCACCCGAGTCGAAAAAAAGAAAGGAAAAGAGAAAATCAAAAAAAAAGGGGATTCAAAAATGAAAATCCCAAAACAAAAGAAAATACAAAAGAAATGTGAGTGGTGAGCTGGTACATGTTACCACAAAACACAAGAGATCCTTGTCTAAATAAACCTTCAAACACTTCATCGTTCCAACACCTGATTCCATAAACCTTCAAACACTTCCTTTGGCCTCAACATCAAACCCCTTAGTCATTCTACCATGAGACACGAATTTGCTTTAACAGAGCCCAAACAAGCCCAATAACCATCTTCCTCATAGACCATTAACCGTCAATCAACGCCGAACAAAACTCATCCTCCCATTAGCCGCAAACACTTCATTAAGCCTAACCCTCTTTCCTCCACAAAACACCACAATCCCGAAAAGTCCATTCCGATCAATGACCGGTTGCTTTTGTTCTCTCAAATTCTAATCTTAGGACGAACAAGCTTATCTATGTACAATGTGTTTGCTAAAAAAAAAACAAGCGATCAGAAAAAAGGAAGCTGATCAAGAAAGAATAAACCCTCAGAAAAAAAAAGAGAACTGAGGAAACAAAAACGAACAGTCAGAAAAAAGAAAGCTGACAAAATAAAAAAAAGGAGGGACTTGCACTCCAAAACACATTCAAGATGCATTAAAACAAGGTTTAGTGATCACCAGGTAAGGATTCTTTCGCACCAAAAGTCAAGACATCAGTAGAGAACCAAAGATTTGCACTGAGAATGCCACTCAGACCCAAAAGTTGGGGCATTCTCTTCACCACCCACACACCCTAGTCTTGGGAAAGTCTGTTCAATGCCCATCCCATGTCATTCCAGTTGTCAATGTCATTCCAAAGTGGGGCGAGTGCATTCCCATTCCTCCACCTCATTCATTCCCATAAAAACCTCACTGGGGCAATCTCTTAACTCACTATCCTAAACAAGACATTGTCATTCTGATTGGGGCAGCTTTGTCCTTGTTATGACTGGGGCAACATCAAATTCTGTGGGTTGAAGCAAAACCCCTTTCATTCCAGCTTTCATCCCAAGAGCTGAAGCGTTCCCAATTCATCATCTTCTACACCCCTAGTTGTTGTCACCACTAGACAGGGGCAAATTATTCACTCGTCAAAGACCTGAATTGGGGCAATCTTGTATCTCTTGGTCCCTCATAAGCTTCGGCAAATGTCTGTCATTCCTTCACTTGCCATAAATGTCCATGCCCTAAACCAATTCCAAGTTAACTGACTCATTCATTCACATTTGCACTCCTATGCATGCTTACTAGATAATGCTTCAAAGAAGAGAACACAAGTTGTTTACGTGATATCTAAAATTCGGTCATCATGGAAAGAAGGAGGAAACGAATGAGGTTGTTTGTAAATAAAAACCTTGAGAACACCAGAGTTTGAATCAAATTCAATTTTTCAACAGAATGATCAATAATCATCTCAAGTCCTTGCATTCAAAGTCTCGCATCTCATCATCACAAAAATGTTTACCTCATGCATCTAGGCATTATAGCACATGCATCAAAGCATTACATTTGCACCTTCACATTTTGTGCATTCATCACATAGCAAAAAAAAAAAAAAAAACGTTCCACGTCGGTTGCACAGAAAAAGCAGAAATCTTTTCGTTGCATTTGCATCATATTAATGTTCGCACTTCATAAAAAAGGGAAAAGAACAAAATCACTGCATGTCATTCATCATTAGAGCATTACATTTTGCATCAGATATTTCACAGAAAAAACAAAGAAAGCAAAAAGAAAACAAAGAAAAGAAACCACAAAAGCAACACAAAAGCATTCCATGTCATTCATCATTTCAAAAAGCATTCCTTTGTCATTCAATCATCAAACATTAAAGCAGTGCATATGCATCATATTAACGTTAGCATTTCCATAAAAGAAAAAAGAACAAGAATCATTGCATCAAACATCAGAGCATTGCATCATATTAAAGTTTGCATTTCATAGAAGAAGCAAAAAGAAACAAACAGAAGTTAGAACATGAGCATTTCATTCATCAAAGTATCAATCACTGCATTCAAACATGAAAGCAATACAGTTGCATCACATTATTACTGGCATCTCATAGAAGAAAAGAAAGCTAAAGCGTCCCATGTCGTTCATCATTTCATTCATCAGCAATATTCACACCTCATAGAAAAAAGGCAAAGAAGAAAAATTTTCCATTACATGTCATCTGTCATTCCATTAAAATACATGAGCATTCATCAAAACTTTGCATTCACATACCCATGGTTCTTAAAAGAGCAAAAAGAGAAGCTAGAAAAAGAGAAAAAGACATATAAGAACAGGAGGAAATCATGCATTCATCAGACATAAGCAAAAGAAAAAGAAAATCATGCATTGCGTGCAGACAAGAGAAGAAAAGGAAAATCATTGTATTCATCAAGCATATAGGAACAGTAGAAGATCATGCATTCATCCAACATAGACAAAGGAAATAAGGAACTCATCATTCATCATAAGAAAAAAGAAAACAGCAATCATGGCATTTGCAATGCATGCATTTGTTCATTTTCAGCTACAGGTACAAAAGAGGACGAGCACTTCGGTGTTAGCCCTCGCCCCCAGATTCCAGAAAATGTTCCCCAAGTTGGGAGTTCAGAAAGAGAAAAAAAAAGAAAAGCTCAAAAAAAAAAAGAGAGAAAAGAAAAGAGAGCGCTCAAGCGCGCATTGCGAATTGGAGCACAGAGGTCATCGCTCCCTTCTGCCCAGGTCTCACGTCGCGTACGAGCAACGCGATGGACCGCAGCCCCATGTGAGGTTCAACGGAATAGTTGTATCAGCCTAAGATACAGTGGACGCCGTGCATTGATCAGTATATCAGTTCCGGAGCTGATGACGATCCCCCCGGTCGCTCGAAAAGGCCAACAGGAAGCGTGCTCCTCAAAGCCACGTGCAAACTCGGATTCACCAAGAGTCCGTTTAAGGATTACAGGTTTTAGGCAGCCTGGGCAATTTACCGCTTTCTGCACGCCAAGTGCCCATTTACCGCTTTCTGCACGCCAAGTGCCCATTTACCGCTTTCTGCACGCCAAGTGCCCATTTTACCTTTTCTGTCTGCACGCAAGTGCCCATTTTACCTTTTCTGTCTGCACGCAAGTGCCCATTTCTGTCTACACGTCAGTGTTCATTTACTGTTTTCGCATCGACACGAAAGTGTCCACCTTTCCAAAAATAAAAATAAAAATAAAAATAAAAAAAAGGGAAATTCAGGTTTCTCTAAGTAGACAAAATTGGTATAATTTCTGAATTCTTTATTCCTATTTTATCTTCGAAATATGTCTCGGCCAATTCATATTTCTGGATAAAATCCGAATAAAGAGGGGCAGCTGTCATACCCCAATTTTGTCCGCCTTCTTCTAGTCACTTGTTTTACTTAATTTGTATTTTGAGTAGTTAGAATAGCGTCCTTTTTTAATTTAAGCCAATTTCAATTATCCGTTCAATTAAGCCGAAATACCGTTACTTAAGCTAGGCATGCGTGCGAATGATCGATCTTTTCGCGCATTCTTCAGTTTAATCTTGATATTTGGGCCTAGTTGAACCTAAGCGGGCTTATTTAAGTCGCTTTTCTCACTATTGGGCTTATCATATTGAGTCGGGCCCACGAACGTGGTTCCTAGTTAATTTTTAGTGTTAGCGGGCCTATTTGTTCTATTTGAGCCTCGTTCTAGCGCATTTGTCTAGTTGAGCCCGATTTCGCTTTTGTATTTGGCTCAACTTCTTTTATTTTTATTTTGTCTATTTAATTTGTTTTGAGTCTAAAAATGTCAAAAAATTCTATTTATTGTTTGTTTACAATTTAATAGTGTCTAAGATGTCCAAAAATCCAAAATTACAAAATAAATTCTAAAAAACACAAAAAATAGGAAAACGAAAATACAAAAAAATCAGGGAAAAAACGAAAACACAAACAGCAGCAGATCCATGGGCTAATTCTTGTTGCCCAAGAGTCCAATACCTGAAATAGGAAAACAAATCAAATTAGAATCAGAAATTAATTTCCTAAGCTTAAAAATTGCCTATATAAACAAGCTCAGTCCAGAGAGAAAAGACAGACAGAAATCCGGACCAACTGATTAGGTTTCACATAAAAACCCTAGTTAACCAAACACCTGAAAATTCTGAAACAAAGTAGCAGTGAAACGAAAAGCAAAGCAGCAGTCAAGGGTATGGTTCAGCAATAACAGAGCAAACGATAGGGAATAATCAAAAGCTGGACAAGAGGTTGGTTACCACTGTTTTATTTTCTTTAGACTTTACCAAGTTTTGTACATAATAGATTATTTTGCAAACAACCGTATTTGTTACTAACCTGAAACCAGTGTCCCAATTGTATATATGTATAAAACAATCAATCAAGATTAATAGGCATCGAGTTTTTATAACAGATTAGTTTTTCAAAACTGTTTATATTTACAATTTGATACAATAAATAAATTGAGGTTTAGAACATATTAGTCTTTAAAAGTGTAGGAATAGATTAATGTCAAAAAATTAATTAGGAACTGATTCGGTTTTTCTTTAGAAACAAGATTAGGGCTTAGGAAGTTATTTTCAAATAGATTAGGGAAGGTAAGAATCATAAAAATCAGAACAAGGATCGAAGAAAAAGTCAAAAAAAGAGATTAAGAGCATAAAAATGCATAAAACCGTGGACTGACCTCCGACCACAATACGCGGTGGTCGTTTTCCCTGAGCCGCCGTGACCTCCGGCGAGCTTCACCGTCCCTTCTCCATCCTTTGCCGTAGCCATCGCCAGCGCTGCACCATGGCCCTCCCTCTGGCGTCGTCTTCGTCATCCCTCTTCACGCCCTTCGTCTTCTCCGGCGAAGCTCCGGCCAGCCACCACCGCAACTCCATCTTCAACCAAACACAACCACTGTCCCTCTTCACCCCCAAATACCGTCAACCGAACCACTACCACCACTAAGAGTTCCAACCTAACCGTCCCCCATCCACTGGAACCACCCCTCGCACCAAACCCTCACCATCGCACCGTCCACCAGCCAACCACCGTACCTCTCCTCACTCTACGCCCTTCTCCCTTCCCCTTGCTCGTAACCACTCTCTCTCTAACTCATAGGTTCTCTCTCGGTCAACCAAGTCTTGTTCGAAACTTTGGATCCTCCCTCTCCAACAACGGTGAACGGTGGAAGCAGAGATTAGGGAGAGAAGATCTGTGGCCATGGGGAAGGAGAAAACAAAATTTGGGTTGTTGGTGAGGGGGTGGAGGTGAGCGGCGGCGAGGGGGAAGAAAAGGAAAATTAGGTCGAGAGAAAAAAAGGAAAAAGGGGCGCGGCGCTGAGAAAGGAGGGGATGTAAAATTAGGGTTGTTTTTTTTATGTTAGCCTTATATACCTAGGGTTAATATTTTTAATTTTGTTTTAATTTTTTTTTAATCAGGTCGTTTTTCGCACCCCACCAATTCCATTCTGCAGCCCCCTAGGAAAGCCCACGATTTCGTGGGTTAGCCAGCCTTATAGTGGGCTGGGCTGCTACCTACACCCCAATTTTAATAATACAGCTCCCTTTTATTCACACCCTTATTTTACCATTTCACCCCCTTTCTCGTTTTTTTTAATTTAATTTAATTCTCTTCAAGACAAAATAAGTTCTCATAAATTAAAAACTTTGTTAATAGTCTTGTGAAGCCTTTGCTTGCAGGATTATTAACAACGAGGTACTAGTGGTGATCACTTGGAGCCTTTGCTCAATTAATCATCATGAATGCCTAATTTTCCTAAAGATTTTCACTAAATCAAAAAACTTTGTTAGTAGCCTTGCGAAGCCTTTGCTTGCATGATTATTAGCAATGAAGTGCTAGTGGTGATCACTTGGAGCCCTTGCTCAATTGATCATCATGAAAGCTTGATTTTCAAAATTAAACAAGATAAAAAAATAAATAAAATAATAAAATAATTAAAATCTTTTTCTAGAAAACGGAAGAACTACGTAGCTTTGATTCTCCACCAGGAGATACGTAGGAGCGGGTCACATCCCGTCAAGCATAACAAATAAAAATCATTTTCACAATAAGTTTTCAACAATTCTTTTCAAAAGAACCTAGAACTACGTCGCCTTTGATTCTCCCTGTCAAGCGCAAAAATAAATAATTTCTAAATAAAAAATACAAACACATCTCTTTCAAAAATCAAAAATCTTATTTTCAAAGTAGGGGATTAAGTCGGTCGTACGGCCGGGTTAATCATCGTTTTAGGATAAGTGAACTGTGGTCCTTCAGAGCCCCAGCGCTCCTTCAGCCCCCAGCGGCCCTTCAGACCCCCAGTGGTCCTCCAACACAGATCACACAATCCTAAAACCCCTATATTAAAAAACACCAAACACACGAACATTTTCAGCAAGAACTACGTAGCTTTGAATTCTCCATCGCACCGGGAGATACGTAGGAGCGGGCCATGTCCCGTCAAGCACTTCTTTCTAAAAACCCTTTTTTTCCTTTCTCTACAAAAATAAAAAATTTCTTTAATTCATTTTTCAATAAGAAGTACAGAGGCAAAATTAAATATTTTCAAATCAACACTTAAAACCACACATTTAATTAAAGGTTCCCTCTCAGTAGAGAGGACGTGTGAGGTGCTAATACCTTCCCCGCGCGTAACCGACCCCCGAACCCTATTCTCTAGTTTCGCAAGACCAATCGCTTTCCAAAAAGGTTTTCCTAATATTTTCCTTAATAAATATTGGTGGCGGCTTCATTGTCTTAAGAAAAGTTGTGAACGAGGAAGGTTCTCCCTCGGGGACTTTTTCGGGCGCAACAATAAGAAAGGGGAAGAAATGCATGAGAGAACTAAGCAAAAAAGTAATTATCTATTGCAAAAACAAACATAGAAGAAGAATGCACATGGACGTAACATGCTTATGAAAAAGGAAGAAGAAGCAAGATATTCAAATCAATCATATAAACCACACATTTAGTTAATTAGGCTTGACCCACTTTTGAAAAAATGTTTTTTAGGGTCCCCAGTGAAGTCGCCAGCTGTTGCGCCCGAAAAAGTCCCCGAGGGAGAACCTTCCTCGTTCACAACTTTTCTAAAGTCAATGAAGCCGCCACCAATATTTATTAAGGAAAATATTAGGAAAACCTTTTATCGGAAAGCGATTGGTCTTGCGAAACTAGGGAATAGGGTTCGGGGGTCGGTTACGCGCAGGGAAGGTGTTAGCACCCCACACGTCCTCTCTACTGAGAGGGAACCTTTAATGAAATGTGTGGTTTTTAGTGTATTGACTTGAAAATACTTAATTTCGCCTCTCTACTTCTCATTGAAAAAACTCTTTATGAAAATCTTTATTTATTATGAAAAAAAGGGGGAAAAGTGGTTTTTTAGAAAAAACGCTTGACGGGACATGGCCCGCTCCTACGTATCTCCCGGTGCGATGGAGAACTCAAAGCTACGTAGTTCTTCTTTGTTTGGAAAACGGTTTTTGTTTTTTATCTTGTTTAATTGTGAGAATTGAGCTTTCATGATGATCAATTGAGCAAAGGCTCCAAGTGATCACCACTAGCACTTCATTGTTAATAATCATGCAAGCAAAGGCTTCGCAAGACTACTAACAAAGTTTTTGATTTGGTGAAAATCTTTAGGAAAATTAGGCATTCATGATGATCAATTGAGCAAAGGCTCCAAGTGATCACCACTAGTACCTCGTTGTTAATAATCCTGCAAGCAAAGGCTTCACAAGACTATTAACAAAGTTTTTAATTTATGAAAAAATATTTTGTCTTGAAGAGAATTAAATTAAATTAAAAAAACGAAAAAAAAGGGGGGTGAAATGGTAAAATAGGGTGTTATTAGCCGCAAGGGGTTGTATTATTAAAATTGGGGTGCAGATAGTGAGCCCACTGGTTTTTTGTGCTTATGAGCCCATGAATTATGGGCTTGGGAGGAGGAGGCGTATGAATTACAACGCGGGGTGTAGGTATCAATCTGAAATAAAATAAAATTAAAAGGACACATATATAAAGCAATAATGAGAAGAGGAAACCCTAATTCGAATCTTCCCCTCTCTCAGCGCCGCGCGAGCCCCAAATCGCCCAACCCTAAAAAAAATCTTTCTCTCTCCTTGCTGCGGCCGATCCGCACCGTGGCCACACCCCCCTCTTCCTCTCACTCTGATCTCGCCTCCTCTCCCTTTCCACGGCGCTGCTCAATCCTCACCCTCTCTCTTTTCCGCACCGCCCTATTCTTTCACTCACCAACCCGATCCTCCTCCTCTTACAAACAACAGAAAACCTGATCTCGTTTGATCTTCTCACCGCCGACCCTAATCTCCGATTTAACAACAGCCCAGAACTGAGTGAGAAGAGACTACGGGGGAGAGGGGAGTTTCGCGAGGGTGGTGGTTTGCGAAGGGGAGAAAAACGAGGACGTGTGATGGTGGGCTACGTCGGTGACGGTTCGTGGAGGGCGACAACGTTTGGTTTGGGTTTCGCGCGTGGAGGAGAAGAGGGAGAAAACGAAACTGAGAGAGGGATAGAGTTACGGTGAGAGAGCTTCGTGGTGGAGGCGGACGTCTGCGGCGGCGTTTTGGGGCAACGACCACCGTCTAAGGTGGCCGAAATCTAAAGGTGAGTTCTTTTATTTTTTGTTTTCTATGGTTTTCTTCCTCTTCTAATTCTGATTTGGCTGTTTATTATTTTTGCTATTCCATTTCTAATTTCAAATAAACCCTATTTTTCCAAACTAAAAAAAAACTGTTTAAAAAAACTACTGCTTCCGTTTTATTTTGTTTAGAACCTATAAACTACTAATTTGTCCATTAATCTATTTACATTATAAACAATATGAATCCTAATTTTATTATTAAATTTTGTTCATGATTTTTATTTACAATCCTAATGATTTTTAAATAGCTCTAAATCAACATTTGGAGGTAATAACGACAACAGTAGCCTGTTTACACATACTTAGAATAATGAAAACCTACTATTATTTTGTTTAATATTAACCTCTTATCTTTTAAAACTATTTCTGGTAAATAGAAACGAAAGGGCATGCAATATTAAAAACCAAATACCAACCTAAACTCCCGTCTCTGACTGGAATTCTTCTTTTGCTTATTCTGCTACTGCCAATGCCCTAGTACTGCTACTGCTGCTCTATTGCTTCTGTTTCTGAATTTTTGTTGTTTTGCGATTAGGGTTTCGGCGTGAAACCCTAACCTTTTTGCTCTGATTTTCTGGGTATCTTTTTGTGTGTCTGTGAATTGTCCTCCTTTCTCTGTGATCCAAGCTTGTTTTTATAGGCAATTTTTAGGCTTAGGAAATTAATTTCTGATTCTATCCTGATTTTGTTTTCCAATTTCAGATTTGATACTTGCTCAGCAAGAACAAGATGTTGGGCTGGAGGTTGGAGAAGACTTGGTGGGCAAGGAACCAAGAAGGCCCAGCTGCTGTCGAAGCAGCTGTCATCTTGGGCTGATGCGCCCTTTTTTTGATTTGTGTTTTTTTGTATTTTTTATTATTATTTTCGGATTGTATTATTTGGTATTTTTAGTATTATCATTTTTTTTGTATTTTTGGGACAGTTTGGACTCTAAACACTCCTAAATTGTAAATGAAATAAAATTTGATTTTTTTGACATTTTTGGACTCAAAACAAATTGAATAGACAAAATAAAAATAATAAAAGAAGTTGAGCCAAATACAAAAGCGAAATCGGGCCCAATTAGACAAATGCGCTAGAACGAGGCTAAAATAGAACAAATAGGCCCGCTCACTGATAAACACCAAAAATTAACTAGGAACCAGGTTCGTGGGCCCAACTCAAAATGATAAGCCCGATTTGTAGATGCGTAGGCCCAATAACCCAACTGTTGGCCCAATTATGCAAATGGCATCTTAACGACACCCGCATGACACCGACACGCGTTAACAGGTCTCGAGACTTGCAAAAAATGCGACCTAGTAAATTAAAACGCTATTAACTGGAGCTCGGACAAAATTGGGGTATAACAACGTCTCGCTTCTCATCACAACTCTTATTTTATGCAATGAATGAATGAACAAATTATGATATGCAAGTATGATGCAAATGCGTGGAGAATGACCACTCGAAGAGTGTGGCTTATTCTAAATAATTTTGTTATTTTTAATGCAAGACAAAATATGGAATGCCAATGCGAATGATGCAAGAATGATGCCCCCTTTTTTTTCAAAATGATTTTTGATTTTGATTTTTTTATTTTTTAGAGGCGAGACAAGGTACGAAATGCCAATGCCCCCTTTTTCTTTTGAATGATGAAAGATGCAGGAATGATGCTTTTTTCTAAATGATGATTTTTTTTATTTATTATTTTTTTTTAGAGGCAAGGCGAAGTATGAAATGCCAACGCCCCTTCCTTTTTTGAAAGATGCATGTATGGAGGAATGATGTATTTGAACTAATGAAATGATGCATGAATGCTACATTTTGAATAAATTTGATGATGATTTTTATTCATGATTATGAATGAAACGCTTTCTTGTTTTCATTTTTGTGCAATGAAATGCATGATGCTCACAATGATTTTTTTGTTTTTTAGTTTTGGAACATGATTTTGAAAATTATTTGGAGATGCAAATGATTTATTGGAAAAAAGGTTTTAGAAAAATGTGCTTGACGGGTATGACCCGCTCCTACGTATCCCCATTGTAAATGAGGAATCAAAGCTTGCGTAGTTCTACTGTGTCTTTTTTTGAAATAATGCTTATGCATGAATGTCTCATCTTGGATGAACTTGACGAGGATTTTTTTGCATGATTATAAATGAAATGTTTATGTTATGCAGATGATAATTGTTTTTTGTTTTGTCTTTATGTAATGAAAGGGAATGCAAGATGAATGTTCTTTTTTTTTCAAACTTTTGTTAGATGCAAATGCAATGGTGCGAAACGATGTGAATGCGAAATGATGTGGATGCGAAATGATGTGTCATTTACATAAAAAGAGGGTAAGAAAATAAGGATATTCTTTTCTACGATTTCTGAAATAGAGTTTTAGAAAAAGGAATGCCTAAACTAGGGTCTAAAGTCCCCATGTCCTACAAAGGGTGGGAATCCTAGGGTCTAAAGTCGACGAATGGGGTAATCCTCCCATGTAGGTTCTAATCACTTCCTTACAATGGCAACCAAGAGCTAAAGTCTCTCTCATGATGGCACCCACAATCGTAGAAAGCTACCGAGTGTGAGGCATCATGACAAAGCGCACTCTTGGGCGGAACTTTCATGAGAGCCATACAGACAAAGGTCTACGAATGGCAGTCACTAATCGTTCCCACTCTCCTAGGTTTTTGTTCAGACCTTGGGTTTTAGGCCCTACTCAATGCTCACAGGTATAGGATGTGAAGTGTGTGTCGAGGGCACAACACCTAGGAATAACTACCCTTCCCCACCTGCAAATCAAAAATCCATAGCAGTCCAGACAAATAGCATGTTGTTTATCCTAGGGTTCAATATCGTTCCAATATAAACTAATCTAGGGTGCCAATAACAATGTACTACTTACCTCAAGAAAAGGAGCAAAGAAGAAGGGGGCATGATAAGAAAGGGGAAGAAATGCATGAGGGAACTAAGCAAAGAAGTAACCATCTATTGAAAAAGCGAACATAGAAGAGGAATGCACATGGATGTAACATGCTTTATGAAAAAGGAAGAAGAAGAGAGGCAAAGCAAGGTATTCAAATCAATCATATAAACCACATATTTAATTAATTAGGCTTGACCCACTTTTGAAAAAAATGTTTTTTTTAGTCTCCCCAGTGAAGTCGCCAGCTGTTGCGCCCGAAAAAGTCCCCAAGGGAGACCCTTCCTCGTTCACAACTTTTCCTAAGACAATGAAGCCGCCACCAATATTTATTAAGGAAAATATTAGGAAAACCTTTTTTGGAAGGCAATTGGTCTTGCGAAACTAGAGAATAGGGTTCGGGGGTCAGTTACGCGCAGGGAAGGTGTTAGCACCCCACACATCCTCTCTACTGAGAGGGAACCTTTAATTAAATGTGTGGTTTTAGTGTGTTGACTTGAAAATACTTAATTTTGCCTCTCTACTTCTTATCGAAAAATTCTTAATGAAAATCTTTATTTATTATGAAAAAAAAAGGGGGGAAAATGGGTTTTTAGAAAAAAAACGCTTGACGGGACAAGGCCCGCTCCTACGTATCTCCCGGTGCGATGGAGAACTCAAAGCTACGTAGTTCTTCTTTGTCTTTTTGAAAAGTTTTTGTTTTTTAACTTTTTTAGTGAGTTTTCGAAATAGGACGAGCATTTAGTGAATGATTAAACTAACCAAGGTTATGGGTAATCACCGCTAAATACTCTAGAAAATGAGGGTCAATACCACTAGTCAGACGAACAAAGGTTCCGATTGACTATTAGTAGCAACCCGTTTTTATTTGCTCTTTTGAAAGTGGTCTTTGAAAGTGATTGATTGCACGATGATCAAACTAACAAAGGTTATGATGGATCATTGTTTATTATTCTTATGAGAAAAGGACATTGCCACTAATAGCTAAACGAACAAAGGCTCTGATGAGCTACTGGCAACAATGGGTTTGAAAATGATTCTTTTTTATTTGTTTCATGAAAATGATTTGTTTATGGTTGCGAAAAGGATTTTTATTTGTTGCGCTTGACGAGAACGTGACTCGCTCCTACGTATCCCAAATGGGAATCAAAGCGACGTAGTTCTAACGAGCCTTAAAAATGAAAATCTTTTTGAAACGTCTTTTGAAATTGAGGCTTTCATGACAATCAAACCAACAAAGGTTGCGATGGATTGCCACTAGTAACCGTTTTTGTGCCCGGCCGTTTAGAAATGAAAACAATGAATGTAAGAAAGAATTGGTGGATTCAAGCATAACGCAATCAGTGGAATCAAATCATTAAGCAACAATATTTGAATTCGCAAACAAAAATCAAGCCTAAACTACACATATTAGACCACAACACATGGATAGGCAAGGAGGGAACTTGAATTGGGCATCAAGCAAAAATACAAGAGCAGGCAAGATTGAACCTAAATGCACATCTAGTGGAAGATGCTAGGCGAGAACCATACTCAAATATTTCTACAAAACGCAAGGGAATCTAAATGCACATCTAGTGGAAGATGCAATGTAAGGAATGGACCTATCTAAGTATTGATGATATTCTATATGAGAGTAGACGATGACACTGTAAGCTCAAGCAAAAGAGTTTCCTCAATCATGATCATTGGCCAGCATAGGCAAGCAAATTATTTAGCGACCAAAGTATCGAAGAATGTTGAATCACTTTGGTCAATCCTCACACTTAAGATTAAGTGCACAAGTGTGAATCACATTGCCAATCATCATATAAACTAAAAGGGTTGAATCATCTGAGACCATCTTCACCACTCAGAACATGATGCACTAGGCATAAGTGGGAATCATGTGGTTCATCATCAACAATGACACTATAACTAAGTTAAATCACATAGGGCAATTTTGGCATGGATCACAATGATTAAATATTAACAAATATAAAGAAAGAAATACCTCTGATGAAGGCAGATACTACCACTTGAAGAACGCAACTCCAAATAACTCTTGCAGAAGATCAGCTCAGACGGACCAACGGAACGAATAGAGCGAAAAAATAAAGCGTAGAAGAGTTTTTCTAAAATGTGAGAGATTTCGAGAAAAATGGGTTTTTTCTCTGATCTCGTGAAAATCTGTGTGTTTTGAAATGAAGAATGACCGTCCTATTTATAGGAAATCAGATTTGATCCATTTTAGGAAATAGGCTAATCGATTATGTTGAAAAACACTTGGTATGCATAATCGATTATGTGCTCTGGATCTCAGATCCAATAATCAATTATGTGCCTTGGGTTTCAGAGTCAATAATCGATTATGCTCTTGACTATTTTCAGGAGGATAATCGATTATAGCCTTGGTATAATCGATTAGGTGCTTCAAAAATATGTTGACACTTTCCAAAAATACTTCATAATCGATTATAGGCTTAGTTTAAAAGATGGCATAATCGATTAGTTGCTTCCTTAATAGGTGATAATCGATTATTGGCCTGTATGGAGAGGAGTGAATAATCGATTATGCTCCTGACTGAAAGGAGTGGAATAATCGATTATTTGCTTGAATGAAGGATATGATGTAATCGATTGAGTGCCTTCCTAAAAACATGGACAACTTCCTTATTTGTCAAGAATATATTATATGCATAAAAATATTTTCATAACACATGTGCTTGCCCTATTTTATCTTGCATGCATGAGGTTTAAAAAATATTTTCATGCAAAATTATTTTTATAAGCCCTTTTGTGAGAAATGACCAAAATGCCCTTTTTGACCCTAAAAACCCTAATTTCCCAAAAAAGTGCATTCTAACCCTAAAAATGATTTTAAAAACTTTGGAATGGTTTCTAGGACCCAAAATGCAATGCATAATTTATTTTTGTATGGAAAATTAGGGTTTGGACCTAAGCCGGACAAAATTGGGGTATGACAGGGGGGGTGAAAGGTTATACGCTAAAAATGAATTCCTTTTAATTTTCAAAACATTAACAATGCACGTTTAAATTGAATGCGGAAAATAGGATTTTAAACTATATGCACTACCTAAGCAAGCTATACCTTTGACAGAACCAGTTACAGTGAAATATTACGCTAACGATACTATTATCAAATTTAACGATAAACAGATTGTGATATTGATATTGAACGCAGCGCAATGATATCAAATATAACAATAATATAAACGATAAACAAAGTAAAGAGAAGGGAAAGAGATACACCGTGATTTTTACGAGGTTCGGGATAAAAGCCCTACGTCCTCAGCCTCTGGCTTTGCAACCTTTGGACTTGATAACAACCACTATATGAGAAGAACTTCTTCAACGTTTTACAAGCAAGCAACTTCCCTCTAGCTAATCTCAATTTTCCCCAAATTGAGAACCCAAGCTCCCCGCTAAGGATTTCGCTAACAACTCAATCTCCCCGATTGAATTACCCAAGAACGCTTCCCAGGATTTCACAACCAACTCAATCTCCCCGATTGAATTACCCAAGAACATGTACGTTGTAGTTGTGTTTCTCGTTGTGTTTGAAACAAAAACCCCAAAGTCCTACTTATAGGATTTGCAAAAATATGACCGTTGGACTAAGAGGGGAATCGATTATTTGCTTAAAAGAAATGTGTATGATAATCGATTAAAATGTGACCGTTGTAGCACTTTTAAGAAGTGAAGAATCGATTGTTGTCCTTTTAAACAAGGTAAAGAAATCGATTATGTGCTCTTCTTTTAAGTTCCTTCGCACATGGGCGAGTCATCCTGAGTGTTTGCATTTGATTAAAGAGGCCTGGCAAGTCCCGGTTATTGGTTGCCCTATGGTAGTCCTTAGTCAAAAGCTTAAGAATCTTAAGGTAAAGCTTAAGGCTTGGAATAAAGATGTCTTTGGGGACGTTAATCTTAGGGTGCAAGTGGCTACGGCTGCCTTGGATCATGTGCAGGCGCAGATTGATATTGATGGCTATTTGGAGACCCTTATTGAGCAAGAAAAAGTTCACCAGCTTGAGTTACAGCAAGCTTTAGCTTCCCAGGAGGATTTTTGGCTTGAAAAATCTAGGCTAAATTGGCACACTCATGGTGATCGTAACACCTCCTTCTTTCATCAAATGGTCAAGATTAGACAAATTACCAAGCAGATTACTTCCCTGAACCATGGTGACACTCTTCTTACCTCCTCTAATGATATTGAAGCTCATGTTGTTAATTATTTTAAGAATATTTTCTCCTCTAACAACCAGTGTCTTGATAATGGTATGGTGGAGGATGTCATTCCTAACCTTGTTACAAGGAATGAGAACTTAATGCTCACCAGCATTCCTAATATGGAAGAAATCAAGCTTGCTATTTTTTCTATGAACCCGGGCCCGGATGGTTTTGGTGCTTTCTTCTTTCAACACTTCTGGGATATTGTCTCCGAGGACATGGTGGAAGCAGTTCAACAATTCTTCAAAAACGGCTGGATGCTCCCTAATTTCAATTCTAATCTGGTGGTGCTTATCCCAAAGACTAACGGGGCTGACCGTATTGAGAAGTTTCGGCCTATTGCCCTTGCGAACTTCAAATTTAAGATTATCACTAAGGTGCTTGCGGACCGCCTGTCCAAAATTGCTCCCCGTATTGTCTCCTCTCAACAACGGGGTTTTATTCAGGGTAGGAACATATCTGACTGCATTTGTTTAACCTCTGAAGCTGTTAATATGCTCCAAAAAAGATCTTATGGTGGTAATATGGCTTTAAAAGTAGATGTTACGAAAGCTTTTGACACTTTAGATTGGCTTTTTCTTCTTAGAGTTCTCAAGGCGTTTGGGTTTAACTCCAAGTTTTGTGACTGGGTGAAGGTACTTCTGCATTCTACTAAGCTTTCTATTTCATTTAATGGTAAGCCCTCTGGTTTCTTTAGCTGCAAGCGTGGTGTGCGCCAAGGTGACCCCCTTTCTCCCTTGCTCTTTTGCCTGGCAGAGGAGGTTCTAAGCAGGGGCATTTCCAAGCTGGTGAATGATGGGGATCTTCAATTAATCAATGGTCCAAGAGGCACTCAGGTTCCCTCTCATATTCTTTATGCTGATGATATTATGATTTTTTGCAGAGCCTCCCAGAAAAATCTTCAAACTCTTATCACCTTTTTCACTAAATATGGTGAAGCTTCGGGTCAGATTGTTAACTCTAGCAAATCCACTGTTTATCTGGGAGCAGTTCCGATTAACCGCCAACGTCGTATTGCTGAGATGCTTGGTTTCTCTATTGGTCAGCTTCCCTTTACCTACTTGGGAATTCCTATTTTCAAAGGGAAACCTAAGCCTACTTATCTTTTGCCTATTGCTGACAAGATCAAAGCCAAGCTCTCAGCTTGGAAAGCTTCCCTTCTCTCTATCACCGGAAGAGCTCAGCTGGTCAAGTCGGTTATCCAAAGTATGTTAGTTTACAGCTTTCTGATTTACCGATGGCCCACTTCTTTGCTAAACATGGTGGACTCATGGATCAGAAACTTCATTTGGTCTGGGGATGTCAATCAACGTAAAGTGGTTACAGTGGCGTGGAAGAAGGTTTGTAAACCCACTGTGGAGGGGGGTCTTGGAATTAGATCTCTCAAAGAGATTAATAACGCTGCCTGTCTCAAGCTTAGCTGGGAGCTCAGCACTTCCCAGAATAGTTGGGCGATCTTGTTGAGATCTCGGGTTTTCAGAAATAATAGTCTGATCTCTTATCATATTAGCTCTTCTCTCTGGGGTGATTTGAGAGCTAATCTCTCCATAATTCAAGACAACTGCATTTGGCAAATTGGTAAAGGTGACTGTGTCAATTTTTGGCTTGACCCCTGGGTGTCGGATCCTCTGGTTTCCCTTCTCAATGTCCCTGAGCATCTTCATCACTTACTCAAAGCCAGAGTTTGCGATTTCATTCAGAATGGGCGTTGGTGTATTCCCTCTTCTTTAGCCAATCAGTATCCTCAATTGACTACGTTACTTCAAGCTAAAGACATCCCTACTTTTGATGCTCCGGATCAGTTGCTTTGGAAGAATTCTACTGATGGTCTGCTCAATTTTAAATCTGCTTATCTTTTCTATCGTCCTATTGGGCAGCATATTTATTGGTGCAAGAATATTTGGCGCACAGCTATCCCACCATCAAAATCTTTTTTGATTTGGCGCATCCTTCACAATCGTATGCCTACTGATGAGAATCTTAGAAGTCGTGGCTGCGGCACGGTTTCCATGTGTAGTCTCTGTGAAGAGAACTATGAGTCTACGTTGCATCTTTTCTGTGATTGTTCTTTCGCCAAAAATCTCTGGTCCTGGCTTAGTGGTAAGATCGCTTTTAATATTAATATATCCTCCCCTGAAACGATTTTCGAGGTGTGTTTGCGTCCTATGTCTGATCAAGTGCAGGATGTTGTGACTGCTGCTGTTATAAATGTCTTTTGGGCTATCTGGCATGCTCGAAATAAGCTTCGCTTTGATAACAAAAAGATTGTGCCCACGCTTCTGAAAAATTTGATTATTGCTAATGTGAATCTTTCGGGTACTCTTAGCAAGGGTTCCACCTCGGCCTCTATGCAGGACTTTGTGGTTCTTAAGGCTTTTTCAGTGGCAGGTAAACCTCGCAAGGCTCCTAACATTATCGAAGTTCTTTGGAAGTCTCCTCCCTGCTCTTGGGTGAAATGTAATACCGATGGCGCTGCTAGGGGCTCTCCTGGTTTAGCTGCTTGTGGGGGGATTTTTCGTGATTATAATGCTGATTCTCTTGGTTGTTTTGCCCTCCCCCTTGGTATTAACTACGCGCTTCATGCGGAATTAGTGGGTGTCATAGTTGCCATTGAGGTGGCCTATAAGAAAGGTTGGCATCGTCTTTGGATTGAAAGTGACTCTCAGCTTGCTATTTTGGCTTTCTCCTCGGTCTCCATTGTTCCTTGGAACCTCCGCACTCGCTGGCGTAACTGCATGGAAATTCTAAAGTCCATGTCTTTCATTTGTACTCATGTGTATAGGGAAGGGAACCATTGTGCTGATAAACTTGCCTCTCATGGGATCTCTTTGTCCGGGTTTTAGTGGTGGAACAGTACTCCTAATTTTATCAGGGATGATTTTCATCGTAATAGGGTTGCTCTTCCTTATTTTCGTTTTAAGAATTAATTCTGTGCAAGGGTTTTGGTTTATGTCCCCCCTTGCTTTTTGTAATTTTTGTTTTGATTTAAGGATATCGGGGGGAGTACTCTTTCCTTCTAGATGTTTTTATCCCTAGGGAGGGTTTTGCATCAGAAGGTTTTAACGAGGCTCCTATCCATTGTTTAAAAAAAAAAACTACCAACTTGGCCATGTTCTCCATTTCCCTATTTTCTTGGAACTGGACGCAAGTTTTTAGAACTATTTTTTCCTTAATTCTAGTTGGTTAACTTCTTATACTCACTTCCCATAAATGTAGGAAGAATGTTATCGTAGCTTGACGGGGTCATTTTCATATTATTTCTTTTCATAAATAATACAATAATTGTGAATAAGGAAATAAGGAAATTGTAAATAGTAGATTTGTAGATTTATTTATATGTATTTGGCCCAGGCCCGTTAGGTTTTCTCAGAAAAAAGCCTATTTAAACGCTTTTGTGCCTGTACTCAAGGCATTGAAACATAATCAATAAAACGGAACTACAGCTACTCTGTAGTCGCAGACGTAGGCAAAGTTTGGCCGAACTGTGTAAACAATATTGTGTGTCCTGTTTTGACATGGTATCAGTAGGCTTTCGATCATACCTGTGATCTTGTTGGGGTTTCGTTCAAGAACTGTGACTCCGTTAGCGACTCCTCCTTTAGTCGCTCTTGTCTTGGCCTTCATCGTTGCTCGTGGGTCTCTTCGGTGTTGGTTGTCTCTGCACGTGATTTGTTGCTTCGGTTTCTTCGGTTGGCTTCCACTTGCTCGCGATTATTGATTCCTTCTACGCGCGATCGGTTGTTATTTGGTTCTCTTTGATAGGTTGTCTCTGCGCGCGATCGGTTTCTTCCTTCTGCGCGCACCCTGTTGCTTCGGTTCTTGTTGACCTGTTGCGCGCGATCTCTTTCTTCCTTCAACGTTGGTGGATTCATTGTTTCGGTTGTTCAGCGTTGGTGGATTCATGGATTCGTTGTTTCGGTTCAGCGTTGGATTCGTTGTTTGCAGTTCCGGTTGCTTTGGTTGCTTCGATTCAGCGTTGGTTGCTTCGGTTGCTTGCAATTCATCATTTTCTCGCTCTGGTTGGTGGATTCGTTGTTTGGTTCCGATTGTGATTTCGTTCGTGGGTCCGTGTATTTCTCTCGAATTGATTCGCTGGGTTGTGTTTTGTCTTTCCCTGTTGTTTACCCTGGTACGTGTTTTGGTTTTGTTACTCTTGTCTGCTTGGCTTTGTGCTATTCATTGGTTCTAGTTGTGTTGTGTTGTTCTTATTGGCTACTTTAATTAATTTTCTTCATGTCGTCGGAGAAAGAAAGAGACAATTTTTGTGTTTACTTTACCGGTAAGAACTATGCTGCTTGGGAATTTCAATTTAAAATGTATGTCAAAGGGAAAGGTTTATGGAGTCACCTTGATGGGATTTCTAAAGCGCCGGAAGATCAATCTGCCTTAGATGCGTGGGAAGTAAAAGATGCTCAAATTATTTCTTGGATCCTTAGTACTATTGATCCTCAGATGATCAATAATTTGTGAGCATTTTCAACTGATCAAGAAATGTGGAATTATTTGCAGCGTATTTACAACCAGGACAATACGGCCAAGAATTTTCAATTGGAGTTAGAGATCGCCAATTACAAACAAGGTAATTTGTCAATTCAAGAATATTATTCTGGCTTTCTGAATTTATGGACAGAACACTCTGCTATTATCTATGCTGCTGTTCCCAAGCCGTTACTGTCGGCCATTCGTGATGTTTATGATACTAGTAAACGGGATCAATTTCTCATGAAACTTCATCCGAAATTTGAGGCTGTTCGAGGTGCTTTGCTGAATAGGAACCCTGTTCCTTTCTTGGATATCTGTGTCGGTGAACTGCTCAGGGAAGAACAGCGTCTTAATACTCAAGGCACCATGTTTAATGATCCCATCCATTCTGAACCTGTGACAGTTGCATATGCTGCGCAATATAGAGGTGTGGGCCGTGATATGCGACAAACTCAATGCTTCTCTTGTAAACAATTTGGACATGTTGCTCGTAGTTGTCCTAAGAAATTTTGCAATTACTACAAGCAGCAGGGCCATATCATCTCTGCATGTCCTACGCGTCCTCCTTGATCGACTAAGCGTCTGGTGCAGGCATTCCATGCCACTACTAGCTCTACAGCTGGTCCTTCCCCCACTGGTGCATCTGATGGTGGTGCTCTACAGCCTGAATTAATTCAATAAATGGTACTATCTGCTCTTTCTGCCTTGGGCATTACTGGTATGTCTTCTTTCATATCTTGGCTACTTGACTCTGGTGCATCGAATCACATGACGGGTTCCTCTGAACTCCTGCACAATTTACGTTCTTATATTGGTAGTTAGAAAATTCAAATTGCTAATGGCAGTACCATTCCTATAACTAATGTTGGTGACATAAATTCAAATTTTCAAAATGTGCTGGCAGCACATGCGCTTGCCTCAAATGTATTGTCTGTTGGTCAACTAGTAGATGAAGGTTGTGATGTTAATCTTACTCCGGATGGTTGTCTTGTGCAGAATCGGGTGTCGGGGAAGGTGATCGCGAAGGGGCCTAAAGTTGAACGAGTCTTTCCACTCCAGTTTATTTCAAATCATTTATCTCTTGCTTGTAATAGTGTTTTGAATGCATGTGAGGATTGGCATAGGAAATTGGGCCATCCAAACTCTGTTGTTTTGTCTCACTTATTTAAGACTGACTTGTTAGGTACTAAACTGATGGATTCTAGTACCTCTATTTCATGTTCTGTTTGCAAATTAGCTAAAAGTAAAACACTTCCTTTTTCGTCTGGTGCTCATCGTGCTTCTACTTGTTTTGAGTTGATTCATAGTGATGTTTGGGGAATCTCTCCTGTCGCTTCTCATGCTCACTATAAATATTTTGTCACCTTTATCGATGATTATAGCCGTTTTACTTGGATTTATTTTCTTAAATCTAAAGTTGAAGTGTTTTCTATGTTTAAGAAATTTCTGATGTATGTTGAAAACCAATTTCAAACCAGTATTAGAATTCTCCGGTCTGATTCTGGTGGTGAGTATATGTCTCATGAGTTTCAGGAGTTCTTACAGCAAAAAGGTATATTGTCTCAACGATCTTGTCCCAATACCCCTCAACAAAATGGTGTTGCAGAACGTAAGAATCGTCACTTGTTGGATGTGACGCGTACCTTACTTCTCCATGCCTCTGTTCCATCCAAATTTTGGGTGGAGGCTCTTTCCACAGCTGCCTTTTTGATCAACCGTCTTCCTTCCACGGTGACTGGGTTTGATTCTCCTTACTTTCGCCTTTTTAAAACACAGCCTGATTACCGTAGTTTACATACTTTTGGGTGTGTATGTTTTGTTCACGTCCCATCCACTGAAAGACATAAGCTTGGAGCACAATATCTGTCCAATGTGCATTTATGGGGTATAGTCAGTCTCATATGGGTTTTGTGTGTTATAGTCTCTAACCATCGTTTTCGCATTTCTAGGAATGTGACATTTTTTGATAATCAGTTTATGTTTCCTTGCTCTTCTCCTAGATTGAATGAAATTGCTATACTTCCCCAATTTTCTGCCCCGCGTTCACCTATAGAACGTTTCCAACCAGGACTCGTTCCCACTTCCCCTTCCGACGCTGATCCGCCACCTGATCCTGATCCTGTACTTCCTGCACCACGGCGTTCTGGTAAAACGTCTCGAGCACCTGATAGATATTCCCCAGACAGGTTTGGTTCCTCACATACTGCTTCTCTATCTGGCACATCTATTCCTACTTGTTATTCGCAGGCTGTTAAAGATGTCTCTTGGGTAAAAGCCATGACTGAGGAACTTCAGGCCCTTCAGGACAATTTCACTTGGGATATTGTTCCTTGCCCTCCTGGTATCAAACCCATAGGCTGTAAATGGGTTTATTCTGTGAAATTGAATTCTGATGGATCTCTCAATCGGTACAAGGCTCGATTGGTTGCTTTAGGCAACAAGCAGGAATATGGTATTGATTATGACGAGACATTTGCACTAGTTGCTAAAATGACTACTGTTAGAATGGTGCTCTCTATAGCTGCTTCTCATGGGTGGTCTCTCCACCAAATGGATGTGAAGAATACATTCCTTCATGGCGACCTGACTGAAGATATTTATATGACTCCCCCTGAGGGCCTCTTCTCTTCATCTAAGGGGGTGTGCAAGCTCAAACGCTCTCTATATGGTTTGAAACAGGCGCCTCGAGCTTGGTATGCGAAATTCCGTTCCACTCTACTTGGGTTCTCTTTTACTCAAAGTTAGTATGATTCTTCTTTGTTCATTCACCGCACATCTACGGCCATTGTTCTGCTCCTTCTTTATGTTGATGATATGATCATTACTGGTTCTGATGCAGAATCCATACAGGAAGTTAAACAAAAGCTTCAAGCCTCATTTCAAATGAAAGACCTTGGTCTTTTACATTATTTTTTTGATCTCGAGTTTCATTCTACCTCTAAGGGTATATTTCTCCATCAACATAAGTATGCCACCGACCTTATTGCTATGGCTAGCCTCCAATCTGCTAATCCTGTGAATACTCCTCTTGAAGTTAATGTTAAATATCACCGTGACGAGGGTTGTAACAGCCCAGGTCCACCGCAGCGGCCACCCCGGTCCCACTGCTACCTCATGGTCTTTTCTACCCCCCTTGTAGAATTTTTGCCTTCCGTGGGAATCGAACCTTGCACCTGAGGCATAAGTGCAAGTTAAACCCCCTTCCCACTACCAATTGAGCGCGCGCTCAATTGGTAGTGGGAAGGGGGTTTAACTTGCACTTATGCCTCAGGTGCAAGGTTCGATTCCCACGGAAGGCAAAAATTCTACAAGGGGGGTAGAAAAGACCATGAGGTAGCAGTGGGACCGGGGTGGCCGCTGCGGTGGACCTGGGCTGTTACATAAAAAGGCGCCTTTTTATGTAACAGCCCAGGTCCACCGCAGCGGCCACCCCAGTCCCACTGTTACCTCACGATCTTTTCTACCCCTCTTGTAGAATTTTTGCCTTCCGTGGGAATCGAACCTTGCACCTGAGGCATAAGTGCAAGTTAAACCCCCTTCCCACTACCAATTGAGCGCGCGCTCAATTGGTAGTGGGAAGGGGGTTTAACTTGCACTTATGCCTCAGGTGCAAGGTTCGATTCCCACGGAAGGCAAAAATTCTACAAGAGGGGTAGAAAAGATCGTGAGGTAACAGTGGGACTGGGGTGGCCGCTGCGGTGGACCTGGGCTGTTACATAATGTAACACCCTAAAATAATTTAATTAAGTAATTGATTAAATTATTTAAAGTGTTGCACTATTTTATTTTATTATGTGATGATATAGTATTTTATTTTAATTGAAGGGGATGGCGTTGGTAATGCCGGAATTTCAAGTGACGGCCCAAGAGGCCCAAGCCCGTTGGCTTAGGCGCTCCTTAGGCACTAGGGGTCTAGGTCGCGCCCCACTAGTGTCAAAAGAAAGAAAGAGAGTCGAAATAGAGAAGAAAAGAATGAAAGTCGAAGAGAGGAGAAGAGAAGGAAGGAGCGATTTCAAGCTTGGAGTTAGGGTTTGTGCACCTTGATCCTAGGTAAGGGTTCCTAACCTTCCATGATTCGATTTCTTTTCCCTATCAAGTGCTTAAGTTTCGTTTTCCCTAACCCTTTCTATCTTGATCAAATTCGCGAATGGTCCAAGAGAAGGAGAGAGAGGGCGTGTTCGTGGATAAGGGAAGAAGAAGGGAAGAATTCTTGTTGCGGTGGTGTGTCGGTGCTTCGGTGGGAAGAGCTCTAGTGTCGTCATAATCAAGGTTAGGGGAGTCTCACTCTATAATAGAGAGTATAATAGGTTGTATGTAAACCATAGGATCTCACTTGACCTTACTTGTTAATTGTTAGATTTGTTTAAGTTAGTTGAAATTGATAATTGGTGATTAATTCGATTTTCCCTATGTTAATGTTAGATTTCAAGTGTTGATTTTGTGCCTTGATGTGTTCTTAATATATATATGTGAAATTGAATGTGGTTGGACTGAGCATAATGAGTTTTGTAATCGTTGTAGTAATTTGGTTTGGAAAAGTGATTAAGAATTTTGGTGTTTTGGTTGTGTTGGGGCGCCTGGGCGCTAGTGGCTGGGGGGGGACTTGGCGCCCTGGGCGCTGTTTTCTGTTGCTGGGCGTGTCTGTGTTCTGGGCAGGGCGCCTATGTTGCTGCCTGTGGCGCCTGGGGTGGCGCCAGGTTGCTGTCTATGCTTAGGCAAGGCGCATAAATCATGTTTTTGGGTAAACTCAGTTTCTAAACATATTTTTCCGAGCCAAACTTTGTATTGACCTGACCAAATGTTATTTAAAACACTTTGGCTAAAGAATTTCTGGATTTGCACTTGTGGTTTTGAAATTGTCCGGTTGGGCATCATTTTGGCTTGTTTTGGGGGTGCCTTGTGCACACATCATTTTCTGAGCATATTTTACCGAGCCAAACTTTGTATTCACCTGACCAAATCATATTTTAAGTACTTTGGCTAAAGAATTTCCAGATTTGCACTTGTGGTTTGAAAGTTGTCCTATTGGGCATCATTTTGGCTTGTTTTAGGGGTGCCTTGTGCACACATCATTTTCTGAGCATATTTTACCGAGCCAAACTTTGTATTGACCTGACCAAATGTTATTTAAAACACTTTGGCTAAAGAATTTCTGGATTTGCACTTGTGGTTTTGAAATTGTCCGGTTGGGCATCATTTTGGCTTGTTTTGGGGGTGCCTTGTGCACACATCATTTTCTGAGCATATTTTACCGAGCCAAACTTTGTATTCACCTGACCAAATCATATTTTAAGTACTTTGGCTAAAGAATTTCCAGATTTGCACTTGTGGTTTGAAAGTTGTCCTATTGGGCATCATTTTGGCTTGTTTTAGGGGTGCCTTGTGCACACATCATTTTCTGAGCATATTTTACCGAGCCAAACTTTGTATTGACCTGACCAAATGTTATTTAAAACACTTTGGCTAAAGAATTTCTGGATTTGCACTTGTGGTTTTGAAATTGTCCGGTTGGGCATCATTTTGGCTTGTTTTGGGGGTGCCTTGTGCACACATCATTTTCTGAGCATATTTTACCGAGCCAAACTTTGTATTCACCTGACCAAATCATATTTTAAGTACTTTGGCTAAAGAATTTCCAGATTTGCACTTGTGGTTTGAAAGTTGTCCTATTGGGCATCATTTTGGCTTGTTTTAGGGGTGCCTTGGATGCATCTCATTTTCTGAACATATTTTCCCTAGCCAAATTCTGTATTCACGTGACCAAATCCCATTTTGAACCTTTTGGCTAGAGCGGTTTCAATTTTTAAGGTAGCCTACTTTGTTTGTGCGTTTGGGTGTTGTGTGGGCGCCAAGTGTGGCCGCCCAGGGCGCCAAGTGGGGCGCCCATGACTTGTGTTCGAGTTTCGGGTCTAATGGTGCTAGATTGGTCCCTAAGTGTTATCCTAGTCCTAGGGACGTGATTGTGAGGAGAAAATAATGAGTTGGTTGATGATGAGGCCATGGGGGCTAAAACTAAGATTAATTAAAGATGTGATATAGGATACATGGACCGTGTTGTTAATAATTATGATTGTGGTTTTGTCATGGAGTCTCATGCATACATAAGGCTGCGGTCTGAGTTGTTAATTATGATAATAAGGCTGCGGTCTGAGTTCTAAATTGAAATGATAAGGCTGCGGTCTGAGTTGATATTATGATGATAAGGCTGCGGTCTCGGAAAATGGTACCACATGCATAACTGTATTGCATACATCCTCATGATAAGCATGCTAGTTGGTGATTGTATGGACTATGCTACTGTGTGACTGTGTGAGTGTGATGCTATGACGTAATATACTTCTTATTATAATCTTTATTATGTAGTTGAGACTCACCCTTCTGTTGTTGTTTACCACAGGTAGTCCTGAGTGAAGGCCTACTCCTTTCACTCCCGAGTCGGTCTGCTCTGATACGTGACACCTAGGGGGTTGGATTAGGGATTTTAATGTTATTCATTTGTCGTTGAATTTTATATGCTTTGAGTTGATGATTTTTGATGAGCCTGTTGTTCGGCATATTTTGGAGATTGTGTTATTTTTCCGCTGCGAGTCATCTAAATTACAATGCGTGGATTTTATTGGTGAAGTCACGTGTACCCTAAATTATTTAATGGTGTTGCGTATTATAAGTGTGTAACGAAGGCTTACACCGATTTGACCGTTGTTAAATTAAGCTTATGTGTAGCATTCCATTCGAAAAGAAATTTTGAAACTCTGATCTCTATAATAAATAGCCGGGTAGAATGGGGTGTTACATTAGTGGTATCAGAGCAAAAGTTCGGTCTGTCCGACCAAGTGTGTCTGTCTGTCATATTGTGTATGACAATTAGGTGTTTTGTTTTAGTTCTAAATTGTCGTTTATGCTGCAGTGCTAGGTTGAGATGGCTAGAAGGGATGATGCTGCTTTGGCTGCTGCTCTGCAGGCCATAGCCCAAGCTGTTGGGAATCAACACAATGCTGCTGATATGAATGCCCGTAACCTGGCAACGTTTCAGAGGGAAAACCCACCCACCTTCAAGGGTCGGTATGATCCCGATGGAGCCTTGTCATGGCTGAATGAGATAGAGCGGATATTCCGTGTTATGGATTGTACTGCTGCCCAGCAAGTGAAGTTCGGGACGCACATGCTGGCAGAAGAGGCTGACAAGTGGTGGTTAGGGATGCTGCATAGGTTGAACACTGCTGGTGAAGAGATTACTTGGGAAGTCTTCACAAGGGAATTTAAAAGAAAGTACTACCCTGAGGACGTTCGGGCCAAGAAAGAGGTAGAATTCTTAGAACTGAAACAGGGAAATAAGACTGTGGCTGAGTATGCAGCCAAGTTTGAAGAACTGGCACAATTCTGTCCTTACTACGCCAATGATGCTGATTCAGAGTTCTCTAAATGTGTGAAATTTGAAAGTGGCCTGCGACCCGATATTAAGAAGGCAATTGGATATCATGAGATTCGAGATTTTGCTAGATTAGTTGACAAGAGTAGAATTTATGAAGAGGACAGTTCTGCTGCTTACAAGATTGGGAAAGAAAAGAGGAATACTCAGTTTAGGGGCAAACCATATGATGTGTCTGGAGGTAAGAATAAGTGGAAGGCAGGTGCTGGCAAGAAATTTTCTGAGGGTAAGAAGCCTAGTGGGGGAGGTGCTCCCGCTGATATAGTGTGTTACACGTGTGGCAAGCCGGGTCACAAAAGTTTCGATTGCAAGACAGAGGTAATGTGTTACCGTTGTGGGAAGAAAGGTCATATGGCGTCTAACTGTGATCGTAAGGAATCAGTGTGTTTCAATTGTGGTGAAGCTGGTCACTTTAGTTCTAAATGCACCAAACCGAAGAAAGAAAAATCCAATGGAAGAGTTTTCGCGCTAGCAGGCTCAGAGGGGCCCAATGAGATTCGAGGTACTTGTTTTATTTATGGTTCCCCTTTAGTTGCTATAGTTGATACTGGTGCTACGCGTTCTTTTATTGCTGCTGTTTGTGCTGAAAAGTTAAATCTAGTATTGTCTGATATGAAAAGGGAAATGGTTATCGACACTCCGGCTAAGGGTTCGGTGACTACTTCTCTATTGTGTGCTAAGTGTCCTCTGTCAGTATTCGGCAGAGATTTTCTGGTTGACCTTATATGTTTGCCTTTGGGAGGGTTGGATGTTATTCTTGGTATGGACTGGTTAGTGGATAACCATGTGCACATCAACTGTTTCAGCAAGTCTGTGAGTTTCCTTCCTCCTGAGGAGGGAGAGTCTGTTTTGTTGTCTGGGGATCAGCTGCATAAGGTAATGAAGGATGGTGGTCAACTATTTGCTGTGATGGCGTCTATGTCTGCTGAAAACCAAGCTATGGTTGAAGGATTGCAGGTGGTGTGTGAGTTCCCTGAAGTGTTCCCTGATGAGATTCCTAGTGTGCCACCAGAGAGGGAAGTAGAGTTTGGGATTGACCTTGTGCCTGGTACTAGGCCTGTGTCCATGGCACCGTATCGAATGTCAGCTTCTGAGTTATCTGAGTTGAAGAAGCAGTTGGAAGAGTTACTTGAAAAGAATTTTGTGAGGCCTAGTGTGTCACCATGGGGAGCTCCGGTTTTGTTAGTAAAGAAGAAAGATGGGAGTATGCGCCTGTGTGTGGATTATAGACAGTTGAACAAAGTGACTATCAAAAATAAGTACCCTCTTCCGAGAATTGATGATCTGATGGACCAGCTGGTGGGTGCTAAAGTTTTTAGTAAAATTGATTTGAGGTCAGGGTATCACCAGATTAAAGTAAAGGATGAAGACGTCCAGAAGACAGCGTTTCGGACGAGATATGGACATTATGAATACTCTGTGATGCCGTTCGGTGTCACCAATGCACCAGGGGTGTTTATGGAGTACATGAACCGTATCTTCCATAGTTACTTGGATCGGTTTGTGGTAGTTTTTATAGATGATATTCTGGTATACTCCAAGTCTGAAGAGGAGCATGCAGAGCACTTAAGATTGGTGCTCGAGGTATTGAAAGAGAAGAAGCTTTATGCTAAGTTGTCCAAATGCGAGTTCTGGCTGCGTGAGGTAAGCTTTTTGGGTCACATAATTTCTAGTGATGGCATAGCTGTAGACCCAGCTAAGGTCGATGCAGTGTTACAATGGGAGAGCCCGAAGTCTGCGACTGAGATCAGGAGTTTCTTGGGGTTGGCCGGTTACTACAGGAGGTTCATTGAGGGTTTCTCAAAGCTAGCCCTTCCGTTGACTCAATTGACGTGTAAAGGGAGAGTTTTTGTTTGGGATGCTAAGTGTGAAGAGAGTTTCCAAGAGTTGAAGAAAAGGTTGACAACATCTCCAGTGTTAGTGTTGCCCGTGCCGGATCAACCGTTTGTGGTATATTGTGATGCTTCCAGAATGGGCTTAGGGGGCGTATTGATGCAGGATGGGAAGGTAGTCGCTTATGCGTCCAGACAGTTGCGGACTCATGAGAAGAACTATCCTACTCATGATTTGGAATTGGCTGCTATTGTGTTTGCGCTAAAAATTTGGAGGCACTATTTGTATGGCACTAGATTCGAGGTATTCAGCGACCACAAAAGTTTGAAATACTTGTTTGATCAGAAGGAGCTGAATATGAGGCTGAGGCGTTGGTTAGAGCTGCTAAAAGACTATGATTTTGGCTTAAATTATCACCCCGGCAAAGCTAATGTCGTGGCTGATGCTTTAAGTCGGAAGACTTTGCATATGTCAGCAATGATGGTAAAAGAGTTGGAGTTGATTGAGCAATTCCGTGATATGAGTCTGGTTTGTGAAGTGACACCGCGGAGTGTTAAGCTGGGTATGCTGAGGATTGGTAATGACTTCTTGGTTAGTATCAGAGACGCCCAGAAGTTGGATGTGAAGCTGGTTGACTTGTTAGTTGCGGGTGATCAGAATGTGGATGGGGATTTCAGGTTGGATTCCCAAGGTGTGTTGAGATTTAGAAACAGGATCTGCGTTCCCGATGATATTGAGATGAAGAAGATGATCCTTGAGGAGAGTCATAGGAGCAAGATGAGTATTCATCCAGGGGCTACAAAGATGTATCATGACTTGAAGAAATTATTCTGGTGGCCTGGTATGAAGAAAGATGTAGCACAGTTTGTGTATGCCTGTTTGACTTGCCAGAAGTCAAAGGTTGAGCACCAGAAGCCTGCGGGATTGATGCAACCTTTAGATGTTCCGGAATGGAAATGGGATAGCATTTCCATGGATTTTGTGACTGGGTTACCGAGAACCGTTCGGGGATTTGATTCTATTTGGGTGATTGTGGATAGGTTGACGAAGTCTGCTCACTTCCTTCCTATCAACATCACGTATCCGGTAGCGAGATTGGCCGAGATATATATTAAGGTGATTGTGAAGTTGCATGGTGTCCCGAAGAGTATTGTATCTGACAGAGATCCGAGGTTTACTTCGGAGTTTTGGGGGAGCTTGCAGGAGGCATTGGGGTCCAGATTGAGGTTGAGTTCAGCCTACCATCCTCAGACTGATGGGCAGACAGAGAGAACCATTCAGTCATTGGAGGACTTATTGAGATCGTGTGTTTTAGAGCAGGGAGGTGCGTGGGATACACACCTTTCGTTGATTGAGTTCACTTACAACAACAGCTACCATTCGAGTATAGGGATGGCTCCTTATGAGGCACTGTATGGGCGGACGTGTAGGACTCCTTTGTGTTGGCATGAATCTGGCGAAAGTGTTGTTCTTGGACCTGAATTGGTGAGAGAGACTACAGAGAAGATAAAAATGATCAGGGAGAAAATGAAAGAGTCTCAAAGTCGGCAAAAGAGTTACCATGATAGAAGGAGAAAAGATTTGGAAATTCAGGCTGGTGAGCATGTTTTTTTAAGGGTCACGCCTATGGCTGGGGTTGGGCGTGCACTTAAAGCAAAGAAGTTGACTCCTAGATTTATTGGACCGTACCAGATCACTGAGAGGGTCGGAAAGGTTGCTTATAGGGTGGCCTTACCGCCTAACCTTTCGAACTTGCACGACGTATTTCACGTGTCGCAACTTCGGAAGTACATTCCGGACCCGTCTCATGTGATCCATATGGATGATATTGAGGTGCGAGATAACCTCACTGTGGAGACTATGCCAGTGAGGATTGATGATAGAGAAGTGAAGGTGCTGAGAGGGAAAAGCATTGTTTTAGTGAAGGTGGTGTGGTTGGGAGCTACTGGCGAGAGCGTGACTTGGGAGCTGGAGAGGAGGATGCGAGAGTCCTATCCAGAGCTTTTTGACTCAGGTATGAATTTCGAGGACGAAATTTCCTAAGTGGGGGAGAGTTGTAACACCCTAAAATAATTTAATTAAGTAATTGATTAAATTATTTAAAGTGTTGCACTATTTTATTTTATTATGTGATGATATAGTATTTTATTTTAATTGAAGGGGATGGCGTTGGTAATGCCGGAATTTCAAGTGACGGCCCAAGAGGCCCAAGCCCGTTGGCTTAGGCGCTCCTTAGGCACTAGGGGTCTAGGTCGCGCCCCACTAGTGTCAAAAGAAAGAAAGAGAGTCGAAATAGAGAAGAAAAGAAAGAAAGTCGAAGAGAGGAGAAGAGAAGGAAGGAGCGATTTCAAGCTTGGAGTTAGGGTTTGTGCACCTTGATCCTAGGTAAGGGTTCCTAACCTTCCATGATTCGATTTCTTTTCCCTATCAAGTGCTTAAGTTTCGTTTTCCCTAACCCTTTCTATCTTGATCAAATTCGCGAATGGTCCAAGAGAAGGAGAGAGAGGGCGTGTTCGTGGATAAGGGAAGAAGAAGGGAAGAATTCTTGTTGCGGTGGTGTGTCGGTGCTTCGGTGGGAAGAGCTCTAGTGTCGTCATAATCAAGGTTAGGGGAGTCTCACTCTATAATAGAGAGTATAATAGGTTGTATGTAAACCATAGGATCTCACTTGACCTTACTTGTTAATTGTTAGATTTGTTTAAGTTAGTTGAAATTGATAATTGGTGATTAATTCGATTTTCCCTATGTTAATGTTAGATTTCAAGTGTTGATTTTGTGCCTTGATGTGTTCTTAATATATATATGTGAAATTGAATGTGGTTGGACTGAGCATAATGAGTTTTGTAATCGTTGTAGTAATTTGGTTTGGAAAAGTGATTAAGAATTTTGGTGTTTTGGTTGTGTTGGGGCGCCTGGGCGCTAGTGGCTGGGGGGGGGGACTTGGCGCCCTGGGCGCTGTTTTCTGTTGCTGGGCGTGTCTGTGTTCTGGGCAGGGCGCCTATGTTGCTGCCTGTGGCGCCTGGGGTGGCGCCAGGTTGCTGTCTATGCTTAGGCAAGGCGCATAAATCATGTTTTTGGGTAAACTCAGTTTCTAAACATATTTTTCCGAGCCAAACTTTGTATTGACCTGACCAAATGTTATTTAAAACACTTTGGCTAAAGAATTTCTGGATTTGCACTTGTGGTTTTGAAATTGTCCGGTTGGGCATCATTTTGGCTTGTTTTGGGGGTGCCTTGTGCACACATCATTTTCTGAGCATATTTTACCGAGCCAAACTTTGTATTCACCTGACCAAATCATATTTTAAGTACTTTGGCTAAAGAATTTCCAGATATGCACTTGTGGTTTGAAAGTTGTCCTATTGGGCATCATTTTGGCTTGTTTTAGGGGTGCCTTGTGCACACATCATTTTCTGAGCATATTTTACCGAGCCAAACTTTGTATTGACCTGACCAAATGTTATTTAAAACACTTTGGCTAAAGAATTTCTGGATTTGCACTTGTGGTTTTGAAATTGTCCGGTTGGGCATCATTTTGGCTTGTTTTGGGGGTGCCTTGTGCACACATCATTTTCTGAGCATATTTTACCGAGCCAAACTTTGTATTCACCTGACCAAATCATATTTTAGGTACTTTGGCTAAAGAAATTCCAGATTTGCACTTGTGGTTTGAAAGTTGTCCTATTGGGCATCATTTTGGCTTGTTTTAGGGGTGCCTTGTGCACACATCATTTTCTGAGCATATTTTACCGAGCCAAACTTTGTATTGACCTGACCAAATGTTATTTAAAACACTTTGGCTAAAGAATTTCTGGATTTGCACTTGTGGTTTTGAAATTGTCCGGTTGGGCATCATTTTGGCTTGTTTTGGGGGTGCCTTGTGCACACATCATTTTCTGAGCATATTTTACCGAGCCAAACTTTGTATTCACCTGACCAAATCATATTTTAAGTACTTTGGCTAAAGAATTTCCAGATTTGCACTTGTGGTTTGAAAGTTGTCCTATTGGGCATCATTTTGGCTTGTTTTAGGGGTGCCTTGGATGCATCTCATTTTCTGAACATATTTTCCCTAGCCAAATTCTGTATTCACGTGACCAAATCCCATTTTGAACCTTTTGGCTAGAGCGGTTTCAATTTTTAAGGTAGCCTACTTTGTTTGTGCGTTTGGGTGTTGTGTGGGCGCCAAGTGTGGCCGCCCAGGGCGCCAAGTGGGGCGCCCATGACTTGTGTTCGAGTTTCGGGTCTAATGGTGCTAGATTGGTCCCTAAGTGTTATCCTAGTCCTAGGGACGTGATTGTGAGGAGAAAATAATGAGTTGGTTGATGATGAGGCCATGGGGGCTAAAACTAAGATTAATTAAAGATGTGATATAGGATACATGGACCGTGTTGTTAATAATTATGATTGTGGTTTTGTCATGGAGTCTCATGCATACATAAGGCTGCGGTCTGAGTTGTTAATTATGATAATAAGGCTGCGGTCTGAGTTCTAAATTGAAATGATAAGGCTGCGGTCTGAGTTGATATTATGATGATAAGGCTGCGGTCTGGGAAAATGGTACCACATGCATAACTGTATTGCATACATCCTCATGATAAGCATGCTAGTTGGTGATTGTATGGACTATGCTACTGTGTGACTGTGTGAGTGTGATGCTATGACGTAATATACTTCTTATTATAATCTTTATTATGTAGTTGAGACTCACCCTTCTGTTGTTGTTTACCACAGGTAGTCCTGAGTGAAGGCCTACTCCTTTCACTCCCGAGTCGGTCTGCTCTGATACGTGACACCTAGGGGGTTGGATTAGGGATTTTAATGTTATTCATTTGTCGTTGAATTTTATATGCTTTGAGTTGATGATTTTTGATGAGCCTGTTGTTCGGCATATTTTGGAGATTGTGTTATTTTTCCGCTGCGAGTCATCTAAATTACAATGCGTGGATTTTATTGGTGAAGTCACGTGTACCCTAAATTATTTAATGGTGTTGCGTATTATAAGTGTGTAACGAAGGCTTACACCGATTTGACCGTTGTTAAATTAAGCTTATGTGTAGCATTCCATTCGAAAAGAAATTTTGAAACTCTGATCTCTATAATAAATAGCCGGGTAGAATGGGGTGTTACAAGGGTGAACTTTTGACTGATTCTTTATTGTATCGACAGCTCGTGGGTAGTCTTAACTACTTGACTATTACACGACCTGACATTCCATTTGCTGTTCAGCAAGTAAGTCAGTTCTTGCATTCTCCTCGCATCTTCACTTGGCAGCGGTTCGTCGTATAATTCGCTACTTGAAAGGTACCTCTCAAAGGGGTTTATTCTTTCCTAGTGGAACCCCCCTTAAATTGAGTGCCTACAGTGATGCTGATTGGGCTGGGTGTCCTGACACTCGCCGCTCTGTCACTGGTTGGTGCATGTTTCTTGGTTCTTCGTTGATCTCATGGAAAAGTAAGAAGCAAGTGAGAGTCTCTAAGTCCTCAACCGAATCAGAGTATCGTGCTATGTCTACGGCATGCTCCGAAATACTTTGGCTTTGTGGTCATTTGGGTGAACTTGGATTTCCTCAAACTGAACCGACTTTTCTCTATGCTAACAATACAAGTGCCATTCAGATTGCTGCAAATCCGGTTTTTCATGAGCGTACTAAGCATATCGAAGTTGATTGTCATGTTATTCATGAAGCCTATGATAATCATGTTATATCCATCCCTCATATCAATACTCAATTTCAAGTTGCAGATATTTTGACCAAAGTTGTTCTTGTCCGCGCCATCAGTTTCTTGTCAGCAAATTGATGCTCCTTGATGACCCGCATCAATTTGAGGGGGGATGTGAATAAGGAAATAAGGAAATTGTAAATAGTAGATTTATTTATATGTATTTGGCCCACGCTCGTTAGGTTTTCTCAGAGAAAAGCCTATTTAAACGCTTTTGTGCTTGTACTAACATAATCAATAAAACGGAACTACTGCTACTCTGTAGTCGCAGACGTAGGCAAAGTTTGGCCGAACTATGTAAACAATATTGTGTGTCCTGTTTTGACAATAATAACCTGGGCCTTTAATAAACAATTATATGAGCCTATTAAGATCAAATAGCAGCCTCCAAGACCATATAGATTTAGGAACCACATTCTGCCGATTTTGCCTTAACTAATGCTACATCAGCATATCATGCACCTCAACTGCTAATCTTAGTTGTGTAGTCATATTTGGTCAATTAAACTTTAAGCGTGTAATTTTGTATATTTCCGACCGGGAGTCGTCCCTCAACTAGCTGATTCTATGCCAGTCGATCATGCACCTAAGCTGCTTATCTTAGTCGTGTGGTCATATTTAGTCAATTAGACCTTAAGTGGTTAAATTTGTATTTTACTGACCGAGAGTCAGCCCTCAACCCTCAACTAGCTGATTCTACATTAGTTGATCATGCACCTCAGCTACTTATCTTAGCCATATGGTTATATTTAGTCAATTAGACCTTAGGCAGCTAATTTTGCATTTTACCAACTAGGAGTTGGTCGATAGCTCTTAGTTAGCTTAACTCAGTTGATATGAACTCAGCTGAGCAGAATTCAGCTGATCAACAAATATTTTTGTTTTAGCCAAGTGGATCAAACCAAGTATTTTTTGGTGTAACATAACAACAAAATTTCTGTGAGATTTTGTATGTGCTCGTTAAAATATTGGTCCGGATCTTCTCCATTTGTTAGTTTCACATCTAGTATTGAATCGGAAATTGCATTCATTTGTCAATGTCCGGATCTTCTCCATTTGTTAATACCAATATGAGCCATACAAAATTATTGGCTTTCTCTTGGACATTGACATCAGTAGATTCGTTATATATTCTCCAAAGGCATGCGCATGGTTTTACTCATCATTCATTCTTCTTTAATTGCCGACATTCAATTTATAGGTCATAGGTATCTTTCTTCCCATAAGATGGTTCAAGTAAGTTTATCTAATTCACATCTATGTAAACATTTTTATCCCATCAAAATAACAATCGATGCAATCTTCTTTTCATAACATTGTTAATTAATGTGACTAACCCAACAAATGCAATCATGATATAGTTAAATGAAAGCAAAAATGACTAACTAATGTGCCTAACCCAACAAATACTACTAAAAAGGAGTAAACTATTCACTAAAAAGGTATTAATTGTTACTATTTTCTATCAGCTGACGAGTAACCGATACAATCTATCCGTAAACTCATATACTTAAAGTAGAGATCTTAAACTCAAACTTGAATAACCACGAAAAATATTTTGCCTAACAACGTCGGTTTTGCAAGTCGTGTTAGGCGTTATTGTCAATTGTTTAGAAGAAATGAGTGCCAGATGGAATAATTATCGGAGTTAGACGTTGCCAACTCAAATTTTTTAGTAGGGCCTTAAGAATAATAATAATTAAACAAGTGGGTACCCCCTTGCCAAATTGTTCCAACAAAACTTTGTTACTCTATGGCCCAATTTTAGCACCAAGACATGGAGAGTGGTTGCGTTATTACACACCATATGTTATAACTTTTTCATGACCATGAATTATATTATACAATCAATTCTTTCTTTTCATTATAATAATATAATATAAACACATTTCTTTTCTAATAATAATATTTTGCTTCATACTTTCATTGTAATTTAAATTTAAATTAGAACTTATAAACCATCTTCATTTCATGGTTCCCAAAAGTTCAAACTGCAATTTAAGTCTAATGCTTCTGACAACTTATTCCCACATCTTTTCTTAGATGTATCATCAGATTTTGTTGCTGCACTTCTCTTTCTCTCATTATTCAAAATTGAATCACCATTTGATACTGGATGCATAGTCATAAGTGGCAATTCAAGTGGAACAACATTATTTGAATTTTTGAAGTCTACTATTTCTTCTATTGCAAGTTTCTCTTCATTTCTCCCTGAGCTTTCAGATGATGTTAAAGAACTTTCCAATGAACACATAGTTCCTCTGTCTTTTTTCCCTTCTACATAGTTTAAACTCAATCCTCTTGTTTCTGTGAGTTCTGAGATTGGAGAACTTGGACAAGCATTGTTTATGATGTTAACTAGTTGAGAAAGTTCAGCTTTTGTTAGTTTTATACCAACTGGGGAACAATTGTATCCAGCAAGTGCTTCTTGTGCTTTCTTTAGTACTGATTGTAAATACTTCCCTTGAGCTTCAATTCTAAGCTGCAAATGTTTCTGCACCTGAAAATCATCATCAAAATTTATTAGCATGTCCTTATAAGTTTTAATCATAATATGTTCTTCACATGAGCCTTTTAGGTTAAGGAGAAATTGAAGTGACAAGAGCTGAATCTCAGTGATCGTGGCAATAAGGCCACTTCATACGCGACTTTTGTTATATAACTCAGCATGTGTCTAACGGAGTTACTAACAGAAAAACTATAGTAAAAAAGTTTGTATATGTATGGAGTTTTTTTTAAAAAAAAATTTACAGAGACTAAAACTGAATTATCCCTATTTGCAAAGACCAAAAACATATTTAAGCGTAACTAGTATTTATTGTTAAAAAAAATGTAATCACCATATAACAAATCATAAGTGCTACCTCAACTTGTTCATGAAGTTTTCTTTCTACTTCCATTTGCATCTGGAGAGCCTGAGATATCTGCAAGTTTCTGGCAAACATAAAACTTTGATCAGCAAAATCTCTAGGCAAAAGCAAATCAATACCATTTCCATCTAAGATTCCTTTTTTTTTTTTAAAAATAAAAATTAAAAAGTAATTGATAATATCTAATTATTACTCAGTAATTTGATTCTGGTCCACAAGACTGATTTCCCTGCTACAATGAACATCACTGTTTTTGGTTTCTGTGTAATCTACACCACAAAATATTATGCCAAACAAGTGAGAAAAATTACCAATCATGGTATTTACTGTTAAACTGAGACATCCTAGAACTCACCTTCTTGTTTGATGTCAGAGCAGGTTTCTAGCTGTTGGCTTTTCCCAAGTCTATATTTCTATAAGCAGAACCATGAAAAAGGTACATCTCCTTATTTCAAATTCAGTAAATAAAAACAAACAAAAAAATAAATGATACTCTCATTACAAAAGAGGAATACCTGTAAATGACTCTTTAGATGGTATAAAGTAAGTCCTGGAATTCCCATCACTCTCATAAGACTCTTTGGTGTTGCTTCTGCCACAAGCACAATATATTAGCTAAGATCTGCTTCTAGCGTTAGGAATCAACTAAATACCTCACCGATATACCATCATTGTATTTTGTATTATATCTGGCAGTCAATTCAACTGATACACCCGGTGAGGGACTTAATAGATCCACACTCTAAAAGACACCATATATAAGATCGAAACAGTAAGGAGATTGAGTTTGGTTTATACTTACTTTCTGCACCTCCAAGTTGATTAGTTGCTTCAATGAATCTTTGGTGAAGCTCAGGAGTCCATTTAAGCCTTGGTTTAGCATCAGTAGACAGAACAAAATGCATACTTTGATTCTGCATGTTTTGCATTCCCATGATGTTTTTTTTTTGTTTGGCTGAGTTACTTCCTTGTAATGGATTGAACTTTGAAACATATAAATATGGTTTTTGAATTTGATCCTTTTAGCTGTGGATCAATATATAGAAGCTATAGTTTCTTTTTATAAGTTGGAGTTGTTATGCTATTCTATGATCTCACTCCATATAAGGAAACACGAGTGGGGTTATGTTGGAGGAATATATGCCATGACTTCTCTCTCATCCCATTTCATATTCACTTTTATTTTCTTTAAAAAAAAATTCTACTTATTCTTTCTTCTTTGACTTAAGTGGGTGGTGTAGAGAATCTATGATGCAGAGAAAGCAAAACAACTCAATTTTTGAGTCTCAAAAGGAGAGAAAAGAAAGAAAGTGTGTAGTTTGTTTTTATCTTAGTGTTTTCCTACTTTACTCTCTTTTTCTTTTGTGTTTTTGTGTGGTTGATTCCCTACTGATTTAGGTAGGTCCCACCATAATGAATAATAGGATACAGTTATCAGGGGGAAAATAATGATGGATGGGTATGCTGTTAAGGTTATTTTTATCTAGTGATCGAAACTGAAAACTGAACTAATCAATCTTACTTTTAAAACAATAAAGGTTGGTATGAGCGGTAACTAAATTCGGATTTCATCTCAAAGTCACGAGTTTTAGTTTTGGGTGTGGCAAAAACTCTATTAGAAGGAGAAAACCACGAATTAAGTGACTTATGGGTTCAGAAATCAATTCAGTCTCTCATCCGTGTACCAGTTAACTTGATCGTATCATATAGTATAAAATATTATGAATGATTGAGATTTCATACTAGTTGATCTAATCTCAACCATTCATAGCATTTTATGTTATATCGTATGGTCAATTTGAGTGGGACACAAGTAAGAGACTTAGTTGATCTCTCACCTAGAAGTCACTGCAAAACTAATAAATCTTTTTTTTCAAACTTGAATTATGACTTTTTTTTTTATCTAAGTGATTGAAAGTGAAAATAAAACTAGGTTGGTTCCGGCAGGAGAGATCAGCTAAGTCTCACACTGATATACTAATTAATTAACCTGATTGTAACATATAGTATAAAATATAATGAATGATTGAGATTTCATACTGATTGATCTAATCTCAACCAGTCATAATATTTTATATTATATCGTACTGATTGACAGGTACACAGGTAAGAGACTTAGTTGATCCCTTTCACCTGGAAGTCACCCCGAAACTAATCAATCTTTTTTTTTCAAACTTGAATTATGATTTTTTTTATTTCTTTTATAAGGGAAGTGTGTTTGTGCTGTAATTGGCAGATTCCTTTTGTTCAATGTAGTGTTGAAAGAATCAAATAATCTAAGATTATATATTTGGTCCCGGAACCTTCATGTTTCAACAAAGATAGTAATAACGTATAGAGAAAACTGAACTAATAAGCATTTTTTTTTCGATTAAGATGTGTGATGATATCAAAATGACACTAATAAAATACGTGTTTGTTCAATCAAGACACTTAATAGGTAACAATTTTTTAGATTATACATATACAAAAGAATCAAGGGACCATCACCACCATAGTTCAGTGCTTGTCATGACATAACAAAGCACTAAACCAATCAATAGGTAGGGTCATGTTTATTACTAAATATAATCCATCAATGTAATATGCTGTATTCCATCAAAGAAATTGAGCAAAAACATGCATAATATGAGATTCTATTCTATGGCCAAAAACAAAGAATGAAGTATTTTAATCCCATTGCATGTATTGAAAGGTTCCCTCAAAGAAAGTAACTAATTGAAGTGGATATAAGAAACCAATATGTCCCATAAGTATACGCAGGGAGATTTGATATGTACGGGTCTGGGTTCGGATCCAATTCGATTTCGAGTGGCCCAACAGATCTTGAATAGATTCTGATACCATCTTAGAATTTGAGTTGGACACTTAATTAATCGTATAAGAAAAACAATTATTGGTCCTTGTGTATTGGTCAATGGTCATGGAACACTGACATTCAGTGCCAACGATTCTCAGCTGTTCTGCTAGAACTATTTAAAAGTGATTCAAACCTTAGAAAAATCACTCCGAATACATTTTAAGTTGTTCAATATATTAGAAGAGCTATACTTTCATATACACTTTCTTAGTTAATTGACGTACCGCAATTCAATTCAACTTTTAGTTGAATGTAAGATGGCATTCTATCTATCTATTCTATATTATCAACTACACTAATAAGTAATAACACATACATAGTAGGAATGCATATATTCACTTAACACATTATTTCACAAGTATATTTCTAACTATCATGGAATATTTTTAGGCAAAGAGAAGAAATAGAATCTGTTAAAACCCATTGTTGTTAAACTTTAAACTTAGCTTAAACCTTGTTGTGATTCTTTTCTTCAAGCAATTACATTGTGGAAGGAATTATGTTCATCAGTTATGGGTTCTCTAACTACTCAAAAGAGCGTTAGAATTAGGCATGAGAGATGAGTAAACTAGTCTAGGATTATTCTTAGGCAATGCATAAAGTAAAAAGGAAAGTAAAAATGCTTGAAAGTAGAGGTTTGCTTGATTGTCTTGTGTCTAAAATATTTATAAGTTAGGTATTTATATACAAAGGTCTCTATCAGCCACGATCACTAGCCTACAACTAACCACAATCACAAAATCAGTTGAATCGACTAAAATTAACGTACAACAAAACTCACGCATACTAAAACCTAGGAAAACTGCTCCATGACGTCCACTAGCACGAAAAGTGGATAGTAACCATCATCTCCTATCTTTTAGGCGCTAAACCACATGTTCTTTTGAACTGCTCCACATCTTGACTTGCAATCTTCAACGCCTTTTCCACATGCTCCGCTTACTTGTTCCTAAAGGAACTCCCTTGCCTCAGTAACAATACCCTCACCTGCAAAATCTTCAGCATCTAAGCCCCCAGCTACTAGTTCGTTAGTTGAGCCATTCCTCGATCGAGACATCCAAGTTCAGCAAGAAGAGTCATCCTCTTAGTAGCCTTTTGGCACAAGGGTTGAGCATCGCCCTAAGGTTCTTTAATGAATTCTTCTTTACCTTCCTTAGCAAGGATTCTTCCTTTATTTCTTAATTGGCCTCAAAACACTCTGAATTTCATCATAATCAACAAATCATAGCTCACCATCTTAGCCTTAGGCAAAACACCCCCTTTCTTATTCTTAGGGAGCTCGTCCTGTTAACCATAACTTGCTGAGACTACTAATATTTCTTTTGTGGTCGCTTACTCAGACACAATGTGGGAATTTAGAAGATGTAGGAGAAATATAGGATATTTTCCTATCCCTTTAGCTTATGCTTTTGTTAGAAATTTGAATAGGTCGGTCCATGTAGACTCAATTGAGCACTCACCTTGATTGAGACCACTTCGGTCAGCAACTTGCCAATCTTTTGGGTGTTAGCTGCTTCTAAAACTTTCCTTAAGAAAAAATCATCTAAAAGGAAACAAAGTATTCTCCCTATTTTTGTTGGATAGAGAAAAAAGAATGAATACAAAATATAGTCCACATGAGAGCAAGATCAATATCCCCTTAACAAGAAAAGAAATTGTTCTCCAAAACATTACTAAAGAAGACCTAACATGTTACCACCAAAGAGGTAGTCACTAATCAACAATTACCTCTATGAAATCATTTGAGATTCAAAAAAAAAAAGGATGATGTTGGTGGGTCATGGAACCCGCAAAAGGGGGAAGGGGTTGATTCTTTTTCTGCAAGCCATCTGTCTTGAATTGAATGCATTAAATGCTTAGTTCACATTGAAAGAAAGGAATACTATTATTGACACACGAATTTCATGTATGGCCCAAACGTTTGAAAAACAAGAAAAAAACGTAATTACATGACAAGGCCAGTTTCCTGTCTTTAACAGAGCTACTGCATGTACTTGAACCTCTCTCTTTTCTTGGCTTTAATATATTCCACAACTAATAAAGGAGATTCCACGATGATACTAACTAAAGCCAAAGGGACCCCTCCTCTAGTATATTATTTAATTTTATTTGATTTATGAAAAATAAACTAATACGTTAACCTAGTGGCATACGTTATTATGGAACACGAGGTACTTTCAAGTTCGATTTTCGCAGTGACAAACTCAGTATTGATTAGTACTGCAAAATTTGTCTCTAAATACGAATAGAGATTAGTCTTTCGTCAAAAATGTTAGAACACTTGGAGAAGGTCTGTTGGATTGTGGTGTTATGACTTTTTTTTTTACGGGTGGTATCAAGATGGCACTGGGTCGGCAATATGACCCAAACCAAAAAGATTTATGATAAGTAGGAGAAGGTTGGGGGAATCAAAAGTCATTTAAGTAAAGTTGCTTCATTCAATTATTACTCTTCAAGGGAAGATCTTACAAATCCAAAAGGGATGAAAGAAGATGAGATGAGAAGAATATTGTGGCCTAAGGAATCATGAAAAGAGAACCAAAAGGAACTTGTCAACATCCCACCATAGTATATAAATGAGAAATGAAATTGATATGTTTTATGTTAAACATATATATTTGGTCACTTACATAGTAAATGACGTAAGCAATATGTCATTTACTAAATGAAGGGTTTTCTATAGGGATGACAAATTGGGCTGCATCCATTGGGTCAATCGTAACTCCAAAATAAGGATACGGGCTATGGCATATATACATCAACGGGATTTTTTTTTTGTACCCCCATCATCTCCCAGCTACCCCCACCGACCCTGCGAAAAGACGCAATTGCCCTTAACAAAATTTAAAAATCCCGAACGTATCCTGATTTCATTTTTTTTTTTGGAAATCGGATTTAGGTAAATCCGATTTCCACTAAAAATTTTAAAAAATTTAAATCGGATTTAGGTAAATCCGATTTCCACTAAAAATTTTAAAAAATTTAAATCGGATTTATTTAAGATGGGTAGATCCGCTTTTAAAAATAACAAATCGGATTTACCTTAAGTGGGGGTAAATCCGATTTGTTATTTTTAAAAGCGGATCTACCCCATCATATAAGGTAAATCCGCTTTTAAAAATAACCAAAGCGGATTTACCTTATGTGGGGGTAAATCCGCTTTGTTAACCCAATTAATAAATAAATAAATCAGTTAAAATTTTAAAAACAAATTTCGACCATCTTTTGGTTCTGTTTAGTGTGTAGTTCGTTAACACGTGACGATATTGTACGTCGGGAGAATAATTTAGGCTAAAAAATCAGTTTTCGGGCAACCTACTCAAATTGTAATGAAACCACATTCTTTAAATCCGAAAAATATCAAGGATCAATACTCCTAAAGAAGTGACTTCTTTCAGGACTGGGGACCTCAAAATCCCAAATTCCATCGTTTACTATTTTTTATTAATTTTTTAAATTTTTCATAATCTCCAAAAAATCTGAAAAAATTTGCATAACTTTATTTTGGTTTTATTAGATTTTTAGTGGTGTTTTCATAATTTTTGGATTAGTTTTGGCTGTTTAACGGATTTTTAGTAGTATTTTATAACCTTTTTTAAAAAATTAAATAAAAAACAATTTTTTTAATAACAAAATCGGATTTACCTTAGGTGGGATAAATCCGATTTCCTTTTTTTAGGGAAATCGGATTTACCTTAGGTGGGATAAATCCGATTTTCTCTTTTTTTAGGGAAATCGGATTTATGTACCCACTAGGTAAATCCGATTTCCAAAATAACAAAGCGGATTTACCTCTAGCTAAGGTAAATCCGCTTTGTTATTTTTGAAATCGGATTTACCTATTGGGCACCCCCATATGAGGTAAATCCGACTTTAAAAATAACAAAGCGGATTTACCTCAAATGGAGGTAAATCCGAGCGAATTAAAAATTGGGCAGGGGTATTTTCGGGTTTCACTTTTATGTGGGGGTAAATAGGGAGATGATGGGGGTACATAAAAAAAAACCCTACATCAACTCATGAACCTGCTTTTTTTTCTTCTTAAAATAATATTTTTTAATTACCTCTTTTTTTTGGGCGTCGTAGAGACAACCAGAATTATCATGAGGAGATAAAACAAAGAACTCTTGACAAAAAAAAAGATAAAACAAAGAACAAAATAAAATGTAACCATGATCCTGAGGCGCAGAGCTTCATACAACCCTTGAGAATTTACATATATCTACGGAATTGTACATATCTCCAAGAATAAAAAATAAAGGATTATGATTTATATACCACCCACTTGGTGTTTATACCCCCACATTTTCGTTTATTCCAATTTTACCCTTTCAAAAATAATCAAAATTTAATTCAAATTCCAAATTTTTTATTTTTTCCGAAATTATCTATGTACGACATAATTCCGAAATGAAATTTTCAAAAGTTGTCGGATTTATTCTTTGCGGCATATGTAAATCCGGAATATACCTTTAACAGCGCTTACTCAAATAAAAGCTATTAAAAATCTCCCTCAAAATCAATTTTTACATTTCGGAATTATGCTTTTGACATAAATTCGGAATGTATTTTTTATTTTCGGATTTATATCAAAAACATAATTTCAAAATTAAAAAATATATTCCGATATTATGCCAAAAATATAATTCCAGAATTTTAAAATAATATGAGGGAGTATTGTTAAAATTAAAGAGTAAAATGGGAAGTTCTCGGTTTTGTGGGGATATAAGGGGGGGGGGGTATTAAATCATAACCCTAAAATAAACTCCTCTAGGCGGTTCCCAATCAAGAATTCTGAACAACTTGAAATAAATAAAAACAGGAAGACAATAACTCAAGATAAAGAAAAGAGGAGCGCTTGTTCTCGGTAAACATGTCAATTTTGACCCAATCCAACAGGTCGGCCCGATTGCCCAATGTTTTGGACTAGGTTGATGAGGTCACTAAATAGAGGCCCAAAAAAATAGGGCCATTTTGGCATAGCCCAATTGGCTCATGGTCTCGGACCCAGGCCACTTTTTTTGGTTTTTTGAACACTTTTTTGATTTCCTTTGTTTAAAGTTGGACTAGCACTACAAGAAAAACAGGATTTTCCGGCGGACAAAATCCGCCGAAAAAGCCATATTTCTGCCGCAAAATTGGACTTTGCGGCGGATTTTTGTCGCCGGTAGCCAGCTCGCAGCAAACGCTTTCCGGCGGAAAATCCGCCGGAAATTTCCGGCGGATTTTCCGCCGGAAAAGCATTTTGCGGCGGATATTTTTAAAAAAAAAATTTTTTTTGAAATTTTCCGGCAGATTTTAAAGGCATTTGCGGCAGATTTTAGAAAACTTTTTTTTTTTTTCGAATTTTTTTTTTTAAAATCCGCCGCAAATGCCAAAAATCCGCCGCAAAAGCCAAAAAAAAATTTTAAAAAACCGCCGGAAATGCCTAAAATCCGCCGCAAAATCCAAAAAAAAAAAATTAAAAATCTGGCCGTAAAAAATTTGAATTTTTGAATTTTTGAATTTTTTTTTCAATTTTTTCGAATTTTATTGTTTAATTTGTATTTTAATAAAAAGTAAGAAAAAATGAAAATAAAGTAGAATATGAGAAAAATGATATAGAAAAGAATGAAAATAAATAAATGAATGAGAATGTAGAAGTAGGAAGGAATAAGAATGAAAGAGAATATTAGAAGAGAATGATATAGGAGAGAATGTGAATAAAGAAGTAAGAAGAAATAAGAATTAAGGAGTGAATGAAAAAGAATGAAGAAGGAAGGAGAAATATAGAAGAGAGATATGTAGAGAAATTTATGGAGATGAGAGTATAAGAAATATAGAAGAGAGATATGTAGAGAAATATAGAAGAGAATGAGAATGAAATAAAGAGTGAAATGAGAGAATGAGAGGAGTGTAGGAGAAATTTTTATTTATAGGCGACTTTTTTCCCTCCGAATTTTCCGGCGGATTTTTGAAATTACCGGCAGATTTTTTGAAATTTCTTTTGGCTTTTGCGGCGGATTTTTTGGCATTTGCGGCGGATTTTTTTTAAAAAAAAAATTTATCTTTTTGGCTGTTGCGGCGGATTTTTAAAATTTTTTTTTTTAAAAAAAAAAAAAAAAATTTTAAATTTTTTTTTTTAAAAAAATCCGCCGCAAATGCCAAAAAATCCACCGGAAATACTCCAAAATCCGCCGGAAAAGTTTGCGGCGAATAAAATCCGCCGGAAAGTCCTAAAATCCGCCGGAATCTTTTCCGGCGGATTAAAATCCGCCGGAGTCTAATCCGCCGGAAAGTCCTGACCGGAAAATCCCATTATTCTTGTAGTGTAGGCCAACTGGCCTAGTATTTTGGACTGACTAGGCTATAAAAGAACAGCCCAGTAAACAACTGTGCTGGCCCAACCCAAACCGCTATTGTGTTCTGGCCTAGACGCCTAATGGGGCAGGCCGAAAAGGGTATCTATAGGTGAAGGGAATGGTATCCAAAAGGGTATTTAAAGGTGAAGGAAGTCAAAACAATTACTTGTTTAATGATAAGATAGATTGGATTAACTTAGATAATGAAGGGTTTATGGATAAATTAAACTGAATCAGTGCAATTTCCAATGGTGAGCAAAACTGAATGAGATTTTCGTTTTTTTTTTTGGTCAAGAATGTATCTGATTTGTATTGAAATAAATGGGCAAAGGCCCAAACCAGATACATAAGCAAGTGGCCCATGTTACCTAAGAAACCCATAAGTCGGGTCAATGGTAACCCGGTCCAACAGAAACAACATGAAACAGCACTTTCACAAAAGCAGAAATATAACCTAAAAACAGATAGATTCGCTAAGCTGGCAGGAGCCCTAATTCGGCAAAGATAGAAAAACATGGCAACAGGCCAAAATCCTTCAAACTTCAGCGAAGCCACCCACCCATCATCAGTGAAATTATTGCAAGCCACGAATTCAATTACCCATTGATATTTCTGAGGATCTACGCACAGGCATACGATCTTGCTATGGCGACTCGCAGAAACCTCGGGAGACGACGAAGCCAACCACACAGCAGCAAGATGATTCTATGAAGCTCTGCGGTGAGACGATCACCCTGATTTCCATCAGGACTAACCCAGGATATCCAAAAGGTAATGAACTTCTCTTTAAGAGTTTTGATTTCTTGCGAGAAGCTTGATGTTTTGTATCTCAAATTCTCCTCTGCAGGCTAAAACCAATTGCATGAGATTTTCGTTTAAGGACGAAGTCAAAAAAAAATCTCTCAAAATGAAGGTTTTCAGGTAGGCCTTTTATACAAAAATAATTTGCAAAAATGATTTATTGGGCTGCTCTAGTACATGGTCATTAAAATTAATGGTGTACTTATAAAATATTTTTGGAAGCTTATATGTCATGAGTGCATCCATATATTAATGCAAGTGTTATGGTGGATTACGACATAAACTAAAATAAACTGAAAAAGTAACCCTTTCAAACACCTAGAGTGCATTGTTTGATTGAAGTAAGTGGATGACAGAGAATATATACCGTTCAATTATGATGCTAGTATATCCTTTGCTCTCTAAGAGAATATATTCAATTCAAGCAAATTAGGTATTTAATTAGTAAAATTTTCATAATTTTTTTTGAGAATTGTCAAATATACATGATTGGAAATTGGCAAGTTGCAATTACATGCATATGCTAACAAGGACTATAGCTTTTCAATGTATCTTTAATTGAATGCCACAGTTTCCTCGAAAAGTTGTATATTAAATTATATAATCCAATTGGGATACATGTTTGTTCAAGGATCCGATGTCTCTCTTAAATAGCATGAGAAGATAACACCAAAGCATACAAGAATATTCGATTTGCCAACATAACTCAGATATTACAGATTAATTATTCAATATTATCTAATTGCTCTTTAGCACTGTTTAGTTATTCATGTGACCCCCCAAGCCAAGCATCTCATGGTTATGTGGAACATCAATTAAATATATATGTGGAAGAGCTTAAGGAGTGCTAACAATACTCTTTTTATCACTCTCTTCGCAACACTCTCTTTATGATTGAATAAAATTTATATGGGTCCTTTAATTTAGTTAGACCAATTTCCAAAGTGGTGAGGTCTATATACATTTCACCCCAATCATAGACAAAATATTGGAGAGAGTGTGTAAGCGAAAGTGTTGAGAGTGTTTTTCGGAAGATCATTGTAGTAGAAATTATTAATTAGGTAGTTTAGTTGATAATATCTAGAGAGAAAAAAATATATTTTTGTTTGGAGACTATGCGACAAGTACTATCTGAAACTCACACACGTAAAGTGGAGATCTTGAGCTTAATTAAACTCTTGTAACCATAGAAATATCTAGCCTAACTCTAGTACACGAAACAACTAATGTTTTGTGGTTTAACACCAGTTTTATGAAACAATTGGTGTTAAACACAAACACGATGGCAGTTTTGTAAATAAAATGTAATATCTCATTTTAGCGCGTTATAATCATCATATACAACGACAGAGTTAGTAAATGTTCGACGTGGATACAGTACAGAATTAAAACATTTAAAATTTTACCTTTCCATCCTGGTTGTTCGCTACTACCCGACGTGGATTCGTTCAATGATTTTAAAAGTATCAACACAGACAATTCCACTCTAGATATTCTATAATAAATCGCGTTAATACCTTCAGAAAACTTAAAATGGCAATGCTACCATGCAGTTATATATTAACAACTCAAAGCCTAGCTCTCGTTCTCTCTCTTTGTCTATGTGTGTGTGTCTCCCTCATGCTCATCGTTGTCGTCATGTTTCATCGTTGTCGCTGTTTCTCCCGTTCTCACGTGCAATTCTCGAGCTCGCCCCATCTCTGGTGGTGCTTCGGTGGATGTTTTCTCCCTTGCATCCACCTATGGTTTATGCGGGAGACAACAAACCCACGAAGGTTTTTCTTCTCCCTTTGCTACGTATCTATTTTACCTCTTTGTTTTCTAATTTTTGCTCATTTTTTCTGTTTATTTTCTGACAATTACTTTATTTATTCTATTGTTTTATGATTTTACAGTAGAAGGCGTCTTATTTTTCAGTTTGCGCATATTTTCGGTGGATTTATGTTGGATTCTTCTTTGTAAGGTTAGTTTGCTTGATCCATCTTCTCTATACTGTTTTGTTGATTCAATTTAGGGTTTATGACAATAGCTATATATGATTTATGTATTTGATTTATGTTTGAAGTTGTATCTATTCGATTAATCTATTTGATTTATGTTTTATGTTGTATCTATTCAATTTGTGTTTTATCTTTGAATATTATTGCTATTGAAGTGCAATTATGTATGGAAGATTGTTATCTAATGTTGTCTTATTTAAAATAATGCATCTATGTGCCATGTTACTGCCCTTTTGTGCTGCATTCTTCTTTGCAAGTTAGGATTTAAAACTTCTCAATGTCTATATTGGGATTTATTTTATATGTTTTAACTTCGAATATTGTCCATTTTTGCATCAGTTTCTGCACGCTATTTATAGAAGAATCTCAAGGTTGTAGCCTAAGGCTGCTTGTGAGCTAGGTCTGCTTAAGTTGGCTGCCTTGTCAGTTCTTTGACCCCATGCGAGCTTAGTCTGCCTAAGTTGTTTGTGTGATTTATGAGGGCAGCACAATCTTGGATCCATCCTTGCCGGGATTAATAAAACTAATAGGCTTAGTACCACCGAATCAACCAAATCAGATTAGTGTGGTTTCTTTACACCACCTAATAAGTCCTCGTGTTTCTTCAAATATACACACAAGAAGTAGATTGGTGTTGAAGAAGTTCTAAAACATGAATTTATATATTGTTATATTTTGGCATAAATTTTATTATCCATTGACAGAAAGAGAAGATTTATGGAATTGAACATTTTTCCCTTGCCACTATCAGTATCTATACATATATTCTTGTGTAGAATCTAATAGTGTCAGGCGATCTAGACTCTCACACTACAACAGAATAAATTAAAGAGATCGCCAAATGAGGAGCGCTTTTCTATCGGGCGCTCCCTATTTCTAACACGGAAGCTCAATGAGGAGCGCTTTTCTATCGGGCGCTCCCTATTTCTAACACGGAATCTCAATGAGGAGCGCTTTTTTTCTGAGCGCTCCCTATTTCTAACACGGAATCCACAATGAGTAGCGCTTCGTGGTTTAAGCGCTCCCTATGTCTTACGCGTCCTCCACAATAAGTAGCGCCTTGTTTTGCGAGCGCTCCCTATGTCTAAAATATAATTCCTTTCCTCCTTATTTTTCCTCCTTCCCGTTGAAACCTAACTGTTCACTCACTCTCTAGCGCTGTCGTTCACTGTTCTCGTCGCGCGCCTCCCGTCCCTGTTCACTCACTCTCATCGCCTCCCCTTCGCCGCCGTTAACAGCGCCGTCCCTGTTCACTCACTCTCGTTTGCTGCTACGGTTTCTCCTTGAACGTCGCGCGCCTCCCTCCTCTGTTCGCTCACTCTCATCGCCTCCTCTTCGCCGCCGTCAACAGCGTCGTCGACCAAGCCAACGACGCCTCCCTCCCCAGTTCACTCACTCTGTCTCGTTTGCTGCTTCTGTTTCTCCCTTGCCGCAGCTCGTCCTCCCTTGCTGTCTCGTAAGTACTCTTAGCTTTCACATTATTTTGATAATTTTTCTTTTATTTTCTCAGTGCAACTGTAATGTGTGCAAACTGCAAGGTGGTTTTTGTGATTGAGGGCTGGGGATGTTAGCCTTCTTCACCATTTTCTGGTTTTAAAAACATTTTACTAGTCATTGAATTTTGATACATGTTTGTTCATATTAGGAAGTTCTCTTAGACGATAATATTGGTTAAATATGGATCGAAAGTGGATGTCTGCAAATCGTTTTTCGAAGGAATATGTCGATGGAGTAGAATATTTTGTTAACTTTGCTGTTCGACGATTGGGAACTTCTATGAATATCAAATGTCCATGTTTACAGTGTTGTTATGTAAACTAAATTACCGCAGTTGAGCTTGCAGGACATTTAAGGGCCTACGGGATCGATCAAAGTTATACTTGTTGGACAATGCACGGTGAGGAAAGAGGTGAATCTTCGAATATGAATAATAATTCCGAGAGATGTGAATCTTCGAATATGAATAATAATTCCGAAAAATATAGATTTGATGGCGACCAACTTGAAGAGATGACAAAGGCAGCTGAAGATGATCTTAATGATTCCCCTCAAAAGTTTGAGAAGTTGATAACCGATGTAGAGACACCTTTGTATGCGGGTTGTACTGAGTTCACAAAATTATTGGCGGTGATAAAGTTGTATAACTTGAAAACTTGCCACGGATGGACGGATAAGAGCTTTACTGAATTACTCGCACTATTGAAAGATATGTTGCCGAAGGATAATGTGCTCCCTTCTCGGACGTATGATGCAAGACAAATGTTAGGGTCAATTGGCTTGAATTATGAGAAGATACACGCTTGTCCCAATGACTGCATATTATTTCGGAATGAAGATTCCTTGTTAAAGTCGTGTCCTAAATGTAATGCATCGCGGTATAAGAAGAAAGAATCTGCTCCAGAAAAGGTGTTGTGGTATTTTCCTATAATTCCTAGATTTAGGCGCATGTACCGTAATTCAGAAGATGCAAAACACTTGACTTGGCATGAGGATGAAAGGATTAAAGATGGCTTGCTACGACATCCGGCGGATTCTCCGCAATGGAAAAAAATTGATATTGATTATCCTGATTTCGGGGAGGAACCAAGAAACCTTCGACTTGCATTGTCTGCTGATGGATTTAACCCATACGGTATACAGAGTAGCTCTCACAGTACATGGCCCGTGATTTTGGCGGTTTATAACTTACCTCCATGGCTTTGTATGAAACGCAAGTATATGATGTTGTCTTTGTTAATTTCTGGGCCTAAACAACCGGGAAATGATATTGATGTATACTTGGCTCCTTTGATTGAAGACTTGAAGCTAATGTGGGAGACTGGCGTAGAGGTGTATGATGGGTTCAGAGAAGAGAGTTTCACCCTAAGGGCTATGATTTTTGGCACAATTAATGACTTTCCAGCATATGGCAATTTATCTGGTTACAGTAACAAAGGTCAGTGTGTCTGCCCTATATGTGAAGATAATACAGATTGGATGTGGTTGGAACATGGTAAGAAGAATATCTACCTTGGTCATCGTAGATTTTTGCTTCCAACTCATCAGTATCGACTGTGGAGAAAGGCATTCAATGGGAATTCAGAAACCCGTAAAGCCCCCCCACCTTTGACAGGTGAACAGCTTTTTGAAAAGGTGAAAGATTTGAACATTAAATTTGGGAAGCCTTTTGCAGGAGAGCTTGCCAAACGAGGGTGGAAGAAAAAGTCGATTTTCTTTGAGTTGCCATACTGGAAGTCATTACATGTAAGACATTTCATTGATGTGATGCATGTTGAAAAAAATGTCTTCGAAAGTGTCATTGGTACCTTACTCAATATGCCAGGAAAGACTAAAGATACCATCAATGCAAGGTTGGACTTAGTTAGTATGGTGTTGAGACCCGAATTGGGTCCGATAAAGAAGGGTACACGTACATATCTACCTCCGGCAGCTTATACTCTATCTAAGAAGGAGAAAATCATCTTTTGTAAGTTTCTTCATGAAGTTAAAGTTCCAGAGGGGTACTCTTCAAATGTTACAAACCTTGTATCGATGAAAGACCTCAAGTTGAAGTCTCTAAAGTCCCATGATTGTCATGTTCTCATGGAGAATTTGTTACCCATTGGTATACGATCCATTTTGCCCAACAAAGTGCGTCAGGCCATAACTAATCTTTGTTTCTTCTTTAAGGCGATTTGTAGTAGAGTGATTGACCCTGGAAAGTTGCCAGCGTTGCAAAGATCAATTACTGTCACATTATGTGAACCTTGAGATGTTTTTCCCACCTTCATTCTTTGACATAATGATTCATCTAACAGTTCATCTGGTTAGAGAGACACAATTGTGTGGCCCATGTTACATGAGATGGATGTACCCTTTTGAACGTTACATGAAAATATTAAAAGGATATGTTAAAAACCGATCACGACCTGAGGGTTGTATTGCTGAGCGCTACATAGTCGAAGAAGCTATTGAGTTCTGCACCGACTATCTATCTAGTGTTGAATATTCTGTGGGGCTACCAAGAGAGCGTCACACAAGAAGCGTTTGTAAAGGAATGACAGGAAGCAAACTAGTGATGGTCTCAAGGAGGATTCTGGAGCAAGCACACTTATATGTTCTGCACAATGACAGTGAGGTTGATTCATATGTTGCAACGCATATGGACATGCTTAAGAGTGATTACCCAAGTAAAGGTGAAGTTTGGCTAAGAAAAGAACACAATAGGAGTTTCATAGTGTGGCTAAGAAATCATATTTGTTATCTAATTTACGTAAGTAATAATGTACGTCCAATGGAATGTTAAAGGCCAACCAATTGGTCGAAATGGTAAACAGTTGAGTACTTTCATTGGTACTAAAGTGAAGCAAACGGTACCGATTACAATCAATACATGGAATGATAAACGTAATCTCGCTTTGGAAAGACTCAAAGAGGAGCTATGGTGTATGATTCAGGTATATAATTTTGAATATATATAGTTATCTTCTTATATAATTATGTAACCATATATTGATAATATTTTCATTGTTGTGTGTAAGCAGACTTATTTTGATGTTGATGAGTCTCGGAAAGGATTCTGTCTTATGAAAGCTGGAAAGTTACATAGGAAGTTCAGAACTACTCTAAAGAATAAATGGATGACAGATGATGAAGGGAACCTCTTACACCATCCCCCACCACTATATAGTGAGATTATAAATCAGGAGGATTGGACTGTCTTTATAACCAAACGCACCGAAGATGAAGACTTCTTGGTTTGTACAATTACCTTTTAACTTAACTATATTTGACAATTATTATGCATTAATTAATGTATATTTATGTGTCTATACTGACATTATGCAATGAAAATCGAGAGAGAGCAAAAAGTCCTGATTACCCTTATAGAGGCGGTGTTAAGGGTTATCAAGACATTGAAGAAAGAATGGTAAGGACAACATCCTTTATTTCAACTTTTACTATTATTAATCAATCTTTTGATATATTTATTAACAATTGGTAAATTTTAACAGCTAGTGGAGGTGGGGAAAGATCCAACTGAAGAATCCGTTGACCGGCATGTTTTGTGGCTAGAAGCCCGAGTAAGCAAAGATGGTGTGATTAAAGATCCAAAAACGAAAGAGGTGTCTCAAAGAATTGTAAGTACGATAAAATTAAAATTGTTTCGTAATTTTGATTATAGTTATAATGTCTAATAATGTTTAATACTTATTGTGAATTAGGAGACCATATCACAATCAGTAGAACAAGGACAAACAACTGATTTTGATGGTGGGAATGACATCCTTAGCCGTGCTTTGGAATTTGAAGAGTATTCGGGTCGTGTGAGGGGTACTGGATTTGGTGTTACTCCGACATCTTTTTGGGGTCCAAATAGGCCTAAAAAAAAAGAAACTAAAGAAAGACAGTTGGAGCAATTGGTGTTCAAGCTAATGGATGAAGTTGCCGATTTAAGAGATAGAGTTGGACCAAGGATTGATCAACCACCCCCTAAGCTAGATAGCTTCAGAGATAGTTGTACCATTGCGTCTAATGAGGTATTTATCTTTAAATTCTCTTTTCGTTGTACATATTACATCAATTTATTCATATTCTAATTTTTGTTTATCATTGATTTAGGGTAACAATAATGATTGTAAACTATATATATCAAACCCTCCTAAATTAGTTGCAAGGGGTTTAATTTGTAATGAACTGGGCACTTTATTGCACAATCTACCCATTCCCGAAAATCATGTAAGAGTCAGAGTTGACGTTGCAATTGTGGGGGATGCAAACTTGCCTGTACCAGTAAACAGTATAGGGATCATGACTGTGGATGATGCAATTGGTACTTTTGTGGCATGGCCAGTAAACCTCATTAATGTAAGTGACAGTATATTTGTTAGTAATTTATTAACAAATATATTTATTTCCAACTATACTTGTTACTAAATAGTTGTTTTTTCAAAAATATAGGTATCTCAACGGACAAAATCTAAAGTTAGTGGGAATGTTGAAAGATCTCGACCTTCTAATGCTGGCAAGTCAAAAGTTAGTGGGAATGTTGGCAAATCTAAAGCTTCTGGGAAAGAGATTGAATCCTGACATTCCCAGTCTATTGCTGGCAGATCTTCTAGCAATGCCATGGACTTTATCAGTTACTTAAAAATTCATGCGTTAAACCACTTGGATAGTGACGCCATGATCGAGGCATTTATGGATAGAGGGATTTTTGGAGAGGAGCAAGTGTTAACTTTGAATCAAGAGGAACTCAAGGCGGTATATGATCATGAGTGGGCAAGTGCGACTAGTATTAGAGCATATATCAGGTACTTATCTATTGATGTTTTTATTGTTGTTATTATTATTATTATTATTATTATTATTATTATTATTATTATTATTATTATTATTTTAATTTGTATACATTTTTATTAAAGGTATTTGTACTATGAGATATTGGTCCCAACGGAACAAACACAAAGATATGTGTTCATATGCCCTGAGACTACTTTTCTACTTAACATCCCTCTGGATAAAACAATGCCACAAGACTATATAGACAAGTGCAGGGAACAAATGGAAAGAAACAAGGTAGAAGTGAAAGCCAATATCGATCGACGCTTGGCGCTATCGCATGAATTAAACTGTGATTCTTTGTTTTTTGCACCCATAAACTTAGGGTGAGTGATTTAATCTATATCAGTAGTATATAATATGTATTTGTGAAATAATCCTTGTTATTAATTTGATTATTCAAAAATTTTATAGGACTCATTGGATATTGTTGGTGATTGATCCCAAAAAAGACCTGATTTGCTATTTGGATTCACTGCTGGGACATTACAACAACTACCCCAAGTTGGTGGGAGTATTTAATAGGTTTGTTATTAGATTCTTTGCATATTTCATATTTTAGTTTATCTATGTATTTCGATTAATATAGTTATATATATATATATATATATATATATATATATATATATGATGTTGTTTCAGTGCTTTAGCAACTTATTGGGGATTGCGTAATGTCAGGACTTCGTACAGAAAATCAACATCTTCTACAAAATGGAAAGCAATAAGAGTAAGTTTATAATTAATATTCTTATGCATATGTTATTTAATTAAATTTAATAACTAATGTTTTGTTTCATAGGGTCCCAAACAATCAAATGGCGATGATTGCGGGTACCATGTAATGAAATTTATGAAGGATATCATCACTCGCCAACAAATGACAATCCCAAACAATGTATGTAATTTGATAATTTGTTTTTTAACAAGTAATTAAATATTTAATTGATATTTAACTAATTTTAAGTTTATTTTCTTTTTTCAGTATTTTCCTGAATATGTGTCTGGAGCTCCAATGTCTGATGAGGAAATCACCGAGGTCAGAGGAGAGTGGTGTCGTCATGTTATCAATTTGATTCATGCAAATCAAAATTGATGTATATTTTATAGTACCTCATTGGATATGTTGTAAATTTTGTTGATATTTTGGTACATGAGCATTTTGTTGAATTTTGGTACTTGACATCCCTTCTTTATAGAATTTGGTTTGAAACATATGTTGGATAGTTGGAGAGATATCTGTATGCTGGAAAACTGGTTGCTGGTTGCAGGGAAGCTGAGAATTGGTAATTGGTGTAAATTTTATAGTACCTCATTGGATATGTTGTAAATTTTGTTGATATTTTGGTACATGAGCATTTTGTTGAATTTTGGTACTTGACATCCCTTCTTTATAGAATTTGGTTTGAAACATATGTTGGATAGATATCTGTATGCTGGAATTGGTAATTGGTAATATGCAGGGAAGCTGAGAATTGGTAATTGGTAATACTGGCAATAGAAGAAACAAGCAAAACTTTTTTGAAAAAAACTTAGGAATAGGGAGCGCTTTAAGAGAATAAGCGCTACTTATTTGAAACAAAATTAGGGATAGGGAGCGCTTTAGTTACATAAGCGCTACGTATATAAATTGAATGAGGAGCGCTTCTTAAATAAAGCGCTACTGATATTCCTCAACGCATTAGTCATGAGGAGCGCTTTGTATAAAAAGCGCTACTCATGCGTTATTTTCAGGAGCGCTTCTTGAGCGCTACAAAGAGAAACAGCCAAGAGTAGCGCTAACATCAGTAGCGCCCGAAAGCGCTACTTATGGGGAAAAAAAGCGCTACTTATTAAGAAATCTGTTGTAGTGTCAATTCCTTCTCTCTCCTCGATCTGTCAATGAATAATAAAATTAATGTCAAAATACAAGTGTATACAAACTCGTGGTTTAAAACTTCTTCAACGTCACTTCTTGGATTTGTTTTGAAAGAAACACACTAATTTAAATTGACTGTGTTATCTTTTAGAATTAGAATTAGGCATTTATCATGTTGGGGAAGAATATTGGAAGTAGAGCTACTTTGGGAAAAAACCGAGAAGGGGAAATTATTATATCCATACTCGTTTTTTCCTTCCCCCAAAGATGCTCTCCTTCCAATATTGTTCATCAACATGATAAACATTTAGTTCTGATTCTGAAGGAACACATGATTCACCTAGGTTGATATATAATTTTCTCATTGTAATTTTGTATTTGGTGCTTTTCTATTGTAAACCGACATAATGTATGTTATGAGAATTCTTGGAAATAAATTTGTTTCTTAATATTGGGTTCTAATTTTTTATTACTTGCAATGTTCTTGTTTTTATAATTTGTCTGCTTGCTTTTGATTCCAAAATTGTTGTTGAACTGAGAAACTGAAAAAACACATTGTTTATAAAAAAGAACTTTTTAACGCCGGTTTTTCACTAATGACCAACTTTCAAACAACATTATAGTGATCTTGTAAGCGTCTAAAATGACAATTTTACGGCGATTAATAAACGAACCGATGTTAAATTTCAAACTTACTACACCTGTGGAAATCACACCGCTCTATAACCGGTGTGGAAAGTCCGACTTAACCGACATTGCATCCCTTTCCTGTACTAGTTGTAACATCCATTTGTGCTAGGCAAGAATACAAAGTCAAAAATATTTTGTTGTCGGGGCCGACCCAACACATTTGTAGGCCTAAAGCAAAATTTTAAGTGAGACTTTTTTGTTATAAGAAACCTTTAAATGAGAGGAAATTAAAAAAAAATCTTTATAAAAAATGTTAAAATATTTTGGTTTTTCGGGTATATTCCGTTTTTGGTAGCAGAATTTTCTAACTTATATATTAATATATTGTTTGTTTAGGCCTAATCACAAATAAAAAATAGATTTTATTTGGAGGCCTAAAGTAAAGGTTTGGGCAAGCCTGATGCAAGTTTAGCCGTGTGGGCTAGTTTTGCCAAAGCGTTGACTGAATAAATAATTATTGAGGCAACCATTGCTTAAGCTTTTCAATTTCAATACATAAGATGCAACATAAAGTTTTTCTAGGAATCTAATGAAGCACAAATGTCTTTTCTATTGGTCATCTAGTCTTAGTAGCTATAACTTTTATCAATCTCCTCGAGTAAAGTTCTAAATCTGAGTTTTGTGAAGGAAGAATACCTTGTAAAAACAATAGACCAAAAAAACAAAAAAAAAGGAATAAATAAAGAAAGAAATCCAATAAGCCCAAGCAAATTAAATTAGTCAAGATAACAAACTATATAACAAACTATGTTTTCTTTTATCTTGCTTTGAGAAAATGATAGGGAGTCTGTCAACAACACTTTCTACAAGGTGGGTAGAGTGTGTTTGATACTGAAGCTAGATATTAATGAAATTTATCATTTATCAAAAGAAAATTGTCAAGGGAACAAACTATGTTTTCTTCCCAGCTTTCTCGGAAGGAAATTTTACTAGATGGCTCATTAATATCATTCTGAAAAAACTGAGAATAAAACATAGTTTGTTATCTTGACAATCTAGTAATTTTCCAAGGGATTAAAGTTGAAGCTTTTCATTTACCCGCTCACTAACCGCACAAACACTAAATTGTGGCTAGTATGTACTAATCATTGAAGTGTTGTATAATGATCACCGAAAAATTTAGTAAATATTATTAAGGAATTCCTTAGTATCATGTGCCGGTCTCTCATATGTACCCAAACAACCAATCATAATGTCTCCGGAATGCAGTTTAGGAATGAAATTCGTATGAAGCATCCTGGCTTTGTAGAGAATCTCAAATTTTTAACCCAGTTTTTTTATTTATAAGTTCTTTTTTTGACAATTAAGATATGCAAGGATTTACTGAAACATGTTTTGTTTGCCCACGAGTTGAAGTCTTTCAATAAAGAGTGGTAGATCAATTTCAAATACTATTGATAACTTCGCTTGATCAAATGATTAATTGATTAAGCTGAAACCAATGCCACATGCCAAGAGCACACTTAACAGCTGGTAAGGATGTCAAGCAAATCCGTTTAGAATAGTTTGGATTCCTTGAAGTTGTTTGAATACACACTCCAAATCTATCAATCATTGATATTTTATTGAATAAAATCTCATCACTAACCGTTGAGCACTAAAGGAGAGAAGAAGTGACTTAGTAGTGGTTGATAGAAGCAAGAGATTGGACTAAAATTCGTGTTCCGAACTGCTTTTCAAGGTGTCCTACTTTATAGAACATGATGCACCACTATGATGAGAAGGTATGACTCTTCAATGAGTTATGATTCCTCATGAGTAGTTTTGTAATCTCTGTTAGAAACTCAGTTCTTGAGCTTTTGCATAAATCCATCTAAACATGCACGAATACACCCTTACAATTTGAATATGGAGTTCATGATGAAGAGACATGAACATTAGAACCAAAATACTAAAAGCAAAAGAAAATACATCAAGTGAGCGCCGGGCGTTAGCTTGGGTATCCTACACCTACCTAGTCAATAATCAAGCACCAGGTGCTGGTCTATGGGGCACCTTGTTTCCTGATTTCTCCAACCACCATGTGATTTGTTTGTTTGTTTGTCCCGCGCCTCATCTGTATTCTGTTGAGCTCGACGAAGAAAGATGAATAACTCAGCACCATTTGTCAATGCTGCATGGCAATGCTGAAACCGATTACATGTGAATGCGACAGGACAATGCTGACATGGAAGGTCAATAACGCGTTGTATGCTTATTCTGTGTAGCAATGATGACTCCTATCGCGTCCACATTTTTGTAACAGTTATGATATTTGGACCAATTTTAGTACCAATATTTGAACAAAATAAGGATACGGAGGTACTAATACGTAATGTGTACTTGCTTTTCAATTAAATTTTTATTTTTAATTAAATAAGTGTTAAAATTTATAATGAAAATAAAAACCTCTCTCTCTTTCTCATCGCGCTCTTCTTGATTTCAGAAAGCCCTCTTCCTCTCTTCTCTTTCCACCGCTCTCTTCTCTTCACTGCAACTACTCTTCCCCTGCTTTCCCTCTTCAATCCGTGCCTTTAATCGTAAGACCATCCCTGCGAACCAATCGTTCATTTATAGAAAGAAACGGCACTCCGCCTAGTCCAGAGAAAGAAAGCGTGAGAGTAGCCATCGTTGCGCTTCCTCTGCGGTGTGTAAACCACCGCGCCGTCTCCACAAAAGCACGGTGTCTGTCTCTTCGAAAGTTCGCGCACCGGCCGATGGCGTTCACTTTTGCAGTGTCGTCTCGTAACCACGACGCCGTCTTGCATGTAGTCGTCTCCATTTTTGGTATAAGGTTTGCCCACTCTTCCTTTTCACCTCTACATCATATCTCTTTCTTTATTTGGTTCAGATTTCAGAAATGAATTTGTGTGGTTAGGGTTTTTCTTTGTTCCCATAGAAATTACTGTAAACCAGGAAAATAAACGAGTTTTTGATGTTGGGGATGAAAATGTGCTTGGATAATAGTTGATTTCCATAGCTTGAGTTGTGCATGGCTTGCCGAATTGAGTATTTCATTTTGTTCTTCTTATGTTACTGTTGTGATGTCATGAATTTGAAATTACTTTTAAGATTAGAACCCTCTATATTGAGTTTCTGTGGATTACTGAGTCTGCTCTTGCAAGTACATGTTTTGTGTAGTCAATATGGATTTATATTGTGCTGCATTTTGGTTGCAGATTGCAGCTGAAAGATTTCCGTTTAAAAAACTGAATAAGTTACTATTAAAATAAGTAGGAAGTAACTTATTGAATTCTTATCTTTAACCTTGATATGAATTTTTATTATTTTCCATGGTTGAGTCTAAATCACTGATAACTCTATTTTGCCCTCATGGTTGAGTGTCATGCATTTATTTTGTTTGTAGTTGTAGGAACTTGACAATAAATTAATGATTAATTTCTTAGCCACGTGAGTTTAGAAACCTTCTTGATTAGTTGATGATTATTTTGTTTGTGTGGGTGATGATGTGTTAGTGAGTAACTTCTATGTTAAGTTGAAAGTTTTATCAGATTCTCATGCAAATTCTGCCACAAAATTTGAGAATCGCAAATTCCTGATGATTTTTGAGTAATTGCAGCCAATGGTGGGTTATGGTTTTACTAAAATCCTTGAATCTGGACATCTGGATTATAAGGCAAGTGATTTAGTGTGGGCTATTACTCAATGGGAAGAGTACATCTTAATCCCTTTAGTTCAAATACATTTCAAAATTGAGCAAATAGGCAAGTACTTTTTGTGTGGGGTATGATATATTTTATTTATTTATTGTTCTCATCCTCTGTATGGTTTTATCTGTTTTGGTGCAAATAGGCAAAAGGAGTGGAGTCGACTAATTTCTTAGAATATCTTTTTACTTCACAAAACATTACTCAGTGTACTTGTGCTGCCTTCCGAGCCCCGTTATTTCATTTATCCACTGTACATCATTATCATTCTTAGTTTCAAAATGAGTTTTCCTTCTTTTCTTCTGTCAGTTGTGACTGAGGGATATAGTTTTATTGTCAACAAAAAAGGGATGGATTTTTAGTAGCTTATTGTTGTGCAACTTATGTATTCCTTCATCCACTAACTACCTGTTTGTGGCATATTGGTTAGTGTCGCATAGAGCTTCTTGTGTGAGGGGATTGAGGCTAGTTTTCCAACTTATACTGAATTTGGTGGTGTTTCTCACTTTTTGTTGAGATGATTAGTAGTTGTCTAGATTTTGGTATTTGTTGATGTTGAGTTTTACCAAGGTGATTTTTCATTATGATTGTTTCCTGTCTTAGGCAAGTGGCTTTCAATTTTTTTTTGGATTGTGCATTTCTCTTCTTGTTTGTGGAGGTTCTGAAAATACAAATATACATAATTGATTTTTATTGCGCAGTACCGGTGTAACACATACATCTATCTAGAAATCCATGGATAGTGCGGATGGTGAGGGCATAACAGTTGACGACTCCAACGATGACGTTGCACGTTGGGAGCCTGCAATCGGGATGTGTTTTGCTTCATTGGATGATGGGAAATCATTTTATGGTGAGTATGCATTAAGAAAAGATTTTGGATGGAAAACTAGAACATCAATAAAGGGAAATGATGAGGAGATCAACTATGTAAATCTTGCATGCTCGAGAGAGGGGAATAGGTCGAACATGTCAAAAATTCCATGTTCATTGAAGACACTTCCGACTAATGTCAACAGATTGGAGGTGGTATTCCATTCTTGCAACTTATGGAAAACATGGAAATAGACTTCACTGGACTGTCACAATTGTCTACAAATCCGTGAATTTTTTACCTACAAGAAAATCATGGGCATATTAAACTTTTTGGGATTATGTGGCATGAAAGCCTCATTGGATACGCGGACATGAGGTTAATAGTGACCTATGACATTCTAAACTTTTTGAGAACTATTTTGTTGTAACTAAACTTATATGTTTATTTTGAGCGGTATTGGTGTAAATGGTGTAAATGCCTTACCGTAATAGTAAATGTTGTAAATGCGTCACATTTGATGTAAATGTCATTAGGTTGATATTTTGCTACATATTGTATAGACATGGTGTAACCTCTCAAGCTTATCTAAATTATTAAATATTTTGCTACAATTGGTACTAAATCAGTAGTTTGAGACCTATAATTGTAAGCATCATCAGGTCATGGGGTGTCCAAATGACATGTAATTTCTCAGTTTGTATCAAATCACCAACTCACCTACGCAAATACCCAACTTTTAAGTACAAATGACCAACCTGTATTTTCATCTTTTCCCTGTGAGACTCACCATGAGATTACAATTGGGTACTAAACTGGGTAATAAATCAGAGGTTTGGGACCACAAATACCTAACTTTTTGGTACAAATGACCAACCTGTAAATGTTTCTATCAGATCACCAAGTCACCTAGACAAATACCCAACTTTTTCATAAAAATAACCAACCTGTATTTTCATCTTTTCCTTGTGAGACTCGCCATGAGAAAAGAATTGGGTACTAAATTCGTGGTTTGGGACCTATAAATGTAATCATAAGGTCATGTGTTGTTGAAATGACATCTAATTGTAAATGTTTCTATCAGATCACCAAGTCACCTAGATATATCACAAAGATGCCTACCCCAACAGTCTTGTCCCGTCATTAGAACTGCCATGACACTTTACCAATATATACACCGGATTACCCAAGTTTTATAAGTAACTAACCAACCCACTTTAGTCCCAATGCATTGGGGAATATCACTGTACACTAATGAGGGATGCCAAATTATGAACCCAGATATTTCACAAAGATGCTTACCCCAACAGTCTTGTCTCATCATTAGAACTGCCAAGACACTTTACCAATATATACACCGGATTACCCAAGTTTTATAACTAACCAACCCACTTTAGTCCCAAGACATTGCGGAATATCACTGTGCACTAATGAGGGATGCCAAATTATGAACCCAAATATGACACAAAGATGCCTACCAACAGTCTTGTCCCATCATTAGAACTGCCAAGACACTTTACCAATATATACACAGGATTACCCAAGTTTTATAACTAACTAACCAACCCACTTTAGTCCCAAGGCATTAGGAAATATCACTGTGCACTCATGAGGGATGCCAAATGGGGACATTATGAACCCAGATATGTCACAAAGATGTCTACCCTAATAGTCTTGTCCAATCATTATAACTGCCAAGATACTTTACCAATATATACACTGGATTACCCAAGTTCTATAGCTAACTAACCAACCCACTTTAGTCTCAAGATACTTTAAGGGCCTGTCATATAGTGGTTATAAGGGGTTCAAACACGGTCACCTAATAATTTGATACTTGGCAAACAAAAAACGTATTAAAAAGTATTAACATAATTTTAATAACACTAAATGACATCAAAAGGATGATTAAACCAATCACAAGGCACATTTGGATCAAACTTACAAATATTTTACCACTTTCCACAATATCATTTCCAGGAACAACGTAAATCCAATCGCAAATTACATAAGAATAGAAGATAGAACAGATTCCTTTTAAACATGTGTCTTACACGCAACATTGATACAATCATATTTGTCCAATAATGGCACAAAGTTGATGCCTTACAAAAAACAAAATATAGCTTAGGACACATAACACCAATATGATAAATCATTGATGTATCCACAAGTAACTTCAGCCTTTGGTTATTATCCGGATGAAGTACCTATTGGCAGACTATATGTAGTCAAAATTTACCAACAAGTTGGACCTGCATCAACACAAGTAAATACTGAATAAGCACATTTTAGTTCAATCTCATATTAACAATTGTTCCCATTACTGTGTGAATTTAAATCATGAAAAAACCAAAGTTATCTATATTCCAAAGAGAGTGAACATAGTATAGCTCCAAGCATTTCTTCACACCATCCCACAGCTCCAACCACTTCAGTGCGTATATTCCAGAGAGATTGAACGAAATTTGCCTACCAACACATTTGACTCAATTGAGATCATAATAAACAACATAGTACAACTTTTATAGATACATCAAAGGTAGACAAACAAAAACTATACCACTTTGATGACAACTTCAACCATCACACATTTACAAACTACCCATACACAATGTAGCTAAAATAAAAGAATTTATAGACTTCCATTAAAGGGGGTGGACGATCATGAAATAGGGCAAATGACATGAATATCAATGAATAATTTCTAGACTTCCATTAAAGGGGGTGGACAATCCATTTTGTCCTTCTATTTGAGTGTCTTGAGTTACTCTACAAACTACCCATACACAATGTAGCTAAAATAAAAGAATTTATATGCCAAATATAAATATAAGGAAACTCAGCAAGGGCCATAGGAACAAGAATTAATGTCACCAATTGTGGCAAATGATCTGATATTATAAAGCTTGCACTATCAACCATTCATCCAATATTTGGCCCAGATAATTTACAAAATGTTGTCAAAATTTGAAGTATACTAGTTATGATTCTTGGTGAATAAATATTCTAATTTACTCTCACTAACACACAAGCATATTCCTACTCATGTGTCAAAACTGTATTAAAGATTTCCTATATTTTGATTCACCATGTCTTAACAAGTGGATAAGGTGAGTGATTTTATTGTTTGAATTTGTAACTGATTTTGCAGGTCACATGCTTGTAACTGATTTTGCAGGTGATATGCTGTTGAGAGTACTGAAATACATTTAGCTCACACTACTCATATCTATAGATTCTATACATCAACATTATAATTAATCACTCACTCCACAACTAATTATGAGTATACTTGCTCAAATCAAAACCATTCAATGCTACTACTTATCAGTATAATGCATCATAGAAATTCAATTCACTTTACTATATATGTCAAAGGCCAAATAATTATATGATTAAGAATTTGCATATTTGAGAACTTTATGCAACCATTAAACACACTAATAACATTTAGATCAAGGAGTATAGCAAAACAACATAAAGGAATAGACCTTTAGAGCACCAGCACATCCTAAAAGTTAAAGATATCAATGAACTTATCTCTTATAGTGCCCAAACTGATTCACAATGCCATTTTTTTCAAGTAAATACTCAATAAGCACAATCATTTGGGGGAGTTAGTATGTGTATCCGTATATTGGTTCAATTTGTTCATCTACTCTCACTACAATACACAAAGAAGGACTCTCCACTTGCTTCCCATGACAACAACATATTCAAGGCAGTACATATAAGATGCAAGCAAGGAAAGGAACCAAATAATGCATATACTTTTTAGCATAAAGTATAAACCAAAGAAACCCAATCATGAGAGTGAGATATGCATATTTCAGTACTATTGAGTATTGACATTTGGTGAGATACTTAAAACTTCCAAATAAAGTGAGATACTTAAAATCACAAAACTCTTCCTCATTTCAGAACATAAAATCAATTTTGCTCTAGAAGCAAGATCAAATGGCTTATACTTGAAAGGATCAAGAACTCCACACAAATCTATATGTTGAACAATCTTCACAACCTTGAAAGCAAGAACAAAACTTTCTTTAAAAGCAAAATTCTGAAACTCATTAGGAACCCAAACATAATCCATCTTATTACATCTCTATCCACGCTGATCTTATTAACCCAATCCAAAACAGCTATCATCTAAATCTTTGGACACACCAAACCAGAATACTAATATTGTCAATTGCACACTTCACTTTTTAATTTCACCCAACTATGTATTGTTCACACAACATACGTAAAATCCTATTCTAAAGCAAATTAAGGAAAGTACAGAGAAACATGCATTCCATTAAAACACATTAATGATACTAAATGATAAAATCAACAACAAATTAAACGAATACCGACACCATGGGTGCCCTAGAAACTACTAATATCCATCAAATTTCGATTTCATAGTTCCTCAACCAAATCTTTGGGACATAAAACCAAATCATACAAATTCACCCAAATAAAAGAAAAGCAAACGATACTGAAAAACTGAAAGAATAAGTACCTTTGAGGGAAAATCATGATTCAAATCTTGCCATCGGTTTCTCTTCGTTGTCGTCGTCGTCGTTCTCTCCTTTGCGTTTCCTGGGTTGCGTGTTTCCTTTCTTTGTAGTGAGCTGAGATAAGTCGCGCACACAGGTTAGAAAGAAGAAGAATGAGATGAAGGAGAACCAAAGAGAAAAACAAGGTCGGGTAGATGGGTTCCTGAGAGGAAGGAGAAGAAGAGAGTTTCTCGTCGGTTCGCTTTCGTTGTTTGGAAGAGAATAACGAGAAAGAGAGGTACTTAAGTGGGGTTGGAGAGAAGTAGAGAAAAATCGGGGGCTTTAGGGAGAGTAACAGAGAAGAATGGCGGAGGAGGAGAGGAGACGTGAGAAGAATGGCGGAGAAGAAGATCTGTCGTGTTTCTTTTGTTTTTTAATTTTACAAACTTAGTTTAATTTAAAAGAAAAAAGAAAAGCATGATGTGTATAATGTATTGGTATCCGTATGTAGGTATTGGTATATCCGTATATTGGTTCAAAAATTGGTATATTTATAAGTTCTTTTTTTGACAATTAAGATATGCAAGGATTTACTGAAACATGTTTTGTTTGCCCACGAGTTGAAGTCTTTCAATAAAGAGTGGTAGATCAATTTCAAATACTATTGATAACTTCGCTTGATCAAATGATTAATTGATTAAGCTGAAACCAATGCCACATGCCAAGAGCACACTTAACAGCTGGTAAGGATGTCAAGCAAATCCGTTTAGAATAGTTTGGATTCCTTGAAGTTGTTTGAATACACACTCCAAATCTATCAATCATTGATATTTTATTGAATAAAATCTCATCACTAACCGGTTGAGCACTAAAGGAGAGAAGAAGTGACTTAGTAGTGGTTGATAGAAGCAAGAGATTGGACTAAAATTCGTGTTCCGAACTGCTTTTCAAGGTGTCCTACTTTATAGAACATGATGCACCACTATGATGAGAAGGTATGACTCTTCAATGAGTTATGATTCCTCATGAGTAGTTTTGTAATCTCTGTTAGAAACTCAGTTCTTGAGCTTTTGCATAAATCCATCTAAACATGCACGAATACACCCTTACAATTTGAATATGGAGTTCATGATGAAGAGACATGAACATTAGAACCAAAATACTAAAAGCAAAAGAAAATACATCAAGTGAGCGCCGGGCGTTAGCTTGGGTATCCTACACCTACCTAGTCAATAATCAAGCACCAGGTGCTGGTCTATGGGGCACCTTGTTTCCTGATTTCTCCAACCACCATGTGATTTGTTTGTTTGTTTGTCCCGCGCCTCATCTGTATTCTGTTGAGCTCGACGAAGAAAGATGAATAACTCAGCACCATTTGTCAATGCTGCATGGCAATGCTGAAACCGATTACATGTGAATGCGACAGGACAATGCTGACATGGAAGGTCAATAACGCGTTGTATGCTTATTCTGTGTAGCAATGATGACTCCTATCGCGTCCACATTTTTGTAATGGACATGAGAGAGAATGACAAAAACTTGGTGTCACATGTAACGTCTCCAAAATAATCGTTTTAATTATATTTGTTAGTGAATAATTTTAATTACAATTGGATTAATTGTTGTTAAGTGTAACATCCCAAAGTAATTATTGTAATTATTTTGATTTGATGTTTGAATTTAGTTATTTAACTAATTGGGTGCATAATTATAAATTTTAGAAGTTGTTTTTATTGGTTGCTAAATTAAATATCACTACAAGAATAAGCGTTGTTTCCTACGAAACTTTCCGACGAACTCTTATCCGTCGCAATTTCCGACGAAAAAGTCGTCGCAAATGTTCAGCAAAAGAGGCGCTAAAATTCCCGCTTACGTTTGCGACGAAGTTGTTTTCCATCGCAAATTTCCGACGGATATTTTCGTCGGACACCTCTAAAAGTCCGTCGCAAACTAAAAACCCATATAAAACACAGCGCAGCTTCCCTCAAACCCTCTCAGTTCTCATTTTAACACATTCACTCACTCACTCTCCACCGTCCTCCTCTGCCCTCCACCGCCCTCCTACATCGCTAAGTGTGCTCCATGGCTAGGACACTCTCTCGTTCTCCCTCTTCCCTCACTCTCGTTCTCCTTGTGCGTCCTCCATTTCTCCACTGTTTCGCGGCCGTTTCGCCGCCCGTTTCCACTCTCCCTGGTTTGCAACATTTGGAACATCATTGGTTTGAATTCAAAGGATGCTGCCCCGATGGCAGGTGTCACAATACCAGTTTCCATGATGGTGGGATCGAAGACAACATAGTCCCTCATTGGCCGCTCTCTGTCATTGGCCATTTCAATGTTTGTTAGTGCCACAACTTCATCTTCGTGATCTGGCATTGGGATGGCTTCTGATACTGATACTGCAAGTCTTTCTCGAACCTCTCTTCTCAATCTCCTTATTGTTCTTTCAATTTCGAGGTCTATGTGATGCTCTGGCTGATGGGCTCGGCGCATACACTTCTCTTAAAGCTGAAATGCACATTGAAGGGGATGAGAAAATAAAAGCTCACTAAAATAAATAATAGTTTAGATACGGTGATTAAATCCGTTAATCCCCGTCAACGGCGCCAAAAACTTGTTGTGCAAAAACGTGTGCAAGTATACACAGTCTAACAAGTAATAAAGTGTAAGTAAAGATCGTTCCCACGAGGATTAAGGTTTAATTACCAAATCGGAGAAATAGCGTTTTAGTGAGTAAAAACGTAACCAAAATAATTGAGTAACGGTGTTGTGCAACAAATAGGTAAACAGGCGAGAGTAAAAAGGAAATATTGAACGAGTAAAAATACGAGAGATGAGAATAGTCAAGACCAGGGTCAACGAACATAACTTATTAGTGCAGTGCTATGATTGATGCTGTGATAGCACTCGGTGCGCAGAATGAAAGTGGATATTCCTATCCTATTAACATAATGTCGTCAAAGTTCCCTTATTCCTAAGCTCCCATTGAGGTTCATTATATAGGTTGAAAAAGCATGTTTCCGATCGCACTATATATAGCCCTAACTTCATATTCCTATCCTTCGCTAGGAAAGAATAATATTCCTATTACCCTTCAAACTATATTAACTCGTGAAATCAGTGATTTACTCCCTTCCAGATAATAAAACACACTACCCTAATCAAAGTGATCAGTTTTGAAAAGAGTTTATAACAATAAGCATACACAAGTTAATGAGGCATCAAAGATCGATCACATTAAAACACTTAAAAGCACATGTTCGCATCACCACATCTTGACTATAAAAGTATTTAGCTCATAACGAGCTTAAGAATGGATAAACAGTACAAAGTTACCATAGACACAGTAGACAATGTAACACCCTTTTTTCACCCATCGTTTATTCATAATTAATCAGAGTTTTTCGCGCCAAAAGAGTGTCGCATTTTTCAACGTAAAACAAAACCTCGCAGTTTTCTCAAAACATGCAGCGGAATTATTCGACATCGTTAAAAAACATCAACAACTGACAAAGTTCAAGTGCACCAATTACTAAAATATTCAACATCAACCGAAATATAATTAAAAACAGTAATCGACCCTTCCCCAAGTGCTACCTATCAGAGCAGACGACGCCAGGCAAAAGGAAGACTACAATCTTCACTCGGGCTCACCTATAAAGTAACAACCACAAAAATGGGTGAGATTCCATACAATATAAGAAGTGTATGAAAGACCACATACAAAGCTCAAGACATCAATTAATCACTGCAAGCAACATCACTCTTAATAGTTAATAACAGCTAGTATACATTAATACGTCACTTTCACAACAACACATCACTTTAACAACACATCACCATGGCCAAACAACTTCATTCAATCAGTCGTGCAATATGAATTCGATATGAGACTCAAGCAATGCACATGCATGTGGTACCAACCTACGTCACTGGCCAAAGGCCTAATTTACGTCACTGGCACAAGGGCCTAAAATATCGTCGCTGGCCAAAGGCCTAATTTTCTCGTTGCTGGCACAAGGCCTAATGTTCATGGTATGCATGCGACTCAATGATGTATGCACAACAGTCAAACAATCACACATCAACGTCACTGGCCATAGGCCTAATTCACATCACTGGCCGAAGGGCCTAAAACAATAGACAACGTTGTAGTCCAACAATCACACATCAACGTCACTGGCCATAGGCCTAAATCACATCACTTTTCCAAAACATTTAGAATTGACGACCACTTTTTGAAAAAGACACCGGAGACGCCTCAAGGCATCCCGGGACACCAAAACAACTCCAGGGAAGAATGTTAGAAAAATAGTTCAGAATGAATTAAAATTAGAGTATCCAGTTAGGCACCTGGATAAGCTTTCCAAAACATTTTGAAACGCCTCAATCGGACTCCCGAGTCAAAAGTTATTTCGAAAACAGTTTAGGAGAAAACTAAGACATCCTGAAAATGGCGCCCAGCAACAGGGATCCAACCAAATTTTCGCAAAAGTGAACAATTCTCACAGGAGCAAGAATGGAATGACTCAATATGATTAGGCAAGGTATCCGGCAAGGCACGGACCAAAGCACCAAGAGAAACAGAATAGGGCTTGGCGCCCATGGGTAGGGATCCGAAGACAGCAACACAACATAGAATGGCAACACAGCACAAGTGCTGAATTCCTACAGCAGTACACCTACTTCGGCGAATTAATTAAAATAGCAAACGACATCGGATTTCAACAAAAGACCACTCATTGGAAAACCCTCTGAGTGTAGTTTCTGCCTATGATTTTTATTTTTCAAAATCAGTATCCAGTTGGTACAGTTTTTCAAAACACTACACTGTGGTACCAAAATCGGACAGAACTCTCTACCCAGCTTGCAACCAAATTTTCTTTCTCATTTCTTAATGAAATTTCGTGAAACCAGTGTCTATTTCGTATAGAATTAAGTCTACTTTCCAATGAAACAAGAATAGTTCAAAATGGAGTTCAATTGATAACACAATGCCTACAAAAACCGAACCTACTCACAGTTTGATTCCAGAAATTTGACCTAACTTCGGTGACTCATAACTTGAGCTACACAACTCCAAATTGAGCGAAACCAGTGCCAAAACGACCGGCTTTAAGTCCATTTTCAAAAACAAAGAGCCACATAATTTTTGGATCAACCGAACAGTACCAGTTTTAGGAGGACCGAAACAGTGTCCAGAAACGCACAAAACTATAAGCAAGTAAAACTCATTATGATCAATCACCATGAATTGTCAATCACAACATAAGATACAATTTGTCAAACACCTAGCATGCAATTCATATCAACACCTATGAGCACCAAATTTCTAGAGTTGCAACCATCACCAACGAGCAATTATTTCAATCAACACATCATCAAAATCATCGCTCAAACACTTGACATGCAAAATCATAAATTCTCAACAAGGCACACAATCATAAGGCATGCGATTTTTCAAGACAACAATATGGTGATCAAGACACCCTAAAACCCCACATGTAGATCCCTCATAAACCCTTATATTGAATTAAATCCCACTCTTACCTTAGCTTGGAGAAAACGAAACCTTAGATTAGGAGATGTGTGAAACCCTAGCTTTCCTTCTCTCTCTCCTTGGTTGTAGATCACGCCTCTCTCTCTCTTCTAGCTTGTGGATCACGCCTTCCCTCTCCTCTTCTCACTTCTCTAATCCTTATTTTTCGTTTTCCTTCTAATGACAACAAAACCCTAACCTAGCCCTTTTATAAACTCACTTAACCTCATGGGCTTTTTCTTATCTTATGTGACCTAATCATGGGCCTCCACTTAACACTTCTAATTTACTAATACTAGCACTAATAATTAGGTCCACATATACTAATAAATTATTTTTTCTATTATTTCTACCACATGAATCCTAAATAATTAATTAAATAAATTAATCAATTATTTTGGGCTGTTACAACTCTCCCCCACTTAAAAGAATTTCGTGCCTCGAAATTTACCCGCCTAAGCTAACATTCTTCCACTAACAAACTACATACAAGTTCACACAACAGGAAGGTTAAAAATAAAACCAAAAACAAAAGAGAGTTCACACGGAAATACAATAAAGCACACAATACCAGTAGGAGCATCTCCCCCACTAGTTCTCTTACCATCGGCGGTTTTTTCGGTTTACTTTTACCTGCAGGAGCATCAGTACAACACAAGCAACACAAACAATGACTGCAACACAACCGATAGTTAGAATAAAAGACAACAGTTGGTCGTACACCGACACAACGACTCGACGACTTGGCCGGACGGACCAACCATTGCTCTGATACCACTAATGTAACACCCTTTTTTCACCCATCGTTTATTCATAATTTATCATAGTTTTTCGCGCCAAAAGAGTGTCGCATTTTTCAACGTAAAACAAAACCTCGTAGTTTTCTCAAAACATGCAGCGGAATTATTCGACATCGTTAAAAAACATCAACAACTGACAAAGTGCAAGTGCACCAATTACTAAAATATTCAACATCAACCGAAATATAATTAAAAACAGTAATCGACCCTTCCCCAAGTGCTACCTATCAGAGCAGACGACACCAGGCAAAAGGAAGACTACAATCTTCACTCGGGCTCACCTATAAAGTAACAACCACAAAAAGGGGTGAGATTCCATACAATATAAGAAGTGTATGAAAGACCACATACAAAGCTCAAGACATCAATTAATCACCGCAAGCAACATCACTCTTAACAGTTAATAACAGCTAGTATACATTAATACGTCACTTTCACAACAACACATCACTTTAACAACACATCACCATGGCCAAACAACTTCATTCTGTAACACCCCAGTATTTCTAACATGTAAAGACACCGAAAGTGCACAGATGCGGAAATTCAGAGGACACAGTTCCTGTTTAAATATTGGACATACAAACTTTTTTCCGAAATAAAAACATAATCGGAATAACATTACTTCATAAAATAAAAGTTTATCGGTTCCATACCGAATGAATTACAATATCCAAGTCCAAATACCAAATAGAAACATAAAACGGTTCATATAACTCATAATCAATACAAGTTTATACAACCAATAGGACAACAAAAGAACAAAGGATCAAATGACTAAGTCTTCAGCACCTCCAAGAGTATACCAACTACTTGTGCACAATAGTCTTCCTTTTTCCCTGCTTCTCTGAAAAACAACAAATATGGATAGGGTGAGATAACATTATCTCAGTGAGTCCTACCGTGCCCCCTCTCTGACACTCGGTTCAATTTATTAAACCGCTATTAAAAGCTGACATAACAATGTCTTATTTATTAATCGAAATGCCAAGCAAATCGTGTTCTTATCTTAGCTTACATGAAACGGCTGTACAACGACTACGAATCCCGAGTCATAAGCTATAAATCGAAATGCCGACTGTACAACGACTACGAATCCCGGCAAATCGTGTTTTCATTTTAGTTTAGCATAAATCGGCTGTACAACGACTATGAATCCCGATAACACACGAATTGACCACGCCAAAACGTATACAGGGCCTAGGTAAGGGGTCATGACTACCCTCCCTAGTATACTACTTGTCGGGTCGTCACCCAACGCAATAGATACGACAATATGCATCAAATTCTCGAGAGTTAGATAATTTATATATTTTCGATCACCAAAGGATCAATTACATAAGAATCGGATAAACAATATCCATATCGATCTATAACCCGTTTTGAGGAATTCATAAGTTAGACCTCCGGCATTATAATCATTTTCATTTAACATATATAAACATATATATTCAGTCAGTCCATCAGTCGGTGTACTCACACGCGTCCTAGGGTTTCGGTTTTCCAATCAAATAGGCTTTCGAAGCTTCTTTTTTCAAAATCATGAGTTGAACAAGTTCAAAATACAGTTTTCAATAAGGCAATTCCTTTTTAAGTGATTGAGAAAGAGATTAGAAAACGTTCGGGGTCAAACGGAGTTCCGGAACGAGAAATCGGGAATCGGTGACAGAAGCTCATGTACGGTCCGTGCCCAGGGGCGCACGACCCGTGCGTGATTTATTAAAATCACCCAGCCAAACCGAAAGGGGCGCACGGTCCGTGCCCAGGGGCGCACGGTTCGTGCGTCCCGTTTTATTTTCAACAGAACCAACCTGTAGCAGGCGCGCGGTCCGTGCCCAGGGGCGCACGGTCCGTGCGACCTGTGTCTGTTACCGAATTCCGCTTTCCGTTTCCGCCCGATTCGATTCCTAATATCAATCCCTCCTGAAACTCAAAATTTCCAGATATTCTAGATGATATACAAATCATTTCATTTCAACGATTTAATAGAAATTCTCATTAAACCGTAAAATAGAGTTTGGACTCAAAATCGTTTTTCGGTTTTAAGTCTTTTGAAAATTGAAAACGCAACCAAGGAATCCAATACCGAAAACAAGTTCAGAATAACAAAATATCCTATCGTGAGTAGAACTCACCGTGATGTCGATTTCGCTAGGAGCTCCCACCGAGACACGGAAAGACCGAAACGTAAAACGTGCGAACGAGAACCGAAAGCACCAACAAAAGTCACAACCGCAAGAATCACTAGGACAGCAACTTGCTTCCACTAAGCCACTGAAACAGCAACTTAGATAGCAATCCTAAGCTTGAACTTTCACCCAAATTCGAAATGTGATGACAGCCCTTCTTCTTTGACAACAAAATGTGATCATGCAAGCCACCACAAGCTCAAAACTTCATTGTCTTCAACCTTGAAGGTTCAAATTCGAAAATGGTGTATAGAGAAAGAGTGAGAATCAGCCCTTGTCCTTGGTACCATTGGATTCAGAATCAAAAATGGAGAAGAGAGAGGTTTAAAAGACTTACATGCAATGACAAGTTGAGCACACAAGCCTGAAGCATATCCTCAAGAGTCTGGATAGTTCTCTCAGTCTGACCATTAGTCTGAGGATGATAAGCAGTGCTAACCAGCACTCTCGTTCCCAAAGCTTCATTCAATGTTCTCCAAAATCTGGAAGTAAACTTGGGATCTCGGTCTGACACGATACTCGTTGGAACTCCATGCAGTCTGATAATGTTCTTCACATATTCATCTGCTAACTTGGAAACTTTATAAGTCGAACGTACGGGAATAAAGTGAGCGGATTTAGTCAATCGGTCCACTATTACCCAAATAGAATCATTGCCGGCCTGTGAACTCGGCAAACCCATAACGAAGTCCATTGAGATATCTTCCCATTTCCAGACTGGCGCATCTAGCGGTTGTAACTGACCGCCCGGTCTTCGGTGTTCCGCCTTAACCTTCTGACAAGTTAAGCACCGTGAAACAAATTCTGCAACCTCAGCCTTCATCCCAGGCCACCAATACATTAACTTCAAGTCTCGGTACATCTTGGTGGATTCCGGATGTACAGAGTACTGACTTCTATGAGCTTCTTCCAATACTTCCCTTTTGATATCATCATCATCAGGAACACAAATCCTCCCATTAAAGCTAATCATGCCGTCACTATCCTCAGTGAAATCTGGCAATCCTCTCTGAGACTGTAACTTCATATCAACTCCTTGAGCTACACGGATTTGTTCCCTTAGCACAGTGGCTATCCGTATATGCCGCAATACTATGCGGTCCCTCTTTCTTGCTAGCTTGAGCTTCAAGTCTCGAAATGACTCCAACAAAGCCATCTCGTGAACCATTAACCTTGCCGTGTGGATAGACTTCCTGCTCAGAGCATCTGCTACCACATTGGCTTTTCCAGGGTGATATTTCAATTCGAAGTCGTAGTCCTTCAAAAATTCAGTCCACCTTCTCTATCTGTTATTCAACTCCTTTTGGTCAAATAGATACTTTAAGCTCTTGTGATCACTAAAAACTTCGAAACGAGAACCGTAAAGGTAATGTCTCCAAATTTTCAGTGCAAACACAATAGCCGCCAACTCTAGGTCATGAGTTGGGTAATTCCGTTCATGCGTCTTCAATTGCCTAGATGCATAGGCCACCACATGTTGATTCTACATGAGAACACATCCTAAACCCTTCCAAGATGCATCACTGAAAATCTGGAATCCCAATGACGGATCCAGAAGAATTAGGATTGGAGCAGAAGTTAACTTTTCTTTCAATCCAAGAAAACACTCCTCACAATCGGCATTCCAGGTAAACGGTTGGCCCTTGCGAGTCAACCGAGTAAGCGGAAGTACCAACTGTGAAAAACCTTCAATGAATCTTCTATAGTAACCAGCTAAACCCAGAAAGCTTCTGATCTCAGTTACAGACGTCGGCCTTTCCCAATTCAATACTGCTTCCACCTTGCTAGGATCAACTGCAACCCCCTCTTGGGAAATCACATGACCCAAGAAATTCACTTCGGCCATCCAGAAATCACACTTCGATGGTTTAGCATAAAGCTTCTTCTCTCAGAGTACTCCTAGGACAAAGCAGAGATGCTGAGCATGCTCCTCAACTGACTTTGAGTGAACCAAGATATCATCAATAAAGACGACCACAAACTGATCTAGGTAAGAATGAAATACTCTATTCATATAGTCCATGAATACGGCCGGAGCATTAGTCAATCCGAAGGGCATCACCACAAACTCATAGTGTCTGTACCTCGTACGAAAAGCAGTCTTCGGAATGTCTAGGGCCCTTACCCTGATTTGATGGTACCCTGACCTTAGATCAATTTTGGAGAAAACTTTAGCACCTCGAAGTTGGTCAAGTAGATCATCTATCCTTGGTAATGGATACTTGTTCTTGATAGTGATTTTATTCAGCTGGCGGTAGTCTATGCATAATCTCATGCTTCCGTCCTTCTTCTTGACTAGCAACACCGGAGCACCCCATGGAGAAGCACTCGGTCGTATAAACTTCTTGGAAATTAATTCCTCAAGTTGGGACTTCAATTCCTTCAGTTCGAGAGGAGACATCCTATAAAGTGCTATGGATATTGGCCCTGCACCAGGCGCCAGATCTATAGAGAATTCTACCTCTCGTTCTGGAGGCAAAGAGGAGACTTCCTCGGGAAAAACATCTAAGAATTCATTAACAACTTGAATAGATGATAAATCCAAATCAGCTTCAGTTGATGCAGACAAAATAACAACAAAAGCTTCCGCACCTTGGAATAGAGACTGGCTGGCTGAAGTGAACGAAATAACACCATCATCTGCAGGTAGTGAATGTTCAGCTACTTCAGAAGGAAAATTAATTGCACGATTGAAACAGTCAATAGTAATGTGATTGGAAGTCATCCAATTCATTCCCAACACGATCTCCATTCCCCTCATAGGCAGACAGATAACATCAACAACGAAATCCCTGCCTCCTATGGTAAGCAGACAGTTAAGGCATAATGATTGGGTTCGCACACGACCCTTTGCAGCAGTAAGGATAGTTATTGGCTCGGAGATAGGAGATACTATTAATCCTAGCCGTTCAGCACATGCTTCAGAGATAAAACAATGAGTAGCACCAGAGTCATACAGAATATTAACAGTTTGATGAAAGATAGAACCTGTACCCCTTATAAGATTATCAGCTGGTTTGATGGTCTTAGCATCCAGAGTGTAACACCCGAAATATTTAATTAATTTATTTAATTAAGTATTTAGGAATTTATTTTAATTAGTGGCTAATTTAATTAATTAAAATTATAGTATTTTTTATGTTGGTGGTATTAGGAAAAGGAGGCGCCACTTAAATGAACTTGGGCTTAAGTGAAAAGCCCAAGCCCATGATCCATAGGCTATGCGAAGTTGCTAAGCCATTGGGGTTAGGGTTTTGGTGTTGTCATTTTGCGAATTGAGAAAGGAGAATAGAGAGAGTGAGAGCGCCGTGGAGAAGAGAGGAGGAGAAGAGGTCACGAAGTTCAAGGAGCTAAGGGACGTGATCTGTTGCTGTGGTTCTGTTCGTGACTGTCTCTAGGGCTTCCGTTCTTCAAATCCAAGGTAAGGGGAGTCCTATCTTTCTATATAATAGATGTTTATGATAGGTTCTAGGGTAGGGTTAGCCTAGATCTATCCATGATCATGAATGTGTATGTGCTATCGTGTTTTTGTTGATGATTTATGTGCGATCTTCATGATTGGTGGCTGAAAATCCCTTTGGTTGATGTTATGGGCGCCTAGGGCGCCATATGTTTGATTTTGTGTTGCTGGATTTTGTGCAGGATTTGGCGCCCCATGGCTGGGCGCATGTTCCATTGTGTGTGCGTGTGTGTTGTGTGCGCATATGGGGTGTTTTGGGTGAACTTCGAATTCTGGGCACATTTTACCGTGCCATCTTTTGCATTTGCGTGCCCAAATTCAATTTTAAACATTTTGGCTCGAGTGGTTTTATTTTTGCACGTGTCATTCTGGAGTTGTCTCGGTGGGTGTTGCTTGTGTGCGCTTATGGGGTGTTTTGGGTGAACTTCGAATTCTGGGCACATTTTACCGTGCCATCTTTTGCATTTGCGTGCCCAAATTCAATTATAAACATTTTGGCTTGAGTGGTTTTATTTTTGCACGTGTCATTTTGGAGTTGTCTCGGTGGGTGTTGCTTGTGTGCGCTTATGGGGTGTTTTGGGTGAACTTCGAATTCTGGGCACATTTTACCGTGCCATCTTTTGCATTTGCGTGCCCAAATTCAATTTTAAACATTTTGGCTCGAGTGGTTTTATTTTTGCACGTGTCATTTTGGAGTTGTCTCGGTGGGTGTTCCTTATGTGCGCCAGCGTGTGTGTGTGCGTGTTGCATGTTGCCAGGCGCTGGGCGCCAAGGGCGCCATTTTCAGGATGTTCCCAAATTTTTATAAAAACCGTTTTCGCTATATCTTTTGATTCGGGCATCCGTTTTGAACGTTTCAAAAAGTGTTGGGAAGCTTTTTCGGTTGTCTACCTGCGTGTCTTATTTTTAAAATAAAAACTTATTATTTTCTGGTGGTTTCTGGGCGCCCAAGTGGCTGTCCCCGGTGGTCATTACAGTGACGTGGTAAAGCCATATTGAGTCCTTTAAAAATCATTTTTGTGTATAACCAACAGTTTTAACGCTTTAGTGTCAAAATGGATGATTATGACGATGATGCCCTAAGTGGCTAGTTAAATGACGTTTTTGCCCTTAGTGGCTAATATTATTATTGATGATGATGTGTATATGACGATGATGCCCTTAGTGGCTAGTTAAATGACGTTTTTACCCTTAGTGGCTAATATTATTGAAGATGATGTGCAAATGACTGTTGTGCCCTTAGTGGCTATTGTTTGTTTGATGACGTTTATGGATAAGCGACGATGAGGCCATAAAGGCTAAGCGACGATGATAATAAGTGACGATGAAATATAGCGACGTTGTTGTATGTAATTATAAACTGACAGGTGCTGTGCCTCTTATTTGGCAAATTGGTAAGTGACGGGTCACATAGTTGACTGTGGTTGTGTTTGTGTGTGGTGCATGTCATAGTGTCTCATGTATTGCATGTGCATGAACCCAGCGACGATGAGGCCATAAAGGCTAAGCGACGATGAGGCCATAAAGGCTAAGCGACGATGATGAAAGGTGCCTCATGCATATGCCCGCGAGTGGGTTGCATTTCATATAGTCACATGACATTGTGATGAGTTGTTGTATTGACGTAATTGATGACTGTGATGTGGCTACTCTAGTGCTGTGACTTTGACTTATTGCTTATCATATGATTTATTATATGGATTGAATTGGACTCACCCGTCTGTTTGAATGTTACCCCTATGCGGTAACATGCAGGTGATCACGAGTGAAGACCTAGGTATCTTCACTAATTATGAGTCAGGTCGTCATGCTCTGACACGTAGCACTCAGGGGGGAAACGAACTCGATGTTTTAAGACTATTTTGGTTGTTATATGTTATTTGATGGTTTTCTCTTATTTATACTTTCCGCTGCGTAGTTGGTTTTATTGATGTCACGGTTGTGGTGACGATGACTGATGCTTGAGTTTTTCCCCATTGGGGGCGTGTTACGTATTGCACATTTATTGACGTTGAACTGTTTTATTGAAGTACGGTGTTTTGTTTGAAGTGTGTGTAACATTCCTTGCGATGAAAAGAAATTTTGAAACTCTGATTTTACAATTAAATTAACGGGTAGAAAAGGGGTGTTACACAGAGTGTTGACTCGAGCCTGGCTCGGAGCATTAGGGGACTCCAAGAAAGCTTTCCTTGACGGACAATTATTAGCATAATGGCCCACTTCTTTGCAAAGGTAGCATTGGTTCGGGGCGACCTGACACTTTCCTCGATGACTCTTTTTGCACACATCACACTTGCCAAACCCTGCAGTGTTGCTTGACTGTATCTGTTTCCCTTTGCTCGAATTCCCCTTATACCTAGGGTTTGATGTAGTTGACTCACTACCCTTTCTTTTATCCTTCCAGAAATCTTTCCTCTCAGCATACATTCTTTTTAGATCGCTCTCAGCTGAATGAGCCTGTTGAACCAAAGCAGGATAAGTGGTCATGGAATAAGAACTGAGACCTTGATTCACATCGCCTCTAAGACCTTGTCTGAACATCACCATTTTCCACTTATCATCAGGAGCGGTGGTCCCCAATTCATAGAATTGTGACAACCTCTCAAATTTTGCAGCGTATTCCCCAACTGTCATCTCTCCTTGTTTCAAACTCAGAAATTCCATCTGCTTGTCAAGTCTTTGGGAGTCGGGGAAATAATGACTCAAAAATAATTCCTTGAAATTACTCCACTCAAGAGGAGTTCCTTGATTTTGAAGCATTCTACGAGCGTTAACCCACCAGGTGTGAGCATCCTCGTCCAGAGCGTTAGCAGCACAAGTTACTTTTTCTCCTTCATTGCATTGCAAAGTATCAAAGATCCGTTCCTTGGCATCTACCCAGAAATGGGCTTTCATTGCCTCAGATCCTCTTTTGAAGGTTGGGGGTTTCATCTTCAGAAACCGGAAATACACCCTGTTGGGATCCTCAGGTGTTGGCACATTGACTGGCTCAGATGGTTGGGGTTGAGGCATCTGATGCATCTGCTGCATTTGAGCCATTTGAGCCATCTGTTGCTATTGCATCAGCATCATGTCATTCATCATTTTCTGCTGAGTCTCTATGACATTCTGCATCCATTCTTGATGAGGATCAACGGGTGGGTTTCTCCTACCTCTTCCTGCCATGATTCTGCGAAGTATGCACAAAGTATTAAGTTGATCAGGCTCAATGTCTAATAGCATACTAAGAAAAATCAGACTTAGAAGACGTAAAAGACTCTTAACATCTAAGTCCGACTAGGTCGAACCGCTCTGATACCAAATGTAACACCCCAGTATTTCTAACATGTAGAGACACCGAAAGTGCACAGATGCGGAAATTCAGAGGACACAGTTCCTGTTTAAATATTGGACATACAAACTTTTTTCCGAAATAAAAACATAATCGGAATAACATTACTTCATAAAATAGAAGTTTATCGGTTCCATACCGAATGGATTACAATATCCAAGTCCAAATACCAAACAGAAACATAAAACGGTTCATATAACTCATAATCAATACAAGTTTACACAGCCAATAGGACAACAAAAGAACAAAGGATCAAAGGACTGGGGTGAGATAACATTATCTCAGTGAGTCCTACCGTGCCCCCTCTCTGACACTCGGTTCAATTTATTAAACCGCTATTAAAAGCTGACATAACAATGTCTTATTTATTAATCGAAATGCCAAGCAAATCGTGTTCTTATCTTAGCTTACATGAAACGGCTGTACAACGACTACGAATCCCGAGTCATAAGCTATAAATCGAAATGCCGACTGTACAACGACTACGAATCCCGGCAAATCGTGTTTTCATTTTAGTTTAGCATAAATCGGCTGTACAACGACTACGAATCCCGATAACCCACGAATTGACCACGCCAAAACGTATACAGGGCCTAGGTAAGGGGTCATGACTACCCTCCCTAGTATGCTACTTGTCGGGTCGTCACCCAACACAATACATATGACAATATGCATCAAATTCTCGAGAGTTAGATAATTTATATCTTTTCGATCACCAAAGGATCAATTACATAAGAATCGGATAAACAATATCCATATCGATCTATAACCCGTTTTGAGGAATTCATAAGTTAGACCTCCGGCATTATAATCATTTTCATTGAACATATATAAACATATATATTCAGTCAGTCCATCAGTCGGTGTACTCACACGCGTCCTAGGGTTTCGGTTTTCCAATCAAATAGGCTTTCGAAGCTTCTTTTTTCAAAATCATGAGTTGAACAAGTTCAAAATACAGTTTTCAATAAGGCAATTCCTTTTTAAGTGATTGAGAAAGAGATTAGAAAGGTTCGGGATCAAACGGAGTTCCGAAACGAGAAATCGGGAATCGGTGACAGAAGCTCACGCACGGTCCGTGCCCAGGGGCGCACGACCCGTGCGTGATTTATTAAAATCACCCAGCCAAACCGAAAGGGGCGCACGGTCTGTGCCCAGGGGCGCACGGTTCGTGCGTCCCGTTTTATTTTCAACAGAACCAACCCGTAGCAGGCGCGCGGTCCGTGCTCAGGGGCGCACGGTCCGTGCGACCTGTGTCTGTTACCGAATTCCGCTTTCCGTTTCCGCCTGATTCGATTCCTAATATCAATCCCTCCTGAAACTCAGAAAATTTCCAGATATTCCAGATGATATACAAATCATTTCATTTCAACGATTTAATAGAAATTCTCATTAAACCGTAAAATAGCGTTTGGACTCAAAATCGTTTTTCGGTTTTAAGTCTTTTGAAAATTGAAAACGCAACCAAGGAATCCAATACCGAAAACAAGTTCAGAATAACAAAATATCCTATCGTGAGTAGAACTCACCGTGATGTCGATTTCGCTAGGAGCTCCCACCGAGACACGGAAAGACCGAAACGTAAAACGTGCGAACGAGAACCGAAAGCACCAACAAAAGTCACAACCGCAAGAATCACTAGGACAGCAACTTGCTTCCACTAAGCCACTGAAACAGCAACTTAGATAGCAATCCTAAGCTTGAACTTTCACCCAAATTCGAAATGTGATGACAGCCCTTCTTCTTTGACAACAAAATGTGATCATGCAAGCCACCACAAGCTCAAAACTTCATTGTCTTCAACCTTGAAGGTTCAAATTCGAAAATGGTGTATAGAGAAAGAGTGAGAATCAGCCCTTGTCCTTGGTACCATTGGATTCAGAATCAAAAATGGAGTAGAGAGAGGTTTAGAAGACTTACATGCAATGACAAGTTGAGAAGCTCTCCTCTCCTCCTCTTCCTCCTCCCTTCGCCCTCTCTCTCTCTTTTCTCAACTGTTTTTCTCTTTCTTTTCCTTCAGCTGAAAATGTCCAAGTGAGAGGGTGAGTTCAGGATGAATATGGGTTGGGGGTTGAAATGATGGTGAAAAGACCATTTTGCCCTTGGCCCATAAAATGATAGTGCTGTGACTTTCTCGAATATTTCGACCCCTACCCGAAGTTCCTCAATTCTTTCGGTTCGTAATTAATTATAACCCTCACGATTATATTTTAATAACTAGAGGTGTGAAAAGACAGATTTGCCCTTCGGCCCCAATTCCTCTTTTAACTATGAATGGGCCACCCTTTAATGGAGAATAGGTTTTCTTGATAATTTTCCCGACATATAAATCCCCAAGACACGACCAATTATTCCCACAAGTAATTAATCGGTCTTAGGTATAATAGTACGAGTCTTTAGAAAATTAGGGATGTTACAATCACCCCAACTTTTAAAAAATTTGTCCTCAAAATTGATAAGACGTACCTTATTGAAAGAGATACGGATATCGAGCACGCATGTCTTCTTCCAGTTCCCAGGTAGCCTCTTCGGTTGAAAAGCCATCCCAAACTACTTTGATAACCGGAATTGACCTTGAACGCAGAGTCTTCACACCACGCTCCAAGATATAACTAGGATAAGGTTGAAATGACAAATGCGGTCGCAGGTCAATTGTATCAACACTCAACGGTTGATGCAGATCGGGAACATACTTCCTCAACTGAGACACGTGGAACACATAATGGAGGTTCGATTGGGCCGGAGACAATGCGAGGCGATAAGCAACTGGCCCAATCCGCTCGATAATTTGGAAAGGTCCAACATATCGAGGACTGACCTTCTTCGCTCGCAAAGCTCTCCCGGTGCCTATGGTTGGGGAAACTTTCAAGAACACATGATCACCAACCTCAAATTCCAACGGTCTCCTTCGGTTGTTAGCATAGCTCTTCTGCCGACGCTGAGCAACCTTCATCCTTTCTCGAATTAACTTGATCTTCTCAGTAGTCTCGCGAACCATATCGGGTCCCAAAAACTTATCTTCACCAATCTCCCACCAACACAACGGAGTTCTACACTTCCTACCATAAAGTGATTCAAACGGTGCCATTCCAATGCTGGAGTGGTAACTGTTGTTGTAGGAGAATTCTACTAATGGAAGATGGTCTTCCCATTTTCTCCCACTGTCGAGCACACAAGCCCGAAGCATATCCTCAAGAGTCTGGATAGTTCTCTCAGTCTGACCATCAGTCTGAGGATGATAAGCAGTGCTAACCAGCACTCTCTAGCTCAATTGGTAGTGGGAATGCATTGAGCTTGTACCTAAGCCTCAGGGTACAAGGTTCGATTCCCACGGAAGGCAAAAACTCTACATGGGGGGTAGAGAAGGTCATGAGTGCATCGCTGGGTAGCCTACTAAGTAAGAAATGGGCCCAGGATGTTACACATTCAATCAGTCGTGCAATATGAATGCGATATGAGACTCAAGCAATGCACATGCATGTGGTACCAACCTACGTCACTGGCCATAGGCCTAATTCACATCACTGGCCGAAGGGCCTAAAACAATAGACAAAGCTGTAGTCCAACAATCACACATCAACGTCACTGGCCATAGGCCTAAATCACATCACTTTTCCAAAACATTTAGAATTGACGACCACTTTTTGAAAGAGACACCGGAGACGCCTCAAGGGCATCCCGGGACACCAAAACAACTCCAGGGAACAATGTTAGAAAAATAGTTCAGAATGAATTAAAATTAGAGTATCCAGTTAGGCACCTGGATAAGCTTTCCAAAACATTTTGAAACGCCTCAATCGGACTCCCGAGTCAAAAGTTATTTCGAAAACAGTTTAGGAGAAAACTAAGACATCCTGAAAATGGCGCCCAGCAACAGGGATCCAACCAAATTTTCGCAAAAGTGAACAATTCTCACAGGAGCAAGAATGGAATGACTCAATATGATTAGGCAAGGCATCCGGCAAGGCACGGACCAAAACACCAAGAGAAACAGAATAGGGCTTGGCGCCCATGGGTAGGGCTCCGAAGACAACAACACAACACAGAATGGCAACACAGCACAAGTGCTGAATTCCTACAGCAGTACACCTACTTCGGCGAATTAATTAAAATAGAAAACGACATCGGATTTCAACAAAAGACCACTCATTGGAAAACCCTCTGAGTGTAGTTTCTGCCTATGATTTTTATTTTTCAAAATAAGTATCCAGTTGGTACAGTTTTTTAAAACACTACACTGTGGTACCAAAATCGGACAGAACTCTCTACCCAGCTTGCAACCAAATTTTCTTTCTCATTTCGTAATGAAATTTCGTGAAACCAGTGCCTATTTCGTAGAGAATTAAGTCTACTTTCCAATGAAACAAGAATCGTTCAAAACGGAGTTCAATTGATAACAGAAAGCCTACAAAAACCGAACCTACTCACAGTTTGATTCCCGAAATTTGACCTAACTTCAGTGACTCATAACTTGAGCTACACAACTCCAAATTGAGCGAAACCAGTGCCAAAACGACCGGCTTTAAGTCCATTTTCAAAAACAAACAGCCACATAATTTTTGGATCAACCGAACAGTACCAGTTTTAGGAGGATCGAAACAGTGTCCAGAAACGCACAAAACTATAAGCAAGTAAAATTCATTATGATCAATCACCATGAATTGTCAATCACAACATAAGATACAATTTGTCAAACACCTAGCATGCAATTCATATCAACACCTATGAGCACCAAATTTCTAGAGTTGCAACCATCACCAACGAGCAATTATTTCAATCAACACATCATCAAAATCATCACTCAAACACTTGACATGCAAAATCATAAATTCTCAACAAGGCACACAATCATAAGGCATGCGATTTTTCAAGACAACAATATGGTGATCAAGACACCCTAAAACCCCACATGTAGATCCCTCATAAACCCCTTATATTGAATTAAATCCCACCCTTACCTTAGCTTGAAGAAAACGAAACCTTAGATTAGGAGATGTGTGAAACCCTAGCTTTCCTTCTCTCTCTCCTTGGTTGTAGATCACGCCTCTCTCTCTCTCTTCTAGCTTGTGGATCACCACTACAAGAATGACCAGATTTACCTACCACATATTTCCGAGGGAATATTTTTGGTCGCTAATATGTTCGTTTCCGACGGAATTTCCCTCGCTACGTGTTTAGTGCATTTTCCCGCTTATATTTCCGACGGAATTTAAATCCCTCGCTACTTTCCGAGGGAAATTTCGGTCGGAAATGAATAAATATCCATGGGAAATTGTTTTTGGTGGAAAAATAAAGCAGTATCCATACGCACTACTTCTGTTCCTCTCTCGATACCCATTCCTCTCTCTCGCTACCCTCTCTCTCGCTACACGTTCCTCTCTACTTGCTACCACCACCACCACCACCACCGGCCACCACCCCTCTCACCTTCGCATCGCCGGCCACCGTCGCTCTCACCTTCGCATCGCCGGCCACCATCGCACTCAGCTTCGCATCGTCGTCGCCCACTGCTCCCGTCGCACAACAAGGTTCCTTCTCCTCCTCCCGTCGCATCGCCGTCGCTCTCACCTCCTCCCGTCGCTCGCACAACAAGGTTCCTTCTCCTCCTCCCGTCGCATCGCCGTCGCTCTCACCTCCTCCCGTCGCTCGCACAAAAACGCTCCTTCTCCTCCTCCCGTCGCTTGCACAACAACCTTCACCTCCTCCTGTCGCACGACCCACGGCTCCTTCTCCTTTTCTTCTTCTTCTATGGTAAGTATTCGATTCTACTTCTTCTCTATTCTATCCTAATCAGAACCCTCATTTTTGATTTACTAAAATCCCTAATCTCATCTTCCTAATTTTACAGCTTCAATCTGAACCCTAAGCCCCAATTCAGTCTTTGCGTATTTCTCTAGACTCTCTCCACTGCGTGAAGGTAATGGTATTTTACAGCTTCTTCGAATCTGTGTTTATCTAATTTTGAAATCCCTAATCTGTGCTATGAAATCCCTAATCTGTTCTGTGTTCTGCGTTTGAAATCCCTAATCTGTGTTACTTTGCAAATCTGTGTTTATTTAATTTTGAAATCCCTAATCTGTGCTATGAAATCCCTAATCTGTATTTTCAAAGCATTTTTTATTTTATTCTTATTAATTTTAGCTCTTGGGAACTGCAGATTGCCCTACATAAGGTTTTACTGGTTGGCATAGATACATCCTGCTACATTGGGAATATGTGAATCCATGTTTCTGAAAGCAGCTTGGCAATATGTGAATCATAGGGGTAAATTCTTATACCTTCCAGTTTCTGAAAGAAGCTTGGCAATATGTGATTCCATGTTGTGTATATAAATGTGTCTGCCTGTGAGTTTATGTGTTCTTGTCATTAAAGTGAGCGGTAATGCATACATGAAAATTGTCTTAATGCATTTACCAGTCCTGGGGTACAAACCGTTAGAACCAGCGTTTATATGTTATTATTTTAAGTTAAATTTCTGAATTTAGTTGCTGCGATCATGTTATTATTTTAAGTTAAATTTCTGAAAATTTGGATATCAGTAGCTAACTAATAAAGTAAAAGAACATAGATGCTAACTTCTTACTTCTGAAAATATTGTTGTGCACAAATTATATTGCATTCAATATATTTTAAGCTAATATTTGGACGATATACTCATTTAAATGTGTACATCGGGACACTGAATTTGGGATGCTTTATTATATTGAATTTTGTTTCATTGGTGCTATGTTAGGAAGCATATTATTTTTTGAAATGCATCAACAAAACTTCTTCTGTTCATTGCATTATGCTGACTAAACATTTTCTTGTCGCTTTTCTGAAACCATTTTTCTCTCTTAAATGATACCTATTATGAAAATAATTTTTTTTCCAGAGACCTGAGCTTTAACAAATTAAGTGGTCAAATTCCGAATTCCTTGGGTGGCCTGGAGAACATAAATATACTGTAAGCAATATTCTTTAGTTTCTAATGGGATTTTATGATTTCACCGGAATGGTTCATCAACTAATGATGAGTTCTATAAATTTATTACTTCTCTTTATTGTTTTACCTAGATACTTAACCGGAAACCTTTTTATTGGATCACTGCCCAATTGGATAGACAGACCAGACTACACGTGAGTAATCCTTCAAATGCTACTTATTTGATTTCATTGAGTTGAATTATAACTTTTGGGTGATAAATTATATGAAAACATTAGTTTTGGATATTTCTACAAGACTAAGTGTTACATATATTTATGGTTCCATCTTTAATCCTAAATCACATGTATAAATTGACACAGAGATCTATATTATAACAATCTGAGCATCGAAAACCCGGAGCAGTTGACATGTCAACAGGGAAGCGTGTAAGAATCCTTGTATTTCCATTTTCCATACTTCTTGTTTCATCAATTTTATGAAATTATCAGAAATCCTTCGTCGGAGCTTCAATCTCCACACTTGATGGTTGTCGCCGCTCCTCTCTTCTGATATCTCACCCCCTTAATCTTCATTTTTCTCTATTTCAAACAAATAAGTTTTTTCTGCATTTTTTTACAGGTTTTCATACCTCCATTTTCGCTATTGGAAGACCACTCGATATACTACCTATATTTCGAAAGGTGGGTGTTGCTAATTACTCTGATAATTGTTTTTATTGGGTTATTTCTTTTCTAAAATATGTTTTTGGGTTTAATTTGAGATTGCATTTCCTATAGAATCTGTTATGAATCATATGAGCCTAATTAGATTTATTTGGTTTTGCTGTTGTGTGCAAAGGTAATGCTTATAATCTTTTAACAAAAAACTGTGACCATTTCTACAATGATGCTTTTAATATCTTTTTTTTTTACAATGAATTTCAGATACTTTTATAATCTATATATTAGATTTGCTGTTGATTTGCAAACAAACAAGAGGCAACTTTGCTTTTAATATCTACTACTTTCAGACTTTTAGCTTATTCTCTCCATGGTTTGTTATCAATCAATTACAGGTTAGAAAACCAAGAGGCAGAGGTCAACCTGTTGAGGAACAATACGACATTCAAAGTCACTCCATTGCCATCAAATCTATTTGTTGCTTTTGGAGATGAGTCATTAAGATCTTATGCTATCTATTTTCCTTATATGTTTGGTTGATGTTTTCAGTGTTTGGAAGATATATATTTAGCTCAGCTTTCATGTCAAGCCAGATTTATCAATTAAAGTAAGTATTTTAGAAGCATTTCTTAATAAAGTTTAGAAGCATTTTCTTTGGCAAGTGCAATGCTTCGGAGCAAAATGGTATCTTAAGAAGGGAAATTACTTTAAGACAATATGAAGCATTTTCTATTATTGATGTATTTGCTATTTACTGTATACTGAAACAAGACAATATGAAGCTTCTTTCATTTTACAATACCGAGTCATGTGTTTATGCAATTCTTTTATATTGTTGTATTTCTAATTTTTTTGATAACTTTAATCTTCCAACTTAATACAAGTTTGCATCTATTCAGTTTTTATCTGCTTCCTTTCATTGATTTGGTGATTTACATTGCATTTGAAACTTCAGGTTTTCAGTCATATATGGGCTTTGGTTGCATTTGGTGATTTAGATTTCATTTGATATTAACTGGATGTTGGTGAAAATGGATCTACTTCAGCCTTTCAGTCATATATGTTGATTATTCGAATCATTTTTTCAACTCAATATTTGTTTTGTGGCAGTTGTGGGGACTAGAAAATGGATATGTTTTTCCTCTATTTGCTATTATTTTTCTAGAATTGGGTTGGTTTTCCATCAGGCTATGAGAAGATGGGCAGTCTCCATCGGTTGGTTTTTATTGTTTTTGGTTTCTTGACTGTTCAGTTTGTTCGTTTCTTTTGAAAGAGGGAATCAAACCAGAAGGTATGGAACCATAGCTGTCAAGGAGACATGGATAGTGAAACTTCAAGATGCTGGAGAGAATTTGGATGCCTCTATAAACAAGAACACTTACAATATCTCTGATCCTATTGACTTGGAGGAATTGCATGCCATCCTATGTGTAATATATACTTCAATTATTAAAGGGATTCTTGTCGGTGGTTCATTTCTTTTGGTATTTCTGCTTAGCATTGTAGTGAATGCTAATATACTATTGTTTAATTTCTTTGTAATATGTTTGCTCAATAATATTGGAGTTATGAATGGATGATTGTTGATATAGTTTCAATTGTCATCAGTATGTAATGAAAAATATTTGTGGTGTTTGAATAGATGACTGTTGGGATATAGTTTATTTTTTTTGCTGTGAATTAATATTTCCGAGGGATTTGCGAGGGATATTTCCGAGGGATTTGCGAGGGATATTTCCGACGGAGTTTCCGAGGGATTTGCGACGGAAGCGTTTCCGAGGGAATTTTCCGTCGGAAATCGTTTGCGAGGACCGTTTATCCCACCGAAATTTGTCCGTCGGAAATTCCGTCGGAAACGTGAATTAGCGACCGATTTTCCTGCTTTTCCGAGGGATTTTTCCCTCGGAAATCACCGAAATTCTTGTAGTGCACGCCTTCCCTCTCCTCTTCTCACTTCTCTAATCCTTATTTTTCTTTTTCCTTCTAATGACAACAAAACCCTAACCTAGCCCTTTTATAAACTCACTTAACCTCATGGGCTTTTTCTTATCTTATGTGACCTAATCATGGGCCTCCACTTAACACTTCTAATTTACTAATACTAACACTAATAATTAGGTCCACATATACTAATAAATAATTATTTCTATTATTTCTACCACATGAATCCTAAATAATTAATTAAATAAATTAATCAATTATTTTGGGCTGTTACAGACAACATCGTAAAAGCACTTAGGAAATACTAAGTTTGCTGCGATGATGGCAAGCACTAGCCACGGGGTCTGCTCCTGAGTATGAGGTAGAGTATCTAGGGGAGATGGTTGTTCTGTATCTTTGACTCAGTCTCACTTCTTCTCAAAGTGTTGCGTATGAGATGCTCTATATATTTTCACTAGGGTTGCTGCTTATTTATAGGTACTAGGAGGCAGGGCGCGGCTCTTCCTTGGGCCTTTTTCCACGGGTCATTGCCTCAACCCTAGCGCTCTTCTTATCTTGCGGCTCAAGCAGGCGCCTTATTCGCTTAAAAGATTAGGTTTTCCTTTTCTGGCAGCGCTAAATGAGGCGCCTCGCTGGTCCTTGCTCCGCTCTGCATATCTGCTTGGATGCTACCGCAGCACTTGTCTAGCACTGAATACTTAGTAAAGTCCTGCACACTTGGCACACATGTCAAATTCCAACAATTTGGCACTTGCGTGCCCAACTTCTAATTATTATCTCAGAATTCAACAATGTCAAATATGAAGGTGTTCATCACAATTTATCGCATAATTTATTCTTGGAACAAGATCATTCTCGTTTGAATGACTGTAAATAACTCATACTTCTGTGAGTTATCAGCTGGCAACTTTCCAGGGTCAATCACTCTACTACAAATCGCCTTAAAGAAGAAGCAAAGTTTAGTTTTGGCCTGGCACACTTGTTGGGAAAAATGGATCGTATACCAATGGGTAACAAATTCTCAATAAGAACATGACAATTATGGGACTTTAGAGACTTCAACTTGAGGTCTTTCATCGATACAAGGTTCGTAATATTTGAAGAGTACCCCTCTGGAACTTTAACTCCATGGAGAAACTTACAAAAGACGATTTTCTCCTTTTTAGATAGAGTATGAGCTGCCGGAGGTAGATATGTACGTGTACTCTATTTTATCGGACCCAATTCGGGTCTCAACCCCATATACTAACCAAGTCCAACCATGCATTGATGGTATCTTTAGTCTTTCTTGGCATATTGAGTAAGGTACCAATGACACTTTCGAAGACATTTTTTTCAACATGCATCACATCAATGAAATGCCTTACATGTAATGACTTCCAGTATGGCAACTCAAAGAAAATCGACTTTTTCTTCCACACTCGTTTAGCAAGCTCTCCTGCAAAAGGCTTCCCAAATTTAATGTTCAAATCTTTCACCTTTTCAAATAGTTGTTCACCCGTCTAAGGCGGGGGAGCTTTATGGGTTTCTGAATTCCCATTGAATACCTTTCTCCACAGACGATACTGATGAGTTGGAGGCAAAAATCTACGATGACCAAGGTAGATATTCTTCTTACCATGTTCCAACCACATCCAATCTGTATTATCTTCACAAATAGGGCATGCACACTGACCTTTGTTACTACTGTACCCAGATAGATTGTCGTATGATGGAAAGTCATTAATTGTGCCAAAAATCATAGCCCTTAGGGTGAAACTCTATTCTCTGAACCCACCATACACCTCTACGCCAGTATCCCACATTAGCTTCAAGTCTTCAATTAAAGGAGCCAAGTATACATCAAAGACAACATCATATATTTGCAGCATATTCCCCAACAGACAAGTCACCTTGCTTAAGATTTACAAACTCTGCCTGCTTGCTTAGCTTCTTCACCGAAGGGAAATATTGCTTCAGAAATGATTCCTTAAAGTTGTCCCAAGTGAGGGGAGTTCCTTGGAGTTCCATCATTTGCCTTGCATTATACCACCAGGTGTGGGCATCTTCATTGAGCACATTTGCCGCACATATTACCTTCTCTTCTTCCCCGCATTGCAAGGTTTGAAAGTTTTTCTCCATTGAATCAATCCAAAAATAGGCAGTCATTGGATCCGGTCCACCCTTGTAAGTCGGGGGCTTCATCTTTTGAAATTGTAAATATGTCCGATTTGGATCTTCTTGATGAGGTTGAATATTGGCCTGCTGCAGACCCATTTGATCATGCTGCATTTGCAACATATCTTGCATCATCTTCTACTGATTCTCAATGACATTCTGCATCCATTCGAAGTGTGGAACAGCAGGAGGAGGAACGCCTCTACCTCTTCTGGCCATGATTCTGCGAAATATGCACAAAGTATTAAGTTGATCAAGCTCAATGTCTAATAGCATACTGAGAAAATCACGACTGAAAAAAGCAAAGACCCTAAAAGCTAAGTCCGACTAGGTCGAACCGCTCTGATACCAACTGTAACACCCCGGTAATTTTTATTTAAAAAAATACCCAAGTGCACAACCATAATACATCAGAGATAATATTTCCTGCTCAGACACTGAATACCTCTATAAACTTTTTGCTGAAACATAACATAACCGTCTTATACACAATCAAGACCATACAGTTCTCAGACCATAAATTGTCAGCAACTAGGGTAGTCAATGTCACACAAGAAAGCGGAATGAAAAGTAAACATAACACTAATGTCATAGTGTCAAACTACACAGACGACAGAGGGCTACATAAACTCAAACAAAATGAAACTAAGTCATCAGCCAACGCCCGAGTTCAACCTACTCGTGCCTCTTTGATTTCCACTGTCCCTGTGTCTCTGTAATACAACAACATTTAAACAGTGAGATACAATCTCAGTGAGTTCTACCGAGACCCCTACTAACACTCTCGGTTCATTTATGAATTCTTTTATACTCAGTAGAAACCGACTGCACCAATGCAGAACCCGACAAACCCCTTACCAATAATAGTTCCACTATTGGCCTCGGAGCCTACATAACCATGGTACTGTACCACCGACTACACTAATGAAGAAGCCGGTGAACGACACACAATACTTTTTAACACACCCCCGACTGCACTAATGCAGAACCCGACGAACCCCTTACCAATAACAGTTCCGCTATTGGCCTCAGAGCCTAGGGTAGGGGATCATGACTGCCCCTCCTAGTATGTTAGAACAATGGGTCGTAACCCAACTCGATATATAAACATATATCTACAATCATATGAACCCATAATTCATTTACATTATGCTTTACACGTAGGACTCATAGTCCGCCTTGTTATCAATAAAACATGTCCGCACCCGTATACTATCATTCGGTTTTTCGAAACGATTTGAACATCAAAAGTATTTTATAAAACCCTTTTTGGAACATACCCAAAATCATGGCATTATAAGCCTAATATAATTATAGAAGGGTTAGGAAAGGATTACGAGAGGATTGGAATCGAAATGGAAACATTTACGGCACTTTGAAAATTTTGGACAGAACCATGCGCACGGATCGTGCCCCTGCTACGCACGGATCGTGCTCAGGCGCACGGATCGTGCCCCTGGGACGCACGGATCGTGTGCTCTCTTAAGCATTTTGAAAATCTGAAACCGAACCAGACGCACGGATCGTGCCCCTGGGACGCACGGATCGTGCTCATTTGACAGCATTGCAAAAATAGCCTTTTTCATGAAAATTCGCTTTCCGATTAATCCGAAACTCGCTCCGATCGATTCCTAACTCGAAAACGGATCATACCAGGCAATATTCCAGTCCAATCAACATCAAACATTCAAGCAATTCAATCAAAAACCCAACAATTACGAATTTCATCAAAACGCGATATATTTCAAAATAACGTTTTCGACTCAAAATCTTTCGAAACCAAGTCACATAAAATGCATTTCAAAACGGGATAAACCTAAACGTGAGTAAAACTCACCCTCGAAGCGAGAGCCGACACCGAGCCGAATCACCGAGACTTCAAAATCACCGAATCGAACCCAATCAAAACTGAACCGCTCCTAACTTCGTTTCGAGTTTCCAATCGCGTTCAATCGCTCTTGACTTCGATCCTAAGCATGATTCAATCATCAATTTCATCACACAATTCAAGATTTCACCAAATCACCATCAAAACCCTACTTCTTGGGTTTTGAAGAGGAAGGGAAGATGGTGATGATGATGAAATTTGGGACCTTGGGGGGTGAGAGATGCTACCTCTTTCTCTTCTCCTTCCTTCCTTCTTTCTTCTCTTCTTTTTCTTCTTTCTCTCCTCTGCTCACGCTTCCTTTCTTTTCTTTCTTTCTTTCTTCTATTCTTTTCTTTCTTTCCTTCATACATTAAGGGGTAATATGGTCAAATGACCATATTGCCCTTAATCTCTTATTTCTTCCCCAAATCACCCTTATTCCGTTTTGTCGGTTAAACGATCCTGTGACAACCAAATAATTAACTTTAGCACTCGATAAATACACTAATCAAGTACTAAAATAATTCATTTGGGTCTTCTTCCAAATAATTCGATTAATTATTTTGAGGATGTTACATTCTCCCCCACTTAAAAGAATTTTGTCCTCAAAATTAAATACAACGTACCTCAAGAAAACAAATACGGATATCGAGTCCGCATATCGTCCTCCAACTCCCAAGTAGCTTCCTCGACGGAAAAACCATCCCAAACCACCTTGACGGTGAGAATTGTCTTCGTCCGTAGCGTTCTCTCGCCACGTTCCATGATGTAATTTGGATGAGGTTGGAAGGACAAGTCCGGTCGAAGATCAATCGTTTCAAAATCTAACGGTTGACTTGGATCGGGAATGTACTTCCGCAACTGAGACACATGGAACACATCATGGAGATTTGACAATGGTGGAGGCAAAGCAATACGGTATGCAAGAGGTCCATCTCGCTCGATAATTTGGAAGGGTCCAATATACCGAGGACTGAGTTTCTTCACCCGTAATGCCCTACTTGTGCCAATTGTTGGTGACAATCTCAAAAACACATGATCACCCGACTCGAACTCTAACGGCCTTCTCCTTTTGTCGGCATAACTCTTTTGCCTACTTTGAGCAGCTTTCATTCTTTCCCTGATCTGGCGGATCTTTTCAGTAGTGTCATGAATCATCTCAGGTCCTAACAATCGGTTCTCACCGACTTCCCACCAACACAATGGAGTTCTACATTTCCTACCATACAAGGCTTCAAAAGGTGCCATTCCGATACTGGAATGATAACTGTTGTTGTAAGAGAATTCCACCAATGGAAGATGATCCTCCCATTTCGTTCCGTTATCAAGTACCGAAGCCCTAAGCATATCCTCTAATGTCTGGATAGTTCTCTCGGTCTGACCATCTGTCTGCGGGTGATAAGCGGTACTAAGAAGTACTTTAGTTCCCAATGCTTCATTCAGAGCTTTCCAAAATCGAGAAGTGAATTTCGGATCTCGATCTGACACTATACTGGTAGGAACCCCATGTAACCTTACTATGTTCTTCAAATACACCTCAGCTAACTTGGATACTTTACTGCTCGAACGAACTGGAATAAAATGAGCTGATTTGGTTAACCGATCCACAACTACCCAAATGGAGTCGTTACCGGCTTGAGACCTTGGCAACGCAATTACAAAATCCATAGAAATGTCTTCCCACTTCCATACTGGCATGTCTAGTGGCCGTAACAGACCAGCAGGCTTCTGATGTTCTATTTTAACTCTTTGGCAAGTTAAGCATTGAGATACGAATTCAGCAATCTCTAAGTTCATTCCATGCCACCAATACATTTGCTTTAAATCTCTATACATCTTGGTGGATCCAGGATGTACAGAAAATAAACTTCGGTGTGCTTCCTCTAGCACCTGCCTTTTAACATCTCCATCATCGGGCACACAGATCCTACCGTTGAAACAAATAACTCCATCACTATCTTCGGTAAAATTTGGCAACACTTTTTGTGATTGTAGCTTCACATCAACTTCCTGTGCTATGCGAATAAACTCTCTTAAGGAACTAGAGATCCTCATATGGCTCAACACTAACCTGTTCTTTCTTGATCTTGCATTCAAATTTAAGTCTCTAAAGGACTCCAACAATTTCATTTCATGCATCATAAATTATGCTATGTGAATGGATTTCCTACTTGGTGCATCAGCTACAACATTAGCCTTTCCCGGATGATACTTCAATTCGAAGTCATAATCCTTCAGAAATTCCACCCACCTTCTCTGCCTGTTATTCAACTCCTTCTGATCAAACAAATATTTCAAACTTTTATGATCACTAAAGACTTCGAAACGAGACCCATATAGGTAATGTCTCCAAATCTTCAGTGCGTACACAATAGCTGCCAATTCCAAATCATGAGTCGGATAGTTCTCCTCATGAGTTTTCAATTGCCTGGATGCATAAGCTACCACTTGTTGGTTCTACATTAGAACACATCCTAAACCCTTTCTAGAAGCATCGCTGTAAATTTGGAATTCCAAAGACGGATCTGGAAGAATTAGGATTGGAGCAGAAGTCAACCTAACCTTCAACTCTAGAAAACATTCCTCACAATCGGCATCTCATATAAATGGTTGGGCCTTACGAGTTAACCGAGTAAGTGGAAGAACCAATTGTGAAAAACCTTGAATAAACCTCCTGTAGTAACCAGCTAAACTCAAGAAACTTCTTATTTCCGTGACTGATGTTGGTCGTTCCCAGTTCAACACCGCTTCCACCTTACTGGGATCTACCGCAACCCCCGTTTGGGAAATTACATGTCCCAAAAACTTCACTTCAAGCATCCAGAAGTCACACTTCGACGGCTTTGCATACAATTTCTTCTCTGGAGTACATTCAGAAAAATGCGGAGATGTTGAACATGGTCCTCAATGGTCTTAGAGTACACCAAGATATCATCAATAAAAACTACTACAAACTGATCGAGGCACGTGTGAAAAACTCGGTTCATGTAATCCATGAATACCGCTGGAGCATTAGTCAAACCGAAGGGCATCACTACGAACTCGTAATGTCCATATCTCATACGGAAAGCTGTCTTCGGAATATCTAAGGCTCGTACCTTTATTTGATGATAGCCAGATCTCAGATCAATTTTTGAAAATACCACGACACCTCGAAGTTGGTCAAGTAAATCGTCTATCCTTGGCAATGGATATTTGTTCTTAATCATCACCTTGTTGAGTTGACGGTAGTCAATACACAATCTCATGCTTCTGTCCTTCTTCTTAACTAGCAACACCGGAGCACCCCATGGAGAAGCGCTCGGTCGAATGAACCTCTTTGAGATCAATTCTTCAAGTTGAGACTTCAATTCCTTCAATTCTAAAGGAGACATTCTATAAGGAGCAATAGATATTGATCATGTACCAGGAATCAATTCTATTGAGAATTCTACCTCTCGGTCAGGAGGTAAGGATGAAACTTCTTCTGGAAAGACAACTAGAAATTCATTTACCACTTGCACAGATGACAAATCTAAACCCGTTTCAGTAGATGCAGACAACATAATAAGAATAGCTTCCGCACCTTGGAATAATGACTGGCTTGCTTCGGTGTAAGAGATCGTTGCTTCAGAATCTGCCTGTGTCAATCCTACGGATTCGGAGGCGAAGCTGATGGTTCGATCGGCACAGTTGATTGTTACTTGGTTTTCAGCCATCCAATTCATACCCAGAACAATGTCCATACTTCTCATAGGCAAGAAAATAAATTTCACAACAAATTGTCTGTCCCCTATGACAAGTAGGCAATTTTCACACAATGATTGGGTCTGGACACGACCCTTGGCAGCAGTTAAAATAGTTATCGGTTCGTATAGCTCAGACAATGCTAGTCCCAACCGATCCACACACGTTTGTGATATAAAACAGTGAGTTGCACTGGAATCATATAAAATATTGACTGAGTTATTAAAAAGAGATCTCGTACCACTCAGAAGATTATCAGTAGGTGTGATGGTTCGAGCATCCAATGTGTTGATTCTTCCCTGACCAGGAGCATTTGGTGTTCTTTGGAAGTTCTTCTTTGTTGGGCACTCCTTTGCATGATGGCCCTCTCCATTACAGACATAGCATCGATTAGATCTTTGCTGACAATCGCGGAAATGATGCTTCCCACAATTACTACACTTGTGGGGGTTATGTTGGGTCATGGGATTGCACCTGCTTCCCTTTATAATTACTTCCTTTGAAAGGCCTGTATGGAGTAGAAGATTCAGCAACCTTTTTCTTGACCTTCCAATAATCTTTCCTTTCAACATACATTTTCTTCAGATCCTCCTCAGCAACATATGCTTGTTGCACTAAGGCAGGATAATTAACCAGAGTGTAAGAACTGAGTCCTTGGCTCACATCAGCTCGGAGACCTTCTTTGATCATTTGCATCTTCCACATATCATTTGGGGCATAGCTCCCCAACTTATAGAACTGAGATAGTCTTTCAAATTTTGCAGCATATTCCCCAACAGACAAGTCACCTTGCTTAAGATATACAAACTCTGCCTGCTTGCTTAGCTTCTTCACCGAAGGGAAATATTGCTTCAGAAATGATTCCTTAAAGTTGTCCCAAGTGAGGGGAGTTCCTTGGAGTTCCATCATTTGCCTTGCATTACACCACCAGGTGTGGGCATCTTCATTGAGCACATTTGCCGCACATATTACCTTCTCTTCTTCCCCGCATTGCAAGGTTTGAAAGATTTTCTCCATTGAATCAATCCAATAATAGGCAGTCATTGGATCCGGTCCACCCTTGTAAGTCGGGGGCTTCATCATTTGAAATTGAAAATATGTCCGATTTGGATCTTCTTGATGAGGTTGAATATTGGCCTGCTGCAGACCCATTTGATCATGCAGCATTTGCAACATATCTTGCATCATCTTCTGCTGATTCTCAATGACATTCTGCATCCATTCGAAGGGTGGATCAGCAGGAGGAGGAACGCCTCTACCTCTTCTGGCCATGATTCTGCGAAATATGCACAAAGTATTAAGTTGATCAAGCTCAATGTCTAATAGCATACTAAGAAAATCACGACTGAAGAAAGCAAAGACCCTAAAAGCTAAGTCCGACTAGGTCGAACCGCTCTGATACCAACTGTAACACCCCGGTAATTTTTATTTAAAAAAATACCCAAGTGCACAACCATAATACATCGGAGATAATATTTCCTGCTCAGACACTGAATACCACTATAAACTTTTTGCTGAAACATAACATAACCGTCTTATACACAATCAAGACCATACGGTTCTCAGACCATAAACTGTGAGCAACTAGGGTAGTAAATGTCATACAAGAAAGCGGAATGAAAAGTAAACATAACACTAATGTCATAGTGTCAAACTACACAGACGACAGAGGGCTACATAAACTTAAACAAAATGAAACTAAGTAATCAGCCAACGCCCGAGTTCAACCTACTCGTGCCTCTTTGATTTCCGCTGTCCCTGTGTCTCTGTAAAACAACAACATTTAAACAGCGAGATACAATCTCAGTGAGTTCTACCGAGACCCCTACTAACACTCTCAGTTCATTTATGAATTCTTTTATACTCGGTAGAAACTGACTGCACCAATGCAGAACCCGGCAAACCCCTTACCAATAATAGTTCCACTATTGGCCTCGGAGCCTACATAACCATGGTACCGTACCACCGACTACACTAATGCAGAACCCGGTGAACGTCACACAATACTTTTTAACACACCCCCGACTGCACTAATGCAGAACCCGGCGAACCCCTTACCATTAACAGTTCCGCTATTGGCCTCAGAGCCTTGGGTAGGGGATCATGACTGCCCCTCCTAGTATGTTAGAAAAATGGGTCGTCACCCAACTCGATATATAAACATATATCTACAATCATATGAACTCATAATTCATTTACATTATGCTTTACATGTAGGACTCATAGTCCGCCTTGTTATCAATAAAACATGTCCGCACCCGTATACTATCATTCGGTTTTTCGAAACGATTTGAACATCAAAAGTATTTTATAAAACCCTTTTTGAAACATACCCAAAATCATGGCATTATAAGCCTAATATCATTATAGAAGGGTTAGGAAAGGATTAGGAGAGGATTGGAATCGAAACAAAAACATTTAGGGCACTTTGAAAAATTTAGACAGAACCATGCGCACGGATCGTGCCCCTGGGACGCACGGATCGTGCTCATGCGCACAGATCGTGCCCCTGGGACGCACGGATCGTGCGCTCTGTTAAGCATTTTGAAAATATGAAACCGAACCAAACGCACGGATCGTGCCCCTGGGACGCACGGATCGTGCTTATGCGCACGGATCGTGCCCATGGGACGCACGGATCGTGCTCATTTGACAGCATTGCAAAAATAGCTTTTTCATGAAAATTCGCTTTCCGATTATTTCGAAACTCGCTCCGATCGATTCCTAACTCGAAAAAAGATCATACCAGGCAATATTCCAGTCCAATCAACATCAAACATTCTAGCAATTCAATCAAAAACCCAACAATTACGAATTTCGTCAAAACGCGATATATTTCAAAATAACGTTTTCGACTCAAAATCTTTCGAAACCAAGTCACATAAAATGCATTTCAAAACGGGATAAACCTAAACGTGAGTAAAACTCACCCTCGAAGCAGGAGCCGAATCACCGAGACTTCAAAATCACCGAGTCGAACCCAATCAACACTGAACCGCTCCTAACTTCGTTTCGAGTTTCCAATCGCGTTCAATCGCTCTTGACTTCGATCCTAAGCATGATTCAATCATCAATTATTTCATCACACAATTCAAGATTTCACCAAATCACCATCAAAACCCTCACAAATTCGTAGGTCATAAAATAGGGGGAAGATGGAGGAAAACTCACCTACTTCTTGGGTTTTGAAGAGGAAGGGAAGATGGTGATGATGATGATGAAATTTGGGACCTTGGGGGTGAGAGATGCTACCTCTTTCTCTTCTCCTTCCTTCCTTCTTTCTTCTCTTCTTTTTCTTCTTTCTCTCCTCTGCTCACGCTTCCTTTCTTTTCTTTCTTTCCTTCATACATTAAGGGGTAATATGGTCAAATGACCATATTGCCCTTAATCTCTTATTTCTTCCCCAAATCACCCTTATTCCGTTTTGTCGGTTAAACGATCCTGTGACAACCAAATAATTAACTTTAGCACTCGATAAATACACTAATCAAGTACTAAAATAATTCATTTGGGTCTTCTTCCAAATAATTCGATTAATTATTTTGAGGATGTTACATTAAATTTTACTGATCATAGGTAGCGCTCGCGTTAAAAGCGCTACCCATTGGAGAACGCATTTTGACCAAAGGGAGCGCTCGCATACAAAGCGCTACTTATTGAACCTCCGTGTTTAGCCCCAGGGAGCGCTCGTGTACAAAGCGCTACTCATTGGAAGTGCGTGCTGGGAATAAGGAGCGCTCACCTAGAAAGCGCTACTAATGTTGGCGCTCTTTTTAAACACTTCTGTTGTAATTAGTTCAAGTATTCTGGGAGGTCTCCATTAGTAAGGTTATAACCTTAAGGTTTGTACCACCCCCTTTTTATATTCTCAGTTTTCATAATAACCAAGTGTTCTCACCCAAACCATCCTCCACATGTCATATATATATATATATATATATATATATATATATATATATATATATATATATATATATATATATATATATATATATATATATATATATATCTGAGTGGGGATCAACTTACTCCAAGAGTAACTTTTGTAGAGTTACTCCAATTAGTAACTTTTTGTAGACATTAAATTTTACCGATCCGACAGTTGAATAATTTTATATTATCTTAATGATTATGCATACCAAAAATTTTAGAAATTAAATATACGTAGCTATTAAATCTTATAGTCTATATTTTATTTGTATTTTGAAAAGTATAGTATACAATGAATTGAACTGATTTGATCAAAGATCAAACATTTTTAAAAATTTATGAAAATTTGCATATTTGATCTACTCAATTAAAACTATTAATTTGACGGTTGGATTTGAAAAATTTAATGTCTACAAAAAGATATTAAGTGGGATAACTTTTCCAAGAGTTACTCTTGGAGTAAGTTGATCCCCACCCTATATATATATATATATATATATATATATATATATATATATATATATATATATATATATATATATATATATATAAATAATATGTGCGTGTCTGTTTTAACAATTACTAGTTTTTTACCCGTGCATACGCACGGGTGATACTGTATGGTCGGTGTATTACCATGAAGTCATAATAGTAATTTGGAAGATATTGATAAGTTGTGAACAATGTCCAAAATGTATGATTTGAAATTCAAAGTGGAATATGCATCCCTGTTGAAAATCAGTATTACATTGATCCATAATATTGTGTTTGGACATTAGAGGTAAAATATGCATCCCCGTTGCCCCTCCCGTTTGCATCCACGTTGGTCCTCCTGTTGGCACTCCCGTTGGCACGCTCGTTGCCACTCGCGTTCGCACTCATGTTGGCAGTCCCGTTGGCACTCTCACTCTCGTTGCCACTCCCGTTGGCGTTTTCGTTGGCACTCCCGTTGGCATTTTACTCCTTTTTAGTAATTATAAAATAGTTATTTGGTAATTTTTTGTAGTGATTAAATTGATTGATTTTATTTTTTATGAAAAAATTAATTGATTTTACTCATTTTAATTGATTTTAGTAATTTTAGTAGTTTGAGTAAATTATAAAAATGAATATTTTTTTAAATAGTTGTGTGGGAAAAAGTTTTAAAAAAGTAGGTTTGAGTAAATTATAAAAATGAATAATTTTATTTTAAATAATTGATTATACTCCAATTATTTAGTTGGGAAAAGCATAAGATTGATATTTTGGTAGTAGGTAAATGGTAAGTTTGAAAAAGTGTGTGAGAGAAAAAAGTTTGAAAAAGTGAAAAAATAAAATTACCTAAATATACTCCAATTGCTTAGTTGGAAAAATGATAAGATTGATATTTTGGTAGTGGGTAATGTACGGACTCAGAAAAAATTTAATTAGTCAGAATTTTATCCCGTGAAAATCAAGACAATTTTAAAGTTAACAGATTTAATTAGCCTAAAATAAATATTAAAATTTTGTCAAATTTGAAAATTTTAAAATAGTAAAGAGGAAAAATGAATGTGACATGTAGATTAAATTAAAGTAGGTATATTGTGAAAAATAGAGAAATGAGAGAATTAGAGGAAGAAAGAGGAGAAGAGAGTGAAAAAGTGTGTGAGAGAGAGTGAAAAATATGAAAAATAGAGAAATGAGAGAATTGGAAAAAGAAATAGGAGAAGAGAGTAAAAAGTGAGGGAGAGTGAAAAAGTGTGTGAGAGAGTGAAAAAGTGAAAAAGTTTGAAAAAGTGAAAATGATAAAATTGTAATTTTGGTAGTGGGTAAATGGTATAGATAGATAGTAGACGAGATCATTTAGTTTTTTAGAAAATATGAAAATTAAAGGATTATTTTTACTATTTCTTTTTGTTTACTTTTAGAAAAATGTTGATTTTATTAATAATGAACACGGGACATAATCCCTTTAAAATAGTGCATATAACTGCATATATAGTTTGAGTTAAAAAAGACTGCCTATATAGTAAATAATAATGATATTTTAAAAATTTATTAAACTTAATTTTTTTTGACCAAAAATTTTTATTAAACTTCATAAATATGACTATATTGAGAAAATTTATATATTAGGAAATTTTATAAAATTTTAATAGAAAATATGAGAACACAAAGAAAATTTTTTATAGAAAGTTTTAAGAAATATTAAGAAATTTTACCACTCTAGGAAATTTTAATATTAGGAAATATTACTATACTAAGAAAATATTTGAATTCTTTAATTTATTAAGATATTTTTAATTGGAAATATGAGTATAATAAGAAAATTTATTATTTCTTGATTTTTGGTGTTAAAATTGTGTCTTTTAATTCACTTCTCAATTTTTTTATTGAAATAATAGATATGTAATTTCACTAAGGAAAACATATTTTAATATTGATTATAGTGAAATTAATTAATACATTTCAAAACAAGTTAGATTTTTTAATAATTGTTTGTTCTATAAAATTTAGAATGTTGAAATAAACTTAATCATTATGTTTCTGAAAAGATTAGACTACAATAAATTTTTTTATATTTTTTTAAGATTTCTTTTCACTCATTTATATTAATCGGTGTATGGGTCCTTGTAACTATTACACCTAAATATAATTATTGTGTATTTTAATATAAGAATTTGAAGTTATTTTCGATATTACATATGATATATTCACCACAAAAACGATTCTTCAAAAAAATATTACATATGATAATGTTTTGAAATTAATAATTGAATATACTGGTAAATAATATTCATAAATAACCTTTAGTTGAGTAAGAACAAATATGAGACATCATATAAGAGAATAGAGAATGAAGAAGAGAGAAGAAGAGAATGAGAGAGTCTTTCCATTATGCTCTTCACATGTATGTCTTTACACTAAATGAGTCCTATTTATAGGACACAAATAGGTAAATGAATGATCAAAATACTATCCATAACACTCCCCCTTGGATGTCCGTCTAGGATATGCCTCATTAGAACCTTACTAGAAAAACCGAGTGGGAAAAAAATCTAGTGAAGGAAAAAGAGCACAATATCCTTTCTGTGGGAACTGCCTCTTTACAAACCTTCTTAGGAAAACACAGTGGGACAAAACCCTGGCAAAGGGAAAAAGAGTGCAGTTTTTCGCCCCCTGTTTGAAACATCATTTAAGAATATGAATTCCAACATCTTGGAGTTTATCCCCCGAGTGCATATGAAGCAATCTACTCCTCTTTTAATGGAGCTTTGCGATCAGTATTATCTTTAGGACATCTTACTTGAAGTGTTGGCATTTGAGAATGAAATGAAGAAGCAACATTTGTAGATTGTTTTGTAGATCAAAAAGATATTTCAATGTCACCACATGTAGGTAATAGCTCACTTGCGATCTGACTTGATCTAGATCAGAAAAATACTTTATATCTGCATGGTTAGTTTGTGTACATAAAATGGTTTATTCATTACAATAGTCAAACATAAATATGCATCTTACCCCTTTTTTTTTATGCATTTGTGTTTGTGATGAACTATATTACTACTAGTTATCACATAATATTATCATATCAAGCAATGTGCATTTAGTAATATGCATGTATGCTTTTATAGTCTTCAAGACCGGGATATTTGTTATTTTCTTGCCACACAAATCATGTACTCAATATAAAAAATATATCATGAGTCAATTAAGAACTAGTTCTTTATAACTTGTTAAACAAAAAATTAACTAGCTAATTGTTCGGTTTCCAGATCAATACAAGACTTTGTTTTTCAAAAGATTTTATATGAAGATATTTATTTATATCTTGAATCCTTCTGGGATTTTTCATGTAGAGATCAATCACAGGTTCAACCTCAAAAACCCACCATATGTAATTTGTGGTCCTTCATATGGAACTCTTCTTTAAGTAATCTACAATTTTGGAAAGCTCTCCAGGAGTTCCAATCATAGAAAACTATAGCAAATTCATTTCTTGATCTTTTCATAAAACTATATGGACTAGTGATGTCATTTTTATATCCCTCCTTGAGAAGATTAGACCACATGCGTTTAAATTATATTATCTCATTGAGGGACTAATTCAATTGAGTAATTATCTCGAGAATCCGAAAAGTGTGTCTCAGAATGTTAAACCCTTCGGGGATCTTCAAATAATTATGACTATCAATTGAGTCATACAAATAAGTCGTAGCAACCTTTTTCTTGTGCAATCTGAGCTCTTCAAGTGCTACAATGCTAATAAAGTACTGAAAAGTACTCTCATCCACTACAGGTGAATATGTCTCATCAAAATCAATTTTAGGTCTTTGGGGAAACCCTTTAGAAACATGTAGAGCTTTGTATCTCACAATTGCACAAAAACCCATTTGTACATAACTGGTTTCACACCTTCAGGTGTTTGGACTACAGGTCCAAAAACGTTTTGCTTGTAAAACGAGTTTAATTCTACTTCAATTTCATCTTTCAATTTTGGCCAATTCTCACCATGTCTACAATCTCTAATAGACTTTGGTTCATGATCTTCGCTATCATTTATCACATTTAGCGCTTTATATGTAAAAATATTGTCAACATTGACTTCATTTCGATTCCATTGTATTTCATTCTTGACATAATTCATTGAGATCTCTTTAATTTCAGAATTTTTCAGGGAACTGATTTTTTCTTCTGGAACTGAAATGTCAGTTATGTCTGAATACTCTTCTAGAGTTTCTATATCCTTGCTTGGACCATCTTTCTTTTTAACTCCTTTTCTTTTTCGAGGATTTTTATCTTTAGAACCGATTGGTCTACCATGCTTCAGGCGCGATTGAGACTCATTTTCAATATTAGATTGTCCAATAAGGACATCCATTTTATTGGAGCATTGGCAGCTGATATATATGATTTGGTCACACCTTTTGGATCAGTAAATGCATTTGGATCAGTGAATTTCTATTTTACATTATTTAGTACGAGGATCGAGATGAGACAATGATAATTCATTCCAACTGATCTCTTTTTCTAGCTGCATATTCTCACACCCTAATGTTGGGAAATTTAATTCATCACATGATAATAATCAAAATGGACTATCAACAAGTCTCCAATTGTTGGCTCAAGATACATTATTATACATGAAGTTTTATATCCAATATATATTCCCAAAATTCTTTGAAGACCCATCATAGTGCATTGTGAATGGAGAAATTGGAACATCCACTGCACATCCAAAAATTCTAAGATGGAAAATATTAGGTTCGTGACCAAAAACTAAATGTAAAAGGGAAGAGTTGTGATAAGTTATTGGCTTGATGCGAATCAATGTTACAACATGGAAAATTGCATGTTCCCTAGTAGAAATTGGAAGTTCTTATCTCATAAGTATTGGTCATATAATTAACTTTAAACGTCTAAAGAATGATTCTTCAAGACCATTTTATGAATGGACATATGCTACATGATGTCCAATATCAATTCTAATCGACATACAATACTTATCAGATGCTTTCAGGGTAATTCACATAATGACCTCTAACTCAAATTAGTTGAGCAAACAATCTCACAAACTTTCGGTTGTGAGTCGACGAAAAATATATATAATATATATGTGGTCATCTAGTTGATGCATCAATTAAAATCACAAATATGTAAATGGTCCACGTGATTGGTGTACTCTTTACAAATATCACCTTATATGAGTTCTAGAAATACGAGAGATCACTTATTCCCTCAAATTGCTAATTTCCTTTGGGAACTGGTGAACACAAAAATTAGTAGATTGAAGAAACTACCTGTAGCGACCGAAAAATCCGAAGGAGAGATTCTTCGTCATTTGGAATGAAGACGCCATCAATATTTATTTAATAGGAAAAATATTGAAAAAAGGTTACCATTTAATTTAATGTGTAGAAAAAAGTTAATTAAAAGAAAACACTCTAATTTACCCTTTTTATTATTTGCAAAATTGAAAAGAAGACCTAATAAAAATTTTAGTTTTTGAAATCAAAGCTACGTAGTTCTTGGGTAGAAAATGTTTGTGTGTTGGTGTTTTTTAAGTATTTTTTTGAAATCGGGATAGGTATTCGTAATGACCAAACAAGTAAACTCAGAGTGGTCGCCAACTAATAGCCCATTTGAAAACTAAATTGTTATTAACGATTAAACAAGTTAAATTCAGAGTGACCATTAATAACAACCTATTTTTTATGTGAGTTTGATGGTTTGAAAGAAAAAAAATATTACTTTGAAAGCATTATGGTGTAAATAAAAACGCAAAGGGTTATAATTAAAAAAAGGTAGGTGCAATTAACAATAGGGAGTGTTTTATTAAAAATGGGGGGTGCGTTTAGCGGCCTAACCCGTTTAATTTAAGGATCTGGGTCCTAGGAGTAGTGGGCTTCAAGGGGTGTATTAAAGAAAAAGAGGTGCGAAAAGTAATCTGATTAAAAAAGGAAAACTAAATTTAAACCTAGACTATATAAAGCAACCAGATACAATCAAAACCCTAATTTTCCATCCTTCATCTTCTCAGCGCCGCTTCTACACTCTCACCGTGAGAGAAAATGAAAATTTCGCAGCCTTCAACAGTGAGAGAGAGAGAGAGAGATAAACGAAGAAGAAAAGGAAGGGAGGGGAGTACGGTGGTGATGATGGCGACAGCGCTAATGGTTTCCATCGGAGCTCGACGGTGGGCGCTTGTCCACGGCGAGCGACAGCGACTGTGAGAGAAGGGAAGACGACGTTGGAGAGAGAGAAAACGAAAGAGAGAGAACGAAAGGGAGAGAGAGAGAGAGAGAGGAGTATGGTGATTTCAGCGGTGGTGAGAGAGAGTGACGGTGGTGATGAGTGGTTTCGGTGGTGTTGCATTTCTGGTGGTGGAGGTTTGGTGTGAGGGTAGTCACGGTGGTGGCGGTGTTGTTGTTGTTGAGATGGCTGTTCGAAGTGGGAGCGATGGTGTTTGATGGTGGTTTTGGTGCGAAATTGGTGGTCGTCGGGTGGTAGTGACTGTTTGGTGGTTGACGGTGATGGAGAGGAGAGAGAAAGGTCGTTGTGGGGTTGGTTGGCTACAGTGGTGGAGTGGTGTGAGGGGTGGTGTTTTGGTGGCGCACGGTGGTTCACGAAGAGGCTATCGTGGTGGCAACAGTGAACGGTGGCCGGAGGTAATACTTCTCTCCTCTTTCCTCTTCTCTCCTCTCACCGTGTCTCACTCCCCTCCACTCTGACCCCTAATCCGTCTTCCTTTTTCATTTTTTCTTCTTCTATAACCCTCACATGTTATTCTAAAAAACGTTTTTTGTTTTAAAAAGACTTTTGATGGCTCTAATGGTTCTAATGCTCTGTTATCTCAAAACAAAACAGCTCAAACAGACCCCTATCATATGAACAACTAAGGAAATATGGTTATGAGTAGAGAGAAAAAGAAAGGAAACCGACCGATGTCTCAAATTTTGAAAATAGAGGAATCACTCCTTCTCCCCTGCTTCAGCCTCTGTCCTTTCCCTTTCCTGGACTGCTCTTTTTTTTTGTCTGCAATTAGGGTTTCAGATGTTTGATGATTAGGGTTTTACTGTAAAACCCTAATTTTGGCTCTGATTGCTATGAAATTTTGGTTTCTCTGTGTCTGTGCGCGTGTGTATTTCAGTCTCTGCGTGTGTTTTTTTTGTGTTTTTTTCAGTCACTGGGTCTCTGCCCCTTAGTGTGTGCTACTGTTTGGTATTTATAGGCAGATTGATGAGGTGTTGAGGAGTCAAAAAGGACATCCATTGAATCAGCAAAAGGATAGTAGTTGGCAATGGGTGGTGAGGCGTTGGGAAGGACAGCAAATTGAGAAAAAAAGGACAGAGGACAGCCATTTGAATGAGCAAAAGGACAGTAGATGGCAATGGAGGAAGGACAGCATTAAGGAAAAATCAAAAGGACAACCCTAGCTAGGGCTGCTGCTGCGCCCTTCAGCCTCCCCTCTTTTTTTTTTAAAAAAAATCTGTACTATTTATCTCGTTTTTCTTTCTTTGTTTACATGTGTGTAAAAAAAATTTGATTATGTAATGAAAAGGACTTTGGCTATTCAGCTCCAAAAAGTTTATTATACCTTCAATTATTTTTTGTATATTTTTGCACCAATAACAATAAACTAACCTAATAAACTAACCTAATAATAATAACCAAGGTAATCAAAACTGGACCGGACATTGAACCGGCAGAGGTAGCGGTTCAGGGGTTCTTTGGTTGAACCGGTTGAATCGGGGGTTGAACCAGAATTAATTAAATACATTATTTAATATATTTTTTACAATATATAAAGGATAAAAAACAAAAAAAAAATCATAGTATGACATAATAAAATTATAATATTCAACAATCATTGAAAGTTAAATACTAGTATAATGTAAATACTCTCATAGTAATATTAGTGTACACATTTATTTTCTAATTATTTATTTATTTTATCAATTTAATTATAAAAAAGTATAAAAAATATCCCATATACCAAAATTCAACATCATTTATTATTTTTTTTCCAAAATCAACATGATATACCATTTTTTAAGAAAAATAAAAAAAATCCGGTTTTCTGTCCAGTTCCCTGTTTTTGGCCGGTTTCCGGTCCGGTTCCCAGTTTTTGGCCGGTTTTCCGGTTCAATTCTCGGTTCTTCAGCAATCCGGTTTTGGGGTTCAACTGGACCGGATAGGGGTCCGGTTCCCGGTTCAACCGGTCGAACCGCCCAGTCTGGTCCGATTTTGACAACCTTGATAATAACTACAAAACAAAATAAAAACGAGCATCAAAACAATCGTTGCACAAGAGTGCTAAAGACACGCGCGTTTAAAACAATACGTGACACAACGAGAATAAAAACTTTTTTTGGGTTTTTTGATCAATCAGACAAAATTAGGGTATGACAGCTTCCCCTCTTTATTTATATTTTACTAGGAAATATGAAGGGCTTCCAAATTTCTCGAGTAAAATAGAAATAAAGATAAAAGGACACTAATTTTGTCAAAACCCTTTTTTTGAGAGATTCATGAAAAACTGGTTTTACATAGAACAAAAGTAAATAAGGATCACTGGGGATCTGGGGACCTGAAGGATCATTGAGGATCGGAAGGAGCAGTAGGGCTCTGAAGGTCTAATTAGCAGTCGATGCTTGGCGCATTGATTGGAGTTAAACTGAAGGACCGACGAGGTCTGAGGGTCTATCTGGGCCTTGATGGACCAAGATGGGCTGATGGAGCGCAAACTAGCAACGGTACTAGTAAAACGGTCTGCTTGGGGGTGGCATTTTTCGAGCGGGCATGGGGTTAAGATCAGGTCGTTGACCTGATTTGCTCATCTCAAAGGACGTCCACTATGTCTTAGGCTGACACAACTAGTCTGAAAGACCTGGGGTCGGATGATCCTTCGGTTGCTCGATAACGCGACGTGCGATCCGGGTTGAAGGACCATTGGAGGTCTTAAGGAGCGCTGGGGCTCTGAGGGACCGCTGGGGGTCTAAATGACTGGTGCTATACTCAGTGCTAACATTACAATTTAAATTTATCTCGGCAGATAAAAACTATCTATATTTGAGTGCATCTAAGGATGCAATGAATGATGTATGCGTGCATGCAGTGTAAGCATGTGCAATGATCGGTATCTGGTGGTATGATGAATGAGATGTGGAATGATTTTTCTTTTTGTTTTTGGTTCTTTTCTTTTTTGACTCTTTTTGCTCTTTCCTGACTCTTTTGCTTTGCTCTTCTATTCTTTTTGACTCTTTTTTCTCTTTTGCTCTTTCTTGACCTTTTTTGCAGATCTCATCAACTCGCAGGACTCTCGACATGAGATACGAGGGTTGTCCAAAGTAGTGGTACCAAAGTGTGGGTTATTGTGATTTGTTGCTCGAAGTGATTATGCATTTGTCCTCTTTGCAATTTTATGAGAGACCGTCTCCTTTTTGTGACATTTAGAGATTTCGCAATGATTGTAAAGCTTTTGATCATGCACATGTTTTCGCAATTCAGTATCATTTACCATAAAACATCATTTTAAAGCAAATATGGAAATGGGAGAATAAAGAAAGTGTTTAATATCCAAATGGAAACCAAGTGCGCAGAAGGTCACACTGGCTGAAAATTACATTGAGAGTTTAAACTACAAAAAGTAGAAAGAAAAGGAAAGAACAGATCTTTTGATTGTTTGTATCTTTGAAGTAATAATGCCAATCACCCATTAACATGACCTTGAGCATTCATCATCCAACATTCGGAAGTATTGATTGCCTTTGTATCTGTTCAAAGTCCAACTTTTGACCCGAATTTTAGCCTGTACTGCTCTTTAGAGTTTTTAATCCACCAGGTCGCTCTAATTTTTGCCCAGGCTGCCCTTTCGGGTTTCAACCTAGCGAGCTCATTTTTTCTTGGCTCATCTTTCTCTTTTTTCTATATATTTATTTAGGCATAGTACTTCTTAACTGCATCTGAGTCCACTAGCAGTGGGAGGTCTTCACCGTCCGTTGTTGTGAGAATTAAGGCTCTTCCAGAGAATGCTTTCTTTACCACATAAGGTCCTTCATAGTTAGGGGTCCATTTTCCACAGGAATCCTTTTGGATAGGCAAAATCTTCTTGAGCACGAGATCTCCTTCTTGAAACTGTCGGGGGCGAACTTTCTTATCATAAGCTTTCTTCATTCTTTGCTGATACAACTGCCCATGACACGAAGCAACCACTCTCTTTTCCTCTATGAGGTTCAACTGATCCAGATGAGCTTGAACCCATTCCGCCTCTTTTAATTTTGTTTCCATTATCACCCGCAGAGAGGGTATTTAGACTTCGATGGGAAGAACTGCTTCCATCCCATATACTAGTGAGAATGGTGTTTCTCCTGTTGACGTGCGAACCGAGGTCTGATACCCATGCAAAGCAAAAGGCGGCATTTCATGCCAGTCCTTGAAGGTCACCACCATCTTTTGCACAATCTTCTTTATGTTCTTATTTGCCGCTTCGACTGCCCCATTCATCTTTGGACGGTATAGGGAGGAATTATGGTGTTGGATTTTGAAGTCGTCACACAACTCTATCATTATCTTGTTGTTCAGGTTAGTCCCATTATCCGTGATGATCTTATTTGGAAGACCGTAACGCCAGATCAAATCTCTTTTTATGAACTTGACAACCACAAATTTTGTTACATTGACATAAGAAGCGGCCTCGACCCATTTGGTGAAATAATCAATAGCGACAAGAATGAAGCGATGCCCATTTGATGCCTTAGGTTCGATGGGACCGATGACATCCATTCCCCACATAGAGAATGGCCATGGTGTTGTTAGGACGTTCAACGAAGCAGGTGGCACATGGATATTATCAGTGTAGACTTGACACTTGTGGAATTTTCTCACATAGTTAAAGCAGTCGATCTCCATTGACAACCAGTAGTAGCCGGCCCTTAAGATTTTTCATGCCATGGTGTGCCCGTTAGAATGAGTTCCGAACGAGCCTTCATGGACATCTTTCATAATTCTTTCTGCTTCTTCTTTTGCTACACATCTGAGGAGGACCATATCGTGATTTCTCTAGTAAAGCACCTCCCCGTTTAGGAAGAAACCCATTGACAACCTCCTAAGTGTCCTCTTATCATTCTCAGTGGCACCGGGAGGGTATTCTCTGCTTGTGATATAGTGCTTGATATCGTAATACCAATGTTTACTGTCAGGCTCTTCTTCGATTGCCACACAATCATGTGCCCGTTGGTCTCGATGCTGAATTCGGATGAATGTCGGATTTTTGTTGTCATTGATATTGAACATTGATGACAAAGTCGCTAAGGCATTCGCCAACTGATTTTCTTCACGAGGGAGGTGATGGAAAGTGATCTCCTCGAACTGTTCAATCATTTTTTGGATGTGATCGCAATCGGGAATCAATTTGGAATATCGGGTTTCCCAGACACCTTTTATCTGATGGATGACTAAGGCCGAGTCCCCATATACATCGAGTCTTTTGACTTTCCATTCAAGGGTCGCTTTGATGCCTAGGATACACGCTTCATATTCTGCAATGTTATTGGTGCAATAGAAGCTCAGTCTAGCAGTAGATGATATGAAGCGGTTATCAGGAGAAATCAATACAACTCCGACCCCCATGCCCATACAAATTGGAAGCGCCATTGAATGACATTCTCCACCTTTCATTGTCTGGAGAATTCCCTTCTCCGATTAGAGCCATTATATCTTCATCTGGTAAATCACACTGCATTGATTGGTAGTCCTCAATGGGCTGGTGTGCCAGGTATTCAGCCAAGTCACTACCTTTGATTTCTTTCTGAGTGACATACAAGAGGTCGTATTCCGATAGTAGCATTTGCCAGCGAGCGATTCTCCCTGTGAGTGCAGGGTTTTTCAAAAATGTACATGATTGGATCCATTTTAGATACCAACCAAGTCGTGTGGCTCAACATATACTGCCTCAGACGATGTGCAGCCCAGGCCAAAGCACAACACGTTCTTTCCAACAATGAGTATCTTGTCTCGCACTCGGTGAACTTCTTGCTTAGGTAGTAGATGGAATGTTCTTTCTTTCCGGACTCATCATGTTGCCGCAGTAGACAACCCATTGATTTGTCTAGCACTGTTAAGTACAGGATGAGAGGTCTGCCCTGTACAGGTGGCATCAAAATCGGTGGGTTTTGGAGGTACCTCTTGATCTTTTCAAAGGCTTCTTGGCAATTATCATTCCACTTTGTTTCTTGGTTCTTGCACAACAATTTGAAGATAGGCTCGCTGGTCGATGTTAATTGGGATATGAATCTGGAGATGTAGTTCAACCTTCCCAGGAACCCCCGAACTTCTCTTTCGGTTTTAGGCGCTGGCATTTCTAATATTGCTCGTACTTTGGCTGGATCCACTTCTATTCCCCTCTGGCTGACTATGAACCCCAACAGCCTTCCTGATCTTACACCAAAAGTACATTTGGCAGGGTTTAGTCTGAGTTTGAACTTCCTTAGATGTTCGAAGAGTTTTTGCAGATTGACAAAATGTTCTTCTTCGGTCTTGGATTTTGGCGATCATGTCATCCACGTAGACTTCAATTTCCTTATGCATCATATCATGGAATAAAGTTACCATCGCCCTTTCGTACGTTGCACTGGCATTCTTTAAGCCGAATTGCATTACTTTGTAGCAGAAGGTTCCCCAGAGAGTGATGAAGGTGGTTTTCTCCATGTCTTCAGGGCCATCTTGACTTGGTTATATCCGAAATATCCATCCATGAAGGAGCAAAGAAAGTGTTGCGTTGTGCTATCTACCAGGACATCAATGTAAGGCAAGGGAAAGCCATCTTTAGGGCTGGCTCTATTCAGATCCCGATAGTCAACACACATCCGAACTTTCCCATCTTTCTTTGGAACCGGGACAATATTTGCTACCCACTGAGGGTATTTTGCTACTGCTAGGAATCCAACATCGAATTGCTTCTTAACTTCATCTCTGATTTTCAGCGACATATCTGGCTTCATCCTTCTTAACTTCTGTTTTATCGGCAGGCATTCGGGTTTTACTGGTAACCTATGCTCGACTATGTTGGGGTCCAGTCCCGGCATGACTTGGTATGTCCATGCGAAGACGTCAACATAGTCAAACAAAAGCCTAACCAATTTCTCTCGCTCACTGTCTTTCATTTTGGTGCCAATTTTAACCTCTTTCTTATCTTCCTCTGTGCCCAAGTTTATTGTCTTAGTAGATTCCTCGTGGGGTTGAATCACTTTTTCCTCTTGTTCCATCATTCTCATTAACTTTGGAGGAGTTTCCCAATTATCTTCAACATCTTCCTCAGTTTGATTAATGGGGTGATCAAAGTTACAGTATGGATTATTGGCGTTGTTATTTTCAAAGATATTTTTTTCAGATCTGCATTAATGAAAATTGACGGAATGAAAAGCGAGTAAAAGAAAATAAAAAGCAAATGCAAAAGAAAAGGAAAACTTAAATTTATTGGAGAATCTGAAATTACATTTTATTGATACTGATACTGAAAGGAAACATGCGTGCCCGAATGAAATATCCTAAGGCCTTGGGCAGAGCCATATATAGTATTGCATTACAGAAACATTACTTTGAACTAAAAACTATAGGAAAATCGACGATCTCCCAATTCTTGAGCCTTTCATTTGCAGGACAATGGCGTACAAGACTGATGACGCCTTCTTCATCATTTAGATCATCTTCAACTGCAGCAATTTGATTCGGGTTCAGCATTTCCACACTCTGAAAACTTTGCTTGATGTCGCAGATGATAATCTTCTTCATATTTGGCACTCTACCCTCAAGTTTGGCTAACCTCCGCTCTTTCTTTTCTTCCATAATTCTTCTCTTGTCATTGTGATCAAGCCAATACCCTATCCCGCGTCTATCTTTGATCTCTTGCAACTGTATTGGCGTAAGGATCCCCTACTCGATCTTTCCTAAGCCCTTTCCGGCCTGGTAACCTTTGCCTACCATGACTTTAGCAACCATCATGGCTGTCTTGGACAACTTAGGCTTCAGCATACTGGACGCATTGGCAATCTCTAACGCTTGGAAGACAGTCTTAAAAGACTCCTCAGCAGCCTCGATGTAACGAGTGGGAGATGACCTATTTACCAGCGTTTCTTCTTCACCAAAAATAACCACCAGTTTGTTGTTCACTCTGAACTTGAGCTTCTGATGTAAAGAAGAGGGAACTGTAGGATGGGGCGATATCCATTATCTGGAAGGTCACTACGAAGAGTTTTGGACCTACCTGCACGGGTAATTCTATTTCTCCGATGACTCCCCTTTTCTATCCGTCAAAGGCCCTGACCAATATATATAGAGCTAGGTCTCATGTACGAACAATCCACATCTAACTTTTCCATGGTTGATCTGGGTAACACATTCAAGGACGAACCGTTGTCAATAAGCACTCGAGCAAGTGAGTAATCTCCACATTTCACAGATATGTGTAAGGCTTTGTTGTGTCCCCTCCCTTCAGTTGGAATCTAATCATCAGTAAAGGTGAGGTAATTATTTGCAACAAGGTTTCCAACGATCCCATCAAACTGGCCTACTGAGATGTCATGAGTGACATGGGCCTCATTCAATACTTTTATCAATGCTGCACAATGGGCTTCGGAACTGAGCAATAATGACAGTAGAGATATCTTGGCAGGGGTCTGGTTAAGCTGATCAACTATCTTATACTCGCTCTGTCTCATGAGTTTCAAAAATTCACCAGCTTCTTGTTCAAATAGCGTCCTTTTACCCACATTCTTATCAACAGGTTCTTGTTCTATGCTTTTGCCTTTACGGGATCTTTCTTCCCCTTCTTTGGTTCGCTCTCCGCTGAGTCCTTCGGGGGTATAGATACGCCCACTTCGAGTCATCCCACTGGTCCCTGAGATGTTAATGACATCAGGAGTGGTCTGAACTTTCACGTTGTAATTCCATGGGACTGTATTGGTGTCCTTAAAGGGGAAAGGAGCTAGCACTTGAATAGTGATTGGTTTAGGCATAGCCGGAGTCAGCTTCATGTCCTTTTTGTAACGGCTTTCCAGTGGTTTCTGGATATCCTTGCTCTGGTCAATATTTGACTGGAGAGTCCACACGTCCTCCTCCTTCTTTCGAAGACCCACCTATATTATGTGTCGGTCTAGTAAGTCTTCAAGGACTATCTTGAATTCTTCACATGCCCCGACACAGTGAGGGTCAACACACGAATCTTTTTCAGCGCATCCCTTCATAATAATTATGAGGTAACACAAGTCACCAAGGATGAGGTCTAGAGGTGTGATGATGTCTTCCACACTTCTGATCAAGAATTGTCCCTCAAAAATCTCCAATGGCATTAACGGAGGGTTTCCCGTTCCCCGGTAGAGGGTTAGTGGCAACATTCGGACCATCTTCTTCGAAACTTAACCATTTAGATTCAATCAAGTCTTGCACCATATATTTTAATGCCTTGCAATTTTCTGTTGAATGGCCAACTACCCCAGCGTGGAATCCACAGGTAGCATTCGGGTTGTAACCCCTAGGGAAAGGAGGTTGAAGGGGTCTCATTGGTCGGGGAGTGATCAGGTTGTGACTGATGAGGTGATTGAACAGGTCTGTGTATGACGTTGGTATTGGGTCAAAATTGACAGGCTTTCTTTCCGGGTAGTTTTGTGGTCTATAGTTTGGGTTGACTTGGTGAGGTGGGGTTAATGGTGTTTGAGTAGGGATTTGGAAGGTTTGTTGGGGATTGTTATAGGGAGGCTTTCCGGATCCAGAGATGGTGTTGGCATCTCCTTCCTTCTTTTTAGGGAATCCTGGGAAGGGCTTTTTCTGATTACTGGTTCTAGCGAAGTTATGGGCAATCTTCCCATTTCTCCATCAATTTTCTAATCTTTCTCCTATGACAATCAGATCCGAGAAGCTCGAACACACGCTCCCGATCAACCTGTCGTAGAAAGGCGATTGAAGAGTATCCATGAACACGGATACCATCTCCTTTTCTAAGAAATGTGGTACTACCTGTGCAGCCAACCCTCTCCAGCGTTGGGCATATTCCTTGAAGGACTCATTATCTCTTTTTGTCATGCTCTGCAATTGCGTTCTGTCGGGAGCCATATCAACATTGTATTTATAATGCCTCAAAAATGCATCAGCTAGGTCCTTCCAGCACCCAATATGGGCACGCTCTAGTTGCATATACCAGCTCGAAGCTGCCCCAGCTAGACTATACTGGAAGTAGTGAATGAGCAGTTTGTCGTCATGAGCAAACACAGCCATCTTCCTGCAATACATGGTTAAGTGGCTCAAGGGGAAGGTTGACCCTTTGTATTTGTCGAAGTCTGGCACCTTGAATTTAGGAGGGATGACCACGTTAGGGATGGGGCACAAGTCATAAGCATCTCTCGCACCAACATTGGATCCTTCAATTGCTCTCAACCGTTCCTCAAGCATTTGTAATTTGTCCTTGGCTTGAGGGTTCACCATAGGGTAATTTTGAGGGAGCATACTCATACCATACTGAGGATGAATCATCGGAACTATGGCTGGGTTCACATTTGGGATATGTGAAAGAGTGGGGTTCCTGAGATTGGACCCCTGAGCTTGAGGATCAACTATCAGCAGTGGAGTGTAGCCAAGTGGGAATCTTTGTGGCGCAACGACAGGGCTCGGGATTTGAATCTGTGGCGCCCCCGGATTACCATCGTGACCTGTCGGTGCAGACAGTTTTTGGCCCACGACTCCCAAGGGACCATCTTCTGAGTTGGCATCGGCTGCCGGAGGTGTGTAGCCTTGCAGAAGTCCGTAGGGAGGCCATTGGTAATCCTGGTCATTAGCCCCAATAGGGTACACGGGATGTGGGATCCCGGGTCCATTGGGAAGAGGAGGGTTGGTAACTTGATTTTCAGTGTTCCCAGCGGAGACATCTTCACCTGCATTTCCGTTCCTCAAAGCCTGTAAAACCTTTCAAATTTCAACCATCTGCTCTTTCATCCCATCTATTTCTGCCCTAAGCTCTTGATTGCCTAGGTTTTGATTACTCTGAGCTAGGTTATCCTGATGTGGATTGTTCTGATCTGGGTTATCCTGATGAGGATTGTCCTGATTTGCTTCCATATTTCTAGCCTGAGAACGAGTCCAATAACGATGTTGACGCACCATCTTGTCCTTTACTCTCTGTTAATGGGATACATGGTATGAGTATATGAACGGATGAAAAGATGAGTGATGCATGTGTGCATGAGTCTTATTGTTTTAGGCCGAGAATCGTAAGTGCATCCTGATTTGTCACAAGTACACAAATTAACGTTTCAAACATTTTCAAGAAAGGAGGATCAATAGGTGAAACAAACAAACTTCATTGATGGGGAAAAGTAATCTTTTTTTTTTTAAAATAAAAAACTTCAAAAGGAAAAGTACAATGGTCTTTTAAATTTCGCTCAAGTACATATGGCTTTCATTTTTCCACTCCTCTCTCTTTTTTTACTAGTAGTGTGACCAGTTTTCTCCCTAAGTTCTGCAATCAGGATCTTGCAAAATTCCACAAACTCGCAAACTTGGATCGGGGTGTTAAACGAGTGCATTGCCGTGTCAGCCTTCTTTAGACGTTCTGGGACACCCATGACAGCTTGGTTGGCCAGCCACGCCAACTTTGACAATTTGTCTTTCCAGTATAAGCTTTCATTCTTCAACTCTATGAAGACTTCATGGTTTTCTATCTTGCTGACCAATTCTACAAAGCGACTCTCCCAATAGATGCTTTCAGTCTTCAACTGGTGGTAAACTTCCTCTTGATATCTGATATGGTCCTTCAGCTCATCAGATCTTTCATGCTCCCCTCTGAAGGCTTGTTGGTATTCTCGGAGTATCTCTTCAATTGTCTCTTTATCCCGCCTAATACTTTTCACTTGATCTTCAAATTCAGCTATCAATATCCGAGACTCTCTTTTTGATTCCACCAGCAGGCTGTGTGGTTTTTTCAGCAATCATTGATTCTTTCTGTAACTCCCTCCACTTGTGCGCATCATCAACGACCTGGTTCAATTTTAAGTTGCATTGTTTTAGCTCTTCCTTTGCCCCTCTCAGGTACTTTTGAACCTCTTGTTTGCTCTTTTCTTCAATCTTAAGCCGCTTGTGGCTATCTTCAATGACCAATGACTAGTTGCGTTTTCCTCCTCCAATTTCTGGTTTTTTAGAAGCATTTTCTCTAGCTCTGCCCGTAAGCCTTTCTTTTCTTCTTCAGCTTTTGACAATGCCATTTTGAGCTCATCTAACTCTTCGACAGTGGGAGGGGTAGGTTCAAGTACTTCTTCCTCAACCCGTAGTGCGCTTCGGTAAGGCAATCGGGTGTCTTGGATCCTTTTTTGGAGCCATCGCCGCCCCTCTTAGTAAGCTCTTGTCTTTTGCGGACAACCTTATCCCACGCTTGAGAAAACCTCCGGAGCATGTCAACCTTTTTTGGGCTTCCCTCATGGAGGTAAAAAGGGATTAACATGTCTTCCGTGGGCGGATTTCGCATGGGGTACCCCAGCTGTCTTAGAGTCAGAGAGGGGTTGTAATTTATGCAATCTCTTCCCCATGAGTGGGACATTTTGAAAGCTTCCACATTGAAAAACCACTTCAGGCCTATCTTTCCACCATGATGGGTGCCAACAAACCTTGTATTCATGGAGGTCCCTTAGCACTCGCAACCATTCACTAGTGTTCATCGTCTTCACATCACACCCCTTAGCGTCTTCAATTAGGCCTTCCATTTTAACTTTGTTAACAAAAGCATGGGTGAGAAGCCAAACATACAAGGAGGGTAGGCAGCAATATATCTTCCTCCCCTTTAGCTCACTATAATGAGTGAAAGTACAGTAAGTGTCTGCAAGAATGGCTGGAATTGGGTTGGATGGGTTTTCTTCATCTTTGAAGGATAGGAAGACACCAATAGCTGTTGTGTCCACATATCTTTCAAGGCGTGGAAAGAGAACAATGCCAAAGATGGTCAAAGCTATCACTTGTTTAAAAGGACCCCAATTTCTAGCATCGGCGAAGGACTTCATTTGACTTTCCAGATATTCTTGTAGGAACCCTACAATGTGATTTCGATTTTTCTTTTGGAGCTTCAAATTTTCTTTGCTGTCTTGTAACATTGAGGCAAATTTCTCATCTGTGTAGTAGTGCCCCTGATACTGGTAGGGCCTAATGCCTTGCTGAGGAAGACCAAGGATCTGTGTATATTCTTCCAGAGTAGGTGACATTTGGAAATTTTTGAAGGTAAAACATTTCAAGGAAGAGTCATAGAATTGGCTCAAAGTAGCAATGGCATTTGTTTGCACTTCCAACTGTCGTAACATAATAATCTTCGCATAAGTTCTATCAAAGGACCCGCGCTTGATGGGCGGCAACCAACCCGCACATTCCCTTAGACTCGTCAGATTAGGCTGTTTTACTATAGGGTAGTTCAAAGTTTGAATTGCTTCACTGTTTGATCCCATATTGCCTTGGTTATGACAAAATTTTCAAGCCTCTTACAATTCTCGGCAAACCTAAATGAGATGAATAACATGCATGTAAGGATTTTTTTTATCATTTTTCGTGAAATGATGATGTTGTATGATAAATGAAAGAATGATGTCACGCGTGTTAAAAAAATGAAAAGTAAAAGAAAGTTTTTGGCGATTCAACTTTGAGAAAGCATTAACTATATGTCACCTCATACACATGTAAAAAAGGAAAAAGAAACAAATGGTTTTGATGATTTGATTTTTGAGAAAAATTATCTGTAATGATGCAGCGGGTAGGTTAAATACCCTTGTGTCCTAAACAGGTTATGTCTTATATATAGGTCGTGGCCTAGGGCCACTTATGTGATTAATCTCTTAGGTGGCTCTATTCACTTCCTCACAAAGGTCTCCAGAGTTAAAATCTCTTTCATGATATGATCCACAACGATAGCTGGCTAACAGGTGTGGGATACCATAAAAGAGCGTACTCTGGCTGAGACTTTCATGATAGTCAGACAGATAAATCCAGAATGACTATCACTAATGATCTCCACTCGTCCTAGGTTGTTTTCAGACCCAGGTATAAGGCCCCATTCAGAAGTGTGTGAATAAACATGTGTAAGTGATGTGTGTGATATGGGCATAATACCTAGACTACCCAAGCTGCAAAAGAAATACAGATATAATAGTACAAAGGTCTTCTACCCTAAAGTTCAATAAAGCAAAGAAATAAATAAAATAGACATGCAAATATAAGAACTAAGGGTAAAACAAAGTACAAAATTAACTACACATTTAATTAAATTAGACTTGACCCTCTTAAATTGTCCCCAGTGAAGTCGCCAATTGTAGCGACCGAAAAATTCGAAGGAGGGATTCTTCGTTATTTGGAATGAAGCCGTCATCAATATTTATTTAATAGGAAAAACATTGAAAAAAAATCTTTATTTTTGGGTTCGGGGGTCGATTATGTGTGGGGAAAGTATTAGCACCCCACAACATCCTTTCAAGAAAAAGGTTACCATTTAATTTAATGTGTAGAAAAAAGTTAATTAAAAGAAAACACTCTAATTTACCCTTTTTATTATTGGCAAAATTGAAAAGGAAGACCTATTAAAAATTTTAGTTTTTTGCGCTTGACAGGAGCAGGGCCGTCCCATACACTTGAGAGGCCCTGTTCAAATTTGAAAAATTGGGCCCTTCAATAACGGAGTTATACCTAATTTATTGGGGGGGGGGGGGGGCAATAAATAATAAATAATTAAATATAAAAAATAAATATAAATAAGAAAATTCTATAGCTACAAACAAAACTAAATTTCTAAAAAAAACTTTTAATTCGTCATTAGAAATTCAGTTAAGAACTCAAATTCACAATATTCTTAAAAAAGTTAATGTAAATTTAATTTTTATTTTAGTTTTAAAAGGCTGGAATTATTTTTTTGGAATTTTTTAATATTTATTCAAAAAAACAGTTGCTAAAAACAATATATTTTTTGATTGAATTAAATACATTGCAAAAACAATATAATATAAGTTGTTGAAAAAAAAAGCAATAGAATATAATATGTTGTTTCACATTGCAAAAACAATATAATATAAGTTGTAGAAAAAACAATGGAGGGTGCGTTTAACGGCCCAACCCGTTATGCTACTTGCCCACCCCAGGCATCCAACAATCATCCGCTATGCTACTTGCCGTTCGGCCAAATTGACATTTGTTATATTTTCTGAAACACACGTATATAACCTGTCCTTTGGTATTTTTGGGCCCTAAAATATTTGTATTGGGCCGGGGCCCTGTGCGGTAGCACAGCTTGCACAGGCCCATGGACGGCCCTGGACAGGAGTGGGCCCCTGCTCCTACGTATCCCCAGGTGCGATGGAGAAATCAAAGCTACATAGTTCTTGGGTAGAAAATGTTTGTGTGTTGGTGTTTTTTAAGTATTTTTTTGAAATCGGGATAGGTATTTGTAATAACCAAACAAGTAAACTCAGAGTGGTCACCAACTAATAGTCCATTTGAAAACAAAATTGTTATTAACGATCAAACAAGTTAAACTCAGAGTGACCATTAATAACAACCTATTTTTTATATGAGTTTGATGGTTTGAAAGAAAAAAATATTAGTTTGAAATCATTACGGTGTAAATAAAAACGCAATGGGTTATAATTAAAAAAGGTAGGTGCAATTAACAATAGGGAGTGTTTTATTAAAAATGGAGGGTGCGTTTAACGGCCCAACTCGTTTTATTTGTGGATCTGGGTCCTAGGAGTAGTGGGCTTCAAGGGGTGTATTAATGAAAAAGAGGGGTGCAAAAAGTAATCTGATTAAAAAAGGAAAACTAAATTTAAACCTAGACTATATAAAGCAACCAGATACAATCAAAACCCTAATTTTCCATCCTTCATCTTCTCAGCGCCGTTTCTACACTCTCACTGAGAGAGAAAATGAAAATTTCGCAGCCCTCAACAGGGTGGTGATGATGGCGACAATGGTAATGGTTTCCATTGGAGCTCGAGGGTGGGGGTTGTCCACGGCGAGCGACAGCGACTGTGAGAGAAGGGAAGACGACGTTGGAGAGAGAGAAAATGAAAGAGAGAGAACGAAAGGGAGAGAGAGAGGAGTATGGTGATTTCATCGGTGGTGAGAGAGACTGACGGTGGTGATGGGTGGTTTCGGTGGTGTTGCATTTCTGGTGGAGGAGGTTTGGTTTGAGGGTGGTCACGGTGGTGGCGGTGTTGTTGTTGTTGAGATGGTTGTTCGAAGTGGGAGCGATGGTGTTTGATGGTTGTTTTGGTGCGAAAGTGGTGGTCGTCGGGTGGTAGTGACTGTTTGGTGGCTGACGATGATGGAGAGGAGAGAGAAAGGTCATTGTGGGGTTGGTTTGGCTATGGTGGTGGAGTGGTGTGACGGGTGGTGTTTTGGTGGCGCGCGGTGGTTCACGGCGAGGCTATGGCGGCGCCCACCGTGAACGGTGGCCAGAGGTAATACTTCTTTCCTCTCACTGTGTCTCACTCCCCTCCACTCTGACCCCTAATCCGTCTTCCTTATTCATTTTTTTCTTCTTCTATAACCCTCACATGTTATTCTAAAAACGTTTTTTGTTTTAAAAAGACTTTTATTGGCTCTAATGGTTCTAAAGCTCTGTTATCTCAAAACAAAACAGCTGAAACAGACCCCTATCATATGAACAACTAAGCAAATATGGTTATGAGTAGAGAGAAAAAAAAGGAAACCGACCGATGTCTCAAATTTTGAAAACAGAGGAATCACTCCTTCTCCCCTGCTTCAGCCTCTGTCCTTTCCCTTTCCTGGACTACTCTGTTGTTTTTTTCTGTCTGCAATTAGGGTTTCAGGTGTATGATGATTAGGGTTTTACTGTAAAACCCTAATTTTGGCTCTAATTACTATGAAATTTTGGTTTCTGTGTCTATGCGCATGTGTATTTCAGTCTCTGCGTGTGTTTTTTTGTGTGTTTTTTAGTCACTGGGTCTCTGCCCCTTAGTGTGTGCTGCTGTTTGGTATTTATAGACAAATTGATGAGGTGCTGAGGAGTCAAAAAGGACAGCCATTGAATCAACAAAAGGACAGTAGCTGGCAATGGGTGGTGAGGCACTGGGAAGGACAGCAAATTGAGAAAAAAGGACAAAGGACAGCCATTTGAATGAGCAAAAGGACAGTAGCTGGCAATGGAGGAAGGACAGCATTAAGGAAAAATCAAAAGGACAACCCTAGCTAGGGCAGATGCTGCTGCGCCCTTTCCCCTCCCATCTTTTTTTTAAAAAATAAATCTGTACTATTTATCTCTTTTTTGCTTTCTTTGTTTACATGTGTGTAAAAAAATCTTGATTATGTAATGAAAATGACTTTGGCTATTCAGCTCCAAAAAGTTTATTATGCCTTCAATTATTTTTTGTATATTTTTGCACCAATAACAATAAACTAACCTAATAATAATAACTACAAAACAAAATAAAAACGAGCATCAAAACAATCGTTGCACGAGAGTGCTAAAGACACGCACGTTTAAAATGATACGTGACACAACGAGAATAAAAACTTTTTTGGATTTTTTGATTTATCGGACAAAATTAGGGTATGACACTACCGGTTCTTCAATACAAGTTCACGTAGAAATTTTAACCATTTTCGCATCATAATATACTCGGGATGACCCAACCGATCTTGCCAACAACAAAATTATTAGGAATATGTAAACTTCTGGTTTACAAAACCATGTGCTTCAATTGCACATATATAAGTGTAGTACAAATTAGAGGATGAGCAGACAACTTTTCTGCTAACACTTATTTTATCCAAAGTATGTCTCGTTATATGAAGATATTCAACATCTCATTCATTTCTTGTTTCAATATGATATCCATTTGGACGAATATCCTTAAAACTTAATAAATTTTTGACTTGAGAGATTATAATATGGTACAATGTGTAAACAAATCGATTCTCTTGGTAATTAGCAATACACTAGCTCTTCCGAAGCCTCCAATTACATTTTGCAAACTTCTAATTGCAAGTTGATAACAAGTTCTGACCATAACTAGATAATGTACACAATTTAATATAAAATGCACATATATAATCTTAATTATACTCTAAAAACTTATAATGTCTTATCATTAGCATGCATTAAGAACATATGACGGATAAAAACTAAGTATATTGAAAAATATTTTAGCCCTTAAAAATGTCAATATGTGATGTCATTGCTACTTTTGGATATCAATATGTGATATCAATATGGGCCACCAGTGACATTGAGTGACATAGCTACTTTAGGATAATCTTGCTAAACGTGTGCTGTCGACTACTACACTTTAGGTTCGATTTACTATAGCATAGTTTTGGCCGCGCTCATATTTATTTAAACAAAAATAATGTATTAAACTTTGACCATTCAAATAAAAAAATATAAAACTACTAAGTACGTGTATAACAAAGGTTACCATCTATATACAAAAAATTAGGGACACACAATTTTCTTCAATAAATAAAACTGTAGAAACTATACATACTATTTTGGCTAAAGTGCTCCCGGGGTCCCTTATCTTTATTTAAAGTAACGAATTAGTCCTTTATGTTTTTTTTGTCCCAAATAAGTCCTTTATCTTTCAAATTTTTGACACATAAATCCTTTTCTGTTAACAGTGCTGATTTATGTGTCAAAAAAAGGGATTTATGTGTTAAAAATTTGAAACATAAAGGACTGATTTGGGATAGAAAATGATTTATGTGTCAAAAATTTAAAACATAAAGGACTGATTTGTGACAAAAAAAAGATAAAGGACCAAATCGTTAATTTAAATAAAGAAAAGGGACCCCAGGAGCACTTTAGCCTACTATTTTACCCTTGATTCAATTATTTGTTTGCAAAACTTAGATTTTTTTAATAGGTATGATCCATGTTATTTCATATGTGCTGCAATATTATGGTAATATATGAAATACAAGAAGATAGTAAAAAGTTAGGATTAAAAATAAGAACATAAGAGTGTCTAGTTTTGTAGGATCTAGTCATACAATCAACGCTTCTTATTCCTTTTTTTTCTAGCAATATTTTTATATGAAATTCCAAGCATAAGAAAGAAGAAAAGTTACATTTTTCCAGAAATCATGAGTTACTACACCAATAGAAAGATCATAACCACAAATCATACAAATGAGACTTAAATAGGATAGTGATAACATTTACCACATCAATGGTCTTCACCATAACTTTCTTGTACTGAAATTATAATGTGAATCATTCACTCTGGGAATGAAATTCAATTCATTGAGCGGTTTGTGAGTATTCTTTTCAATCAGCATATCACATAATTTTGATTCATAATATTTTGGAAATATTTTCTCATTTTGTTAATTCTTGAGAATATTTGAGACATAAGTTATATGCCTTTCTCTTGATTTCCTTTGCTTCAAAACATACTCAGATCAAATAGATCTTATAGATTGCAATCATTGTGTAAATATTAAGTTCTTCAGGAACTCGATCACAAATCTTTCATATACGATGATCAAAGAAAAAATACTTTCTAATCAATTGTTCTTCAAGAACTATACCACAAAATCTAAACATTGACGATAAAAAATCATACTTTGAGCAATCCTGCATGGATGCTTGAATATTAAGTTAGGGATGTCAAAACGGGCGGCCCGGCCCGTGTAACACCCGTTTCTACCCCTTTCATTTATATCAATTATCAGAGTGCGCAAATTATTTTTTCTTGAAACGGAATGCTACAATCACTTCAAAAACACGTCATTTATTTAACTTAAATTAAACACATTACGTGGCATCATGGGCGGCCATTACTCAAAAATACAGTTACAACGTTAAAACAAAATCCAACAAGTCGTACAAGACAAAATCACTATCTAATAAGACGCCCCCCAGGTGCTACGTATCAGAGCGACTCGAACTCAAGGGAATGAAGGTCAAAGCCTTCAAGTACGGTTACCTGTAAGGTAAAATCAACAAAAGGGGTGAGTCTCAAACCCTATAATAAAGCACATAAGGAGTAGTATATACAGATACAGGACTACATCAAAACACAGCAATCATCACTTTAATCACCAGTTCAGCACCAACTTAATATTCACCAAACGATCACCAAATAAGTAATCACCAAGTAATCACCAAATAAAATAATCACCAAGTAATCACCAAATAAATATTCACCGAGTATCACCAAATAAAATAATCACTAAAACATTCACCAACTGTATGTTCAATGTATGAGATGCAACCCAAAACTCCACTGGGCATATGCATGTGGATCCATTCACCAAAAATGAGCCTTGAGGGCATTCACCAAAATTTATAATAAGGCCGAAGCCCGAGGCCGAAGCCTATTCACCAAAATCATGCATATGATTATGCGACACCATGACCATGCATCACACACCAGAATCACCAAATAAGTAATGCCATAGCATAATCACCAACACATCAAAAGAGGATTACAGACCCCATTCACCAATAATAATATACACCATATATATATATAGTTGCATACCACACTATTACACAGCACATTATTTTCACCGTGACAGCACCATTTTAAAATTACAAGGAACAGCACCTTAGTCTCATGAAGAACACCAACATTTTATTAAAGAGGAACAGTGGCGATTTCCAAACCAAACAACAACTAGGACACAGTCACTTGGGACTTTCAGAAACGACCGAGGAAAAATATTAAATTTCGGTTTTGGCCTGGACAAACAGATAGACAATAAAATGAGCGTCGTAACGCACTTTGAACCACCAAAAACGGACACCCGAGTCAAAAGTTACGTTAAAAACAAATTTAGGAAAAATTAGGCAACGCTGCTGGGAACTGGCGCCTTAGGCGCCCAGCGCCCAGGCAACGCGCACACTGGCGCCCAGCGCGCAACACACGCACGCCCCGCGCGCACAACAGGCGCCCAGCGCCCAGGCGCGCGCCACACACACCCACGCACGCAAGCAGGCGCCCAGCGCCCAGCGCGCAACACACAGCGCCTTGGCGCCCAGCACAGGCACCTGGCGCCCAGCACAGGCACCTGGCGCCCAGCACACTGTCAAAACCAGATTTTTATATAAATTCAGCCCAAACATCGATTTTTCTCAATTTTAAAACATCAAAATTATATTTCTTTTCCACCATCTAAAATCCTCACTCACTCCAAAAATCAATTTTATTTAAAAACACCAAAACCATATTGACAACCATCATCACCATCACCATTGCGTCTATACACACACCCACACCAAGCATCACCAACACACACACTAACTTGGCACTTGGCACACAAACATATCATAAGATGCACTTAGCATATGGCACACCAACACAACACAAAATACACTTAGCCAATACACAATAATGTGGCACGGGGCGCCTAGCACAAGGCGCCTACTTCCATGACCAAAATTCCGACAACATCAATACTTGGCGCGGGGCACCCCACTCAAGGGCGCCTAATTCCACACCTAGACAACAAATTTCCAGCAACACTAAAAATACCACAATGGCTCCTTATGCGCCCATAACACCCAAAACATCAAATTCACCAACAACAACACATGAGTACCAAATGCTCAATCCTCACCAACTATTTCAAACACCACAAAATTACTCCAAACTCAATTAATTAAGCCCAACATTATCATTTATACATTTATTCGAGCACTTAGTACGCAATTCGAAATTCATCACTTATATGAGCAATTCGCAAAACATCAACAAGCCATATAGTGATCAATACATACATACAATTCATCAATATCAAAATCAATACAAAAACGACATAGGTCCTAACCCCTACATACATCCCATTATGTTCCCTATTGTAAGGCAAGACCCACCCTTACCTTAGTTTCACCGAAGATAGAGATCCCTCCACGAGCACACCGAGTAACCACAGCAACCGAGCTCCTCTCCTCTCCTATGGAAGTCGCACCCCTCTCTTCTTCTTTCTTCTCTCTTAGAGCCGTCCCTCTCTTTTCTTTTTCTCTTCTCACGCTCTCTCCTTTCTCTTCTCTCAACTCACGCTTTCTTTTCTTTTTTCACAAATGAGGCACCACTTCACTAACCTAGCGCCTAGCAGCTCAAGTCTACGGGCTTGGGCTTGGCGCACTGGGCCAATCATAACACCTCCGAAGTACCAACGCCACCCCCTTCAAATAAATAAAATAATATAATAATAACTAAAACCACCCAATATTATTATTATTATTATTATTATCATCATTATTATTATTATTATTATAATTATTTCTATCACCAACTCCTATTTAATTTAATTAACTAAATACTAAATAACTATTTAATTAATTTCGGGGTGTTACAACTCTCCCCCACTTAGATTATTTTCGTCCTCGAAAATTCGCGTCAACATCTCCCTAACTCACCGGCTGGCTACGACAATTGACATCCTCACGGTTATGCTCTAACTAGTCCGTACCCACGATTACAATTAATTCACCCAACGGCAAACAACAAAACTCGCAACAAGGTCTCTGTCGAAGATCGACAAGGGACACAAAGAACACACCAGGCAACATAATAAAAATAATAAGACACACGGGACAGTCAACAATCAGAAATAGGTACAACTCATAAAAATAGGGGCAGTGCATAAGATTAGGAACAATAACAGAAGTCTTCTGAAACAACAACAAAACTCCCCAGGGAACAGCAGTCAAAGCATTAAAAGATTTTTCGTAAAAGCTCAGCGTCGACCTCTTAAAATAGTTCGGACATATCAACATAAGAAAGTACATGCGACTTAACAATCCACAGCAACAACAATTAATTCGACATTTTATGTAAAACACACAGAGCTCAATATCAACTAAAACACATGTGAACATTTAAACAACATGACAATTCATTTAGAAGCACGCAGCAATAAGGTCAACAATAAGGATCACAACAGCAAAACACAGTTCTCACACTGTGTACACAATAGGGCACACAGCACTAAGAGGGAAATCTCCCCCACTAGTTCACTTACCAATAGAAACTTTCCGGTGTACCTGCAACACAAACAACGGTCAGCACTGAAAAGACAACAGTTGGTCGCTAACCGACACAACGACTCGACGACTCGGCCGGACGGACCAACCATTGCTCTGATACCAACTTGTAACACCCGTTTCTACCCCTTTCATTTATATCAATTATCAGAGTGCGCAAATTATTTTTTCTTGAAACGGAATGCTACAATCACTTCAAAAACACGTCATTTATTTAACTTAAATTAAACACATTACGTGGCATCATGGGCGGCCATTACTCAAAAATACAGTTACAACGTTAAAACAAAATCCAACAAGTCGTACAAGACAAAATCACTATCTAATAAGACGCCCCCCAGGTGCTACGTATCAGAGCGACTCGAACTCAAGGGAATGAAGGTCAAAGCCTTCAAGTACGGTTACCTGTAAGGTAAAATCAACAAAAGGGGTGAGTCTCAAACCCTATAATAAAGCACATAAGGAGTAGTATATACAGATACAGGACTACATCAAAACACAGCAATCATCACTTTAATCACCAGTTCAGCACCAACTTAATATTCACCAAACGATCACCAAATAAGTAATCACCAAGTAATCACCAAATAAAATAATCACCAAGTAATCACCAAATAAATATTCACCGAGTATCACCAAATAAAATAATCACTAAAACATTCACCAACTGTATGTTCAATGTATGAGATGCAACCCAAAACTCCACTGGGCATATGCATGTGGATCCATTCACCAAAAATGAGCCTTGAGGGCATTCACCAAAATTTATAATAAGGCCGAAGCCCGAGGCCGAAGCCTATTCACCAAAATCATGCATATGATTATGCGACACCATGACCATGCATCACACACCAGAATCACCAAATAAATAATGCCATAGCATAATCACCAACACATCAAAAGAGGATTACAGACCCCATTCACCAATAATAATATACACCATATATATATATAGTTGCATACCACACTATTACACAGCACATTATTTTCACCGTGACAGCACCATTTTAAAATTACAAGGAACAGCACCTTAGTCTCATGAAGAACACCAACATTTTATTAAAGAGGAACAGTGGCGATTTCCAAACCAAACAACAACTAGGACACAGTCACTTGGGACTTTCAGAAACGACCGAGGAAAAATATTAAATTTCGGTTTTGGCCTGGACAAACAGATAGACAATAAAATGAGCGTCGTAACGCACTTTGAACCACCAAAAACGGACACCCGAGTCAAAAGTTACGTTAAAAACAAATTTAGGAAAAATTAGGCAACGCTGCTGGGAACTGGCGCCTTAGGCGCCCAGCGCCCAGGCAACGCGCACACTGGCGCCCAGCGCGCAACACACGCACGCCCCGCGCGCACAACAGGCGCCCAGCGCCCAGGCGCGCGCCACACACACCCACGCACGCAAGCAGGCGCCCAGCGCCCAGCGCGCAACACACAGCGCCTTGGCGCCCAGCACAGGCACCTGGCGCCCAGCACAGGCACCTGGCGCCCAGCACACTGTCAAAACCAGATTTTTATATAAATTCAGCCCAAACATCGATTTTTCTCAATTTTAAAACATCAAAATTATATTTCTTTTCCACCATCTAAAATCCTCACTCACTCCAAAAATCAATTTTATTTAAAAACACCAAAACCATATTGACAACCATCATCACCATCACCATTGCGTCTATACACACACCCACACCAAGCATCACCAACACACACACTAACTTGGCACTTGGCACACAAACATATCATAAGATGCACTTAGCATATGGCACACCAACACAACACAAAATACACTTAGCCAATACACAATAATGTGGCACGGGGCGCCTAGCACAAGGCGCCTACTTCCATGACCAAAATTCCGACAACATCAATACTTGGCGCGGGGCACCCCACTCAAGGGCGCCTAATTCCACACCTAGACAACAAATTTCCAGCAACACTAAAAATACCACAATGGCTCCTTATGCGCCCATAACACCCAAAACATCAAATTCACCAACAACAACACATGAGTACCAAATGCTCAATCCTCACCAACTATTTCAAACACCACAAAATTACTCCAAACTCAATTAATTAAGCCCAACATTATCATTTATACATTTATTCGAGCACTTAGTACGCAATTCGAAATTCATCACTTATATGAGCAATTCGCAAAACATCAACAAGCCATATAGTGATCAATACATACATACAATTCATCAATATCAAAATCAATACAAAAACGACATAGGTCCTAACCCCTACATACATCCCATTATGTTCCCTATTATAAGGCAAGACCCACCCTTACCTTAGTTTCACCGAAGATAGAGATCCCTCCACGAGCACACCGAGTAACCACAGCAACCGAGCTCCTCTCCTCTCCTATGGAAGTCGCACCCCTCTCTTCTTCTTTCTTCTCTCTTAGAGCCGTCCCTCTCTTTTCTTTTTCTCTTCTCACGCTCTCTCCTTTCTCTTCTCTCAACTCACGCTTTCTTTTCTTTTTTCACAAATGAGGCACCACTTCACTAACCTAGCGCCTAGCAGCTCAAGTCTACGGGCTTGGGCTTGGCGCACTGGGCCAATCATAACACCTCCGAAGTACCAACGCCACCCCCTTCAAATAAATAAAATAATATAATAATAACTAAAACCACCCAATATTATTATTATTATTATTATTATTATCATCATTATTATTATTATTATTATTTCTATCACCAACTCCTATTTAATTTAATTAACTAAATACTAAATAACTATTTAATTAATTTTGGGGTGTTACAGCCCGGCCCGTTAAGACGAATGCCCGCGAAAAAATGGGCGGCCCGGCCCGGCCCGTTTACAGCATGCGGGCTAAAAATTCATGCCCTGCCCGCGAAGTGGCGGGCTGGCGGGCTGGCCCGTCAATTAACACTGAATTTAAAAAAAAAAAAAAAAAACGCAAACGGGCCGTTTGGCCCGCCACAGTATTTAGCCCGCGGGCTGGCGGGCGAAGTGGGCCGGGCAACGCGGGCTGGCGGGCATCAAAACCTTAGCCCTGCCCGCCTTTTTTTGGCGGGCCAACGGGCCGGCCCGGCGGGCCAAGCCCGTTTTGACATCCCTACATATGGTAGAGCTTCGTGCTGATAATGTGTTATGAAATAACCTTTACTTGAGTAAGAACAAATATGAGACATCATATAAAAAAATAGAGAATGAAAAAGAGAGAAGAAGAGAATGAGAGAGTCTTTCCATTCACACGCCTCAGACTATAAACAGTGCCTCTGGTACTTGATCAAATGTTTGGTACATGAAGTTCAAGCTACCTTTTTCTTGATTCGTGTTCGTGAGCTCGTACTCGTGACGAGTTCGTGATAAGATTTGAAGCGTTGCAGAATATTTTCCAACAATTTTATTGAATGAAATTTCATCACTAACTGTTGTGCACTAAAGGAGAGAAGAAGAGACTTAGTGGTTGATAAAAGCAAGAGATTGGACTAAAAATTCGTGTTCCGTGCTGCTTTTCATGGTGTCCTATTTTATAGAACATGATGCATCACTATGATGAGAAGGTATGACTCTTCAAAGAGTTATGATTCCTAATGAGTAGTTTTTAATCTCTCTTAGTACTGGCTGATCTAAGTATAGATTAGGGTGTGCAGCTGCACACCCTTAAATTTAAAAATTTGCACCGATATATATATGAAAAATATATTTTGACACTCCTAGTTTTACTTTTTACACATCCTGTTACTATTTTTCTCTTTTCATTCTTTGTTACTCTTTTCTATTGCAGCTCCAGGAGCGATTGGTAGTGTAACTATGGGGTAGTTTTGGCTATCCAAAAATAATATATGTATTTGGATAATTAAGTATATTTTAAATTTAGTAACCCTAATTATTTAGCTACTCCAACTAATTTTATTTGTCTAAGGAGATAAAAGAACAATAACAAGTCCATTCGTTTAATTAGTCTCATTTAAAAGTCTATTATTATCCCAAACAAATATGGTGATTTTTGTTAACTTGGTGATTTTAGTATTTTTATTTTACTTTCACAATATTGGTCCTCATTTTTCTTAGTTTCGCAATTTTCCCTCAAAATCATATATTATTTGCACTTTTGGTCCTCAAAAAACTTGAATTTTGGAAAAATAAGCGAATAACGTTGCACAATCCATGATTTTTAGCAACCAAAAGTGCAATAAAAAAATCACAATGACCAAAATTGCCAAATTAGAAGAGCAAAATATGTTTAATTTGTATACACCATCGTTGGAAAAACTTTTTAAGCTAGATGAGATAAAGTCACACATTTTTTATGATCGATGTGTTGTTTCATGATTGACTGACGTTGTAAAAAAATTTCTACACGATAATATATATTAATTGTTAAATTAAATTGTTTGACCACTCTAGACCAAGGTGTTAGATACGCCACAGTCGTTAGAAACCCAGTTCTTGAGTTTTTGCATAAATCCATCTAATCATGCATGAATACATACATCCTTTCAATTTGAATATGGAGTTGAAATACCGTGTCATTTATTTGTTTGTGTGCCCCACGCCTCATCTTAGGAGCATTGCTGATGCACAAGTCAATACATATGTCGATTACAAAATTGCCAGAATTCTTTTTAACTTAATTACAAAATTGCCATCGCATATAGTTTTTAAGTTGGATAATTCATAATCCGACTTAAAAAGTCTAATTCTTTTCTTGTTTTTGTACTAGTGCATTCGGTAGTTAATAGCTTTTAAAGGGGATTATAATGTCGATTACAATATTCCAATACTGAAATGAAAACTAGAAACTGAAAACCAGATTTGGTTTTTGGAAATCATAAAACTAAAACGGAGTCTAAAAAGCCTTTTTAACCAGATTTGGACCAGGCTAAGGCTTTTTAAAAAGCCTATTTAGCTAAAAAGGTCATGCTACAAGTCATTGAAAAAGCCTTTTATGCCTACCAGACAGACCTATTTATGTAAATATAAATAATACTTTTATTAATATTATTGTTATTATAATAGATTTTGTACATTGTAAAATCATAAGTTTGCTAATATTTTTTGTTAATTTAAAAATATCGACATACGTTAATTTTTGAAATATTTAAAGTTATTATTATAAAATATAATTTAATTTGGATGTCATATAAAATAGAATTAAATTTAATTAGCTTCTTATTCTAAAGGTGTATATCAAGCTGCATGATGCTAGCTTTCATATAGGTGTACATGTATATCAAGCTTTTGTTTCGATACCTTTTGAGTGCAGCTTCTTTGCCCATAGCAGGTGTCTTGGTCCATCACATATGTCGGCGAGAGGAACCCGATCGTGCAAGCTCCTGGTTGTATAGGGGTGTTCAAAACTTAACCAAACCAAATGAAAATCGCAAACCAAACAAAACTGAAAACCGCAAAAAACAACTTTTTATTGGTCCTGTTTGGTTTTTATTATTAGTGAACAACGCGGTTTAGCTCGGTTCGCGGTTTTGATTACAGAAACCAAACCAAACCAAACCGCAAAGTCCTATATACAATACATATTTTTATATGAATATGCAACGTATATAAAATCTAGTTTTTGATATGAATTTGATATCAATCTATTTTTTATATGAATCTGATATGTAGCTTCAACTATGCTTCAACTATTTTTGGAACACATGTAAATATGAGGGAACCTCATAAAGAATGTTTTTCTTCTTTTTTCCATTTATTTTTCTTGTTTGGAATGATATTTATTTTGTATGAAAGTGTTTTGAATCAAAACTTTTGATGCTAATTAGCAATTATATTTTTCCGGTTACAATAATTCTTCTTCTTTTAGCATATTTATAAATTGTGTTTTTTCTCGTAAAAAACCAAACCAACCTAACCAATCCAACCCGCATTTGTTTGGTTTGGTTTTTTTTGGAAGCCAGCCGAACCAAACCAAACCGCATCTATTTTAACCTTGCGGTTCGATTTACTATTTTGCTCAAAACTGAACCAACCCGCGCCGCAAACACCTCTATGGTTGTCTAGGCGTTAATCCATCCCCAGCTTCAATTTTCTTCAATTTTTTATCATTCCATTTAGTCTCTATTTTTGTTCATGTTTTAGCTAGGTGTGTAACTGTTAGTTTTTGATCCAGTGTGCTGGTGTTGTAGCGTGGCTAATTTTACCACCCCCTCTTGATATTGTTGTACTGAACTTGGTGTATTCTTTCTCCAGTAGCGTCTAGGACATGATTGGACACCCTCTCAAACCCTTCAAAGAAGGTGGGGAGAGTGTGTGTCAATGATGTTGGGTTACTTGGTTATCAATATTATTACCTCTATTTATCGGAAAAAAACGCTTCTTAGTCTATTTACAAAAGAATACATCACTCAAAGGTCGTAGGCTTTCGTAAAAAAATAGTGACATAGACTTTTAAACAGGATTTCAGGCCAAACCCAAAAAATGAGCCTACGACAAAGCACAGACCAGGCTTAGGCTTAACACTTTCAACGCAGGCCAGGCCCAGGCCAAGAAAAGCCCAACTCGGCCCAACGTATTCCCACCCCTAATTAGAGGTAAGATGGGGTAGAATTTAAAACAGATTAGAGTCTAAGAATTAGGTTGCAAATAAACTCGCTTAATGGACTACTTGGAAAATTGAAATAAGTTGTAAGCCAGCCCCCCATAAGTGAAAAAAACCCACTTCTTTAAACTTTGGAAAAAGGCTTGCATGTAGTTTTGGAGAACAAGATTCACATCCTAGGAGCTGAACTTGGGTAAAGGAACATTAAAGGAAGGGGTTCCAAGCTTGGGATTAATTTTTAAAACTCATTTTCATGCACCATTAAGAGTTGGGGCTGTTAGCTTTAAAGTTGCTTTGAGTTGTTCAGTGTCAAGGTGAGTTCTTCATCTTCCCCTTTAGAAATCGTAGGAATTTGATGCATAATCTTATGCATCAATGGTTTAATTCAAGAATCATGCATGTATGAAATGTTTGTTGCAATAATATTATGATCTACATGTTGCTAAGGATATGACAATGATTTTACATGTTTTCTTGGATTGACATAGCAATGCATGCTTGAATGAGAAATTGGATGCCATGCCATGACTAATGTATTCCATGTTTGGATTTGAGAATGCATGCTAAATTATACTTAAATTGTGTGATTATTGTATGTTTAAGGTGATTAAACATGAGTTGAATTAGACTAGAAACACTTAGAATTGAAGTAAGAGTACAAAACAGCAAAATGGAGACTGTAGCAAAACAACACGGCCGTAACATACTGTTATGGGTACCCCGTGTTTGTTTCTGGCCTGTGTCAATTTTTATTGAATATTTTGACATGACCATGTTGTGGTAACACAGGTGGCCTTATCAGACTTCCCTGTTTTGTGCTTTTGCTCCATTCCAAGGGTTATCTTGACCTAATTCAATCTTGTATGTTATGAACTTTATGCTTGCTCTAAAATGATGATTGTTCAATTTGAATGTTGAATAATTGAATTGAATCGAATTCATTTTATGCTTGTGACTAACTGGAGTGAAATATTATCTATATTATTATGATACCAATTGATTAAAGAATTGTTAGGGCGTACTTAGATTGGGAAGTTATAAACCCAAGTCTTTGACCTGCTCGTACCTCTTAAATGTTGGATGGGAGATTTCCTATGGAATTTATATGATTTCCTGTTAGGGTTGCGCAATTGGTAAATAAATAAAAGATGTCGTATGAGTTATGGTGAGGTACTGTCGTTTGAGGAATTCACTGAGATTTCCTAAATCTGGCCTTTTATGATTTGTGGTTTTTCAGAGAAGCAGGTTAAGCCAATCGAGAAAGAAGAAGACCAAGTAGCCGAGACATGGATTTTATGGGATCCATATGTGTTGATCAAGGACTTCATTTCTTGAAATTTGCATCTGAATTATAGTAGTGGTACTTAGACTACTTTGGTTAGTTGTAAACCACTTTTGTACCATCGCTTATGTATCTTGTAAGCGTACCAAATTTGGAATATTTGTTATTCTTGACTCTTTTGATATCCTATACCACATGATGGTTTAAAAGAATTTTTTGTTATGAAATGTCATATCTTTTGATGAGTCGTTTTGGGAATTTTCATTCCATTTTGTAAATTCCAAATTTAGTTGCATATCTCTGATTACGAAATGAACGACACTATAATTTTATTGACGATTAAATTAGAGATGTTACATATCGCATGATTGTTTCCTTTTCAAATTTAAGATCGCAAAAGATATTGTAATTAATGACTTAATCTATCTTTTAATTTTAATCTAATGGTTATTGTACCTGGGGTGTCCGGAAATGCAGACCTAGGCTTCTGAAGATCGAGGAAAGTCACTACTAGTGCATGTTACTGTTGTATTAACGGCTTTTGGTTCATGTATTTTGGGAGGTCTCCATTAGTAAAGTTATATCTTTAAAGCTTGTAAGAAATTTTACTATTCTAAGAAACTTTAATATTGGGAAATATGACTATACTAAAAAAATGTGTTATTTCTTAAATTTATAAAGAAATATATATTTAGAAATATGAGTATAATAAAAAATTTAATAAATCTAATTTTTTGGTGTTAAAACTATGTCGATTATTTCATTCTCAATTTTTTATAGAAATTATAAATATGTAATTTCTCTACCAAAAACTTATTTTAAGATTTATAATAATCATATGATAAAAAAAGGACTGACATTAATGAAATTATTTAATATATTTCAAAACAAATTAGATTTTTTAATAATTGTTTGTACCGTAAAATTATGTTGAAATAAACTTAATCATTAATTTTCTGAAAAGATTAGACTACAATAGTTTTTTTATATATTTTTAAGATTTCTTTTGACTCATTTATTTTAATAGGTGTATGGGTCCTTGTAATTATTTCACTTAATATAACTATATGTGTATTTTAATATAAGAATTTGAAGTTGTTTTTTATATTACATATGATAATTTTTAGAATAAAACGTATACTTGACCAACAAGTGGAAAGAATCGTTCATAATTCCGACTTTTTTTTATCAGTTCATTCATAATTCCGACTAAGAACAGCTCATTAATTATCAACTTCATGGTCATATAATTAATCGATATAAGCTGAAACCAAGGCCAACTGCTAAGAGCACTCTTAACTGCTGGTCACAACATCTTCAAAGGAAGACTTTCACATAAATATTGATGACTTGTATTACCTAAAACTCCATGGTATAATGCATAAGTTTACAAGTCATATAAAACAACTAAGGCCCGTTTGGATAAACGGCTTAATTAAGCGCTTATCATATAAGTGTTTATGCATAAGCTGATTATATAATAAAGGATAATAAAATAATGTTAAAATTATTTTTCTATAAGCCATAAGCTGTTTTCATAAACTATCACAAGCTTATGGAAATTAGCTGAAAACAGCTTATGAACATGCATAAGCTGTTTCCATAATTAAGTTCTCCCAAACAGTTTTCACAAATACTTATGTCGGTAGATAAGCCCAAATAAGCCGATCCAATTAACTGGCCCCAAGTCTACAAAAGAAACCACTCAAATTTAAAAAATAAAAGTCCACCAAAGAACCTACGCAAAGCTTAAACATAAAAGTCTAGGTTTAAAGAAAATACATAAAGGCAATCAGCCGAGATCACCTTGCGCATATCATACATTCCTTCCCCCATAACATCTTAATTTTCATCTTCATTAATCTCTTCAACTCCTTAACCATGATCTCAATTATCATCTCCATCATTACCTGCTCCTCCATCATCAACAACATCAAATTCATCTACAAATACAGCTACTAATACACTAATATCTGCCTCATCAATATCAATCAAATCATCATTTAAATCAATCATATCCACAACACCCTTATGTAAATCATATCCACAACACCCTTATGTAAATTTTCTTCCTCACCTAACACCACCAATCATCATCTTCATTGATATTTTCAAGGTCCAAAGACCAATTTCTCCTTTCATCTTTCTTTTTGATTAACTTTGCATTTGCCATCACAAACACAAGATCGTTCATTGTCCTTTGCTCCAATCGGTCTCTTTCCTTTGTATTGACCTAAACAAGTTAAAAATTAAATTAAATTGAAGTACATAAACGTAATAACTATGAAAAATAAATATACTAAAGAATTTGAAATACCATCTCAAATGCACTCCAGTTCATCTCTGAACCTAAAGAACTGCAAGTCAAGCTCAAGACACGAATGGCAAAGTTTTGTAACTCGGGGTATTTGTCACCATAAGATTTCCACCACTGAGTTGGTGTCTTGGTTTTTAGAGCACACTGAGCTATTTCATCACCAAATAAGCCTTTTCTACCCTTGAAAAACTCAAGTTGAGTATCAATAAGATTCACTTTGTCCATATCATAGTTCATCATCCTATTCAAACAGTCATACATCCCCTGCTTCACTTCATCATCAGCTGTGAAGTTGGGTTGATAATGCAACATTGGATTTAGATAATAGCCTGCGGCATGCAAAGGTCTATGCAGTTGTTTGTCCCACCTCTTGTCAATAATTCCCCACAAAGGCAAGTAACTAAGGAAAGGAAAAATGATTAAATTAGTTTATGTTAAAATACTAAATTATTGCCACACTATAAATTTTATATTAAATCAATAGATTACCTCTTCTCTATGTAATTGAAGGCTTGTTGAATCTGCTCTTTAGCTTGATCCATTGCTTCATATATGTACCCCATGGCTGGATTTTCAGCAGAATCCACCATACGCAAAACTTTAAGCAATGGAAAAACACCCTTTATGCAAGTGATTAAATTCCTCCAGAAATGCTTATCTAAGACTATGTTTTCAACAAACTTTCCCTCTTTAGTCTTAACAAATTGGCTTTCCCTCCATTGCCTAGAAGTAAACATCCTAAAAAGTGGTCTCTTATTCTCATTCAAACATCCTAAACATAGATATGATGTTGCAAAATGTGTGATGTCGGGTCTAATCAGATCACCTCCAGCAGTAAAGTAATGCAATAAATTTACGAGATCAATCCTATCATATATGTAAGTAGTAATCTTTTTACTTGAAGCAATCGTCTGCTCATGCAATGGCAACTTGCTCCCAAATTCCTCCAACATCTGATCAATGCAATGAGAAGCACAAGGTGTCCAGTAAATGCAAGACCTCTTCTGCATCAACATCTCTCCAGCTAACTTGTAACTAGCAGTATTGCGTGTCACAATCTGAACCACATTTTCTCCACCCACTTCATCAACAACATCCTCCATCAACTTCAAAATCTTATCAACTGATATTGAAAAGTCAGAAGCATCAATTGATTTTAAAAAGAATGTTCCTTTAGGACTATTTGCCAAGAAATGTAGGATAGCCCTCCTCCTCTGATCAGCCCATTCATATATCATAATTGTGCATCCACGCTTTTTCCAAGCCGCTCTATGCTCCTTCATGATATGATGTGTAGCCTCAACCTTTTTCTTCAAGAGTTTCTCCTCAATGTCATGAAACGATGGTGGTTTATATCCAATTCCAAAGTGAGCAACCATCTCACACATCTTTACGAACTCTTCATCTTTTACAACATTAAATGGGATATCATTGTTGTAAAAAAAGGTTGCAACCTGTAAATCTGTTTCTTGCTTTTGCTTTCTCTTGGATGCATTGTTGATTGTTGGTTGAGAGGTTGCAACCTGTAGATCTCTTCCTTGAATGCATTGCCGAACTTCTAACCTTTTTCTTTTACTCGTTTCAATTTCTTCGACTTCATTCGATGGAGTTGCAGTTCTCTTGTTTATCAATTTTTTTTGTAATCCATTTAAAATATTCCGCATTTCTTCCCGAGTTTCATTTGGAACAACTCTACATTGTCCCACATCTTTCTTTGTGCAAGCTAGATGGTGTTTAAATCTGTAAATTCCCCCACTAGCATAAACTTTGTGACAATAATTGCACTTAATTTTTTGGCCTTCCACAAGTGTACAGTGTAGCCATCCCGCGTCTTGTCGCTGACCAGGAGCATTTTTGGGCGGGTTTTGGCTTCTTGAATTTGTCCCAACACTCGGATTTGATCCAGCTGTTGAAATAGGAGGCCTACTATTGCCCGAAGCCATGTAATTTTTGCACACAAAAAAGAAACCTTGTTAGCGTAAGACAAAGAAGAGATGTTGTGAGAGAGTGTAACAACACACTCTGTTACAAAGTGAAAACAGAGGAGAGAATCTATGAACAGAGAGGAGAGATGATTGAATAACGAAAAGAAGAGATGAATGTTGATGAGTGCGAGAAAAGGAGAGAAGCTCTTAATTTCAGGTGTTGAGATTGGAGTTGCGAGAGAGAAAGAGGAGAGCAGCTGCGAGGGAGGAGAGATGAGTTAGGGTTTGTGATTGATAGGAAACGATACCAGATTAGAGTTTATAAACTTTAAAAACGGGGTAAAATGCTACCCGGGTCGGAAACCCGACCTGTTCTCTTGTAATCTTTAGTTAAATAGAAAAAATCAAATTGATTCTCTTAATAGCGAACACCTGAAAATATAGTCTCTTTATAATAATATATATCATTGCATATATACTAAACAATAATGAGATTTTGAAATTTTATTTTACGGAACATAATAAATATGATTATACTGATAAAATTTATATATTAAGAAAGTTTATTAAATAGAAAATATAACAATATTAAGAAAGTTTACAACAGGAAATTTTAACAAATTTTGTTATACTATGGAATATAAATATTAGGAAATATGACTATACTAAGAAAATATTATTAGACTTAGAAAATATGACTAGATTTACTAAGAAATTTATAGATGGAAATATGAGTATACTTAGAAAATCTATTAAATCTTAATTTTTTGATGTTAAAATTGTGTCATTTAATTCACTTCGAAAACTTTTATAGAAATAATGAAAATTTAATTTCTCTTCCATGACAAATTTTAAGATTGATAATAATGGTATTAATTAATACATTTCAAAACAAGTTTGAATTTTCAAATAATTGTTTGTACAGTAAAATTTAGGATGTAGAATTCTGAAAAGATTATACTACATTGTTTTTCGTATTTTCTATGATCTCTTTGACTCCCATTTTTTTATAATAGGTATAGGTCTTTGTAATTATTAAATTTAGGATGTAGAATTAAATTTAGTGGAATTAAATTTAGTCATTTAATAGGAATTTTAAACAAGTTTTATAGTGGTTAAATTGATAGGTTTTAGTAGATTATAGTTAATAGTAAATTTTATATCATTTAATATGAATTTAATCATTGTAATTAAATTATTATTTAAAAAATGATTTTGGAATTATTGATAGTGGCTAATTTTTTTGACATTTGGTAGTAGTTAGTATTTGATTTGATTTGATTGATTGATTAGTATTTGATTTGATTTGATATATTAGTATTTGATTTATCAATTAGTTGTGAAATGACTTATTTGCCCATAAAAGTGGACACATGGTATTTTTCTAGAATGTCTAAAATTGTCATTTTGCTAGCGCTTTGCTTTATTATAGTAGTATCGATATCGATTGATGATTGATGACTTTTAATAGTGTTTCATGACTTTTTATAGCACTTATAAAAGATAAAAAAGCGCTATTAAAACTCATGAAGCTATTGCGAGAAACTCAAGTCCAAAATCGACTAGAGATAAGGTCTCAAAAGAGTATATAATGAAAGGGCATCCATCACCTTACAATGAGGTTTTATAGGCTGAGTTAGGCCCAACCCACTTTCTAAGATGGTATCAAAGCCTATCCTACATCCATTGGGCCACCCACGATTATGCAAGCATCAAGCCCAATAGTGTTGGGTGTGAGGGGGTGTATTAAGAGAAACTCAAGTCCCACATCGACTAGAGATGGGGTCTCAAACGAGTATATAATGAAAGGGCATCCCTCACTTTACAAGCCGGATTTGTAGGATTGAGTTAGGCCCAACCCACATTCTAAGAGATGCGTTATTAAAAGTCATGAGGGACTAAAACTGATGAATATACAATGTAGGCATCAATTTTAGGTGAAATTTTTTAGGGACTAAAAACAAAAAACAAAAATTTTATACGGACCACAAACATAAAATGACCACAAACAAAAATTTATCCTTTTTTATATTACATATAATACTTTTTCTCAAATTAATGATAGTATAAATTAGTAAATAATATTCATAACTGTACCGGGGGTATCTGAAAAATGGAGACCTGAACCTCAAAAGATTGAGAAGGGCTGCAACCTGCTGAGGAGGGCCCCCACCGACTAGGAAGGAAGGAGCTGAGGAGCACAATCGACACCCGAGGTAGCACAAACAGTACCAAAGGAGACCCCGTACCACATGTACCGCCGAACGGACCATGCACAGAACAAGACGCATCTGTGTCGAAGATAAATAAGAAAGATGTGGCAGCTAGCCATTGGTTCGTACTGAAGTAGTGGTTGAGCCACGACCTCGGTGGAAGGTGCAGTGCAGGTGCAGGATGCTGGTCCCCTGTGGTATAGAATACCCTAGGACTCCTCTTATATTATAAATAGTGCACTCTACTGTTGTAATAAACACTCTTGGTTTATGTAATTTGTGAAGTCTCCCTTAGTAAGGCTATATCCTTAAGGGTTCCACCCCCACCCTTTTATGTACGAGAACATTGGTGCCCATTGTGGGGCCGCCAGTAAAAACAGCAAATAGCTAAGTGCTTCCAATAAGAGCAATGGTGGAAACGTGACGTTCGAACCAGAGCACCAACAGCAAGGTAAAAGAGCCAAACGAGGAGATGCGGCGTATGAGAGACTCCATCCGCGCCTTCAAAGAGCACAACGCGGAACAACAACGTAAGAATCAGGACCAGCTCCTCCGAACGGAGACCATGGAGGCCCGCGAGCATGAAATTCAGAAGAAGATAAAGGCCCTGCGAAGCTCCCAAGTCCCCACAGAAGCAAGGGTTCCCATGAACACCTTCCAGCCATTTTCAGAAGAAATCCAAACTGTAGTTGTCCCCCAGCTGTAACACCCCGGTATTTCTTTAACAAAGAAATACCTAAATATACAATTTGGTATAAATCAGAGTATAAAAATTCTTGTTTAGATATACATCTTTACAAGAAACAGCGGAAACTATAAAAAATATAACATAATACAAGCTCGAGTCATATGACCGAATACAGAGACAACTACAGAAGAACAAGGACAACTATAAAAGAATCAATCTTCAGTCTTCTCCTCGAACCCGACAACCAACTGTGCCGCCTGCTGTCCTTATATCCTGTTCTCTGTAAAAACAACAAATATGGATTGGGTGAGACAACTTGTCTCAGTGAGTCCTACCGTGCCCCCTCACTGACACTCGGTTCAATTATTAAACCGTTACAACAAAATCTGACATAACAATGTCTTATTTATTAATCGAATTGCCGACTGCACAACTATTGCTAATCCCGACAATTCGTGTTCTTAATTTATTAATCGAAATGCCGACTGCACAACTATTGCTAATCCCGGCAAATCGTGAATTTTATTTAACATGATCCGGCTGCACAACGATTGCTAATCCCGGGAACCATGTGTTTAACCTTAGCACAAACCGGCTGCACAACGCTTGCTAATCCCGGTAACCCACGAATTGACCACGCCAAGACGTATACAGGGCCTAGGGTGAGGGCTCATGACTTCCCTTCCTAGTATGCTACTTGTCGGGTCGTCACCCAACGCAATACGTATGACAATACGCATCAAGTTCTCGAGAGTTAGATAATTTATATCTTCTTTTTCATTTTGATCACCAAAGGATCAGTCATATAAACTCATTAGATAATTTATATCGTTTCGATCACCAAAGGATCAATCACATAATAATTAGATAACAATATCCATATCGATCTATAATCCGTTTTGAGGAATTCATAAATTTAGACCTCCGGCATTATAATCATTTTCATTTGACATATATAAACATATATATTCAGTCAGTCCATCAGACGGTGTACCCACACGTATACTAGGGTTTCGGTTTTTCAATCAAATATGCTTTTTGTAACATCCGCAAAATAATTAATAGAATTATTTGGGTGTTAACCCAATTAAATTAATTTAGTACTTGACTGGTAAATTTATTGAGTGCAAAAATTAATTATTGGTCGTTATCGGATCGTTAACCGGATAATATGGATCAAGGAAGTTTCGGAATCGAAATTGGAGATTTAGATCGATATGGTAATTGGATCACGTTACCACTTATATATTAATAAATATATATGTATGCGTATGTGTAAGTGAGAAGAAGAAAGAAAGAATTAAAAAGAAAGAAAGAAAAGAGAGAAGGAAGCGTGAGAAACAGAGAAGAAAAGAGAGAAAAGGAGAGAAAAGAGAAAGAAAGGGTGAGGAGGAAGAAGAAGAAAAAGGGAAGGGTTCGGTTCATCAAAACGACTTCCTTCCAACACGAAAAATGCTCAGCGTTACTTCCTCTTCGATTTGGTACCAAGATCTTCATCATCAACCCTCTCTCTCTCACTTTGCCATTTTCGAATTTGAGAGGAAAAATTGAGGTTTTGATGGTTGAAGCTCAAGGATAGCTTGGGATGGTGGTTGGCGCGAACCCAAGGATGATGGATCGTTGATTGGAAGCGAGTTGGGTGATTTGGGGTTGAAAAATCAAGATTTGAGGTTTTGGTGAATAGTGTCTTGAGGTTGAAGAAGAAGATGAATAGTATCCGTGGAGAATTTCGGGGAATTCGGCGTTTCGGTCAAAAAGAGGTTTCGTGATCGAGCGGAAAGTTTTGGAAGCGGATTCGAGCGTCGTCGGAACGGAAAGCTTAAGCGGGGAATGTTCGTGTGGTTACTCGGAGAATTCGGCTCGATCGTGGTTCACGCTTCAAGGGTGAGTTCTACTCACGTTTAGGATTTTATGTTTCGAATTAATTGATAAACTGTTTTATCGCTTTCGCTGGACTGGAATATTATGTGATACTGTCTGATTCGGGTTAGGAATCAATTGGGGGCGAGTCTCGGGTTGCGTCGCGTTAAAAATGGAATTGTTGGTGATTTGATTCGAGAGATTTTGATTTAAAACCGTTATTTGGAAAATCGTCGTATTTTGATAAACTTCGATTTGATTAAGATTTTGATTGATTGTTTGATGTTGATTGGGTTTGATTATATGTGTGTGAAAACTGTTTTCAATCGGAACTAAAATCGGAATTGAGCGGAATCGCGGTTTTCGCGCGAAACCGCCAAAATCTGCCATTGACAGACCCCCCTGCTGTCTGTTCGCGCGCCACTTGCGCGCGGCGCGCCACTCGCGCGCTATTTGGCAGAACCTGCTGCCAGTTCGCGCACCACTTGCGCGCGGCGCGCCACTCGCGCGCCATTTGGCAGAATTTCAGCAACTAAACACTGTTTTTCGTTTCGCGATAACTTTTGATCCGGGAACCCGATTGAGGTGTTCTAAGATGCGTTGGAAAGCTTATTCAGAGGCCTAACTGAATATTCTATTTTTTAGGTAAAATGAACTGTTTTTGAAGTTGTAAATTGTGTCGAAATGCGGTAAATTAGAGTGCGAGTGTGAACTTGGTTTTATAAAAGCGTGGGTTAAGTGTTCAACTGGTTATTTGAGGTGATGGACCCTGAGTTCATATGATTGTAGATATATATATATATATATATATATATATATATATATATATATATATATATATATATTATATCGAGTTTGGGTGACGACCCATGTTGACATACTAGGCGGGGCAGTCATGATCCCTTACCCTAGGCTCCGTGCCATTAGGAAAAATGCTATTGGTAAGGGGGTTCACCGGGTTTGGAAGCGGTTACGCAGTCGGTGTGTTGTCAAATTGTTTGTTGTACGATTCACCGGGTTTGGAAGCGGTAACGCAGTCGGTGTCGTACTGAGTCACAACAGGTTCACCGGGTTTGGAAGCGGTAACGCAGTCCGTGATCTGTTAAAAGTTAAGTAATGCGGTTCACCGGGTTTGGAAGCGGTAACGCAGTCGGTGCCGTGTCACATTAAATAAAAATTCATAATTGAACCGAGAGTGTTAGTAGGGGTCTCGGTAGAACTCACTGAGATTTTATCTCACTGTTTAAATGTTGTTGTTTTACAGAGACACAGGGACAGCAGAAATCCAAGAGGCACGAGTAGGTTGAGCTCGGACTGGTTGCTGATAGCCTAGCTTTATGTTTAAGCTTATTTCCCTTTTGTTGTCTGTATACTAAATCATTATGTATTTAATGTATATCTCTCTTCCGCTTCCTTGTATGATACTGAATACTATAGATGCTGATGGTATATGGTCTAAGAACCATATTGTCTTGTTGTAAATAAGACTGTTTGGGTTATATTCAGCGAAAAATTTATAGTGATATTCAGTGTCTAAGCAGGAAATATATCTCTGATGTGTTACTAATGTGCACCTGGGTATTTTTGGTCAATAGAAATACCGGGGTGTTACACTTTTGAAACTCTTTTTCAAAATCGTGAGTCGAATAAGTTCAAAATACGGTTGTCAATAAGGCAATATCCTTAAAATGGGTTGGGAAGAAGATTAGAAGTGATTTAGGATCCAAAGGAGCGACGAAATGAGAAATCGGAGTCCGGTAACAGCAGCTCACGCACGGTCCGTGCCCAGGGGCGCACGACCCGTGCGTGATTTACCAAAACCACACAGCCAACCCGGAGAGGGCGCACGGTTCGTGCCCAGGGGGGCACGACCCGTGCGGCCTGTTCTGTTACTGAATTCTAGTTTCTCATTCCGCTTTCCATTTCTCGCCCAATTCGAATTCCGATCGTTCTCCAACCTGAAAGAAGATTTAATAAACAACATTCCAGACCATATTCCAGTGAAAGCGTTTAAATCACAATTTCGTAATTGTTCAACAATTCAATAAAAACCGTAAAAAACGCAATATTGCTCAAAAACGGTTTTCGGTTCCAAAATCTTTCGAAAATTGATAAATGCCTTATGACTCAAACCGATATATTTTCAAGACATGAAAAATATCCCTATCCGTGAGTAGAACTCACCCGGTTGACGATCTCGCGAGAAATCACGCCGGAGCACGAACGACCGGACCGTAACCACTCGAACAATCCTCGTAGTCACGTACACGCTCCCAGTGCCTCCGCATCTAAACTTGATGGGTCCCACTTGCACAACCAGTAACTAAGTCAATCATCCTCGCTACTGGACCCCACTTCAGTATATCAAACTGATGGCGTTCGAGACTTTGGCGAATCGAACTCAAATTTGACGAACGGGCATACTAGCTTCCATTTCCATTTCCCAATATCAGGATCCAGTTTTGCAATAAGCATAACTTGGTCAATCCGTGACCAAATCTACTAAAATAAGTTCCCATTGTGAAGATAATTTCGTCTACTTTCAGATGGTCAAGGATTCACACGCATGCATCCAGTGGTTTGGGAGATATTAACAAAACAAGATGACTGGTCCAGGATAGTGTTTGATACTGAAACCGTAACTTGGGGACATGATATCTCCTTCATTTCTCCATGAAATCATACGGTTCTTGTGCCCAAAATGAAGAGATGTTTGTCTACTTTCCAGAGAAACAAGAATCACGATCATCGGAGTAGTGTACAGTGAGAAACGATGAAAATAATGAAGGTGGGTGAATACGGGTTCTGGGTAGGAGTGCTGCTTGCTTGAGAATTCGTTTTTCCCAGCCTTTGAAACTTCTCCCATTCAAACCAAAACTCTAAATTCGAGCTTCCAAGGCACCAGCAAGCTCTTTACACACTAAACTCGAATTTCAGCTCCCATCCATTCTATGAATGTTGCTAATCATGATGTGGTTCTCAAAACATACATGCATTCATCATCCAAGTACAATCCAACCCATTTTTCTTTGAACTTTGAGCTTGCAACTTCAAAAATGGTAGAATAAGGTAGAGAGGAATGTAGAGGGAAGTTTTAGGATCAGTGGATAGAGGAGGAAGAGCTGAAGCCAATGGTGTGAAGAAATGGCACATGCATGAGGGTCTTGACCTCACCCCTTCTCTTCTTCCCTCTCTTGAGTTCTCCCTCTCTTTTTGTCTCCAACTCTCTCTTTTGTTTTTCTGAATGTAATGAATGAGTGAGCTGCTGGGTCTTGGCATGGTTCAGCTAAGGATAGTCAACTTAAATGGGTAAAAAGACTAAAATACCCTTTTTGCTTAAATCCTCACTTAAGCTTAATTTTCAATCAATGATGCACCTACTCCTATCTTTAGCAATTTGCTTAGTTAAATCCCTTGGGTCGACTAACAACCATAGCCATGACCTCTTACTAGATTGATCCAATGACATTTAGTGAAATGACCATTTTACCCTTGCGCTCCAATTCCCATTTAAAATTTACACGACTCGAAAAATTTGCGCGTATTTCATATGCTTGCGCGATTAAACATTGCTTCCCCGAAAGCATTAAGTCCATGACTCGATTTATCATCTAATCGAATAATAAATCGTTAGTTAATTTCGTAATCCGAAATTAACAAAAACTAGGGATGTTACAATCACCCCAACTTGAAAGATTTTGTCCTCAAAATCGTTTATAATCCATACAGCACGTTGACACGAACTTTACCCGATACTCAACTATTCCGACCTTTTGATGGCAGACACTAGCTGTTTTGGACTAACGGAATACCTACAATCTGTTGAGGACACAATTTATAGTTTAGGGTATCCATACATCCTGCACTATGGAAATCAGGAACTCGGAAGGTTTCGGCCTAGCCGTAGCTTGAATTGGAACGAAACGATGACTTTAAGAGAATTTCTTTGGAATCAAACCATACGGTATCCAGAAGGAAAGTTTTCTTCTCTTCCCGAGTTACGCTCACATAAGCGCTTGACTCATTTTACTAAAACCTCGACTGAAGCAACAGAGTTATTTTATAAAACAGGTTGACTTTCAGTCCAAGGAATCTAGAAACGATTTTCCTTGCAACCGAATCCAGGAAAAACTCTAAAATAGTAGTAAGATATTCTTTCATTAAATCAGTTCCAAAACTTGAAGGTATAATAGTTCCATTTGAATGAAAATTCTTTTCAACGGGGTTTCTAATGACGATAGTTTGAAAATACGACTATCCCAAAAAGTTAATTCACCCCAACTTATAGGTGACCTTACTCAATGCACGACGCTTCAACAAAGCGGAATCTCATTCTCTGATATTTAAAATTTACGAGTTTGAAAGTGAGAGTAGAAGTGTTACTTTGTTGGAGCCAGCCATTTGTGCGATCAAGATCTCGCAAACTTCTATTATCGTGCTTGAGTTCGGTTCCGTTAAGACAGAACAATTGGGTTCGTTCGAGGAAGGGATCGGGAAGGACATCGAGCCGAAAGGAAAGCGGATATTTGCTTTTAAAATTCTTCTCAAACCGCTATTCTATTTGATCCAATTCATTTCCTTTCAATTCCTTTCTCGAATCGGTCCAAGATAAAACTTCGAGGTTAAAACAAAGGCTTGTATTTCGTGATGAACAGTAGGCACGACTCAACTGTCTCAAGAGACTTCACAAACGTTATAGGATTCACTATCAAGGACTCATGTGTGATACACTCACTGTCCAATCATTTAGTCTCAGACCGACATACGGTTCATCCTCAGACATTCCCCCATCAAACCGGTGTTGTAGGTAAAAGGAAGATGAACTACACGCACCCAACTCATCGGATTTCTTAGAGAAGTCTCGGGTGCTGGACCACAATTAGATAATTCTGAGTTCAGCACATACTTGCTTTATTGGCGTCTAACCCAGAGGTTATTGGAATGGAGAAAACTAGCCCTGACCCATCCGACGGATTCAAGCCACAACAACTTACTGTTGATTTTAACGAATTCAAGATTGACGATTGGAGTTCCATTTCAGTAGCGGAAGCCTGAACACTATAACTACCGAAAGGTAATTTCCTTCACATGGCCTGATACCTCTCCAACTAGCAATTATATTCACGTGTTACCTAGCCTTCCATTACTTTCGAGCAAACATTTGAGTAACCCACATCTTTGGTTATCTTAGAAAATTTTTTAGCATTTCAGGTAGTCACAAGTACAATTGATGTTTTAACTAACCCAAGATAATGATAAGGGTGCGTCTTTCGACCATTATGACTTTGCCCTCAGAACTCAAACCTACCATTCGTTGCCCTTATATAGGTCATAGCTCTTTCAGGATTGTCTAAGTCAACGACTTATCCAATCACAGTTGTCTTTCTAGATCAACTAGCCTTTAAATTTTGATACCTATCTTTCATAGATCTTGATCATTCAGATCCTAAGGATTCTCGAATTTCGATATTAGGAACCCTACGAGAACGACATAAGGTTTTCTTTCGAAGATGAGATTTAGAGTCATCCTAGGCAATCCTTGGTTTCTCAATTAGCTCCAGTGTAGCAGTTATTCTCGGATTAGTCACGAAATTGAAATTGCGGTGGCACCAGGGGATTTTGAAAACAAAAGGTTATTTCGGGAATCACACGAGCACACCATAAGTGTCTTCGTATGATTCGTTGAAATTGGAATTATCATTTGGAATTTTCCTTGGCCCAGCTTCTTTCCGAACTTCCGCGACTATCCAGACATAATTATCACATTACATTAATCAATCTAGCTTCAGAACGGGTTCTACTCCCATGACAACATCTTGTTCGCCACGTAGGAGACCTTAAGCTCCCCGTCCTTCCAACCGGTTTATTGAGGTATTATGCATTAAGATTTCAGAATCACTTCTAATGGTTGAATGGCCATCACTACTAATGGCTATTACCGGAAGTAGGTTTCTTGGAAAAGAGACTACAACAACGTTATCTTGGATCGGTATCTAGGAGTTTAAACTGACTGATTGGAGATCCTTTTACCAATTTCCCGTACAACAGGGAGGTCCACATTCCACGAATGCTTAGAGTTTACGGTTCGGATTTAAAACAGAGGTACACTTCAAAATACAATTGAAGATACGGTTCACAACCCATTCATCGGTGTAGATATTTCCGTTAGCTTTCCAACGCCTCTCGGAACATAAAAATCGGAGTTCCGGAGCAGAAGTTACGAAACAAATGAGTCGGAAGACTAACGAGAATTTCTCACAGACCGTGATTGGAGTGCTTCCAGCAGCGGATTGAAATAAGGTTACTTCTACCGATTCCACATACTGATCTGCTTTGAAGGATTTGATTCATAATTCCTGATCGAGACTTAACCTGATCGGCACTTATGATTCCACTAGTCAATACTGACGACGGAGTATCTTTACTCAATTGGCTTTGTCATCTGTCGCATTGTGACTCGGAAGAAGAAGAATTGGAATCTATGCTTAAAATTAACCGATATGGATTTTCCTTGACTGCTGCCCTAACTGGGATTGACTGACACCAGAAGGTAAGATTTATGATGAAAACGATATCTCGAAAACTGATACGCTGACTAAATAAAGGTCAGGGTTTTGGGTGTTAACTAATCTGACAGATTTCAGGATACTGACGTTACTGTCGCACAATGGCTCCGCTTGATTTGTACTTCTCGATAAGATCTAAGACGTTTCACACCGCGACTCACTAGCCGCATCAGATTTATTTACCGAACAGCCGCCCACAGTTTCCTCAAACCATCGCGGATGCCCATCCTTGTTTCCAAATGTAATATGTAGCCCTCTGCTGCCATTGCACGTTCTGATGAAACGAGAAGGCTGAGAATCCTATAGTGTAGGGTCTCGGACATTTTCGGGGCTGAGGCAACTATCTGTCATAGTTTTCAGTAACTTACATGAAACATTGAGTGGATCCTGACTCAATACGTCACATAATATACTAAAAAGGTCTGACATATAATTGCCTAAGTCCCTATCTGACTCGATCCTATGTTCTCGACCCGAAGGTCACTACGTCCGACAAGGCCGAACCGCTCTGATACCAAATGTAACACCCCGGTATTTCTTTAACAAAGAAATACCTAAATATACAATTTGGTATAAATCAGAGTATAAAAATTCTTGTTTAGATATACATCTTTACAAGAAACAGCGGAAACTATAAAAAATATAACATAATACAAGCTCGAGTCATATGACCGAATACAGAGACAACTACAGAAGAACATGGACAACTATAAAAGAATCAATCTTCAGTCTTCTCCTCGAACCCGACAACCAACTGTGCCGCCTGCTGTCCTTATATCCTGTTCTCTGTAAAAACAACAAATATGGATTGGGTGAGACAACTTGTCTCAGTGAGTCCTACCGTGCCCCCTCACTGACACTCAGTTCAATTATTAAACCATTACAACAAAATCTGACATAACAATGTCTTATTTATTAATCGAATTGCTGACTGCACAACTATTGCTAATCCCGGCAATTCGTGTTCTTAATTTATTAATCGAAATGCCGACTGCACAACTATTGCTAATCCCGGCAAATCGTGAATTTTATTTAACATGATCCAGCTGCACAACTATTGCTAATCCCGGGAACCATGTGTTTAACCTTAGCACAAACCGGCTGCACAACGCTTGCTAATCCCGGTAACCCACGAATTGACCACGCCAAGACGTATACAGGGCCTAGGGTGAGGGCTCATGACTTCCCTTCCTAGTATGCTACTTGTCGGGTCGTCACCCAACGCAATACGTATGACAATACGCATCAAGTTCTCGAGAGTTAGATAATTTATATCTTCTTTTTCATTTTGATCACCAAAGGATCAGTCATATAAACTCATTAGATAATTTATATCGTTTCGATCACCAAAGGATCAATCACATAATAATTGGATAACAATATCCATATCGATCTATAATCCGTTTTGAGGAATTCATAAATTTTGACCTCCGGAATTATAATCATTTTCATTTGACATATATAAACATATATATTCAGTCAGTCCATCAGACGGTGTACCCACACGTATACTAGGGTTTCGGTTTTTCAATCAAATATGCTTTTGAAACTCTTTTTCAAAATCGTGAGTCGAATAAGTTCAAAATACGGTTGTCAATAAGGCAATATCCTTAAAATGGGTTGGGAAGAAGATTAGAAGTGATTTAGGATCGAAAGGAGCGACGAAATGAGAAATCGGAGTCCGGTAACAGCAGCTCACGCACGGTTCGTGCCCAGGGGCGCACGACCCGTGCGTGATTTACCAAAACCACACAGCCAACCCGAAGAGGGCGCACGGTTCGTGCCCAGGGGCGCACGACCCGTGCGGCCTGTTCTGTTACTGAATTCTAGTTTCTCATTCCGCTTTCCATTTCTCGCCCAATTCAAATTCCGATCGTTCTCCAACCTGAAAGAAGATTTAATAAACAACATTCCAGACCATATTCCAGTGAAAGCGTTTAAATCACAATTTCGTAATTGTTCAACAATTCAATAAAAACCGTAAAAAAAGCAATATTGCCCAAAAAACGGTTTTCGGTTCCAAAATCTTTCGAAAATTGATAAATGCCTTATGACTCAAACCGATATATTTTCAAGACATGAAAAATATCCCTATCCGTGAGTAGAACTCACCCGGTTGACGATCTCGCGAGAAATCACGCCGGAGCACGAACGACCGAACCGTAACCACTCGAACAATCCTCGTAGTCACGTACACGCTCCCAGTGCCTCCGCATCTAAACTTGATGGGTCCCACTTGCACAACCAGTAACTAAGTCAATCATCCTCGCTACTGGACCCCACTTCAGTATATCAAACTGATGGCGTTCGAGACTTTGGCGAATCGAACTCAAATTTGACGAACGGGCAAACTAGCTTCCATTTCCATTTCCCAGTATCAGGATCCAGTTTTGCAATAAGCATAACTTGGTCAATCCGTGACCAAATCTACTAAAATCAGTTCCCATTGTGAAGATAATTTCGTCTACTTTCAGATGGTCAAGGATTCACACGCATGCATCCAGTGGTTTGGGAGATATTAACAAAACAAGATGACTGGTCCAGGACAGTGTTTGATTCTGAAACCGTAACTTGGGGACATGATATCTCCTTCATTTCTCCATGAAATCTTAGAATGTGGTTAAGGCCTAACTCAACCCCACAAAACCGGCTTGTAAGGTGAGGGTTGTCTCCCACTTATAAACTCTTTTTCAGGCCATATCACATCCGATGTGGGACTCTTAACACACCCCCTCACGCCCAGGAATAGACATCTGGAGCGTGACCCAACAATGGGTGGCCCAACGGATCTTGGATTCTAATACCATCTTAGAATGTGGATTAGGCCTAACTCAACCCCACAAAACCGGCTTGTAAGGTGAGGGTTGTCTCCCACTTATAAACTCTTTTTCAGGCCATATCACATCCGATGTGGGACTCTTAACATGAAATCATACGGTTCTTGTGCCCAAAATGAAGGGATGTTTGTCTACTTTCCAGAGAAACAAGAATCACGATCATCGGAGTAGTGTACAGTGAGAAACGATGAAAATAATGAAGGTGGGTGAATACGGGTTCTGGGTAGGAGTGCTGCTTGCTTGAGAATTCGTTTTTCCCAGCCTTTGAAACTTCTCCCATTCAAACCAAAACTCTAAATTCGAGCTTCCAAGGCACCAGCAAGCTCTTTACACACTAAACTCGAATTTCAGCTCCCATCCATTCTATGAATGTTGCTAATCATGATGTGGTTCTCAAAACATACATGCATTCATCATCCAAGTACAATCCAACCCATTTTTCTTTGAACTTTGAGCTTGCAACTTCAACAATGGTAGAATAAGGTAGAGAGGAATGTAGAGGGAAGTTTTAGGATCAGTGGATAGAGGAGGAAGAGCTGAAGCCAATGGTGTGAAGAAATGGCACATGCATGAGGGTCTTGACCTCACCCCTTCTCTTCTTCCCTCTTTTGAGTTCTCCCTCTCTTTTCTCTCCAACTCTCTCTTTTGTTTTTCTGAATGTAATGAATGAGTGAGCTGCTGGGTCTTGGCATGGTTCAGCTAAGGATAGTCAACTTAAATGGGGAAAAAGACTAAAATACCATTTTTGCTTAAATCCTCACTTAAGCTTAATTTTCAATCAATGATGCACCTACTCCTATCTTTAGCAATTTGCTTAGTTAAATCCCTTGGGTCGACTAACAACCATAGCCATGACCTCTTACTAGATTGATCCAATGACATTTAGTGAAATGACCATTTTACCCTTGCGCTCCAATTCCCATTTAAAATTTACACGACTCGAAAAATTTGCGCGTATTTCATATGCTTGCGCGATTAAACATTGCTTCCCCGAAAGCATTAAGTCCATGACCCGATTTATCATCTAATCGAATAATAAATCGTTAGTTAATTTCGTAATCCGAAATTAACAAAAACTAGGGATGTTACACCAGCACTTTAGAGAGCCCGTCATAATGGCCTATAACAGCTCTGGCTACCCAAAGGACCATGTCACCGCTTTCCAAACGCAAATGTTCATCAGCAGTGGCGACAATACCATCATCTGCAAGATGTTCTTGGGAACGCTGAAGGACGTAGCACTTCGTTGGTTCATCCGCTTATCCCTAAGATCTATCACCAATTTTGGGGACCTGACTAGAAGATTCACTGCTCAGCTCTCGACCAACCAAGGAAAGCAAATTGTATTGTTCGATTAGTTAGACTTTCATCAAGGGTAAGGTGTGCCGCTTAAAAGCTTCTTATCACGTTTTAACAACATAATTGTACAGGTCGACGGGTCGGGCAAGAAATTCTTCGTTGCAGCGCATTGCAAATTCCATAGAGCTGTAGGGCACGACACAGTTGACCTCCGTCGACCTAAAAAGGTAAATAGAAGCCTTAATCCAACAAGGACACCTAAAAAGGTATACCGCAAAGGACAACAAACATCAACAACTTCCCAAGGAGCAAGGAATGTACGACCACCCCAAAAAACCAAGGTGGGAAACACTAACATAGGAAAATCCCGAAAAACCGGGCAGACTCACAAAACTCGAGGCTACAAATAGGTAGCATAAATAGCATAATAGGAGGTTGTGCGACAAGGGATACCCTAAATCCAGTAGAAGCAAAACACAACAAAGCCACTATGTGCAAAGAAGCGATAGGGACACCCAACCAGAACCAATATTAAGAATAGCGGAAGGCCTCAGAATCATCATCGATAGAACACTCGTGCATAGATCCACTCGCCAATGCAACCCTGCAGCAGACATTACAATCCAGAGCAGCATCAAGCACTTTAGCAACATAAGCACCTCAGCAGACTATGCAACAATGAAGGATGAATAAAAAAGGGAGGAGATAAGTAGGACAGAGCATCAAGTAAATCCATTTTTTTACCACTTCTTCATTCATGTTCATCGATTAAGCAACAACCCGAGAAAATGATTCGGTTTCCCTTTCCATCCTAGGGCGGTACGTTGGGTTTCCCCTGATCTAGTTCAGGAAGATGTCTAGTTAAGAGCCTTGGACAAAGTTGAGAAAATGCCTTGGTTTCCCTCTCCGTCCTAGGGCAGTACGTTGGGTTTCCCCTAATCTAATTCATGAGGGGGTTAAGGTAAAAAGCCTAGGCCAAACCAGAGCAAATGACTCAGTTTCCCTCTGCATACTAGGGCGGTATGTTGTGTTGCCCTTGATCTACTTCACGAGGGATCAAGGTGAAGAGTCTTGGACAAAACTGAGCAAATGAAACGATTTCCCTCTCCGTCCTAGGGCGGTACATTGGGTTTTCCCTGATCTAATTCAGCAGAGGGTCAAGGTGAAGAGCATTGGCCACGACCGAGAAAATGACTCAGTTTCCCTCTCCTTCCTAGAATGGTACGTTGGGTTTCCTCAGATCTAATTAAAGAGGGGGTCAAAGTTAAGAGCTTTGGCCAAACCCGAGTAAATGACTCAGTTCCCCTCTCAATCCTAGGGCAGTGATAACTCTCCATTTGTAGAGTTTTTTATGCACTTCTATTCATAAATCATTGTGATTTTGCATGCTTAGATTAAGAATTATGTAAATATTTGTGTCTAATTAGGAAAAAGGGAATCAAGATCTGAATTGGAATATATTTGGCACAAAGGGTGCCCTTGTGAAATTTCTAATGTTTTCTGTCTAAGTGCTATAGCATTGGATGCTATAGAATCATATGCTATAGCATCCTTGTACGCAGCAGAACTGGGACCCACTTGAAGACAGCATCAGAAAGCAGATCTGCAGTGAATCCTAGTCTGTCCAATCAGCGCCTCCCTAGTTCCTCAATCCATGCTGATGCAACCACTCTCCTACCACTTGCATCTCACCACTTGTCCACCTTGGGAACACAACACCTTTAGTTGGTGAAAAGAAGACCCACTTGTTCATCCACTTGCAAGTATGGAGGGAAAACTAAACTATAAAAGGAAGCCTATCTTCTGCACTTCAATATACATTCTGGGGGCACGAAATTCTCTGGTTTGAGACAGCATATACAAGTAACAAAGTAGTTCCACTACATCCATTAAAGATCTATCCTCAAACCACTTGAAGATTCTGCCAGGTTCATGCTATAGCACTGTCAGCACACCACCACACGCGTGGAAGTTGAAGGAGTGTATCTTCTGCACATTCTTCTTCTTTTTCTTGTCTTCGTGATATGAACACCTCTGTTGTAAGTTGTTGACATTGTTTATCATGAGCTAACTTCATTTTGGTTGGATTGCTAAGCTATGTAATGACTTTCTAATGTGTTAATGATATAGTATTTTGATGTATGCATTTTAATCTTTGTGTTTAAATATTTCCATACCTGTTTTGGTACTGGCTAACTAAGATAGGTAGATTCATGAATTCAGACATGGTTCATGGAAAATCTCAAAGATTAATGTGAATGAGTGGTTGTTTTAAAGACATTTAGAACAATCCTTGCCCAACCCTAGACATAGGAGGGCTTAGTTCATAGAGTGAACACTATGGTTTCCTTAATATGCAAAGGTGAACTTACTTGAAGCCTAGACATAGGATCTTTTCACAAAACCTTGGTGAAAGTGACCGAAAGGCGCACAGCTTATGCTATAGCACTCAATGCTATAGCATCAGATGCTATAGCATTAACACAGAAGAGAAATTTACTAAGCAAAAGCAGTCAAACTAATCCTTTACCATATAGTTTCCATGTTTATTTCTTAAGCAATTTATCTCCTTATTTCATTATTCTCAACATTGTGACTTATTTTACACACTAAAATCCTGAGATATTACAACTTTAAATTAAGAACAATCCCTGTGGGTTCGACCTTTCTTTCTACTATATTACTTGTGTGACTACGTATACTTGCGTATATAAATTCCACAACAAGTTTTTGGCGCCGTTGCCGGGGATTGAAATTAATTTTACTGTTGAAATTCTTAGCATAATAGTGTAGCTTTTACTCTGGTGTTTGTTTCTGATGCTACAGCACAGGATGCTATAGCATATGCACAGGCTCAATTCACCAGAATTCCAATTTGACCCTGAAATAGAAAGGAGGTTCAGAGCATTGCGAAGGCAGCAAAGGTTACAGCAAAGAACAGCCATGTCAGAACATAACTCTGGCAGAAGCTCCCATAGAGGAGGAAGAGGTGGCAGAGGTAGAGGTTCCCAACATGGTGGAACCCAGCATGGCACTCAAGCTGAAATTCCTGCATTCACAGGGGAGAGGACCAGTCACAGATTATTCAGGCCCTGTGCATGACCCAGAAGAATGGTACAGGCAACAATTCATTCAAATAGGACCAGAAGGTATGGTTAATGATATGGACAGGCCAATGAGGGATTATGCTGTTTTTAACCCTCAAGCTATGCAAACTAGCATAGTGAGGCCTCAACTTAAATTCCAGCCTATGATGTTTCAAATGCTTCAAACAATTGGTAAATATGGTGGAACCATAAATGATGATCCACACATGCACTTAAAACAATTTTTGGAAATATGTAGTAATTTCTCTTTTCCTGGAGTTTCTAATGATGCCTTTAGACTCAAACTTTTTCCCTATTCCTTAAAGGACAGGGAAAAAGCTTGGCTGAACTCATTAGAACCTAATTCAATCCACACTTGGAATGAGGTAGCAGAAATTTTTTTGGCAAAATACTTTCCACCTAACAAAAATGCCACAATGAGAAATGAAATCACTTCATTTAAACAAATGGATAATGAATCATTGTATGAAGCATGAGAAAGATACAAAGAGCTGTTAAGAAAATGTCCTCACCATGGCATACCTGTCATTATCCAAATGGAGACATTTTACAATGGATTGGAGCCACAAACCAGATTGATGCTAGATGCCTCTTCGGGGGGAGTTTTGCTGAAATCATCTTACAATGATGCTTGTGACCTTATTGATGAGATAGCAGCAAACAGTTATTCTTGGCCTACAGCTAGGGCCACACCTCAAAAGAAAGCTGGGATACTAGAAGTCAATGAGGTGACAAAGCTAACAGCTCAAGTAGCTTCCCTCACCAACATGGTCAAAAATCTCACCACTTCCAATGCTTTAGCATCTCCTCAGAACTGTGAGTCAACAGAAGCTGCTGCTACCATTGAACAAGCCCCTCCTGGTGAAACCAGTTGTGTCTATTGTGGAGGAGGGCACATTTATGAAGAATGCCCAAGCAATCCTGTATCTGTGAACTATGTGGGATACAATAAAAACAATAACCCCTATTCAAACTCCTACAATCCTGGGTGGAAAAACCATCCTAACTTCAGATGGAACAATAATGCAGCAAGTTCATCTACTGCTGCAACACCAAATGCACCACCAGGATTCCCTGCTCAGCAACACCAAAGGCAAAATAGCCAGCCTGTTGACAATTCCTTGGAAACCATATTGAAGGATTTTGTGAAGGACACTAAAAATTTCATGAATGACACTAAGACTTCAATTCAATTTCATGGAGCTGCTATCAAGAACCTTGAAAATCAAGTGGGGCAGATTGCTACTGCTCTAACTCGGAGGCCTAGTGGAGCTTTGCCATCAACAACTGAGGCATCTACTTCACATGTCCATGGAAAAGAACAGGTAAAGGCTATTTCATTAAGGAATGGTAAGGATTTGAAAGGATCATCAGAGATTCCTGCTGATGAAAACTCAAACACAAAAAAATGAAAAAACAGAAAAAGAAAAAAAACTACTAATGCTATAGCACCTGATGCTATAGCATCTGATGCTGCACCTAGCTCTTCACAAAAATTGTCCCTGAGTATCCACCTCCTCCTTTCCCACAAAGGCTGAGGAAGGCTCATGAGGACAAGCAATTCAATAAATTCCTAGAGGTGCTGAAACAACTCCACATCAATGTCCCTTTGGTGGAGGCACTCCAACAAATGCCAAACTATGCAAAATTTATGAAGGATGTCCTCACCAAAAGAAGAAGGCTTGGTGAATTTGAAACTGTGGCAATGACTGGTGAATGTAGTTCAATTGTTCAAAATAAACTTCCAAGGAAACTCAAGGACCCTGGCAGTTTCACAATACCCTGCTCCATTGGAAAATTCTACAATGGCAGAGCTTTATGTGACTTAGACGCAAGCATAAACTTGATGCTTAAGACCATATACACTCAGTTGGGTATAGGAACTGCCAGACCTACTACTGTTACACTTCAATTAGCTGATAGATCTTTAGCTTATCCTGAAGGCATAATTGAAGATGTACTAATCAAAGTTGACAAGTTTGTTTTCCTTGTAGATTTTGTTGTTCTTGACTTTGATGCAGATAAGGAAGTTCCCATAATACTAGGCAGGCCATTTTTAGCCACTGGAAGTGTAACACCCTGATAAATTCTAAAATATAGAATCACCGAAATGCACTAAATGGCATACATCAGAGTAATTTCCTGTTATTGAAATATTGAACACATCTAAAACTTTAGATAATACATAACAACTGGTTCTCTGAACCTTATAAACTTTCTGAAAATGCTTAAGTTCCAAAACTTAAGACTTGTACATAATCCTGGTGTTCAATACTCAAAACATAAAGTAGCGGAAACGATTTTACAACTTAAAAACGAAAGTTATACAATCGGAACATAGAAACAATAAACGGGACAAAGGTCTAAAACATGAAACTAAGTCTTCAATGACTCCGGGAGTCACACCTGCTAATCGTGCTTTATCGCCTTTGCTTTTCCCTGTTTCTCTGTAAAAACCACAAATATGAAGGGTGAGATAAACATTATCTCAGTGAGTCCTATCGAGACCCCTTACTACTCTAGCGGTTCATTATGACTTGTTTTGAACTCGTGGTCCTAAAAAGCAACCACGTGGAAATACATTTAGTTCCTGTAACCTTCATGCTCATGGCCCTCCTAAGCGACACATGAAGCATGCAATCTTTATTCCATGTTTTTAGCATAACACCTCAGTCTACCTATTTTATAGGCATCTCTTGACTTTGGTGAACCCATCCTGCTATTTCTAGCAGGGGAAACATTCTTGAGTCTAGGTTTTGGGGCTCATGACTTCCCCTCCCCTAGTATGCTAACCTCTTAGGGTCGTCACCTTTTTTCCTCTTGTATTTGTTATACCTTTTCAGTCTGTGTACCCGCAATGGGCTGTTAGTCATTCCAGTCAAGTACCATGTACCATATCAGTCAATTACAGTGTATAATATCAGTCAAATACCGTGTGTTATTATCATTCTTGACATATGTACTCTCGCGTTCTCTAAGTGCGGGTTTTCATTTTATTCATAACACACAAACCTTCTATCGAACATATTCAATCTCATACCATTGTTACCTTTACATTGTTGTGGGACCTTGGGGAATGGATTAGAAGAGAATTGGAATCATTTGGAATGGATAAAAAGGTACTTTGAAATTGTAGGTCAGAGAGTCTCACACGACCCGTGCGTGTAGGCGCACGACCCGTGCGTGGTTGAACAGTTTGTAGAAAATTTCCAGAAAGATACGCACGACCCGAGCGACTAGGCGCACGATCCGTGCGTGTTTAAAAATTTATTTCATGCAGCATCAGATGGGGGCGCACGACCCGTGCTCATAGGCACACGATCCGTGTGTCTCTATCTGTTTTCCAGAAAATAGGTTTTTCATGAGTAAATTCCATTCCGTTCCGATTCCAATTTCGTTCCGATCGATATCCCAACGTAACAGTTATTATTCCAGACCAGCGAAAGCGATTAAACAGTCAAACAATATATATCATAAATCGTCAATCCAATCAATTCGAGCAATTATGCGATTTACGGTTTTTCGATAAAAACGTTTTCGTTAAGTTTTCACAAAGCGGATTTTCCATAGTATCATTTCAGAAAATAACATGACTCGATAACAAAACGTCCCTAAGCGAGTATAGAACTCACCGATTTGACGACGTCGCGAGAAATCACGTCCTCACAAACCGTAACCTCTCGAACAATCCCCGTAATCACGTACTCGCACCGAACTCGTCCGATTCTCGAAACTGAACTTCGGAACGGAAACCAATCACAAATCCAGCTACTGAACTTCCTCCTTGACTACGGAATTGGCGTCTCTCGAACTTTGGCGATTCGATCCGAAATTTGAGGAACCAACACTTCCAATTTCGCATCCGTTTTCCAGAATCAGTGAGCCGTTTTGTAACACGCATATCTTGGTCAAATCGTGGCCAAAACCCTTCAAACAAGTGCCCATTCTGTAGATAATTTTGTCTACTTTCTGATGGTCAAAGGATCATACACATGCATCCAGTAACTTGGGAGATACACCCGAAACAATGTGACTGGTTCAGGACAGTGCTTGAGTCTGAATCCGAAACTTGGGGACATGATATCTCCTTCGTTTGTCCATGAAATCATACGGTTCTTGTGCCCAAAATGAAGCTCTGCGAGTCTAGTTTCCAGTGGGACAAGAATCACGATCATCGGAGCAGTGTACAGTGAGATACGATGAAAACAATGGAGGTGGTTCATACGGGTTTTCCAGCAGAAATTTTTGAAGAACTTGCATCTACAGCCCAAACCTTTAAAACTCGAATCTAGCAACACTACAACACTCTAACCTCTACTCCAAATGATCTGAGTAACCAGGAGGCTAGTGGAATACACTTCAGCAACAATTTATGAGCTTCCTTCAACCACATGCAAGCCCCACAAGAACATCAAGCTTTGGTCAATGTTTGAGCTTCAAGCTCCAAAAATGGTGAAAAGAATTAGGGATGGGTGTGGGTTGTGCTCTTGGTATCAGAAGGTAGAGGAGGTTGAGCTGGTTCTAATGAGCCAAGAATCGAACACATGCATCAAGAATTGAGTTCCTCCCCTTCCACTCTTTCTCACGCCCCCCCCCCCCCCCTCTCTCTCAAGCTCCATGTTTTCTCTTCTCTCAACTTTCTGTTTTCAGCAACTGAGTATTGTTTTAACTTTGTGAAGGTGAGTGTATGTTTAATGTTCAGCTGATGGTAAAAATAAAACACTAGGGAAATGACCCATCTACCCCTATCACTCTAAATAGTTATTTGAAGCCAATTTAAATCACCTAAACCTCAACTAATCATGCAATTCCTCAAATAGTAGTACAATAATTAATTGATGCTTATGTGGGTGTCTTGGGGAAGAATGGGTCAGCTGAACCCACTTAAGGGCGGAAAAGACGATAATACCCCTGTGCTCCTATTTGCTTAAAATCCCAATGAACTCACCATATCATAATTAATCAATAACGCTTAATTAATCACCTTGACCTCTTGCTAATTTAAATCAATATAATTAGCTAATTAGGGGATGTTACAATCACCCCAACTTCTAAAATTTTGTCCTCAAAATTGACAAAACGTACCTTACTCGAACAAATAAGGATATTTCTCCCGCATGATCTCCTCTACTTCCCATGTCGCTTCGTCAGGTGACGCACCGTCCCAAAGCACCTTGACAATAGGAATTGACCTCGTCCGGAGCGTTTTCTCGCCGCGTTCGATGATTCCGATTGGGGTAGGATGATAAGATAGATCCGGTCTGATGTCAATCGCCTCATGACTTAATGGTTGATTCGGATCATGAATATATTTCCTTAGCTGCGATACATGAAACACATCATGTAATCTGGACAATTCTGGAGGTAAGGCAATGCGATACGCTACCGGCCCAACTCGCTCGATAATCTGGAAGGGTCCGACATACCGAGGACTGAGCTTCTTCGCTCGCAAAGCAATACCGGTCCCGATGGTTGGAGAAAGTTTCAAAAAGACGTGATCTCCTTCTTCGAATTCTAACGGCCTTCTTCTCTTATCCGCCTAACTCTTCTGCCGACTCTGCGCGGCTTTCATCCCTTCTCTTATCTGACGGATCTTTTCCGTAGTCTCACGGACCAAATCCGGTCCCAACAATCTCTGCTCACCTACATCCCACCAACACAATGGTGTCCTGCACTTCCTTCCATACAATGCTTCATATGGAGCCATTCCGATACTAGAATGGTAACTGTTGTTGTATGAAAATTCTACCAATGGAAGATGATCCTCCCATCTGCCTCCACTATCGAGTACACAAGCTCTCAACATATCCTCTAACGTCTGGATTGTCCTCTCAGTCTGCCCGTCTGTCTGTGGATGGCAAGCAGTGCTAACACACACCGTTGTTCCCAACGCCATATTCAATGCTCTCCAAAATCGAGATGTGAACTTGGGATCTCGATCATAGATGATACTTGTAGGGATTCCATGCAACTTCACAATATTCTTGAGATACCCATCTTCTAACCTAGCAACCTTGTGATTCAACTCACCGGGATAAAATGGGCGGACTTGGTCAAGCGGTCCACCACTACCCAAATAGAATCATTTCCGGCTTGGGACCGTGGCAACCTCACTACAAAATCCATAGAAATGCTTTCCCATTTCCATTCAGGTACATTCAACGGCTGTAACTGGCCACCTGGCGCTCTATCTTAACCCGTTGACAAGTCAAGCATCGAGACACAAACTCTGCAATACCTACTTTCATACCCGGCCACTAGTACAATTGCCTCAAATCTCGATACATCTTGGTAGACCCAGGATGTATTGAGAACCGACTCTTATGAGCCTCTTCTAAAACTTGCCTCTTCACATCCTCATCATTCGGCACACAGATTCTGCCATCAAAATAAATTACACCATCACCGTCTTCGGTGTGGTTCGGCAATCTCTTCTGCGCTTGTAGCTCTACATCTCCTTCTTGGGCTGAGCGAATCAGATTCCTCAATGAACTTGAAATCTGAATGTGACTCAACACCAACCTGTTCCTTCTTGACTTAACTCTCAAATTAAGGTCTCTGAATGATTCCAACAAGGACATCTCGTGCATCCTCAGCTCTGCAGTATGGATAGACTTTCTGCTTAAAGCATCGGCCACAACATTAGCCTTACCAGGATGGTACTTCAATTCAAAATCGAAATCCTTCAGGAACTCTACCCATATCCTCTGTCTATTGTTCAGCTCCTTTTGGTCAAACAAATACTTAAGGCTCTTGTGATCACTAAAGACTTCGAAACGAGACCCATACAGGTAATGTCTCCAAATCTTTAGGGCGAACTGTAACACCCCGTTAATTTCTATCTTGTAGAAATTACCGAAGCGCACTACTGGCATACATCAGAGTGACTTCCTTTTTAAATGCTGAACACATACTAATACTTGATGCTAAAACCCCATCAAGTTCGCTTACATAACTTAATATAAAATACATAAAGCGGTCCTTACACCCTCAACTAGTGTTCAGTACTCAAAACCGAAAGTCTGCGGAAGCGATTTACAACTTAAAAACATAAGTCGTACCATCGTACATCTAAGAAACTGAATACAAAATACAGAGATACAAGGGAAACTGAAATACAAGACATAAAGAAATAAAGATAGCGGCTGCTCCTCAAGCATCTTCATAGTCGTGCCTCACGGTCTTCATCTTTCCCTGCTTAACTGAAAAACAACAACAATGGATTGGGTGAGACAACTTGTCTCAGTGAGTTCTATCGCGACCCCTTACTAATTCTCTCGGTTCAATTATGCTTGATTTATTATACTTAACTCATAAATCATAGTCCTCAAAGTTGACTATGTGGCTAACTAACTGAAGTTGTCCTTATAACCCTCAAGCCGGTTACAAGAAACAACACTAACTAAAGTTATAGCGTGTCACCGGTCACTTGGCATAATAAGCTTCCGGTGAACCCGTCCCCACTAATCGGCTGGGTCCCTAACGGGGCCTAGGTTCATAAGGCTCATGACTGCCTCTCCCCTAGCACACTAAACCTGAATAGGGTCGTCACCCCGACTAAAAGGTATATATGATGATATACCTGAACTGAACTCAACAATGAACTTAAACATAACAATAACTTAACTGAACAATGAACTGAACTGAACATAAACTTATTACTAAGGTGATCTAATTACTAACTAAGTCTAATTATTAAGTGATCTCTCATGGATTACTAAGGTTCGCTAACTTAACTTATCAATCTTACTAAACCAGTCAATCCAGCACAATACATCAAACACAAATTCATAACATGAAATCAATGGTCAATCACATGAGCATTCACTTAACCTGAACATAATCCAAACATAACCAATTGTATGGTACTAACATAATTTGGATCCAATCACAATCAATTACCACTCAATTCAGGGCAATTCAATCATAGTAACATTGGGGAAGGTGGAAGGAAGGATTAGAAAGCAATTGGAATCGTTCGGAATGGTTTAAAACACTTTTTAAAAGAGGCAACCCGAAGACCACGCACGACCCGTGCGCCCATACACACGATCCGTGCGCCCATACACACGATCCGTGCGTGTCCATCATTTAACATGTCATTCCTTTCCGATCCCGAATTACTTCCCGATCAATACTACCACTTCAGTCAAAGCTAAACATGTAGAATTACGGTGTTCCCATCCTAGGGGAACCTTGGGGAGTGGATGGGAAGGGACTTAGGACCAATCGGAACGGCTTAGGTCGTATTTCAAAATGTCGTATCAGAGAGATACGCACGGTCCGTGCGCCTTGGCACACGACCTGTGCGCGTTTTAAAAAACGGCACCATTGGTTCCAGAATCTCACGCACGACCCGTGCCCAGAGGCACACAGTCCGTGCGTGGCTAACAGTGTTTCAGAAAAACAGTTTTTCGCGTTTTCTTTTCTATTCCGATCGTTCCCATGTCCATTCCGATTCACCTTCAATACTCAATAACACATCAATACAGACATGTCAACCATCACAATCAATAATATTCACTCAACAATCACCAATGACCTCATGACTCGACAGTTCGTACGCGAGATTTTCGTAAACATTATCGACTCGGATTTTATAAAACGCGAGACTCAATATCTCAGAACACAACACATGATTTAACAATCCTAGTGAGTATAGAACTCACCTCTTTGAAGACAGCAAACGATTCACACTGAGACTCAAGAACACGATCACTCGGCAACACACGAACTCTTCTATTTCGCTCCAAATGCACACCCATGCGAAACCCAGATTTCCTAGTGTATGAATCAGAACCCAGAAACTGAATGGCTCCTAGGTTGCTTCCAATTCGTAATCAGGCTTCAGAATTTGGTTCTTATGCACTCTAATTGGACATGCAAGTGACAGACATGGTGTTTGGCCAAGTGGAGCTCAAGGTGGTCTTCAATGGTGGAATGTGGTGGAGGAGAAGGATGGTTTCGAAAATTGTATCAATGGAGAGAGGATGGAAAACTGAAACTAATGGTGAAATCAGATTGTACATGCAAGGCATTTCTGAGGAATTCTCCCTTCTCCTTCTTCCTTCTCTCCCTCACGCCCCATTCTCCTTTCTCTCCTCTCTATCTTGTTGCTGTTTTCAGAATTTTTCAAGGAGTGAAATGTTTTTGGTGTTTGAGCTGGAAGGGTACATATATAGGTTAGGATAAAGACTACTATACCCCTCACTTAAACTTTTCATTCATCATGACTCCTCACCATCCTAATTACTCTACTTGACATAATTAATATCAATTAAGCACACAATTCATATAGTAATTAAATCAAGCAATCCACTATCAAATCATTTTATTTCTAATCAAGACAAGAATTCACAAAATAATAATTCACGCCAAATTATTTAAATAGCGAATAAAAATTGGGGATATTACAATCACCCCAACTTTTTGAAAATTTTGTCCTCAAAATTGGACCAATCAAGACAATTAGCACACAATATACCTTTCTCCGAATTCATCAACGGCTTTGCCTTTCGGAGCGTCCAACACAAAGACCATTTCCGCTTGCAGAGTTAGCATTCCATTCTCGGTTCCTCCTCTTCGCTGGGCACTCCCTGGCGTAGTGCCCTTCCATTTTGCAGTAGAAGCAATACTTTGATCCTAGGTGACATTCTTCTCCATGGGGCCTTCCGCATTTGCCACAGTTGGCGGGTTTTAAAATTTCCGACGCCTGCACTTGCTTACCCTTGCTGGAGACACCTCTTGGTTCTTCCTCCGGAGTGGACCATTCAGTCGCCTTCCTCTTCTTTACTGGGCACTTGTTAGCATAATGCCCTTCTCCTTTGCAATAAAAACACACGGTTGATCCTCGACGACACTTTCCGCTGTGGGGCCTTCCACACGCCGAACACTTAACGGACCTCGGAAGTTCAGCTACCACAACTTGCTTTCCTTTGTTATAGGTACCCCTCGGTTCATCACTTGGGGTTGGCAATTCCAATGCCTTCTTCTTCCCTTCTCTATCCACTTTCCTTCCCTCATTCGATTCGTTGAGATTTGTTTCTGCAACATACGGTCGCTGCTGCTGACTCATCAGTTCGTGATGCATCCACATCATGTCCTGCATCATCTGTTGTTGATTCACGATCACGTTCTGCATCCATTCAGATTGAGGATCGACAGGGACGCTTCTCCTACTTCCACCAGCCATGATTCTGCGAAATATGCACAAAGTGTTTAGTTGATCAGGCTAAACGTCTAATAGCATACTAAGAGGAATCACACTTAGAGGACTTAAGAGACTCATGATTCTAAGTCCGACTGGGTCGAACTGCTTTGATACCAATTGTAACACCCCGTTAATTTCTATCTTGTAGAAATTACCGAAGCGCACTACTGGCATACATCAGAGTGACTTCCTTTTTAAATGCTGAACACATACTAATACTCGATGCTAAAACCCCATCAAGTTCGCTTACATAACTTAATATAAAATACATAAAGCGGTCCTTACACCCTCAACTAGTGTTCAGTACTCAAAACCGAAAGTCTGCGGAAGCGATTTACAACTTAAAAACATAAGTCGTACCATCGTACATCTAAGAAACTGAATACAAAATACAGAGATATAAGGGAAACTGAAACACAAGACATAAAGAAATAAAGATAGCGGCTGCTCCTCAAGCATCTTCATAGTCGTGCCTCACGGTCTTCATCTTTCCCTGCTTAACTGAAAAACAACAACAATGGATTGGGTGAGACAACTTGTCTCAGTGAGTTCTATCGCGACCCCTTACTAATTCTCTCGGTTCAATTATGCTTGATTTATTATACTTAACTCATAAATCATAGTCCTCAAAGTTGACTATGTGGCTAACTAACTGAAGTTGTCCTTATAACCCTCAAGCCGGTTACAAGAAACAACACTAACTAAAGTTATAGCGTGTCACCGGTCACTTGGCATAATAAGCTTCCGGTGAACCCGTCCCCACTAATCGGCTGGGTCCCTAACGGGGCCTAGGTTCATAAGGCTCATGACTGCCTCTCCCCTAGCACACTAAACCTGAATAGGGTCGTCACCCCGACTAAAAGGTATATATGATGATATACCTGAACTGAACTCAACAATGAACTTAAACATAACAATAACTTAACTGAACAATGAACTGAACTGAACATAAACTTATTACTAAGGTGATCTAATTACTAACTAAGTCTAATTATTAAGTGATCTCTCATGGATTACTAAGGTTCGCTAACTTAACTTATCAATCTTACTAAACCAGTCAATCCAGCACAATACATCAAACACAAATTCATAACATGAAATCAATGGTCAATCACATGAGCATTCACTTAACCTGAACATAATCCAAACATAACCAATTGTATGGTACTAACATAATTTGGATCCAATCACAATCAATTACCACTCAATTCAGGGCAATTCAATCATAGTAACATTGGGGAAGGTGGAAGGAAGGATTAGAAAGCAATTGGAATCGTTCGGAATGGTTTAAAACACTTTTTAAAAGAGGCAACCCGAAGACCACGCACGACCCGTGCGCCCATACACACGATCCGTGCGCCCATACACACGATCCGTGCGTGTCCATCATTTAACATGTCATTCCTTTCCGATCCCGAATTACTTCCCGATCAATACTACCACTTCAGTCAAAGCTAAACATGTAGAATTACGGTGTTCCCATCCTAGGGGAACCTTGGGGAGTGGATGGGAAGGGACTTAGGACCAATCGGAACGGCTTAGGTCGTATTTCAAAATGTCGTATCAGAGAGATACGCACGGTCCGTGCGCCTTGGCATACGACCCGTGCGCGTTTTAAAAAACGGCACCATTGGTTCCAGAATCTCACGCACGACCCGTGCCCAGAGGCACACGGTCCGTGCGTGGCTAACAGTGTTTCAGAAAAACAGTTTTTCGCGTTTTCTTTTCTATTCCGATCGTTCCCATGTCCATTCCGATTCACCTTCAATACTCAATAACACATCAATACAGACATGTCAACCATCACAATCAATAATATTCACTCAACAATCACCAATGACCTCATGACTCGACAGTTCGTACGCGAGATTTTCGTAAACATTATCGACTCGGATTTTATAAAACGCGAGACTCAATATCTCAGAACACAACACATGATTTAACAATCCTAGTGAGTATAGAACTCACCTCTTTGAAGACAGCAAACGATTCACACTGAGACTCAAGAACACGATCACTCGGCAACTCACGAACTCTTCTATTTCGCTCCAAATGCACACCCATGCGAAACCCAGATTTCCTAGTGTATGAATCAGAACCCAGAAACTGAATGGCTCCTAGGTTGCTTCCAATTCGTAATCATGCTTCAGAATTTGGTTCTTATGCACTCTAATTGGACATGCAAGTAACAGACATGGTGTTTGGCCAAGTGGAGCTCAAGGTGGTCTTCAATGGTGGAATGTGGTGGAGGAGAAGGATGGTTTCGAAAATTGTATCAATGGAGAGAGGATGGAAAACTGAAACTAATGGTGAAATCAGATTGTACATGCAAGGCATTTCTGAGGAATTCTCCCTTCTCCTTCTTCCTTCTCTCCCTCACGCCCCATTCTCCTTTCTCTCCTCTCTATCTTGTTGCTGTTTTCAGAATTTTTCAAGGAGTGAAATGTTTTTGGTGTTTCAGCTGGAAGGGTACATATATAGGTTAGGATAAAGACTACTATACCCCTCACTTAAACTTTTCATTCCTCATGACTCCTCACCATCCTAATTACTCTACTTGACATAATTAATATCAATTAAGCACACAATTCATATAGTAATTAAATCAAGCAATCCAGTATCAAATCATTTTATTTCTAATCAAGACAAGAATTCACAAAATAATAATTCACGCCAAATTATTTAAATAGCGAATAAAAATTGGGGATATTACACGAACACAATCGCCGCCAACTTTAAATCATGAGTTGGGTAATTCTCTTCATGCGGCTTCAACTGCCTGGAGATATAAGCAACTACTTGTTGATTCTGCATCAGGACACATCCCAAACCCTTACCAGAAGCGTCGCAATAGATTTGGAATCCTACGGACGGATCTGGAAGAATCAGGATGGGTGCAGAAGTCAAACGATCCTTCAATTCCGTGAAACAATTGTCATAGTCTGAGTCCCAAACAAACGGCTGACCCTTGCGAGTTAACCGAGTGAGTGGAAGAACCAGCTGGGAAAATCCTTGAATGAACCTTCGATAATACCCGGCTAATCCCAAGAAACTTTTTACCTCAGTAACTGTGGATGGTCGTTCCCAGTCTACCACAGCTTCAATCTTACTGGGATCCACTGCAACACCAGCCCTAGATATCACATGGCCCAGAAACTTAACTTCGGGCATCCAAAAATCACATTTGGACGGCTTGGCATACAACTTCTTCTCTCGGAGTACGTTCAGAACAATTCGGAGATGTTGCACATGCTCCTCAGTTGTCTTAGAGAACACCAAGATATCATCAATGAACACCACCACAACTGATCCAGCAAATCATCAATACACAATCTCATACTTCCGTCCTCCTTCTTGCCAAGCAACACTGGAGCACCCCATGGTGAGGCACTCGGCCGGATAAACCGTTTGGAAATTAGCTCTTCCAACTGGACTTTAAATTCCTTCAACTCTAACGGCGACATTCTATACGGGGCTATAGAAATTGGTCCAGTGCCTGGTGCCAACCCTATAGAAAACTCCACCTCACGATCCGGAGGAAACGAAGGAACTTCATCAGGAAACACATCAAGAAATTCATTAGCAACTTGCACAGAAGATAAATCTAGACCTGTCTTAGTGGATGCAGACAACGTCATGACATAAGCTTCTGCGCCTTGAAACAACAGTCACTGGCTGAAGTGAATGAGATAACAACTTCAGAATTGGTCGGCTGTAGCTCCACTGACTCGGAGGCGAAACCGATAGTCCGATGAAACAATCAACATTCACATGGTTTGCAATCGTTCATCTCATACCTAGGACAATATCCACATTCTCGGTGGAGTGTCTGTAGCCTTGACTTTCTGAGACTCTGCAGTGTAGACCCTCTCTCGAGCTGAAGTAGGCTGATCTGACTCTTTCTTTTCCTCTTTTTGGGCACTCTGGATTGAGTGACCCTTTTTCTTAAAATATTACCATTGAGTCGCACTAGGACGACATCCACCTCTTGGGCTTCCTACCAGCAAAACACTTGGAGAATCTTGAGGAATCATACAACTGCACTTTCTTTCCCTTGATCGGCTGCCTTTTAACTTTGCATTCAGAGTTGATCGCTTAACTACCTTCTCCTTTCCAGTATTCCCTAAGATGAAATGGGTTTGAAGGAATTTCGGTCTTGGTCGAGGACTACGTCTTGGTCATCCTTCCGTAATTCCGCTCATGATACACCATGTATTGAGTTGATCAGGCTCAATGTCTCTTAGCATCACAAGTGTAATCACAACAAAGACTAACAAGGAATCGACTCAACCCTAAACTAACTAAGCCCGACTAGGTCGAACTGCTCTGATACCATAATGTAACACCCCGATAAATTCTAAAATATAGAATCACCGAATTGCACTAAATGGCATACATCAGAGTAATTTCCTGTTATTGAAATATTGAACACATCTAAAACTTTAGATAATACATAACAACTGGTTCTCTGAACCTTATAAACTTTCTGAAAATGCTTAAGTTCCAAAACTTAAGACTTGTACATAATCCTGGTGTTCAATACTCAAAACATAAAGTAGCGGAAACGATTTTACAACTTAACAACGAAAGTTATACAATCGGAACATAGAAACAATAAACGGGACAAAGGTCTAAAACATGAAACTAAGTCTTCAATGACTCCGGGAGTCACACCTGCTAACTGTGCTTTATCGCCTTTGCTTTTCCCTGTTTCTCTGTAAAAACCACAAATATGAAGGGTGAGATAAACATTATCTCAGTGAGTCCTATCGAGACCCCTTACTACTCTAGCGGTTCATTATGACTTGTTTTGAACTCGTGGTCCTAAAAAGCAACCACGTGGAATACACTTACTTCCTGTAACCTTCATGCTCATGGCCCTCCTAAGCGACACATGAAGCATGCAATCTTTGTTCCATGTTTTTAGCATAACACCTCAGTCTACCTATTTTATAGGCATCTCTTGACTTTGGTGAACCCATCCCGCTATTTCTAGCAGGGGAAACATTCTTGAGTCTAGGTTTTGGGACTCATGACTTCCCCTCCCCTAGTATGCTAACCTCTTAGGGTCGTCACCCTTTTTCCTCTTGTATTTATTATACCTTTTCAGTCTGTGTACCCGCAATGGGCTGTTAGTCATTCCAGTCAAGTACCATGTACCATATCAGTCAATTACAGTGTATAATATCAGTCAAATACCGTGTGTTATTATCATTCTTGACATATGTACTCTCGCGTTCTCTAAGTGCGGTTTTTCATTTTATTCATAACACACAAACCTTCTATCGAACATATTCAATCTCATACCATTGTTACCTTTACATTGTTGTGGGACCTTGGGGAATGGATTAGAAGAGGATTGGAATCATTTGGAATGGATAAAAAGGTACTTTGAAATTGTAGGTCAGAGAGTCTCACACGACCCGTGCGTGTAGGCGCACGACCCGTGCGTGGTTGAACAGTTTGTAGAAAATTTCCTGAAAGATACGCACGACCCGAGCGACTAGGCGCACGATCCGTGCGTGTTTAAAAATTCATTTAATGCAGCATCAGATGGGGGCGCACGACCCGTGCTCATAGGCACACGATCCGTGCGTCTCTATCTGTTTTCCAGAAAATGGGTTTTTCATGAGTAAATTCCATTCCGTTCCGATTCCAATTTCGTTCCGATCGATATCCCAACATAACAGTTATTATTCCAGACCAGCGAAAGCGATTAAACAGTCAAACAATATATATCATAAATCGTCAATCCAATCAATTCGAGCAATTATGCGATTTACGGTTTTTCGATAAAAACGTTTTCGTTAAGTTTTCACAAAGCGGATTTTCCATAGTATCATTTCAGAAAATAACATAACTCGATAACAAAACGTCCCTAAGCGAGTATAGAACTCACCGATTTGACGACGTCGCGAGAAATCACGTCCTCACAAACCGTAACCTCTCGAACAATCCCCGTAATCACGTACTCGCACCGAACTCGTCCGATTCTCGAAACTGAACTTTGGAACGGAAACCAATCACAAATCCAGCTACTGAACTTCCTCCTTGACTACGGAATTGGCGTCTCTCGAACTTTGGCGATTCGATCCGAAATTTGAGGAACCAACACTTCCAATTTCGCATCCGTTTTCCAGAATCAGTGAGCCGTTTTGTAACACGCATATCTTGGTCAAATCGTGGCCAAAACCCTTCAAACAAGTGCCCATTCTGTAGATAATTTTGTCTACTTTCTGATGGTCAAAGGATCATACACATGCATCCAGTAACTTGGGAGATACACCCGAAACAATGTGACTGGTTCAGGACAGTGCTTGAGTCTGAATCCGAAACTTGGGGACATGATATCTCCTTCGTTTCTCCATGAAATCATACAGTTCTTGTGCCCAAAATGAAGCTCTTCGAGTCTAGTTTCCAGTGGGACAAGAATCACGATCATCAGAGCAGTGTACAGTGAGATACGATGAAAACAATGGAAGTGGTTCATACGGGTTTTCCAGCAGAAATTTTTGAAGAACTTGCATCTACAGCCCAAACCTTTAAAACTCGAATCTAGCAACACTACAACACTCTAACCTCTACTCCAAATGATCTGAGTAACCAGGAGGCTAGTGGAATACACTTCAGCAACAATTTATGAGCTTCCTTCAACCACATGCAAGCCCCACAAGAACATCAAGCTTTGGTCAATGTTTGAGCTTCAAGTTCCAAAAATGGTGAAAAGAGTTAGGGATGGGTGTGGGTTGTGCTCTTGGTATCAGAAGGTAGAGGAGGTTGAGCTGGTTCTAATGAGCCAAGAATCGAACACATGCATCAAGAATTGAGTTCCTCCCCTTCCACTCTTTCTCACGCCCCCCCCCCCTCTCTCTCAAGCTCCATGTTTTCTCTTCTCTCAACTTTCTGTTTTCAGCAACTGAGTATTGTGTTTAATTTTGTGAAGGTGAGTGTATGTTTAATGTTCAGCTGATGGTAAAAATAAAACACTAGGGAAATGACCCATCTACCCCTATCACTCTAAATACTTATTTGAAGCCAATTTAAATCACCTAAACCTCAACTAATCATGCAATTCCTCAAATAGTAGTACAATAATTAATTGATGCTTATGTGGGTGTCTTGTGGAAGAATGGGTCAGCTGAACCCACTTAAGGGCGGAAAAGACGATAATACCCATGTGCTCCTATTTGCTTAAAATCCCAATGAACTCACCATATCATAATTAATCAATAACGCTTAATTAATCACCTTGACCTCTTGCTAATTTAAATAAATATAATTAGCTAATTAGGGGATGTTACAGGAAGGACCTTAATTGATGTGCAGAAAGGGGAATTGACTATGAGGGTCAATGACCAGGAAGTGAAATTCAATGTTCTGAATGCTATGAAGTATCCAGATCCAAGGTCAGAAGAATGCTCCTTTGTTATCTCTCTTGATCAAGTGGTCCAGAAACACTTTCACAAGAAACAAAACCACTTGGGCAGAATTTTTGATGAAAATGAGAAGCAGAACTTGTAGAACAGGGTGCCATTCAACAGGAACCAAAATTCAGAGTAACTTGGGTAAAAAATATGAGTCATTAGATATTGAAAACTCAAGTCTCAAGAAGAATGTTCCCTCCATTGAACAACCACTTTCCTTGGAGCCTAAGGAATTACCTAAGCATCTCAAATATGCCTATTTAGGAGAAAATGACACTCTCCTAGGGAACATTGCTTCTGATCTCACACAAGGTCAGGAACTTGATCTCATTACTACCTTAAAAAGGCATAAGAAAGCTATAGCATGGCAGATGGCAGACATCAAGGGCATCAGTCCAACAATCTGCATGCACAGAATAGTTTTAGATGAAAATGCTAGAAATAGCATTGAGGGGCAGAGAAGACTTAACCCTATCAAGAAGGAGGTGGTTAAAAAGGAAATTATCAATGGTTGGATGCTGGCATTATCTATCCAATTTCTGACAGTGCTTGGGTGAGTTCAGTACAGTGTGTTCCCAAGAAGGGAGGAGTTACAGTTATAGCAAATGATAAAAATGAGTTGATTCCAACAAAATAGTGACAGGATGGAGGATATGCATGGACTACGGGAAGCTTAATAAGGCTACCAAAAAGGATCACTTCCCCCTACCCTTCATTGATCAGATGCAAGACAGGCTTGCAGGCAAAGAATTCTACTGCTTCTTAGATGGCTACTCTGGCTATAACCAAATAGCCATATTGCCTGAAGATCAAGAGAAAACAACATTCACATGTCCTTATGGGACATTTTCTTTCAGAAAAATGCCATTTGGGCTGTGCAATGCCCCTGCTACCTTTCAGAGATGCATGATGGCAACATTTTCAGACTTCATTGAAAAATCCATGGAGGTCTTCATGGATGACTTTTCTGTGTTTGAAGACCTTCAAAACTGTCTGCTCAATCTAGAAGAAATCCTAGTGAGATGTGAAAAAACCAACTTGGTCTTGAATTGGGAAAAGTGCAATTTCATGGTCCAAGAAGGTATTGTTTTGGGTCACAAAATCTCCAAAAGAGGGTTGGAAGTAGATAAAGCCAAAATAGAGGTCATTGACAAACTTCCTCCACCAGTAACTGTTAAAGGTGTTAGACGTTTCTTAGGCCATGCTGGATTTTACAGAAGATTCATCAAGGATTTCTCCAAAATATCAAAGCCATTGTGTCAACTGCTACAGCATGACACACCCTTTATCTTTGATGAATCATGTCAACAAGCATTCCAGAAACTAAAGACAGCCTTGGTCACAACACCAATCATTGTGACACCTGACTGGAACAAGCCTTTTGAGCTCATGTGTGATACTAGTGATTACGCTGTAGGAGCTGTCCTAGGGCAAAGGTATGAAAAAGTATTCCATTCCTTTTATTATGCTAGCAAAACACTTGTAGAAGCTCAATTAAATTATACAGTCACTGAAAAAGAATTGTTAGCTGTAGTGTTTGCATTTGACAAATTCAGATCATTGTTGCGCCCGAAAAAGTCCCCGAGGGAGAACCTTCCTCGTTCACAACTTTTCCTAAGACAATGAAGCCGCCACCAATATTTATTAAGGAAAATATTAGGAAAACCTTTTTTTGGAAAGCGATTGGTCTTGCGAAACTAGAGAATAGGGTTCGGGGGTCGGTTACGCGCAGGGAAGGTGTTAGCACCCCACCCGTCCTCTCTACTGAGAGGGAACCTTTAATTAAATGTGTGATTTTAGTGTGTTGACTTGAAAATACTTAATTTTGCCTCTCTACTTCTTATTGAAAAACTCTTTATGAAAATCTTTATTTATCATGAAAAAAGGGGGAAAATGGTTTTTTTTTTAGAAAAACCGCTTGACGGGATATGGCCCGCTCCTACGTATCTCCCGGTGCGATGGAGAACTCAAAGCTACGTAGTTCTTCTGTGTAGAAAATGTTTGTGGGTCGGTGTTTTTTAATGTAGGGGTTTTAGGACTGTGTGATCTGTGTTGGAGGACCACAGTTCACTTATCTTAAAACGATGATTAACCCGGCCGTACGACCGACTTAATCCCCTACTTTGAAAATAAGTTTTTGCTTTTGAAATGAAGGAGATCTGTTTGTATATTCTTTAATTTTAGAAATCGTTTATTTTTGCGCTTGACAGGGGCGTGGCCCTGCTCCTACGTATCTCCGGGTGGAGAATCAAAGGCGACGTAGTTCTAGGTTCTTTTGAAAATAATTGTTGAAAACTTATTGTGAAAATGACTTTTATTTGTTATGCTTGACGGGATGTGACCCGCTCCTACGTATCTCCCGGTGCGATGGAGAATTCAAAGCTACGTAGTTCTTCTGTGTCTTTTGAAAAGTTTTTGTTTTTTATCTTTTTTAGTGAGTTTTCGAAATAGGACGAGCATTTAGTGAATGATTAAACTAACCAAGGTTATGGGTAATCACTGCTAAGTACTCTAGAAAATGAGAGTCAATACCACTAGTCAGACGAACAAAGGTTCTGATTGACTATTAGTAGCAACCCGTTTTTATTTGCTCTTTTGAAAGTGGTCTTCGAAAGGGATTGATTGGCACGAATGATCAAGCTAACAAAGGTTATGAGTGATCATCGCTTGTTGTTCTTTGGGGAAAAAGACATCGTCACCAATGGCTAGACGAACAAAGGTTCTGATTAACCACTAGCGACGATGGGTTGAAAATGATTTTAGAAAGGAAAAGATTTTTGTCGTGAAAATGATCTTGGTTTGCGAAAGTGATTCTTTTTTGTTACGAAAATAACTCTTTTCTTTTCGTTATGCAAATGCTAAACTTTTATGGTTGCGCTTGACGAGTATGTGACTCGCTCCTACGTATCCCAAATGGGAATCAAAGCAACGTAGTTCTAACGAGCCTTAAAAATGAAAGTCTTTTTGCTTTGATGTTTAAACTAACAATGGTTATGATGGACCACCGTTAATAACTTGTTTTTGATTCTTTGATACTTAGAAAAATGCTTTTTGAAATTGGACGCGTTCATGATAATCAAACCAACAAAGGTTGTGATGGATTATCATTAGTAGCTTGCTTTATGCTTACGAAAATTCCTTTGAAATTGAGGCTTTCATGACAATCAAACCAACAAAGGTTGTGATGGATTGCCACTAGTAACCGTTTTTGTGCCAGGTCGTTTTAGAAATGAAAACAATGAATGCAAGAAAGAATTGGTGGATTCAAGCATAACACAATCAGTGGAATCAAATCATTAAGCAACAATATTTGAATTCGCAAACAAAAATCAAGTCTAAACTACACATAGTAGATCACAACGCATAGATAGGCAAGGAGGGAACTTGAATTGGGCATCAAGCAAAAATACAAGAGTAGGCAAGATTGAACCTAAATGCACATCTAGTGGAAGATGCTAGGCGAGAACCATACTCAAATATTTCTACAAAACGCAAGGGGAATCTAAATGCACATCTAGTGGAAGATGCAATGTAAGGAATGGACCTATCTAAGTATTGATGATATTCTATATGAGAGTAGACGATGACACTGTAAGCTCAAGCAAAAGAGTTGCCTCAATCATGATCATTGGCCAGCATAAGCAAGCAAATTATTTAGCGACCAAAGTATCAAAGAATGTTGAATCACTTTGGTCAATCCTCACACTTAAGATTAAGTGCACAAGTGCACAAGTGTGAATCACATTGCCAATCATCATATAAACTAAAAGGGTTGAATCATCTGAGACCATCTTCACCACTCAGAACATGATGCACTAGGCATAAGTGGGAATCACGTGGTTCATCATCAACAATGACACTATAACTAAGTTAAATCACATAGGGCAATTTTTGCATGGATCACAATGATTAAATATTAACAAATATAAAGACAGAAATACCTCTGATGAAGGCAGATACTACCACTTGAAGAGCGCAACTCCAACTAACTCTTGCAGAAGATCAGCTCAGACGGACCAACGGAACGAATAGAGCGAAAAAATAAAGCGTAGAAGAGTTTTTCTAAAATGTGAGAGATTTCGAGAAAAATGGGTTTTTTCTCTGATCTCGTGAAAATCTGTGTCTGAGAAGCAGAGAGGAGTTGTGAAATTGTGGTGAAAATGTGTGTCGTTTGAAATGAAAAAAAAAGGTGCCTATTTATAGGAAATTAGATTTGATCTATTTTAGGAAATAGGCTAATCGATTATGTTGAAAAACACTTGGGAGATGTAATCGATTATTGGCTCAATGATTTTTGAGTAGATAATCGATTATATGGCATATATAATCGATTACGTACTCACCATATTTAGTGAAAACTTTCCATTTATGCTCATAATCGATTATGGACCTTAGTGAAAACATGGGATAATCGATTATGCTTCTGAATTGTTTCAGAGTAGATAATCGATTATCCCCTTTGATTTTCAGAGTAGATAATCGATTATCCCCTTGATTTTCAGGTAGATAATCGATTATCCCCTTGATTTTCAGAGTAGATAATCGATTATTTACTTGAAGGAAGGATATGAATAATCGATTATGTGCCTTCCTAAAAACATGGATAACTTCCTTATTTATCAAGAATACATTATATGCATGATAAAATCAATTTTATACTTTCTAAAAAAATTATTTTCATGCATGAGGCTTATTGAAAAATATTTCCATGCAAAATTATTTTTATAGACCCTTTTGTGAGAAATGACCAAAATGCCCTTTTTGACCGTAAAAACCCTAATTTCCCAAAAAGTGCATTCTAACCCTAAAAATGATTTTAAAAACTTTGGAATGGTTTCTAGGACCCAAAATGCAATGCATAATTTTTTTTTGTGTGGAAAATTAGGGTTTGGACCTAAGCCAGACAAAATTGGGGTATGACAGCTGCCCCTCTTTATTTGGATTTTACCAAGAAATATGAATTGCGCGAGACATATTTCGAAGGTAAAATAGAAATAAAGAATTCAGAAATTATACCAATTTTGTCCATTTGGAGAAATCCGATTTTTTTTTTGTGGAAAGATAGACACTTTCGTGTTGATGCGAAAACAGTAAATGAACACTGACGTGTAGACAGAAAAGGTAAAATGGGCACTTGGCGTGCAGACAGAAAAGTAAAATGGGCATTTGGCGTGCAAACAGAAAAGTAAAATGGGCACTTGGCGTGCAGACAGAAAAGTAAAATGGGCACTTGCGTGCGGACCGAAAGGTAAAATGGGCACTTGGCGTGCAGACAGAAAAGTAAATGGGCACTTGGCGTGCAAACCGAAAAGTAAATGGGCACTTGGCGTGCAAACAGAAGAGTAAAATGGGCACTTGGCGTGCAAACAGAAGAGTAAAATGGGCACTTGGCGTGCAAACAGAAAAGTAAAATGGGCACTTGGCATGCAAACATAAAAGTAAAATGGGCACTTGGCGTGCAGACAGAAAAGTAAAATGGGCACTTGGCATGCAGACAGAAAAGTAAAATGGGCACTTGGCGTGCAGACAGAAAAGTAAAATGGGCACTTGGCGTGCAGAAAGCGGTAAATTGCCCAGGCTGCCTAAAACCTGTAATCCTTAAACGAACTCTTGACGAATCCGAGTTTGCACGTGGCTTTGAGGAGCACGCTCTTCCTGTTGGCCTTTTCGAGCGACCGGGGGGATCGTTATCAGCTCCGGAACTGATATACTGATCAATGCACGGCGTCCACTGTATCTTAGGCTGATACAACTATTCCGTTGAACCTCACATGGGGCTGCGGTCCATCGCGTTGCTCGTACACGATGTGAGACCTGGGCAAAAGGGAGCGATGATCTCTATGCTCCAATCCGCAATGCGCGCTTGAGCGCTCTCTTTTCTATTTCTTTCTTTCTTTTCTATTTCTCTCTTTTCTTTTTTCTTTCTGAACTCCCAACTTGGGGGAACATTTTCTGGAATCCGGGGGCGAGGGCTAACACCGAAGTGCTCATCCTCTCTTTGTACCTGTAGCTGAAAATGAACAAATGCATGCAATGCAAATGCCATGATTGCTGTTTTCTTTTTTTTTTATGATGAATGATGAGTTTCTTATTTCCTTTGTCTATGTCGGATGAATGCATGATCTTCTACTGTTCTTATATGCTTGATGAATGCAATGATTTTCCTTTTCTTCTCTTGTCTGTACGCAATGCATGATTTTCTTTTTCTTTTGCTTATGAATGCATGATTTTCTCCTGTTCTTATATGTCTTTTTCTCTTTCTCTAGCTTCTCTTTTTTCTTTTTCTTTCTTTTCTTTTCTTTTTGTTGCTCTCTTGGCTCTTCTCTTTTGGCTTCTCTTTTTGCTCTTTTAAGAATCATGGGTATGCGAATGCAAAGCTTTGGTGAAAAACTCATGTATTTTAATGGAATGACATGCAAAGGAAAACTTTCTCTCCCCCCCCCTTTTTTTTTGATGAAATGGGAATATTGCTATAAAATGATGAATAACATGAAATGATGAATGACATGGGATGTTCTAGCTTTCTTTTCTGCTATGAGATGCAAGTATTGATGTGATGCAACTGTATTGTTTTGATGTTTGAATGCAAATGTATGTGGTGATTGATGCTTTGATGAATGAAATGCTCCTGTTCTAACTTCTGTTTGTTTCTTTTTGCTTCTTCTATGAAATGCAAACATTAATAAGATGCAATGCTCTGATGTTTGATGCAATGATTCTTGTTCTTTTTTCTTTTATGGAAATGCTAATGTTAATATGATGCATATGCACTGCTTTAACGTTTGATGATTGAATGACAAAGGAATGCTTTGTGAAATGATGAATGACATGGAATGCTTTTGTCTTTTCTTTATTTTCTTTTTGCTTTCTTTGCTTTTTCTGTGAAATATCTGATGCAAAATGTAATGCTCTAATGATGCAATGATTTTGTTCTTTTCCTTTTTTACGAAGTGCGAATATGATGCCAATGCAATGAAAAGATTTCTGCTTTTTCTTCTTTACTATTTTCTTCTATGAAATGCAAGTATTAATATGGTGCGACTGATGTGGAACGTTTTTTTTTCTTTTTATTATGTGATGAATGCACAAAATGTGAAGATGCAAATGTAATGCTTTGATGCATATGCTATAATGCCTAGATGCATGAGGTAAACATTTTTTGTGATGATGAGATGCGAGACTTCGAATGCAAGGAATTGAGATGATTATTGACCATTCTGTTGAAAAATTGAATTTGATTCAAACTCTGGTGTTCTCAAGGTTTTTATTTACAAACAAACTCACTTGTTTTATCTTTCTTTCCATGACGACTGAATTTTAGATATCACGTAAACAACTTGTGTTCTCTCCTTTGAAGCATTGTCTAGTAAGCATGCATAGGAGTGCAAATGTGAATGAATGAGTTAGTTAACTTGGAATTGGTTTAGGGCATGGACATTTATGGCAAGTGAAGGAATGACAGACATGGTTATTGCCGAAGCTTATGAGGGACCAAGAGATACAAGATTGCCCCAATTCAGGTCTTTGATGAGTGAATAACTTGCCCCTGTCTAGTGGTGACAACAACTAGGAGTGTAGAAGATGATGAATTGGGAACGCTTCGGCTCTTGGGATGAAAGCTGGAATAAAAGGGGTTTTGCTTCAACCCACAAAATTTGATGTTGCCCCAGTTATAACAAGGACAAAGCTGTCCCAATCAGAATGACAAGGTCTTGTTTAGGATAGTGAGTTGAGAGATTGCCCTAGTGAGGTTTTTATGGGAATGAATGAGGTGAAGGAATGGGAATGCACTTGCCCCACTTTGGAATGACATTGACAACTGGAGTGACATGGGATGGGCATTGAACAGACTTTCCCAAGACTAGGGTGTGTGGGTGGTGAAGAGAATGCCCCAACTTTTGGGTCTGAGTGGTATTCTCAGTGCAAATCTTTGGTTCTCTACTGATGTCTTGACTTTTGGTGCGAAAGAATCTTTACCTGGTGATCACTAAACCTTGTTTTAATGCATCTTGAACGTGTTTTGGAGTGCAAGTCCCTCTTTTCAGCTTTCTTTTTTCTGACTGTTCGTTTTGTTTCCTCAGTTCTCTTTTTTCTGAGGGTTTATTCTTTCTTGATCAGCTTTCTTTTTTCTGATCGTTTGTTTTTATTTTGAGCAAACACATTGTACATAGATAAGCTTGTTCGTCCTAAGATTAGAATTCGAGTGAACAAAAGCAACCGGTCATTGATCGGAATGGACTTTTCGGGATTGTGGTGTTTTGTGGAGGAAAGAGGGTTAGGCTTAATGAAGTGTTTGAGGCTAAAGGGAGGATGAGTTTTGTTCGGCGTTGATTCACGGTTAATGGTCTATGAGGAAGATGGTTATTGGGCTTGTTTGGGCTCTGTTAAAGCAAATTCGTGTCTCATGGTAGAATGACTAAGGGGTTTGATGTTGAGGCCAAAGGAAGTGTTTGAAGGTTTATGGAATCAGGTGTTGGAATGGTGGAGTGTTTGAAGGTTTATTTAGACAAGGATCTCTTGTATTTTGTGGTAACATGTACCAGCTCACCACTTTATTTTCTTTTGTTTTGGGATTTTCATTTTTGAATCCCCCCCTTTTTTTTTTATTCTTTTCCTTCTTCGACTCGGGTGAGCTGATAAAAAGTGATGCACTGTTTTTTCTTATTTGGGGTGATCCTTGTCTAGGGTGATTTTTGGATTTTGGTTTTTCTTGGCTCAAGGTGGGTAGGAAAGAGACTTTCTGGGATTTTTGGGGTTTTTGAGGAGATGGCCAAACTTCATTTCAAATCCCGATTGCTTATTTCTATAAGACTTAACTTTAGAACAATAATTTATCTATCTTCATGTGTTTGCTCTTTTTTCCTTTTTTGTGCCCTAATTTTTGCCTGGACCGCTCTTTGTGAGTTTTCAGTCCACCGGGCGCTCCTTTTTGCCTAGGCCGCCCTTTGCGGGTTTTCAACCTAGCGAGCTTGTTTTCTTGTTTATTATATTATTATTATTTTTTTTTTTGAGAGACTTGCACTGAAGGAATATGATATTAATCAAGGGGAATTAATGATCACAGACTTGCCCCAGCATGGAGGACATGAACCAAAAGTCAAATACGCACGGATGGGGAGAATATGCACTTTATGGGTGGACGGGGCGGGACTAGACTTGGACGGGAAACTGTGGTAAGGGAGGAAAACCAACGGACTCAAACAAGAGAATGTACTCATAGCATGCACGCTCATTAGAAGAATGCTTCACAGAGAATTAACATCAGTTAAAAATTTGTTTTTTCTTTGATACACTATTTCAGTCTTTTGTCATGGAATGGATGGGATGCAGTGCTTTTGAAAAATTGAGTGCCTTGGAACACCTTGAGTTTGCAACCAAGTAAGGATAAACTTTTTCAAAAAGGATGATTGTTTCGCAAGAACGTCTCGCTTCTCATCACAACTCTTATTTTATGTAATGAATGAATGAACAAATTATGATATGCAAGTATGATGCTAATGCGTGGAGAATGACCACTCGAAGAGCGTGGCTTATTCTAAATAATTTTGTTATTTTTAATGCAAGACAAAACATGGAATGCCAATGATGCCCTTTTTTTTTTCCAAATGATTTTTGATTTTGATTTTTTATTTTTTTTTTATTTTTTAGAGGCGAGACAAGGTACGAAATACCAATGCCCCCTTTTTCTTTTGAATGATGAAAGATGCAAGAATGATGCTTTTCTCTAAATGATGATGATTTTTTTTTTTTAGAGGCAAGGCAAGGTATGAAATGCCAATGCCCCTTCCTTTTTTGAAAGATGCATGTATGGAGGAATGATGTATTTGAACCAAAGTGATGAGGTTAATGAAATGGTGCATGAATGCTACATTTGGAATAAATTTGATGATGATTTTTATTCATGATTATGAATGAGATGCTTTCTTTTTTTCATTTTTTTTTTGTGCAATGAGATGCATGATACTCACAATGATTTTCTTTTTTTTTGTTTTTTAGTTTTGGAACATGATTTTGAAAATTATTTGGAGATGCAAATGATTTATTGGAAAAAGGGTTTTAGAAAAATGTGCTTGACGGGGTATGACCCGTTCCTACGTATCCCCATTGTAATGAGGAATCAAAGCTTACGTAGTTCTGCTGTGTCTTTTTTTTTTTTGAGATAATGCTTATGCATGAATGCCTCGTCTTGGATGAACTTGACAAGGATTTTTTGCATGATCATAAATGAAATGCTTATGCTATGCAGATGATAATTGTTTTTTTTTGTTTTATCTTTATGTAATGAATGAATGTTTTTTTTTTCAAAATTGGAATTTTATGCAATGCAAATGATGCAATGATGCGATGATGCAATGATGCAATGATGCAATGGTGCTTCTTTTTTGTGTTTTTGCAGAAAGAGGATATTTACAGGTGGTAATTTGAAAATTTCCACACTATATGCCACCTCATATAGGCGTTTATTGAGCATATCTTTTCAAAAATTTTGAAGGAAAAATTGATTGAACTGAATGCAACAATGCAGCACACAATTTGGAAATCCCTTGTGACCTAAAAGGGGGTAGAACCTATGATCTAAGGTGTTTTAGGGATAATCTTCTCATGTAGCTCTATTCACACCCTTACAAAGGTCATCAGAGCCACAGTCCCTCTCATGAAAATCCCCGTAAATGCAGCAAACTGCTAGATACGAAGCATCATGAAAGAGCACAACTCTGATTGAAACTTTCGCGAGTAGCCAAACGGACAAAGGTCCTGATGGGCTCCCACTACTCGAATCCACTCATCCTATGGTATCCTAACAGACCTGGGTTATGGTCTCTTTCTCTAATCATGTAGCCTCAAGGTACAAGTGTGTGTGTGCGAAGGGGATTTCCTTAAAAAAAAAAAAAAACTACCCTACCTGCAAATGAAAATCCAGAACAGTCCAGACAATAGAAATCAATAACTTGTCGTCTACCCTAGGGTTCAATACCAATCAAATTCAACCAATCTAGGGTGCCAACAACAAACACATTACTTACCTCAGAAAGGGAGCTGAGAAGATGGGGACATGACAAGAAAGGGGAAATAGGCATGAGGGAACTAAGCATTTAAGCAAAGAAGTAACTATCTATTATTTTAAACAAAAGCAAACATAGAAGAAGAATGCATATGGATGCAACATGCTTATTTAAAAAGAAGAAGAATAGAGGCAAAGCAAGATGTTCAAATCAATCACACAAACCACACACTTAATTAATTAGGCTTGACCCACTTTTGAAAAAAGTGTTTTTTAGTCCCCAGTGGAGTCGCCAGCTGTTGCGCCCGAAAAAGTCCCCGAGGGAGAACCTTCCTCGTTCACAACTTTTCCTAAGACAATGAAGCCGCCACCAATATTTATTAAGGAAAATATTAGGAAAACCTTTTTTTTGGAAAGCGATTGGTCTTGCGAAACTAGAGAATAGGGTTCGGGGGTCGGTTACGCGCAGGGAAGGTGTTAGCACCCCACACGTCCTCTCTAGTGAGAGGGAACCTTTAATTAAATGTGTGATTTTAGTGTGTTGACTTGAAAATACTTAATTTTGCCTCTCTACTTCTTATTGAAAAACTCTTTATGAAAATCTTTATTTATCATGAAAAAAGGGGGAAAATGGTTTTTTTTTAGAAAAACCGCTTGACGGGATATGGCCCGCTCCTACGTATCTCCCGGTGCGATGGAGAACTCAAAGCTACGTAGTTCTTCTGTGTAGAAAATGTTTGTGGGTTGGTGTTTTTTAATGTAGGGGTTTTAGGACTGTGTGATCTGTGTTGGAGGACCACAGTTCACTTATCTTAAAACGATAATTAACCCGGCCGTACGACCGACTTAATCCCCTACTTTGAAAATAAGTTTTTGCTTTTGAAATGAAGGAGATCTGTTTGTATATTCTTTAATTTTAGAAATTGTTTATTTTTGCGCTTGACAGGGCCGTGGCCCTGCTCCTACGTATCTCCGGGTGGAGAATCAAAGGCGACGTAGTTCTAGGTTCTTTTGAAGATAATTGTTGAAAACTTATTCTGAAAATGACTTTTATTTGTTATGCTTGACGGGATGTGACCCGCTCCTACGTATCTCCCGGTGCGATGGAGAATTCAAAGCTACGTAGTTCTTCTGTGTCTTTTTGAAAAGTTTTTGTTTTTTATCTTTTTTAGTGAGTTTTCGAAATAGGACGAGCATTTAGTGAATGATTAAACTAACCAAGGTTATGGGTAATCACCGCTAAGTACTCTAGAAAATGAGAGTCAATACCACTAGTCAGACGAACAAAGGTTCTGATTGACTATTAGTAGCAACCCGTTTTTATTTGCTCTTTTGAAAGTGGTCTTCGAAAGGGATTGATTGGCACGAATGATCAAGCTAACAAAGGTTATGAGTGATCATCGCTTGTTGTTCTTTGGGGAAAAAGACATCGTCACCAATGGCTAGACGAACAAAGGTTCTGATTAACCACTAGCGACGATGGGTTGAAAATGATTTTAGAAAGGAAAAGATTTTTGTCGTGAAAATGATCTTGGTTTGCGAAAGTGATTCTTTTTTGTTACGAAAATAACTCTTTTCTTTTCGTTATGCAAATGCTAAACTTTTATGGTTGCGCTTGACGAGTATGTGACTCGCTCCTACGTATCCCAAATGGGAATCAAAGCGGCGTAGTTCTAACGAGCTTTAAAAATGAAAGTCTTTTTGCTTTGATGTTTAAACTAACAATGGTTATGATGGACCACCGTTAATAACTTGTTTTTGATTCTTTGATACTTAGAAAAATGCTTTTTGAAATTGGACGCGTTCATGATAATCAAACCAACAAAGGTTGTGATGGATTATCACTAGTAGCTTGCTTTATGCTTACGAAAATTCCTTTGAAATTGAGGCTTTCATGACAATCAAACCAACAAAGGTTGTGATGGATTGCCACTAGTAACCGTTTTTGTGCCAGGTCGTTTTAGAAATGAAAACAATGAATTAATGCAAGAAAGAATTGGTGGATTCAAGCATAACACAATCAGTGGAATCAAATCATTAAGCAACAATATTTGAATTCGCAAACAAAAATCAAGTCTAAACTACACATAGTAGATCACAACGCATAGATAGGCAAGGAGGGAACTTGAATTGGGCATCAAGCAAAAATACAAGAGTAGGCAAGATTGAACCTAAATGCACATCTAGTGGAAGATGCTAGGCGAGAACCATACTCAAATATTTCTACAAAACGCAAGGGAATCTAAATGCACATCTAGTGGAAGATGCAATGTAAGGAATGGACCTATCTAAGTATTGATGATATTCTATATGAGAGTAGACGATGACACTGTAAGCTCAAGGAAAAGAGTTGCCTCAATCATGATCATTGGCCAGCATAAGCAAGCAAATTATTTAGCGACCAAAGTATCAAAGAATGTTGAATCACTTTGGTCAATCCTCACACTTAAGATTAAGTGCACAAGTGCACAAGTGTGAATCACATTGCCATTCATCATATAAACTAAAAGGGTTGAATCATCTGAGACCATCTTCACCACTCAGAACATGATGCACTAGGCATAAGTGGGAATCATGTGGTTCATCATCAACAATGACACTATAACTAAGTTAAATCACATAGGGCAATTTTTGCATGGATCACAATGATTAAATATTAACAAATATAAAGACAGAAATACCTCTGATGAAGGCAGATACTACCACTTGAAGAGCGCAACTCCAACTAACTCTTGCAGAAGATCAGCTCAGACGGACCAACGGAACGAATAGAGCGAAAAAATAAAGCGTAGAAGAGTTTTTCTAAAATGTGAGAGATTTCGAGAAAAATGGGTTTTTTCTCTGATCTCGTGAAAATCTGTGTCTGAGAAGCAGAGAGGAGTTGTGAAATTGTGGTGAAAATGTGTGTGTTTGAAATGAAAAAAAAGGTGCCTATTTATAGGAAATTAGATTTGATCTATTTTAGGAAATAGGCTAATCGATTATGTTGAAAAACACTTGGGAGATGTAATCGATTATTGGCTCATTGATTTTTGAGTAGATAATCGATTATACGGCATACATAATCGATTAGGTACTCACCATATTTAGTGAAAACTTTCCATTTATGCTCATAATCGATTATGGACCTTAGTGAAAACATGGGATAATCGATTATGCTCCTGAATTGTTTCAGAGTAGATAATCGATTATCCCCTTTGATTTTCAGAGTAGATAATCGATTATCCCCTTGATTTTCAGGTAGATAATCGATTATCCCCTTGATTTTCAGAGTAGATAATCGATTATTTACTTGAAGGAAGGATATGAATAATCGATTATGTGCCTTCCTAAAAACATGGATAACTTCCTTATTTATCAAGAATACATTATATGCATGATAAAATCAATTTTATACTTTCTAAAAAAATTATTTTCATGCATGAGGCTTATTGAAAAATATTTCCATGCAAAATTATTTTTATAGACCCTTTTGTGAGAAATGACCAAAATGCCCTTTTTGACCCTAAAAACCCTAATTTCCCAAAAAGTGCATTCTAACCCTAAAAATGATTTTAAAAACTTTGGAATGGTTTCTAGGACCCAAAATGCAATGCATAATTTATTTTTGTGTGGAAAATTAGGGTTTGGACCTAAGCCGGACAAAATTGGGGTATGACAATCATACTTGGTAGGCACAAAGGTCATTGTTTATACAGACCATTCAGCCATCAAGTATTTGATTTTAAAAAAATATGCAAAACCTAGGCTAATAAGATGGGTTCTCCTCCTCCAAGAATTTGACTTGGAAATTCGTGATAAAAAGGAGGTGGAGAACCAAGTTGCTGACCATTTGTCTAGGATAGAAGGTGATGTGGATACCTTGTATTGCAGGTAAACTAATATTACAAGATATGTGTTTTGATGATGAAAAAGACAAAGGTAAAGTTGACAGTCCACTACAAGAAAAGCTGGACTTTGCGGCGGGCGAAATCCGCCGCAAAAGCCAAATTTGCGGCGGATATTTGGACTTTGCGGCGGAAGTTTTTCGCCGGTAGCCAGCTCGAAGCAAACGCGTTGCGGCGGATTATCCGCCGCAAGTTTGCAGCGGATTTAGTGGCGCCGCAAAATCCAACGCAAATTTGCGGCGGATAATCCGCCGGAAAAGGGGACAAATTTTTGACGCAATATATCCGCCGGAAAGTACCCAATATCCGCCGCAAATTATCCGCCGCAAAGTACCCCTTATCCGCCGCAAAACACCCGTTTTATTTAAAAAAAAATGAATATAATTTTTTTAAAAAAACGTTTTATTTAAAATTCCGCCGCAAACGACACAAATCCGCCGCAAAGTACCATTTTTTTTTAAAAAAAATTATTATTATTTTAAAAAATAAATTTTATTTTTTAAAAAAAATCGTTTTAATTAAAAATATATATTATTTTATTAATTTTTTTAATTATTTATAAAAAAATAAAATCCAATAACTAATTAATATTTAATTTAAAAAAATAAAAATTGGGAAAAGCAGTAAAAATATCCATACAATTAATAAAATATCCAGACAATTAATAAAATATCGAGACAAATAAATAAAATAATCTAAAGCTACTGGGGTGCCTGCCGGTCAATGTCATCAACTGATAGAACATTGATTTTCGTGGAACCGGTAAATAAAATATCCAGACAAGTAAACATCCTCTGTAGCCTTGGAATAAGAGGCAGATAGAACATTGATTTTCGTGGAACCGGTTTGCCTCTGCTCATCCCTGATCTACTGACACGATAGCGTGGTTGTCCACACAACTTGCATTCCGACAACTCTCCATCATTTATGCCAAACTCATTGTTATAATAGAGCATGCAACCAGACACACAACAATCAATCCTTTTAGATTTTAAGCCAAGCTTCGATACCACTCTTTTAGCTTCATAATAACTTTGCGGTAAACTCCCTCTAATGGGGGTTGCATCCAACATCATTTTGGTCATATATTCCATGCACAACTCAGCAACAATAAATTGAGACTTAAGACCCAACAACCGAACACACATTGATAATTTTGAGTCTGTAGATCCTTCAAATATGGGTTTATTTGTCTCACTCAAATACATGTAAAACCTTTGAGCTTCCTCATTTGGAACTTCGTCAGCATCTGGTTCTTCAAAATCCAAATTTACTCCAACAGCGTCAGATATCATTCCCTGATAAACATCTAACGGCTGTATTCCCCATCCTTCAGATGTCGTAGTCACTGGATAACTACTTGATGTGTGATCTACTACTTCAACCGGAACATTAACCGCAGGAACTGCAGCTACCCCTGGCGCTCCTTCCCCGTGACGACTCCATGTCCAATAATTTGGCCTAAACCCATTATTGTACAAATGAAGTCTAACTTCATGTTCATTTTTTATAGCTCGAAATGAACATTTCAAGCACGGACATCTAATACCGCCTTGTCGCCCAAATTCTTCATGATCAATGTACTTAGCACAAAAAATAAACTCTTCTACTCCTTCTACAAAACGTCGTTTTACACCAGTTCTTCCAGGATACAATCGATCAAACATCCAACTACGATCCATTTTCAAGAACTATACGTATACTACACTACAATATAAATAAAATAAACTATCAATTACTTCATATTTTGATATATATATTTATATATTACTCATTTTATTTTGATATTTCAATAAACTACCAATTAATTACAAGCAACAGAATTAATTTTTTAATAATGTTTTATACAAATAATTTAAGCATTATAAATAATAATTCCAAATTTAATTTTAAATTTCAATTTCTATAAGACAATATATGTTAATAAAATTTATAAGTGAACTTAATAAATAAGTTTTTTCAATATAAATTAATTTGTATTATTATTGCAAACAAAATACTAAACAAAATTTTACTAAAAATAGTGAAGTAAGTAATATTTTATTAATTACTTTAACAACTAACCGTAGTGAAGAGAAGGCTCTGGCTTGAAGCTTATCCTGAACTCAAGCAGAGAGGAAAAAGGAGGAACCCAAACAATACCTAAACAAAAAAAACAACACAATTAGTAACAAATTCATATTATTATAAAATAATTTAAAAACGAATATTAAAAAAAAAATTAAAAACTAAAACTATTAACTAATATCAAAAACATACCTTGAAGAAATTTCCCAATAAGAGCAGAAGACAATTCGTAGGGAGGAAGCGCTACACTTCAAAAACAGATTTAGTAGAAAAGGAGAGAATTTGGGAGAGAGTAAAAGAGAAATTTTAAGAAGAGAATGGGAGGATTGTTAGAAGTGTGAAGAATGAGAAGTGGGGAATGGATATATATAGGAAAAAGCAGCCCAACGGTCAAAAGGGATTTTCGGCGGATTCTGGAGGTTTGCGGCGGATTTTAAAATTCAATATCTGCGGGTTTTTTTTTTCGGTACTTTGCGGCGGATTCTGGAGGTTTGCGGCGGATTTTGAAATTTAAAATCCGCGGGTTTTTTAATTACGGAGATTTGCGGCGGATTCGTGGTATTTTGCGGCGGATATTCAAATCAAAATACCGCGCCTTTTTTTTTAAAAACACCAAATAATCCGCCGCAAAAGCTATAATCCGCCGCAAAGATTCGCCGCAAATGCTCAACATCCGCCGCAAATAACACAAATCTGCCGCAAAGTACCATTTTTTTTTTAAAAAAAAAATTATTATTATTTTTAAAAAAAATTTATAATTTTTTTTAAAAAATTATTATTATTTTTAAAAAATAAATTTTATTTTTTTAAAAAAATCGTTTTAATTAAAAATATATATTATTTTATTAATTTTTTTAATTATTGATAAAAAAATAAAATCCAATAACTAATTAATTTTTAATTTAAAAAAATAAAAATTGGGAAAAGCAGTAAAATATTATCACCAAAAAAATATACATACAATTAATAAAATATTTTAAACAAAAAAATAAAATAATCTAAAGCAATAAAAATTGGGAAAAACAGTAAAATATATATTTAATGTCTGCTACCCCTAAACAGTAAACCATATTTTCAAAATAGAAAGTTTCACAAGAAACCATCTTTTGAAAAGATGATTGAATCTCTAAATAGAAAGTTTGAGGAACTGCAAGGACGGGTTGTTAAGTTGGAGGATGATACCGAGCGTTTGATGAGCGTATATGTCTCTTGTGGTGAAAATAATGAGGATGAACTTTATGCTGATAAAGGGGTTACTTTTAGCGAAAAAGATGAAGGGGTCTTCATGACAATGTGGAAATTTTTTTACAAAAAAATGGAGACGTACGCCACTCTATTGGAACCCTGCTGCCGACAATGCTCAAGAGAGTGCCGTATTAAGAGATCGAGTGCTGTATCAAGAGAATGAGAGTATTGGTAGAGGTGTGAAAAAAGAAGAAGGGGAGAAGGGGTTTATATAGGAGAAACGAAGTCAAACGGTCAAAAGGCAAGATCCGCCGGAAACGGCAGTTACCGGCGGATTTAAGGGATTTGCGGCGGACATAAGGGATTTGCGGCGGACGGAGGTGCATTTGCGGCGATTAATTAAAATCTCGTAAAAAAAAAAATTTGTGAACCCAAATCCGCCGCAAAAGCCAAGACGAATTTTAATCCGCCGCAAATGTCAATTTTTCCGCCGGTAACTTTGAGGCGGATAAATTCCGCCGGTAATTCGTATATTCCGCCGGTAACTTTGCGGCGGATCTATATCCGCCGGAAACTCCTGGCCGGAAAAACCAATAATTCTTGTAGTGGTCAAAGTCGATAAAAGTGACTAAACGTCAAAGTCAATCCAAGACAAACAAAGCCCAAGAATTGAAGATTCAAGTTTAAGGGTAGTCCTTAAATATAAGGGTAGTCCTTAGGGTTTGGGTGTGTCTTAGGAAAAAGTGTAAGCTCTTTCAAAGGTCAGCTCGTACATCAAAGTCTCACACACTCACAAAATTTTTTAAAGATGCATGCATACTTACGTGAACATTCTTATCACCTTGAAAAACATAAAATCGATTTCCTCATGCATAAATATACATCAAAATCGATTTTCAGGTAAAAACAGAAAAGAAAGAATCGATTGTCAGGTCATGTATTTTCAGTACATAAATCGATTTCTGAGCCAAACATTTCTAAAGGGAAGAATCGATTCCCACTCTTTTGCACTTAACTGAGAATCGATTCCCACATGTCTCAGGCAAGCTGAAAATCGATTCATACATATTTTCACTAAGTATAGAATCGATTCCTAGCTTTCCATGATACTCAAGAATCGATTGTCCCTATTTTTCAAACAAAAATAAATCGATTCCTCACTTAAATAAATCGATTCCTAGATCAATTGCTTTCAACAAAGAATCGATTCCTACAATATTTTCAACGTAAACTTAATTTGCTCGTAGCCTATAAATAGGCAGTGCTTCACGTTCATTTTCACAGAACAACCCATTTCACGAATCAGAGAACTTTTGAGAAAAACTCTTTACGCTTTTACTTTTGCTCGTCACGCACCGTTGGTCTATCTGAGCTGATCTGTTGCTAAGAGTTAGTTGGGGTTGCATTCTTCAAGTTGTAATATCTGCCTTCATTAGAGGTATTTCTGTCTTTACAATTGTTTATTATTTAATAGTTGTGATTTGTTCTAGGGAGTGGGGTATCTCTCTAGGGTAGCTGTTTGTACTAGGAAGTGGGGTATCTTTTTGGGGCAGCTGATTGTAACAGGGGTGGGGTATCTCTTGTTATTGTTATATTAGATTTGAGGGCTCTCTATAGGTGGGGTATCCTAGGAGGAGAGTGCCTGAGTCTGTAAAGGTTTTCCAACGCACCTGTAAGCCTTGTTGTTTTGGTTAGTGGAAAATCTCACAAGGGTGTGAGGACTGGACGTAGGTCATTAGGAGGTGACCGAACCAGGATAAATCTCTGCGTGCTTTACTGCTTTCCTGCTTTACTGTTATACTGCTTTACTGCTTTATATTCTAATTCCTTCGCTTCCACTTAACCTGCGCGAAAATTGATCTAAGTCATTGAAAAGGGGAAAAACGTTTTTGAAAGATCTGAAAAGGTTTTTAAATCTCAATTCACCCCCCCTCTTGAGACTGAAGCCACTTGGTAACAAGTGGTATCAGAGCTAGACTCTTGTATAAAGGGCCTAGCAGCTTCAAGAGAAATGGCTTCAGGTTGGTCTACGCAAGAGGGTGCTTCTCTTACCCGTCCTCCGGGATTCAACGGAAAAGATTATGCATATTGGAAAGAAAGAATGAGAATCTTTATTGAAGGGGTAGACTTAGATGTTTGGGATGCTGTGGAAAAAGGACCCTATGTCCCCACACACTTAGTAGATGGTATTCTTACAATTAAAAGTAGAAATGAATGGTCTGATGATGAGAAAAGAAAAGTGCAACACAATTTACGTGCCAAAAATATTATTACTTCTGCTTTAAGTCCTGATGAATTTTTTCGAGTTTCAAACTGTAAATCTGCCCAAGAAATGTGGGATAATCTCCAAGTTACTCATGAGGGTACAAATGAAGTGAAAAGGGCAAGAACAAATACTCTTATCAGAGAGTACGAACTATTTGGAATGAATACAGGTGAAACAATACCAGAAATGCAGAAAAGGTTCACTCACATAGTGAATCAGTTAAGCTTGTTGGGTAAGTCATTTCCTGCAGAGGATCTAATCAACAAAGTTCTGAGATCTCTGAATAGAGAATGGCAACCCAAGGTTACTGCTATAGCTGAATCAAGAAATTTAGCTACTATGACTTTGGCTACTCTGTTCGGTAAACTTCAAGAGCATGAACTAGAACTCACCCGTCTAGCTGAGTACGAAAATACAGATAAGAAAAAGAAAAGCTTGGCTCTAAAAGCATCTTGTTCTAGTCGGTTTGATGATAGTGACAACTCAGATGATGAAATTGATGGAAGTGAAGAGAATATGGCTCTTATGGTTCGGAAGTTCAAAAGGTTCATGAAAGGCAACAACTATCCAAGGAAGAACTTCAAATCAAAAAAGTTCTCCAGCAAAGAAAGTACATCCGGTCCTCCTACTTGTTATGAATACGGGAAACCCGGGCACATGAAAATGGAATGTCCCAATCTACAGAAAAAGGACTCCAAATCTGAAAAGAAGGCATTCAGGGATAACAAAGGAAGAAAAGCCTACATCGCATGGGAAGACAACTGCATGGATTCATCAGATGAATCAGAGGATGAAGAAGCTCAAGTTGCATTAATGGCTGATCATGAAAGCGAGAATGAAAACGAGGTATGCTTCAAGGTACGGGGGTCAGATTGGTACCTTGACAGCGGATGCTCAAAGCACATGACTGGAGATATCACAAAGTTCCTAACTCTTACCCCCAGATCAAGCGGTCATGTGACTTATGGTGACAATAACCGAGGAAGAATCCTTGGTGAAGGTAAAGTTGGTAAAGATTTATCTACTGCTATTGATAATGTGCTCTATGTTGAAGGTCTTAAACATAATTTACTAAGCATTAGCCAACTTTGTGATAAAGGAAATAGGGTGATATTTGACTCAGGTTCATGCATCATTGAGGATAAACAAAGTAAACAAGTTAGAATGATAGGAAATAGAGTAGAAAACATATACATGATGAGTTTAGATAGTGTTTCATCTCATAATGCATGTTGTCTCATTAGTAAGGAAGAAAATTCTTGGTTATGGCATCAGAGGACAGCTCATATTCATAAAAGAAATAAGGTAATTGAGGAATCTGTACATGTTACATTTGATGAAACTAACCCCAAAAGGCTGGGAAAGGTTATTGATGATATTGCAGATGAACCTGAAGAGCTACAAATAGGTGAGAAGAAGAAAGATAAAGAAGAAGAAACAAAAACCACCTCTCAAGAGAAATCAGAAGAAGGATCAAGCAGTGAACTTCCCAAGGAATGGAGAATCCCAAGGGATCACTCGCTTGAAAATGTCATAGGTGATGTAACTAAAGGGGTAACTACTCGTAACTTTCTTCGAAATGCATGTAATCACATGGCTTTCGTATCTCAAATTGAACCTAGAAATATAGATGAAGCCATAGTTGATGAACATTGGACTATTGCTATGCAAGAAGAGTTAAATCAGTTTGAAAGAAACGAAGTGTGGGATCTAGTTCGTAGACCTGATAAACATCAGATAATAGGCACAAAATGGGTGTTTAAAAACAAGTTAGACGAATCAGGTATAATAATTAGGAACAAAGCTAGACTAGTTGCTAAAGGTTATAATCAAGAAGAAGGAATAGACTATGATGAAACGTATGCTCCTGTAGCTAGATTAGAAGCGATTCGCATGCTACTTGCTTTTGCATCAATCATGGACTTTAAACTGTATCAAATGGATGTTAAGAGCGCGTTCTTAAATGGTTTTATCCAAGAAGAAGTATATGTTGAACAACCACCTGGTTTTGAAAATTTTGAAAAACCAGACCATGTTTTTAAACTCAAAAAGGCTCTATATGGTCTGAAGCAAGCTCCCAGAGCTTGGTACGAAAGATTGAGCAAATTCCTACTCAATCATGATTTTCAAAGAGGAAAAGTTGACACTACACTTTTTATAAAAAGGTCAAAAGATGACATCTTACTCGTGCAAATTTATGTGGATGATATTATTTTCGGTGCTACTAATGAATTGCTTTGCAAAGAGTTTTCAAGTATTATGCAGAACGAGTTTGAAATGTCAATGATGGGAGAACTCAACTTCTTCCTTGGGCTTCAAATAAAACAAACAAACAACGGCATCTTCATATCTCAATCAAAGTATTGGAAAGAACTACTCAAAAGATTCGAAATGGACAAAGCAAAAGAAATGTCCACACCAATGAGCACCTCATGCTACTTAGACAAAGATGAAGAAGGTAAACCGGTAGAACTAAGCAAATATCGAGGTATGATTGGCTCTCTTCTCTACTTAACTGCTAGTAGACCGGACATCGTGTTTAGTGTTTGCATGTGTGCTAGGTATCAAGCAAATCCAAAAGAGTCACATTTAGTAGCTGTCAAAAGAATAATGAGATATCTGGTAGGCACTCAAAATGTTGGTCTATGGTACCCAAAAGGCGCCACATGTAGCCTTATTGGATATTCAGATTCTAACTTTGCAGGATGTAAGTTGGATAGAAAAAGCACTAGTGGAACATGTCACATACTAGGTAGTGCATTAGTCTCATGGCACAGTAAGAAACAAGTCAGTGTCGCACTGTCAACTGCTGAAGCAGAATATGTTGCAGCAGGGAGTTGTTGTGCACAAATCCTCTGGATGAAGCAACAACTTCTTGACAATGGTATAGATCTAGATCATATCCCTATAAAATGCGACAATACCAGCGCTATCAATCTTACAAATTAAGAACCCCGTCCAACACTCTAGGACCAAGCATATAGAGATAAGACACCATTTTCTTAGAGATCATGGCCAAAAAGGGGATTGTGTAATCGAATTTGTGGAATCGGCAAAACAGCTGGCTGATATTTTTACAAAACCTTTACAAAAAGAAAACTTCTTCTTCATTCGAAGAGAACTTGGAATCATTGATTCCTCTTCATGCTGTTAGATTCGCATCTTTATTACATGTTGCCCTCTTTGATCGTGACAAAAAGGGGGAGAAGAATAGAGTTTTAATATTTAGAATAAAGTTTTAATATTCAGCATGCATTTGCATTCACTTGCATACAGTCAATAAAACAGGGGGAGCATCATGATAGGGGGAGTATCATATACATTATCTGTTTGAACTAACCTCCCACCTTGAGATGAGTTAATGTTTTGTCATCAACAAAAAGGGGGAGAATGTGGATACCTTGTATTGCAGGTAAACTAATATTACAAGATATGTGTTTTGATGATGAAAAAGACAAAGGTAAAGTTGACAGTCAAAGTCGATAAAAGTGACTAAACGTCAAAGTAAATCCAAGACAAACAAAGCCCAAGAATTGAAGATTCAAGTTTAAGGGTAGTCCTTAAATATAAGGGTAGTCCTTAGGGTTTGGGTGTGTCTTAGGAAAAAGTGTAAGCTCTTTCAAAGGTCAGCTCGTACATCAAAGTCTCACACACTCACAAAGTTTTTTAAAGATGCATGCATACTTACGTGAACATTCTTATCACCTTTAAAAACATAAAATCGATTTCCTCATGCATAAAGATACATCAAAATCGATTTTCAGGTAAAAACAGAAAAGAAAGAATCGATTGTCAGGTCATGTATTTTCAGTACATAAATCGATTTCTGAGCCAAACATTTTTAAAGGGAAGAATCGATTCCCACTCTTTTGCACTTAACTGAGAATCGATTCCCACATGTCTCAGGCAAGCTGAAAATCGATTCATACATATTTTCACTAAGTATAGAATCGATTCCTAGCTTTCCATGATACTCAAGAATCGATTGTCCCTATTTTTCAAACAAAAATAAATCGATTCCTAGATCAATTGCTTTCAACAAAGAATCGATTCCTACAATATTTTCAACGTAAACTTAATTTCCTCGTAGCCTATAAATAGGCAGTGCTTCAGGTTCATTTTCACAGAACAACCCATTTCACGAATCAGAGAACTTTTGAGAAAAACTCTTTACGCTTTTACTTTTGCTCGTCACGCACCGTTGGTCTGTCTGAGCTGATCTGTTGCTAAGAGTTAGTTGGGGTTGCATTCTTCAAGTTGTAATATCTGCCTTCATTAGAGGTATTTCTGTCTTTACAATTGTTTATTATTTAATTGTTGTGATTTGTTCTAGGGAGTGGGGTATCTCTCTAGGGTAGCTGTTTGTACTAGGAAGTGGGGTATCTTTTTGGGGCAGCTGATTGTAACAGGGGTGGGGTATCTCTTGTTATTGTTATATTAGATTTGAGAGCTCTCTATAGGTGGGGTATCCTAGGAGGAGAGTGCCTGAGTCTGTAAAGGTTTTCCAAGGCACCTGTAAGCCATGTTGTTTTGGTTAGTGGAAAATCTCACAAGGGTGTGAGGACTGGACGTAGGTCACTAGGAGGTGACCGAACCAAGATAAATCTCTGCGTGCTTTACTGCTTTCCTGCTTTACTGTTATACTGCTTTACTGCTTTATATTCTAATTCCTTCGCTTCCACTTAACCTGCGCGAAAATTGATCTAAGTCATTGAAAAGGGGAAAAACGTTTTCGAAAGATCTGAAAAGGTTTTTAAATCTCAATTCACCCCCCCCTCTTGAGACTGAAGCCACTTGGTAACAGGTGATAATGCAGGTACACAAGGATTAGAGATCATGGAGAACTTCCCTGATGAGAAGCTGCTGACTGTCAGTATAGCAACATTCAATGTTATAGCATCTGATGCTATAGCACCTGATGCTATAACACCTTGGTTTGCAGATATAGTCAATTACCTTGTTAGCAGGATTGTGCCACCAAATCTGACTTACCAGCAAAGAAAGAAGTTTCTCCATGATATTAAAAAGTATTATTGGGATGAGCCCTACCTTTATAAAGAGTGTCCAGACCAATTGATAAGAAGATGTCTTGCAGAAGAAGAGCATCATCCATTGCTACAGCAGTGTCATGCTGCACCTTATGGAGGACATTTTGGGGGACAAAGAACAGCTGCTAAGGTGCTCCAATCAGGATATTTCTGGCCCACTCTCTTCAAGGATGCTCATGAATTGTCTTGTGTCAAGTCAGTAATTCCCCTAGTTTCACAAAATCAAAGAACTGGCATCTTGAATGAGTGAAAAATCTAACAATTGTGTGAATGTGAAAAGTAGCTTTGTTTAAATGACAATCTGTTTTATTGTTGCTCCCACACAAACTCTAAGCTTAGGAAGAACTTAGTCAGCTAAGAATGATCTGATGCTTAAGCTAGTATTGGTTAACCAAGAGTGTGGCAAGTTTTTAATAAAGATAGAGAGTAGCATTAGAAGCTAAGTTTGGGGGAGCATCGGTTATATTAAGGCCAGGCTCAAAAAAAAAACTTAAGAAGGTCAGTGTAACTCAATTGTGCCACAAATTGTAGCATGCTATAGCATCTCCTGAAAACAAAAATGTCGTGACTATGCCCAAAAGCTCAAAAAAAAAAGAGAGAAGAGCATAATACTGGAGTCCAGCAAGGGATGCTATCGCACAAAAGTCATCAAACATAAACAGAAATCTGTGCTCATAACATCAAAATGCCATAGCATCAATACCATTCATTTCTGATTAATTTAAGTGCATTGACCACTGTCTAAATTGCCTAAATCAAGCCCTTTGTTGTGCTTTGAAGCCCCTCAAGCCTTATGTAGAATTGTTAGTCAACTCTCTCTCTTGAACTCTTCTTGACACACTTAAAAGAAGACCATTCTTTCCTAGGCTAAGTGAAATTCTGAACCTGGCTTAGATGAGACTATGTTTAAAGGTCACACACTCACTTTGGGCAGTAATAACTCTGGATGTTGTGAAAAACAATGATTTGTGTGAGTGAATCTGAAATGATAGCCAAATCAAGAGCATGTTTTGAAGGTTTGTAACTTGGGGAAGAACTGACTTGGTTCTAAATGTTTTGTTTATATAAGAAGGTATCTTGGCATGATTGTTTAGTTAGATTTACTTGCTTTTTGTCATTGCTTAGGGACAAGCAATGGTTTAAGCTTGGGGGTGTGATAACTCTCCATTTGTAGAGTTATTTATGCACTTCTATTCATAAATCATTGTGATTTTGCATGCTTAGATTAAGAATTATGTAAATATTTGTGTCTAATTAGGAAAAAGGGAATCAAGATCTGAATTGGAATATATTTGGCACAAAGGGTGCCCTTGTGAAATTTCTAATGTTTTCTGTCTAAGTGCTATAGCATTGGATGCTATAGCATCATATGCTATACCATCATATGCTATAGCATCATATGCTATAGCATCCTTGTACGCAGCAGAACTGGGACCCACTTGAAGACAGCATCAGAAAGCAGATCTGCAGTGAATCCTAGTCTGTCCAGTCAGCGCCTCCCTAGTTCCTCAATCTATGCTGATGCAACCACTCTCCTACCACTTGCATCTCACCACTTGTCCACCTTGGGAACACAACACCTTTAGTTGGTGAAAAGAAGACCCACTTGTTCATCCACTTGCAAGTATGGAGGGAAAACTAAACTATAAAAGGAAGCCTATCTTCTGCACTTCAATATACATTCTGGGGGCACGAAATTCTCTGGTTTGAGACAGCATATACAAGTAACAAAGTAGTTCCACTACATCCATTAAAGATCTATCCTCAAACCACTTGAAGATTCTGCCAGGTTCATGTTATAGCACTGTCAGCACACCACCACACGCGTGGAAGTTGAAGGAGTGTATCTTCTGCACATTCTTCTTCTATTTCTTGTCTTCGTGATATGAACACCTCTGTTGTAAGTTGTTGACATTGTTTATCATGAGCTAACTTCATTTTGGTTGGATTGCTAAGCTATGTAATGACTTTCTAATGTGTTAATGATATAGTATTTTGATGTATGCATTTTAATCTTTGTGTTTAAATATTTCCATACCTGTTTTGGTACTGGCTAACTAAAATAGGTAGATTCATGAATTCAGACATGGTTCATGGAAAGATCTCAAAGATTAATGTGAATGAGTGGTTGTTTTAAAGACATTTAGAACAATCCTTGCCCAACCCTAGACATAGGAGGGCTTAGTTCATAGAGTGAACACTATGGGTTCTTTAATATGGAAAGGTGAACTTACTTGAAGCCTAGACATAGGATCTTTTCAGAAAACCTTGGTGAAAGTGACCGAAAGGCGAACATCTTATGCTATAGCACTCAATGCTATAGCATCAGATGCTATAGCATTAACACAGAAGAGAAATTTACTAAGCAAAAGCAGTCCAACTAATCCTTTACCATATAGTTTCCATATTTATTTCTTAAGCAATTTATCTCCTTATTTCATTATTCTCAACATTGTGACTTATTTACACACTTAAAATCCTGAGATATTACAAATTTAAATTAAGAACAATCCCTGTGGGTTCGACCTTTCTTTCTACTATATTACTTATGTGACTACGTATACTTGCGCATATAAATTCCACAACAGGCAGTACGTTAGGTTTCCTCTGATTTGACTATGGAGGGGGTCAAGGTGAAGATCCTTGGACAAACCCGAGCAAATAACTAGGTTTCCCTCTCTGTCCTAGGGCAGTACGTTGGGTTTCCCTTGATCTGATTCATGAGGGGCTCAAGGTGAAGAGCCTCGGCCAAACCCGAGAAAATGACTCGGTTTCCCTCTCTGTCCTCGAGGGTGGTACATTGGGTTTTCCCTGATCTAATTTAGTAAGGGTCGGAATAAAGGGCCTCAGTCGAAACCTAGGCACCGACTCGGTCTAGAAGAAAAAGCAACGAAGTAGCGAGGGAAAAACCCCCTACTCAATCAAAAGCAGAAGTCGAAATAAAAATCCCTTAGCATAACCCGAGCAATGGCTCGACACAAAAGGCAAGGAAGGGGCTAGGACAAAACCTTTGCTAACCATGAGCAATAACTCAACCAACACGAGAAAAGAAAAGGACAACACCTTAGCCAAGCCCGCACAGAGGCACAATATTGAAGCAAGCAAACGCTTGACGAAGAACACACAAGCCTACTAGGAATAAACAGAACTGAAAATTTCTACTACCCAACAACGTAAAAACCCGAGGAAAACTATCAAACATGTCTATATTTACATCATCCATACAAAAGCCAAAAAAAGTCAAAGTAATTACATATACATAAGAAAGCCAAAAGAGACAAAAATATATCACAATATTCAAAACAAGCAAGACGGTCAGAAGACCAACGCCTAGGATAGCCGAACAATAACCTTGTTCGTAAGCGAACCACCAAATTACCATACTCGCTGATCTCTCGAAAAGGCGTAACCTCCGCCAACCTCTACGGCACACCAGGATTAAGGCAACAATTTTCCTGTAACAATTACAAAACCTTTCAAACCCAAGCTCGACCAACATCTCTGTATCCACTAAATGCTTCTCCTTGAGCACAGCCAATTGAGGATAACACCTCTCTATCTCCAGTGCCAGCTCAGAGTTCCCCTCTTCGAAAACCTTAAGCTCGGCAACCTTGCTGTGAGCCTACTGCAATTAACCCTCAAGAAGGCCCTGCTCACACAACACCGACTGCAGTCTACACTTAAAATCATTAACCTACCCTGAGCGCGCGACAAGTTTCACCTCCGCCTCCTTCTTCCCATATTCTACTAGGAGATATAAAGCCTCTTTCTCATTGATTTTCTTAGCAGCAGATACTCTAACCTCCTCGGCAGCGCTAGCCAAAACCTTCATGTTCTCAGCGATTTCACACTTAGTCTCCTTGTCCAAGAGGTCAGTTTCCAACTGGTTGACACACAATTGAAGGCAAAAACACAATGGCTTAACGAATCCTCTGCTTTCTACCGTAAAAGACACACCTCTCGCTCAAGCTCCATACCACGACGAGCCACCATTCCCAAAAAGGGCCAAGGACTACCCGCATATGAATCCTCCACAGAAACCAATGTGTCCTTATGGCCCCCAAGGGTCGCGCCCAGAGATAATAAGTCGTCTAAAGACTCAGCAGCGACGCCGTCACGTACACTACCGAAAAGAAGCATCAACAATAGAATCTAGCACAACCTTTCCAGTATCAACACCCTGCTCGTCGTTGCTTGCATCAAGCATTACACGATGTGAAGATGTATCACCCACAGGCTTTGAAAGCCCACTGTTAACACAGATCACTGGGACAGAGTCTTTCGACATGAATACAATGCCAACTCTGTCACCTGAATCCGACTCGGCTTTAGGTGACAACAATGCGGTCACAGTAGGTCCCTCAGGTTCAAGCAACATCCCGAAGACCTCCATACGATTCCTAGGAAGTCGAGATACCATGGATTCGAACCGACCAACTTACAAGATGAGACATAAATGTACCAATCACCCTCTTTCCTCCTCACCACTTTGGCACACACCAACGCATCAGTATCTACATATCACGGTAGTCCTCGGTTTCCCAACTTAATGAGGGAAACAAACTCGGTCACCCGACGGTAAAACCCCGCCTCCTTGGTCGAGAGGTCGGATAACGCAACGTCTCCCCCCAACGACCAGTCTTTCAACCGCGTAAGTGGGAACTTGTAAATATCAAGGCTGTCGACACCTACGCGACGGAGTCGCCAGCATACAGACATATTGGTGGCAACCACATAGAAGTACTTCCTCTAAAACCTTTCGAGGGAGTCACCAAGCAGCACAAAGTTCCTTTTTCTATGAACCAGCCTCAGCCAACTCTGCTTAATAGAATCATGTGCAGACTACCTGACCCATGTCCAGCTTTCCGAATCAGGTTGGCTCGGAGCACCTTTCAAATACCAAAGGACATTCGATATGAAGACAAAAAAAGGAATCTAAACCTCTATGGTGTTCAGCACGACCTCATAAATGATAAACTTGGCCTGCTCTCCGAACTCTACCTCCCCATGAAAAGAACACACCCTCTCCTCGGCCCTCATCGGTCGAAGCGACTACCCCTCGCCACGACCAAGATTGCTAGGAAGCAACTCTGAAAGGCCACCAAGGTCAACCTGAGAAATAAACCGACTTCGCTGATAACACATCGAGCGTCAGCCATACGTATTGAGTCTTGTCAGGTGGCAACAAGGCCTCATCCACCGTTGTTACCGATAGACAAATCCACCGCGAGAGCTTATCTAACGAAAAGTTGGAACGACAAACAACCGCCTCAATGTCTCAATGCACACGACGCAAACCAACTCATCCCATATCCCAACCTCGCAGGATCTTCACCAAGCGAGGGTCGGAACACACTAGAGAATCGACGCCTGACCTAAGAAACAGTCAAGAGAGGACGAGGTTGTTTAGCTACTCCGCACGGCCCCAACCGAGATCATTGAGAAAACAACAACACAACTGCAATAGAACACCTCGACGACAAGCATCGAGCACCTTGCCATCATCAGGGAAACACAAAGAAAAACACACAGTAAAAGTGGTAAGGGAAACAAACAAACATCAACAACATGACGAAGACCAAAAGGCAGGTGCAAGCCTCATAAATGAAGAGGGCAGTTGGTCAAGCAACAATAAGTGGGAAAGAATTAGGGAACTAAACCTTTATACGACCAACCACCCTAAAGGGCTTTGCGCACTTTCACCCTGAAGGACCCAGATCTCGAAGGGCTGTGTACTGGGGTGTTCCTGAACCTCAAAAGACCGAGAAGGGCTCCAAGTTGCGGAGGAGGATCCCCACCGACTAGGAAGAAAGGAGACCAGGATCACAATCGACGCCCAAGGTAGCACATACAGTACCAAAGGAAACTCTGTACCACATGCGCCGCCGCCCAACGAACCATGCCTAGACCAAGACGCGTCCGCTTAGAAGACAAATATGGAAGATGTGGCAGGTGGCCATTGGTTCATACCGAAGTAGTGGCCGAGCCACGATCTCGGTGGCAGTCGCAAAGCAGGTGTATGTCGTTAATCCCCTGCGGTATAGAACACCTATAGAACACCCTAGGACTACTCTTGTATTATAAGTAGTTGTAACACCCCAATATTTCTAACATGTAGATACACTGAGATGCATTCTGTGTCAACAATCAGAGGACACAATCGCTGTTTAGATATTGAACCTACTAAATTTTTCCGATAATAAAACACAATGTCTCGGAAAGGAATACAAAGTCTATTGTTCAATAAAACACAATCCCTGCAAGTCCATAAAATTTAACTTGGTCCTCAACTCAAAAGGAATACAAAGTCTATTGTTCAATATCATAACCAGAGAAGCGAAATTAGGTTTATACAAATCATATCAATACAAGTTACACAACCATAACGGAAAATAACAAGCGAAACATAATCGGAAACTGAAGACTATAATAAGCCTTCGACATCTCCATAAGCACGTCACCTACTCGTGCTGCCTTGTCTTCCTCTTACCCTGTTTCTCTGTAGAAACCACAATAATGATAGGGTGAGATAACATATCTCAGTGAGTTCTACCGTAACCCTTCACCATCACTCGGTTCAATTATAAAACCGTTGCTGCATAGCTTAATTTATAAACTATTTGCTCATATATATATATATATATACTTAGCGGATTACCAACTGTGCAACAGCCACAATCTCGGCATCTAATGTGCTATTCATTTATTTTCAAGCTTTGTATGTTACTTTACCATTACAAGCTTACCAATCGAAACACCGACGGTGCAACAGCCACAATCTCGGCGAATCTTGTACCTAGCGTAACATCGACCGTGCAACAGCCACAATCCCGATGAACCCTCGCTAGTACTTTACCTAACGTCCAGGGCCTAGGGTAGGGGCTCATGACCTTCCCCGCCTAGTATGCTAATCGCCGGATCGTCACCAGACATAGATATAATTTATATATCATAACCGCATTGGGTTATGTTCGATATAATCTATATATCGTGCTACCATAACCGGTCTAGGTGAGATTACAAATATCCCACATCAATTATGATTCGACAACGAAAACCGTTTGGATAGTTTCTTTTTGGAAAACCTTTATTCGCACACGTAGGTTCTAATTCGGTTTTTCAAAGTACTTATAGGTTTGTGGACAATTTCCCAAAATCATCTTGAACATGTCAAAAACAATGTTTTATATGTTAAGAATCATCACTAATGGTTGGGAAGAAGATTTGCAGAGGTTTGGAATCGAAAGGAGCGGCGAAACGAAGTTTTTGGCATCTGGAAACATAAGCATGCGCACGACCCGTGCCCAGGGTGCGTGCTGCTTAATTCTTTTGCAAGCAACACCGAAGAGGGTGCACGATCCGTGCCCAGGGGTGCAAGGTCCGTGTGCACTGCTTCAAATTGTTTACAGGCAATTGCGTGGAGGGCGCACGACCCGTGCCCAGGGGCGCACGGTCCGTGCGTCCTGTACAGATTTACAATTCGCTTTGTTTATTTCGTTCCGCTTTTCCGATCGTATCCAATTCGTAACTCAATCAGAATTCCAACAACACAACCAGAATACAGGCACGTTCCAGTACAATCAAAATCCACATAATAGATATATATAGTTTTATAAAAACTGTGAAACGCGATTATTTCGAAAAACGATTTTTCGACTCGATAAATCCTTCGAAAAGAAATCAAGCAACAAACTAGAATTTTCAATTCATTCGAAACAGTAAAACAAAACCCTACACGTGAGTAAAACTCACCGGTTTGAAGAGTTCGTTCGAAATTCAAATCTCTACGCGAAATAACCGAACAGTGACCACTCGAACAATCCCCGTAATCGTTCAAACCGCTTCCAAACGAAACCAACACCTCCTATTTCGAAACATGAGCTTATTTGCTTCTGAACTTTCTTCCAATATGATTCTAACCACAATGTAGCATCAAGGGGTTGCTAAGAATTACTCCCGAGGTTCCAAGGAGTACATGCAATGCTTCAAGAAGTTGAAAACTCAACTTTGAGCTTCAAAATCCAACAATGGCAAGTGGTGATTTGGAGAAAGTTAGATTCTGAAATTTGTATCAATGAGAGGAGAAAGAAAAATGGAGTAGGATGATGGAAAAAGAGCTTACATGCAAGAAGATTTGATGTGGCTTCCTTCTCTCCCTTTCCTCTTCTCCTTTGCCCCACTCTTCTCTTCCTTTCTCTCTATTTCTGAAATTTTAGTTTCTTTTTTCAGCAAGGCAATGTGAGAGTGTTTGGTGAGGTTGACTCAGCTGAAGGCTTTAATGACTGGGAAAAGACTAAAGTGCCCTCCACTTGGCTCATCACCTTAGTTTATCTCTTATTAACCACTAACTCATAATTAACTTCTAAAAATTGTGGTTATGGTCTTATGGAGTCAAGGAGTATGTTTGGTGTTGTGTAATTTGGGTTAGGGGTTCGAACGATATGGAAATTACCAAAACGCCCTTGGATCATTAATTAATTCTAAACCGTTATTTTGGCCCAAGTTCTCTCTAACTTGCCCCTTAATTTTAATGGTTTATCCACTAAACGTTGCTTTCTCGACTATTCCATATCAATGACATGATTTATCTTTCATTCGAATAATAAATCACTCGCAAATTCCATAAATAAATTTAACGAAATTAGGGATGTTACAATCACCCCAACTTTTAAAATTTTGTCCTCAAAATTGAAAAGACATACCTCAATGGAATAGATATGGATATCGAGTCCGCATGTCATCTTCCAATTCCCATGTAGCCTCTTCAGTCGAGAAGCCGTCCCAGACCACTTTGACAATGGGAATAGTTCGTGTCCGCAGTGTTCTTTCGCCACGTTCCAGAATATAGCTAGGATAAGGTTGTAATGATAGATCCGGTCGAAGATCAATTGTGATAATATTCAGCGGCTGATTCGGATCGGGAACATATTTCCTCAATTGAGAGACATGGAAGACATTATGAAGGTTTGATAAGGCCGGAGGCAAAGCTACACGATAGGCAACTGGCCCAATACGCTCGATGATTTGGAATGGTCCAACATATCGAGGACTAAGCTTCTTTGCTCGCAAGGTTCTACCGGTACCTATGGTTGGAGAAACTCTTAAGAATACATGATCTCCAACTTCGAATTCCAACAATATCCTTCGATTGTCAGCGTAGCTCTTTTGCCGACTCTGAGCAACTTTCATTCTTTCTTGAATCAGGTGTATCTTCTCAGTAGTTTCACGAACCACATCGGGTCCCAAAAATTTATTTTCACCTACTTCCGACCAACACAATGGGGTTCTACACTTCCTCCCATATAGTGCTTCAAATGGTGTCATTCCAATACTGGAATGATAACTGTTGTTATAGGCGAACTCTACCAATGGAAGATGATCCTCCCATTTTCTCCCGCTATCCAGCACACATGCCCGAAGCATGTCCTCAAGAGTCTGAATAGTTCTCTCTGTCTGACCATCAGTCTGAGGATGATAAGCAGTGCTAACAAGCACCCTTGTCCCTAAAGCTTCATTCAATGCTTTCCAAAATCTGGAGGTGAACTTAGGATCTCGGTCCGACACAATACTGGCAGGGACTCCGTGTAATCTTATAATACTCTTTAAATACTCTTCTGCTAGCTTGGAGACTTTGTAATTCGAGCGAACGGGAATAAAGTGAGCGGATTTAGTTAATCGATCGACCACTACCCAAATGGAATCATTACCGGCTTGCGATCTTGGTAGGCCCATAACAAAATCCATCGAGATATCTTCCCATTTCCAGACTGGCACATCAAGAGGTTGCAGTTGACCAGCGGGTCTTTGGTGCTCTGCTTTAACCCTTTCACAAGTTAAGCATCGGGATACAAACTCAGCAACATCGGCTTTCATTCCGGGCCATCAATACATCTACTATAAATCCCGGTACATCTTGGTAGATCCAGGATGTACAGAATATTGACTCCGATGAGCTTTTTCTAATACCTGCTTCTTGATATGCTCATTATTGGGTACACAAATTCTACCATCGAAACAGATAACTCCGTCACTGTTTTCGGTAAAATTTGGTAGTCCTTTCTGAGATTGTAGCCCCACGTCGATCTCTTGAGCCGCACGAATCTGATCCCTTAATACCCTTGTAATCCGAAGATGCTGTAACACTAATCGATTCCTTTTCTTTGTCACCTTGAGATTCAAGTATCTAAAAGACTTTAACAATGTCATCTCATAAACCATTAACTCTGTGGTCTGGAGAGACCTCCTACTTAATGCGCACGAGAACCATAAAGGTAATGTCTCCAAATCTTTAGTGCAAACACAATAGCCGCCAACTCTAAATCATGAGTAGGGTAACTCCATTCATGAGTCTTCAATTGCCTGGATGCATAGGCCACAACATGTTGATTCTGCATAAGAACACACCCTAAAACCCTTCCCGGAGGCGTCACTGTAAATTTGGAATCCCAGGGACAGATCCGGAAGAATCAGGATTGGTGCAGAAGTCAACCGAACTTTCAATTCGTGGAAACATTCCTCACAATCAGTATCCCATGTAAACTGCTGATCCTTGCGAGTTAACCGGGTAAGTGGGAGAACTAACTGTGAGAAGCCTTGGATAAATCTCCTATAATAGCCTGCTAGTCCCAAGAAGCTTCTTATTTCTGTTACTGAGGTTGGTCGTTCAAATTTACCACAGCTTCAACTTTGCTAGGATCGACTACTACTCCCTCCTGGGAAATCACATGACCTAAGAACTTTATTTCTGACATCCAGAAATCACACTTCGACGGCTTGGCGTATAACTTCTTTTCTTGGAGTACATTCAAAACAAAGCGGAGATGTTGAGCATGCTCCTCAATTGTCTTTGAATATACTAAGATGTCATCTATGAAGACAACCACAAACTGATCCAGGTAGGAATGAAAAACTCGGTTCATGTAGTCCATGAATACCGCTGGAACATTAGTCAGACCGAAAGGCATCACTACTGATCAGTGTATTTTAATGCACTCTTTATAGCTTTTCACTTGGTGATTTTAATTGTGCTTTGTGCCTAATATTTAAGTCTTAGCACGTTTCTAGACTTTGGGTCTTATTTAAGCAATATAATAATTTATTGATTAATTCTTGTGTTTTATTGCATATTGACCCCTGTCTACTCTGTCGACCATAACTTTGGCTGTGGTTATCCGATTAAGGCGTGCGAGTATGCGTTGGAAAGCTAAGGAGCAGAGATACAATTCTTCTGTTGAGCTCAAAACCAAATTCAGACGTCTTAAAGGCGAAAACTGCGAATTACCGAAGCAGTACTGTGTAAAACGGGTTTTGGGCCAAATATTAGTTTGTTAACGGGCTTTTATCCAATAACCCAGTTAGGGATTAGGTATTTTCGTTTTGTTCTGGTTAAATACACTTTTCAGAGCCGTCTTGACTCTCTGACGCATTCCTACTTTCAACTTTACGTTTTGTGCCCTAACCTCCATGGAAGCTTAATGCCCTAGATCAATCTATTGGTGAAGAGTGTTGCTGTAAGGATTTTGAGGTTCAGTGCTTAATATTTATTTCGTTTTTATGGTTTTAATTCTTTCTCTATCAAATTCATCTCTGTAATTCTTGCTGCAAATTCGGTTTGTGTTTTGCTTAATTACTCAAACTCTATGATTTGCTTATGTGATTCGTTTTATGATTCGGTTTTGCTTAATCACTTAATCATGATTCTGTTTTGCAACTTTCATTATACAAACTATTTTATCGCTTGTTTAATTTAGTTTGGATAGAAATTGATAGAGTCTATGGCGCTTGTTTATAGGATTGATAGAATTCAGTTATGATGTTAATTGTGATACTGGCACTTGTTCGCTATCACGATTGATTGAACACATTGTTTTGACGCTTGCTTTAAAACGGTGCGAATTCGTATGAACTGATTAACGCTTGTTTAGTTAGTTTATGATCAATCAAGAATTATCAAACTATGCACGAATCTTTATTTTAGAACCGATGATAAATCCAAGAAACGCATCCGAAACCAATGGATTGATTGTCTCTCTAAATTGTTGAACTCCCTTAAACACAAATTGTTTTCTTCAAAACCCCTTTTTATTGTTTATTTTGGTTCCTGATTTTGGTAATTTCTGTATTTAGAGATCCTCGAGAGACGACCAAGGTCTCTTACCTTGATACTATATTTACCTTTTATTAATTATTTTGACCCGCGTACGACCGCTGATCAAATTGGCGCCGTTGCCGGGGATCTCTAATTAGGGATTGCCAACTTCAGGATCCCACTAACAGTACTAACATTTTAGTTTGTGTCTTTGTTGAGTTTTCAGGTTTTGTTACAGGTCGTAGGCATTCTGCTCAATTCTGGGTTTTTAGGTAAAAAAAAAACGATTTTCAGGTGATCTGGTCAGATTGCTCCGAAAATTGGTCAGAAAATCCGAAAAAAATCAAGGAGTAGGACTCCCTTATGGGAGCCTAGGCCGAAAAATCCTAAATTCATTCGTTTTCTATTTTTAATTAATTATTCGAATATTTTATAATCTCAAAAAAATCCAAAAAAATTTTCATAATCTTCTTTTGATTTTATTAGATTTTTAGTGCAGTTTTTATATTTTTTAGATTATCTTTGATTCGTTTTTTTATTTTCTTCCTTAATTTTAGCATAACTTATTTGATTTTAACTCTAATTCTGATTCAGTTGATTTAAACATGGTTGTTGTTTATGAACCTTCACTGGAGGATCTCATTAAAGAGATGGCTATTCAAAATCTCCAATTCCAACAAACAACAGATTCCACACTTAAGGAATTGGAGATAATAGTTGGACAATTAACCACTGCAGTTAATCAGATACAGGCCCAGAGATCAAACGAACTGTCTGCCCAGGAAGTAGTGAATCATAATGTCCCAAATCCTCTCATTGTCAGTGCAGTTACTCTTGTTGAAACTCTAGAGGTTGATACACTTTACATAGCTGATGTTGTGGATGTGGTTGTTGCTGCTATTGAGCAGCCACATGTTGTAGAGCTCAAACCACTCCCTGAAAATTTGAAATGCGCATATTTAGGGGGAAGTGCAAATTTGTCTGTGATTATTCCAGTTAACCTTGAATCTGAACAGGAAAAGTTATCGTCAATTCTAAGCGAACATAGGAAAGGTATTGGATGGACCTTGGCGGACATTCCAACCGAGGAAGTATGGCAAACACGGCAACAAATTAATCCCCTTATTCTGGATGTGTGGAAGAAGAAGGAGACCAAACACGTGTGCAGTAACCATAAAAGAGGTTTCTATGACAAATACCATCCACCTGCAAGCTTCAAATTCTCCACCTTCAAGAGGGAGTTTTCTTTTCTTATCCTTAAGTTATACTTGTTTCTTACATCGAGGACAATGTGTGATTTAAGTGTGGGGGTGTGTGTTTTAGTATTTATGTTTTTAATTTTTAACTATAAAAAAAGGAAAAAAATTGTTATTTTTGCATGTTTTTTCCATGAATTCTTAGTTTGTATAAGTTGTGGGTGATTTTACTATTCTTTGACCATAGGTGTTGTGACATGATTTGATTGATTTCTTGTTGCTCTGGGTTTAATAAGTTGGATATGAGCACTAAATTTTGCATCATTTGTGATAGTCATTGTCCCTGGTGAGAATTAAGCCTTTTATTGGATGACCTACATTTTGTCATTCTCTCCTTTCTTGTGTGTGACTCACTCATGTTTGTTAGTTACTCTAGAACTTGACTTGATTCTTGTTGAAACACTTGTTCACATGCATGTTTGAAATGATCTAGGCAATTCTGTTTTTTTAGCCACTAGCCAAATAAGCCTACCCTAAATTTATCCCTTTGTGTAAGCCCCTTTGAGCCTTTTTATTTCATTCTTTGTTTTATAGCTCATCACAAGCCCAAAAGTGAAAAACAATGTTATTACCCAATCTTAGAGGGTGAAGGAGCTTTGAATTGAGAATTGTTAAATCCATAAGTGTGGGGGTGTCCAAATTGTGCAATTGTGGTTCTCACTTGGGTTAGTTCTTGGGTTCTCAATGGAAAGTTTGGCAAGTTTATTTGTATAGAAAAATATTCCCCAAAAAGAAAAAAAAAAGAAGAAAAAATGAAAAAAAAAAAAAAAAGAATGAAAAAAAAAAGCAAAAAAAAAAAATGCAAAGTGTATATATCTTTTTATCTCTGTATCAAGAAGAGTGAAAGTTGTGTGGAGAGAGTTATGTGGAGAAGTATATCAAAATAGAGAAATTCATCATACCTAATTGAAGTTGGACCCCTTCATGCTCATTCTACAATTGATTTTCATTGCTTCTTTATCCTCTTTGATTCTTTTTAGTCTAGTTCCCCCTTAGGATTATCCCACCTTGACCTTGGCCCCATTACAACCCTTATAAAGACCTTTTGATCTTATGTGCATGTGTTATTAAGTGTGGATGTTAGAAGCTTGTCAAGCATATGGTAGTGCTAACTTTCATTGATGTGCTTATTATGTATATGAGAGTAAACACAAGCCTAGACACTTGAGTGATTGAGAGCATTACTAATACATATCCTGTGAGGACTCATCACTTGTGATTCACTCTCTAGTGCTCTATCCTCTTGTTTGCCTTGATTGTAATTAAGTGCTATCTTTGATTGTCATTCTCCTTGAAGCCTAGGAAAAGAATTTCCCTTATGACTTTGCATTCTTTGGGTTCATTGGAAACTCATGCATTGTTTTCGTGTATTGTTTTGTGTGTTTTGCACGGAGTGCAAAAGCTTAAGTGTGGGGGAATTTACAAACTCATAGTGTCCATATCGAGTACGGAAAGCGGTTTTCGGAATATCTAAGGCTCTTACTTTGATTTGATGATACCTCGACCTTAGATCAAATTTGGAGAATACTGCCGCTCCTCGAAGTTGATTAAGCAAATCATCTATCCTTGGTAACGGATACTTGTTCTTGATAGTAATTTTGTTCAATTGAGGATAGTCAATACATAATCTCATGCTTCCGTCTTTCTTCTTGACTAGCAATACCGGAGCACCCCATGGAGAAGCACTCGGCCGAATAAACTTCTTGGAAATTAATTCCTCAAGTTGGGATTTTAGTTCCTTTAGTTCAAGAGGAGACATCCTGTAAGGTGTTATAGATTTTGGCCTTGTACCCAGCACCAAATCTTTAGAGAACTCTACCTCTCGATCCGGAGGTAAGGAGGAAACTTCATCAGGAAAAATATCTAAGAACTCATTAACAACTTGGACAGACGATAAATCCAATCCAGCTTCAGTGGATGCAGATAATATAACAACAAAAGCTTCCGCACCTTGAAATAGAGACTGGCTGGCTGAAGTGAAAGAAATAACACTATCAGTTGTAGGTAGGGAATGTTCCACCACTTCAGAAGGAAACCCTATGGTACGGTTGAAGCAATCAATGGTAACATGGTTGGTAGTCATCCAATTCATTCCCAAGACGATCTCCATTCCCCTCATATGCAAACAGATAAAATCAACTACAAAATCCCCGTTTCCTATAGTGAGCAGACAGTTAAGACATAATGACTGGGTTCGAACACGACCCCTTGCAGCCGTAAGAATGGTTATCGGTTCTGATATTGGAGATACCGTTAATCGTAACTGTTCAACACATGCTTCAGAGATAAAACAATGAGTAGCACCAAAATCATATAGTATATTAACAGATTGATGGAAAAGCGAACCTGTGCCCCTCAGGAGATTATCTTCTGGCTTGATAGTTTGAACGTCCAAGGTGTTGACTCGAGCCTGTCTTGGAACATTAGGAGATTCCAGAAAAGCCTTTCTCGTCGGGCACTCATTAGCATAATGGCCCACTTCTTTGCAAAAGTAACACTGATTCTGCACAGTTTGGCATCTACCTCTATGATTCTTCTTGCAGAGAGAACATTTGCTAGGCCTAGAAGAAACATTCGTCTGCACCTGCTTTCCTGTATCAGAATTACCTTTGTACCTAGTATTAGAAGAGGTTGATTCAGTACCCCTTTTCTTGTTATTCCAGAATTCTTTCTTTTCTGCATACATCTTCTTGAGATCTTCTTCAGCAGTATGAGCTTGTTGTACCAAGGTAGGATAAGTGGTCATAGCGTAAGAACTAAGACTTTGGTTTACATCACCACGAAGACCTTGTTTAAACATAATCATTTTCCACCTGTCATTGGGGGCATGAATTCCTACTTCATAAAATCGAGACAATCTTTCAAATTTTGCAGCATATTCCCCAACTGACATGTTCTCCTGCTTCAGATTAACGAACTCAACTTGTTTGGCAAGTCTCTGGGCATCAAGAAAGAAATGACCCATGAATAACTCCTTAAAGTTATCCCAATTAAGAGGTGTCCCTTGAGTTTGAAGCATTCTGCGTGCATTGGTCCACCAAGTATGAGCTTTCATTGGGTCGGACCCCCCCTTGAAGATTGGAGGTTTCATTTTCAGAAACCGGAAGTACATCCTGTTAGGATCCTCAGGTGGTGGTACATTGACTGGCTCATTCAGTCGCGGTTGCGGCACTTGATGCATCTGCTGCATTTGAGCCATATGAGCCATTTGTTGCTGCTGCATTAGCATCATGTCATTCATCATCTTCTGTTGAGTTTTGATGCAATTTTACATCCATTCCTGATGAGGGTCAATAGGTGGGTTTCTCCTACCCCTTCCAGCCATGATTCTATAAAATATGCACAAATTATTAAGTTGATCAGGCTCAATGTCTAATAGCATACTAAGAAGAATCAGACTTAGAAGACGTAAAAGACTCTTAACATCTAAGTCCGACTAGGTCGAACTGCTCTGATACCAATTGTAACACCCCAATATTTCAAACATGTAGATACACTGAGATGCATATCTGTGTCAGCAATCAAAGGACACAATCCCTGTTTAGATATTGAACCTACTAAATTTTTCCGATAATAAAACACAATGTCTCGGATCAACCTGTCTGCAAGTCCATAAAATTTAACTTGGTCCTCAACTCAAAAGGAATACAAAGTCTATTGTTCAATATCATAACCAGAGAAGCGGAATTAGGTTTATAAAACTCATATCAATACAAGTTACATAACCATAACGGAAAATAACAAGAGAAACATAATCGGAAACTCAAGACTATAAGCCTTCGACATCTCCATAAGCACGTCACCTACTCGTGCTGCCTTGTCTTCCTCTTACCCCGTTTCTCTGTAAAAACCACAATAATGATAGGGTGAGATGACATATCTCAGTGAGTTCTACCGTAACCCCTCACCATCACTCGGTTCAATTATAAAACCGTTGCTGCATAGCTTAATTTATAAACTATTTGCTCATATATATATATATATATATATATACTTAGCCCATTACCGACCGTGCAACAGCCACAATATCGGCGAATCTTGTACCTAGCATAACATCGACCGTGCAACAGCCACAATCCCGATGAACCCCCGCTAGTACTTTACTTAACGTCCAGGGCCTAGGGTAGTGGCTCATGACCTTCCCCGCCTAGTGTGCTAATCGTCGGATCGTCACCCGACATAGATATAATTTATATATCATACCAGCATTGGGACGACTCCTATGTTCAATATAATCTATATATCGTGGTACCAAAACCGGTCTAGGTGAGATTACAAATATCCCACATCAATTACGATTCGACAACAAAAACCGTTTGGATCGTTTCTTTTTGGAAAACCTTTATTCGCACATGTAGGTTCTAATTCGGTTTTTCAAAGTATTTATAGGTTTGTGGACAATTTCCCAAAATCATCTTGAACATGTCAAAAACAATGTTTTATAAGTTAAGAATCATCACAAATGGTTGGGAAGAAGACTAGAAAAGGTTTGGAATCGAAATGAGCGGCGAAACGAAGTTTTTGGCATCCGGTAAAAGAAGCATGCGCATGATCCGTGCCCAGGGGCGCACGGTCCGTGCGTGCTGCTTAATTCTTTTGCAAGTCACACCGAAGAGGGCGCACGATCCGTGCCCAGGGGCGCACGGTCCGTGTGCACTGCTTAAAATTGTTTACAGGGCAATTGCGAGCAGGGCGCACGACCCGTGCCCAAGGGCGCACGACCTGTGCCCAAGGGCGCACGGTACGTGCGTCCAGTGCAGATTTACAATTTGCTTCGTTTATTTCGTTCCGCTTTTCCGATCGTATCCAATCCGTAACCCAATAAAAATTCCAATAACACAACCAGAATACAGGCACGTTCCAGTACAATCAAAATCCACATAATAGAAATATATAGTTTTATAAAAACCGTAAAACGCGATTATTTCGAAAAACGGTTTTTCGACTCGATAAATCCTTCGAAACGAAATCAAGCAACAAACTAGAATTTTCAATTCATTCAAAACAGTAAAACAAAACCCTACACGTGAGTAAAACTCACCGGTTTCAAAAGTTCGTTCGAAATTCAAGTCTCTACGCGAAATAACCGAACGGTGACCACTCGAACAATCCCCGTAATCGTTCAAACCGCTTCCAAACGAAACCAACAGCTCCTATTTCAAAACTTGAGCTTCTTTGCTTCTGAACTTTCTTCCAATATGATTCTAACCACAATGTAGCTTCAAGGGTTTGCTAAGAATTACTCCCAAGGTTCCAAGGAGTACATGAAATGCTTCAAGAAGTTGAAAACTCAACTTTGAGCTTCAAAATCCAACAATGGAAAGTGGTGATTTGGAGAGAGTTAGATTCTGAAATTTGTATCAATGAGAAGAGAAAGAAAAATGGAGTAGGATGATGGAAAAAGAGCTTACATGCAAGAAGATTTGATGTGGCTTCCTTCTCTCCCTTTCCTCTTCTCCTTCGCCCCACTCTTCTCTTCCTTTCTCTCTATTTCTGAAATTTTAGTTTCTTTTTTCAGCAAGGCAATGTGAGAGTGTTTGGTGAGGTTGACTCAGCTGAAGGCTTTAATGACTAGGAAAAGACTAAAGTGCCCTCCACTAGGCTCATCACCTTAGTTTATCTCTTATTAACCACTAACTCATAATTAACTTCTAAAAATCGTGGTTATGGTCTTATGCTGTCAAGGAGTATGTCTGGTGTTGTGTAATTTGGGTTAGGGGTTCGAACGATATGAAAATTACCAAAACGCCCTTGGCCCTTTAATTCATTATAAACCGTTATTTTGGCCCAAGTTCTCTCTAACTTGCACCTTAATTTTTATGGTTTATCCACTAAACGTTGCTTTCTCGACTATTCCATATCAATGACTTGATTTATCTTTCATTCGAATAATAAATCACTCGCAAATTCTATAAATTGAATTTAACGAAATTAGTGATGTTACAATAGTGTACTCTACTTTTGTATTAGAGACTCTTGGTTCATATAATTTGGGAAGTCTTAATTACAAAATTAAATTTATGTAATTTTCAATTTTTTATCAATTTTTAGCATATAATAATTATTTATAATTCAAAATAAAACCTTAATCTATATCATAATTCTTTAATAGTCTCCATGTCATATTTGGTACGAGTCTAGAAGGTATTATTTTGGTCCAAAAAATATTTGTTTTGCCTTTTTCAATTTAAATTTTAATTAATTTTTATATAATTTTTGTTTATATGTTTTGTTGTAGGACCATGTATGTTTTTTGTGTATGTGGAGAGCCGGGTTTAACTTTTGTATTCTCAAATTTAGTTATTTTTTTATTGTGTTTCATGCATCCTATTACTTTTTAAGGTCAGAGTTGTTATTTGATTTTTTTTCCACTTTTTTTCTCTCTCACTTTAAACTTTACTCTCTCCCACTTTAATTCTCTCTCATCTCATTTTGAACATGAAAAAATTATTTATTGCCGGTATAATTATTTTTTTATATTTTGTCTTCATAAATGGAAATTGTGCTTTTTAGTTTCGACATGATAACATTTTTTTTATCAAAATAATTATTTTCATTGCCTTTAAATACGTATATTTTGCTAATGAGTTCCAATGGAAAACATTACCTTTTCTTGTATAATTTCATTCATTTGATTCTTGATGGGAAACATTCCATGTTGACAAAATAACTATTTTGTATTTTTTTTCTTTATAATGTCTTTGTTTATTATAAATGAATATTCAGCCTTTGAGTCTTTACAAGAAAACATTACGCGTTGCAATATAGTGTAGGTTTGTTCAAACAGTTTTCACCATAAATATATCTTATATTCACATATCAAATATGTGAAGATAATTAAAATATTACTCTATTCTATTTCTAACAAAACAACTTACGAAGCTAAAAGATTAGGATTACAATAACATATTTTGCAAATGATTCTATTAAAGCAAAAAAGGTGAGTTTCCTTTGAAGAATTTTTTTGTTGTAGATTGAATTTAATATTCTCTTCTGTCATAAAACACTCGAAAGATGGACATTATTATTAGCAAAATGGAATGGATTTATATGAGGGTTGTCATATGCTCCATTTATGTCCATATATGATATCAAAATCTTTGGGCTAGCATAAATTAATTTGTTGAAAGTTTGCAATAATATTCTAACTATATTGAATTTGTAATTGTATGTTTCTTTGATTTAGGGCTCATTGTATTGCTTAGAGTCTGTTACTTCCAAGGTAAGGGTACAAGAAGTTTGAAGTCTTTATGACCCAAAATAAATTTGAAAAGACGTCAGCAAAATCACTGTGTGTTTGTGAAAAAATGCAAGAATGGCAAATCCATTTTACTTTTGTTCTATGTTGATCATTCACTTATTGTTGAGAAAGACAAGACAAAGATAGCTTCCCTTAATGCACAATCATAGCAATAATCAGAGGACACAATTCCTGCTTAAATATTGAACGTACAAACTTTTTCCGAATTAAAACATAATACTTCGGACTAAGCTGTCTTAATTCCATACACGAATCCAAGATCCAAAAGGAATACAACTCCGTGTTCAATACTTAATAAACAGAAATCATAAGGGTTCATACAACTCATAACAACTACAAGTTATATAACCATACAGAGACAACAAAATAGGAAATAAACATCAAGACTATCCGTCCTTGACATCTCCAAGAGCACTTCACCTATCCGTGCCGGGTACTCTTCCTCTTGCCCTGCTTCTCTGTAAAAACAACAAATATGATTGGGTGAGACAACTTGTCTCAGTGAGTCCTACCGTGCCCCCTCACTATCGCTCGGTTTTATTTTAAAACCGATTACCGCATAGTTAAATATATATAACTATTTACCAACATAAATATAGCCCATTACCGACCGTGCAACAGTTCACTAATCTCGGTAATTTAAGTACTATCATTTATATTATTAAGCCCAGTCGATTAATTTATAATCACTAGCTTCCCAAGCGAAACGCCGACCGTGCAACAGTTCACTAATCCCGGAGAATCGTGTTCTTAACTTAGCATAAACCGGCCGTGCAACAGTTCACTAATCCCGGTAACCCACGTTTGACCACGCCAAAATGTTTCAGGGCCTAGGGTGAGGGCTCATGACTTCCCTTCCTAGTATGCTACTTGTCGGGTCATCACCCAACTTGATACATAATAAAATATATATCGTGTCCGCATTGGACCGTCTTTTCAGTTTTAGACATCTATATCTATTATCGATCTATAACCCGTTTTGATGAATTCGAAGTTAGACATCCGGCGTTATAATCACTATACAATTCTTGACATATATATATATATATATATATATATATATATATATATATATATATATATTATTGATCTATAACCCGTTTTGATGAATTCGAAGTTAGACATTCGGCATTATAATCATAGCGTCGAGAAGGATCCACGATCCTGTTTGTTATGCCAAAAACATTATCTCACATGCGGTCTAAGTTTCCGGTTTTCGGTTCAATTAAGCCTTCAAGACCTCTTTTCAAAAACTCAAGTTGAACAGGCTTAAAACAGAGTTTTTATTAGGTTAATTATGTCACAAATAATCGGGAAGGAGATTAGAAGTGGTTTGGAATCAATCGGAGCGACGAAACGAGAAATCGGAAGCCGGTAAGAGAACCCCACGCACGGTCGGTGCCCAGGGGCGCACGACCCTTGCGTGATGCACCTAAAACCATCCAGTCAATCCGAAGGGAGGGCACGGTCCGTGCCCAGGGGCGCACGATCCGTGCGTCCTGTATTATTTCGCAATTTTGCCAAACCGAAGCAGGCGCACGGTCCGTGCCCAAGGGCACACGATCCGTGCGTCCTGTTCTATTACAGAACTTGCACAGATTTTACCGATTCGTTTCTCCAATCGTTCCCAATTCGAGCCCTAATCTCAATCCCACCTGAAATACAGAAAATGTCCAGGCATTCCAGAATACATATTCATTTCAGAATTGTCATCAAAATCATTTCAATTCGTTTATGGATTTCAAAACCGTAAAACGCCCATTTTTCCAAAAACTCAGAATTTAGCTTCAAAGACACATTTTCAATAAAATATCAGATTATGCCAAAGGTTCAAATCATTTAATTTATTTCCCTAATCCGTGAGTAGAACTCACCCGTTGAAGATCGTTTTAGAAGTCCCGACGAAACGCGCGATGACCGGAACGAGAGAACTCACGAACACTTCTTGCTAGACACCAACTGAGTTTCAAGCTTCAAGACAGCAGCTCAACCATGCTAGACTTCACTCCAAAATGAAATGCAAAGCACAAGACTCCAACTTCCTACTGTCCAAATGAACATGCAAACAGAAACAATCTCAGAATTCCATCTCTTTCACCATTGAAGCTTTAAGTCCGAAAATGGGGTGGAGAGAATGGTGAGAATCTGGTCTTGAAAGTGGTATCAATGGATTGGAAATCGAAAATGGAGTAGAGGGAAGGTTAGAGGACTTACATGCAGCTGGGTTTGATGAAGGATCCACCTCCTTCTTCCTCCTCTACTTCACGCCCTCTTCTCCCTCTTTTCCTTCTGTTTTCCTTTCTTTCATTCTTCTGGATTTTTCAAAATGATTAAGTGTGAGAGTGAGGGAGGGTTCAGGTCTAGGCTGAAGCATTAAAGGGGTAAAAAGACAGTTTTGCCCCTCAGCTTAATTCTTCATTAAAATATGACTAGGTCACAACTTAATGGAGAATGGGATTTCTTGACAAATTCCTCGACTATTAATCCCCGAGACATGACCAATTATTCCCACAAATAATTAATCGGCCTCCGACATCATAATACGAGTCTTTAAAAATTAGGGATGTTACAATCGTCCCAGAAGATTCTTGGAATGAAGATCATTTAAAATCGTCCCAAAAGAATGTTGTGGATGTCACAAAATAACTACATCAAGAAAGTCCTTGAGAGGTTCAACATGCATAATGCTAAACTTGTGCATGTCCCACTATCTAGTCATCTGAAACTTAGTAAGACACAATGTCCAAGAAATGAAGAAGAAAAAATAAGAAATGAGCAAGGTGCCTTATTCTTGAACTGTGGGTAGCCTTATGTACGCAATGGTTTGCACAAGACCAGACATTGCTTATGTTGTAGGATTTGTGATTAGATTCTTGTCAAATCCAGGAAAGAAGCATTCGAATGCTGTGAAATGGATACTGAGATATCTAAGAGGAACTTCCAAACAATGCTTGTGCTTTGGCAATGGAAAGAAATTACTCAATGGGTATGTAGATGCAGATATAGCGGGAGATGTAAATTCAAGAAAATCTACTTCCGGATATTTGATTACTTTTGCAGAGGGGTTGTCTCATGGCAATCACGATTACAAAAGTGCATTGCTTTAAGTACCACATCTCAGTCACTGAAGGGTGTAAGGAGATCCTATGGAGGAAGAAGTTCCTTCAAGAGTTAGGCACCAATCCAGAAAGCTATATTCTGTATTATGACTGTCTGAGCACAATTCATCTCAACAAGAACTCGACATACCATTCGAAATCGAAACACATTGACGTAAGGTATCATTGGATTCGTGATGTGTTGGAGATTTGTTGACTAATGGTCATATGTATACCGTTGCTCAGTTTTACAGTCATAATGCGAGTGTTTGTGTGTTTTTCAGTAAATTTCCATGGGGAAATAGCTTAGATTATAATTGATGTCATTAGGATCGAGTTTTAAGTTGTTACCCTCTTTTCAAATTGTTGTAGTAAGGCAACACGTTACATTTGATGATTCGTTGGCTAGCAAACCAGACAGCTTGCCTAGCAATGCCGCAAAGAAAAGATGAAAAGTTTCTGATCTATATCGCCTCGCGACCAGCATACATCGCCTCACGATCAAGGCAAAAATGAAAAATCTATCCATCGCGTCGTGACAGATTCGCATTGCCTCGCGATGGACTGAAGATTTCAGTATTTAAGCCCAGAAATCAGAAAATTAGGGCACTTTTTGTCTTGGCTGCGAAAAAGAGGATTGGAGATGCGAAAAAAGGAAGATGTGGAGCTTCTCTACACTTGGGAACAAGGAGTTGAAGGATCCAATGTACCCATCTTTGTGTAACTTCTCTTTTACCTTTTCTTTCAATCCTTTGAACATGATTAGCTAAATTTCTTATGGTTAGGAGGAGATGAATCTCTCCAAAACTATCACGTGATTCCATTGTTATGATCAATACAATTTAGTTATCTTTTTAAATTTGCCTTTACCTCCGTTCTTATTGCTTTACAATAATTATTGTTGTTGTAATGAATTAGGGTTTAGTTTCACCATTGATCGATGGTATAGTGCATGATAGTGTAGGGGAGAGGAGTCGATTCCTAACCACTTTTACTCTCGCATTTTATTCTCACATTTAATCTTTTTCGGTTACTATCTATCACTTCTTATTTTGAACATTTTTGTAATTAATTAATTAAATTGATAATTAATCGCAATCCTTGAGTTTGACACTCAGTCTTACCGTTTTAATATTACTTGCAACGATTCGGTAGACTTGCCGAAAAGTTAACAAGTTTTTGGCACCGTTGCCGGGGATTGCCAATTTTTATTAGTTTAATCTTTAATTACTAGATTGAATTTTATTTTTCAGTTATTTTATTTTTATAATTTTATTTCTTTATTACTACCACTCCCTTGATTCTATGAAAGACAGGTGAAATCTTTGTAAATCATGGAGTCCACACTACAGTCACTTCGTTGTGATTTTTGTGGAGAACCACATTTAAATGGCAATTGTGTGACATACACTTATTGTGATCTTTGTGGGAAGGATCTTGTGTATTGTAATTGTGAGCCAAAGTGGACAACTGTTGTGGGATAGTTAGCGGATATAAAACTTCTTGAGCCAAGTATTGACCAACCACATCGCTCGCATTGTGATTTTTGTGGGGAGCATCATCTGAATAGAAATTGTAAGGAGTTTTATTTTACTACAAATGTAGAACAAGAAGAACAAGCCTCAAAAAAAGAAGAATCTTGGGAGAATAAGAAAGATGAGGAATAAAAAAAGATTGAATGGGAGGATCATATAGTTTGGAGGGAAGCTCAAAATTCCCAATGTTGGGAAGGTGTGAAAATCCAACAAGAAATAACCCAACAAATCATTTTGCCTACTCACCTTTCGAGCAGCAAGGAAGATGGAAGTGAAGAGCTTGATCGATATTTAGACTCCTTCTATGCCTTGTTCGTCATCCTTCACGTTGAGAGGGTATGGAAGCATCTGCAATTATACTTCAAGTTCATGAAGTTCTTGCCACATAAACGAAAGAAGAAGAGTGATGTGTTCTTTGTCTCATATATTCCACCTAGATAGTGGAATTGCATCGTCAAGCTAGTGACGGTAAAGAAGCGCTTCTTGGGAGGCAACCCATGGTAGAGGTAACGAGTTTTTAATTTAATTTATGGTTTTGTCTTTCTTTTAGTTTTTTTATCAAAAAAAAAGAGAAGAGAAATGCTCCATTGTTGGTCTAAGAAAGAATGATTCCATTTTTATGAGTGAACTACTTTGTTTCTAAACCTTGTGTTTAAGTCCGTTTGAGTGGAACCTATTTCAATGGGTTCCCTGAGAACTCAGAGGAATGTTGCAGGAATTCTTTACAGGTTATAAATGCGAAAAGCAGACAGGATTGGTCCTTCATGAAGGAATGTGAGGAGACCATTGATGACTTGCTTACTCAATGTAGAGGTGTTGGTGCTTCAGGACAATCATCACCAGCAACAACAAAGGAGCCGTAGGAGACACATGATCCTTTACTACTTGGGGATGACTACATTGAGCATAAAATATGATTTCCTTGAGCAGGATGGCTCACTGTCATTATTCTCTTTTTAAGACACTTTTTGGGTTCTTGTCTTCCCCTTTGTTTGGATTTTGTATTTTGCATTTTGGTCTGTACTATGTTGATATGACTGTTACATTGATTATGATACACCACAACTTTGACTTCATAATTGCATTCTCAATGATGATGATGATGGTGGTTGTTTAGCTTAATATGTTTCACATCTTACCATTTGATCACTTTGGCATCAACTGTTTGAATCATTAAGCATCATGTATTGTCATTTGGTTAGGATAAAAATTGAGGAAAATCTAGATCATATGTTGGCACTTTTGATGGTTCAACCTCTTAAAATCCTAGTCGTGAGGTTTGAGCCTAAACCCTTATAATTGGTTAACTATGTGGGCATTCCTTGCATGTATTATTCTGCAGAACTTGAACTTATGCTTAATTGTCTTACATTTGATTTATACACACACTGAGGCAATTTTTCTTGGAAATCCAGAGACTTTCAAACCACCTCCTAATTATATATCCTTTGCTAGCCCTGTTGAGCCTAAACGTTTTTTTTTGTTTTGTTCTGACATAGACTGCACCAAGCAAACTAAGTTTATAGTTTGTTCTCTTGACTTGGCATTAGGTAGAAAAATGTATGCAAGTGTGGGAAATATCTAAGTTTGGGGTTGCTCATGGAATAGCAACAAATTAAGTTTGGGGTGGTATATACAAGAGAAAGGAAAAATAAAGAAATAAAAATTCTTATATATATATATATATATATATATATATATATACAAAAAAAGAAAAATATATATATAAAAAAAATCCTTCTCTTGTGAAATTTTGTTTGGGAAAAATTGTGAGTGGTGAGATTGTTTAAAGTGTGAGAATAAAGGGAATTGTGTCTAACTCCAAGTTTTTAACCTACTTACCCAAATAATATCCACCCTTACCGAATCCCCATTACAACCCTTAAGTCCTCGAATAGTGTGTGTGGATATAAATTTGTATGGACTTTTCTAAAACTTGTTCAAGCCTATGAAACGATGATGCATGTACTGTGAATTGAGTGATTACCTTTTACACTTTTAAGAAGAGAGGCAAACTAGTGAGATGTGTGAAAAGAGAGAACTTGAGAATGCTTGCCTCTATATGATCTTGTATTTTCCAATTTGATTTGTCCTGTTAATCATTTGATATTATCCTAGATGATGGTTGTTGATGTGTGGAAGTATCTAATGGTATGTGTGAAAAGTGTGAAAGCTGAATAAAAAAAATTGCCACAGCCTGAATTGAATGATTACTTGAGGACAAGCAAAACTCCAAGTTTGGGGTTGTAAGTTGTTACCCTCTTTTGAAATTGTTGTAGTAAGGCAAAATCTTCAATTTGATGATTCGTTGGCTAGCAAACCAGACAGCTTGGCTAGCAATGCAGCAGACAAAAGAAGAAAAGTTTCTGATCTATATCGCCTCGCGACCAGCATACATCGCCTCGCGATCAAGGCAAAAATGAAAAATCTATCCATCGCGTCGCGGCAGATTCGCATTCCCTCGCGATGGACTGACAATTTCAGTATTTAAACCCAAAAATCAGAAAATAAGGGCACTTTTTGTCTTGGCTGCGAAAAAGAGGATTGGAGCTGCGAAAAAAAGGAAGATTTGGAGCTCCTCTACTCTTGGGAACAAGGAATTGAAGGATCCAATGTACTCATCTTTGTGTAACTTCTCTTTTACCTTTTCTTTCAATCCTTTGAACATGAGTAACTAAATTTCTTATGGTTAGGAGGAGATGAATCTCTCCAAAACTATCACGTGATTCCAGTGTTATGATCAATAATATTTAGTTATCCTTTTAAATTTGCCTTTACCTCCGTTCTTATTGCTTTACAATAATTATTGTTGTTGTAATGAATTAGAGTTTACTTTTGTAACATCCGCGAAATAATTAATAGAATTATTTGGATATTAACCCAATTAAATTAATTTAGTACTCGACTCGTAAATTTATTGAGTGCTAAAATTATTTATTGGTGGTCATCGGATCGTTAACCGGATAATACGGACCAAGGAAGTTTTGGAATCGAAATAGGAGATTTCGATCGATATGGTAATTTGACCGCGTTACAACAAATATATTAAATAAATATAAGTGTGTGTGTGTCAATATGAAAGGAAAGAAATTAAAAGAATAGAAAGGAAAGAAGAGGGGGGCGTGAAACAGAGAGAGGCCGAGGGAAGAAAAGAAAGAATGGAGAAAGTGAGAAAGGGAGGAAACGTAGAGGAAGAAGAGAAGAGGGAGAGAGAAGACCTCACCCAAACCTCAAGCTTCCTTCACCAAAAATGTTCCCCACATCCTTCTCTTCATATTGACACCAAGATCTTCATCATCCATTCTTTATCCTCCATTTCACCATTTTCGAATTTGGAGGGGGAGGAGAAGAAATGTTGTGTTGTCTTCTTCATCAAGTGTCCTAGAGGTTAGGGAAGTCGAATATGTGGTTGGTTGCTAGCTTGGAATGAAGAATCAAAGGTTTCAAGAGTTAGGGTTAGAGGAATCAAGATTTTGGGTTATGGATGAATAGTAAATTGGGGGTTGAAGAAGATGAATAGTGCATTTTGGAGGTCTCGGGATTGAGCTGAAAGATTGAAAGCGGTTGCGGACGTCGCCGGAGCGTGGAATGGATTCGGGGAACGTTCGTGTGGTTACTCGGTGATTTTGAAGTCTCGGTGATTTCGAGGTCTCGGAGTCGGTTCACGCTTCAAGGGTGAGTTTTACTCACGTTTAGGATTTTTGTTTTTCGAATTAATTGATAAACTGTTTTATCGCTTTCGCTGGACTGGAATATTATGTGATACTGTCTGATACGGGTTAGGAATCGATTGGGGCAAGTCTCGGGTTGCGTCGCGTTAAAAATGGAATTTTTGGTGATTTGATTCGAGAGATTTTGATTTAAAACCGTTATTCGGAAAAATATGTCGTTTTTGATAAAATTCGTTTTGACTGAGTTTTTGATTTGATTGATTGATTGTGTGGTATTGGTTGGATTGGTTTTGCTGGTTGTCAAATCTGTTTACAGTCGGAACGAGAATCGGAATTGAGCGGAATAGTGAATTTCGTAAGAAAACGGAAAATCTGCATTTTCTGCAGAGGGTCGCGTCGCGACCCTTCCCCTTCGCGTCGCGACCTGGCCCAGTTTTGTTACGCAAAATGTTTCTGTCGTTTTTCGCGTCGCGACGGTAGCAATTCGCGTCGCGACGTTTTGCAGATTTTCAACAGTTTTTCACTGATTTTGTTTTCGCAATAACTTTTGATCCGGGAACCCGATTGAGGTGTTCTCAGGGGCGTCGGAAAGCTTATTCAAAGATCTATCTATTTATATAAATTAAATGGCACAATGGACTGTCTTTGAAGTTGTAAACTATTTCGAAAAACCGAATAATAGTACTCGTGTGCGAACATATGTTTTATCAATAATAAAGCGGACTATGAGTCCTACGTGATATGGTTTAACCGACGCGGGATGATTATCATTTAAATCATCTAAAACGGTCTATAATTCACGATATATAAATTATATCGATTAAAGGAGTCGGCCACTGAGGGTGGTTATATATGATTATAGATATATATATTATATCGAGTTTGGGTGACGACCCATGTTAACATACTAGGCGGGGCAGTCATGATCCCTTACCCTAGGCTCCGTGCCGTTAGGAAACACTATCGGTTATGGGGTTCATCGCAGCTTAGCGTTCGCGCAGTCGGTGTTATGTTAAATTGTTGTTGTACGATTCATCGCAGCTTAGCGTTCGCGCAGTCGGTGTCGTACAGTGCGGTTCATCGCAGCTTAGCGTTCGCGCAGTCGGTGCCGTACCAAATCATAACAGGTTAGCCGCAGCTTAGCGTTCGCGCAGTCGGCATTATATTAAAAAGTTTGTCGTGCGATACACCGCAGCTTAGCGTTCGCGCAGTCGGTGTTGTACTTTGTCGTAATAAGTTGTCGCAGCTTAGCGTTCGTGCAGTCGGCAATTTGTTTAAAGTTAAAGAACATGATACACCGCAGCTTAGCGTTCGCGCAGTCGGTGTCGTGTTCGAATGGTTGTATAATTGAACCGAGAGTGTTAGTAGGGGTCTCGGTAGAACTCACTGAGATTGTATCTCATTGTTTATATGTTGTGGTTTTACAGATAAACAGGGAAAGTGGAGATCCAAGAGGCACGAGTAGGTGGTACTCGGATGGCTGCTGAAGACTTAGCTTTTATGCTTAAGTTATATTTTCCCTTGTTAGTTATGTATCATAACATTATGACTTTAACTGTTGTACAGTTATGTATTTATTTGCGCTTTCTTGTGCGATATTGAACACTGTATTTCACTGATGGTTTATGGTCTTATTTATGTTTAAGACTGTTCTGTTGTTATTCAGTGAAAATTTTATAGTGGTGTTCAGTATTTAAACAGGAAATATATCTCTGATGTTTTATGATGGTACACTTGGGTATTTTTACTCGCTAAAAATACCGGGGTGTTACAGTTGGTATCAGAGCAGTTCGACCTAGTCGGACTTAGTTTAGGGTTGAGTCGATTCCTTGCTAGTCCTTTTTGTAATTACACTTGTGATGCTAAGAGACATTGAGCCTGATCAACTTAATACTTAGTGCATCATAAGCGGAATTATGACTGGATGATCAAGATGCAATCCTCGACCACAATCGGAATCTTCAACCGGTACATCCTCAGGAAAGGTGACATGACGGTGGAAGGATACACCGCTAAGTTTGGAAAATTTGTTTCAGTTTTACCAAGTGGTAAAGTAAGCTCCGGATGGCGAATGGAGAATGCAGATGTATAAGAGGGGCATAAGTGCTTTTATGACTTATGGTCTCAGCTCTTATACTACTACCAATTATGTTGCCTAGGTACAATCAGCCTATGTCGCCGAGGATGATCTCATAGGAAATATGGGAAAGGAAAGAAGGTAGTTGAATTATCAACTCCGAATGCAAAGTCCTAAGATAATTTCATCAAAGGAAAAGCAGATGCAATTCTTTGATTCTTCAAAGGTCAGAAGATGTTCTAACTGTGGAAAGCCTCACAGTGGTGATTGCAAGCGAAGATCTAATCGGTGCGATTATTATAATGAAGAGGGTCACTATGGTAAAGAGTGCCCTGCAAGGAAAAGTTCTAAGGAGTCACAAGCAGCTCCAAGGCAAAGACGAGTCAACCCTTTGGATGCTCAGACAATTACAACGGCTGACATGTTACTGAGGGATATGGGATCTCTTTTCAATAACTCCGTCAGTATATTATGCGATTCGAGTGCAACCCATTGTTTTACAGCACAATCATGTGTGGATCGGTTGGGACTAGCGAATCTCCGCTATCCGAACCGATAACTATTTTAAACTGCTGCTAAGGGTCGTGTCCAGACATAATCTTTGTATCGGATTGTCTACTTGTCATAGGAGGCAGAAATTTCGTTGTAGAATTTATTGTTTGCCTATGAGAAGTGTGGACACCATTTTGGGTATGAATTGGATGACTGCAAATCATGTTGCAATCGACTGTGTTAATCAACTATCAGCTCCTCTTCAGAATCAGTTGAATTGTCTAGGACAAATTCTGAAGCGGTTACCCAGTTCACCTTAGACGGTCAATCTTCATTCCAAAGTGCGGAAGCACAGGTTAGTATGTTATCTGCATCCACTAGAACTAATATTAGATTTATCATCTGTATAAGTTGTGAATGACTTTTTGGAGGTTCTCTGGATGTTTTTCTGGATGAAGTTTTTCTGAACCTCCAGAGCGAGAAGTAGAGTTTACTGTAGAATTGGTTCCTAGCACGGGATCAATATCTATTGTTTCTTATTGAAGGTTTCTTGAGAATTAAAGGAAATGGAGTTTCAACTTGAATAGTCGATGTTAAAGAAATTTATTCGACTGAGTACTTCTCTAGGGAGTGCTCTGGTGTGATTAGTCGAAAGGAAAAAATGGTAGCATGAGATTGTACAAGGATTATCGACAACTCAACAAAGTGACGATCAAGAATAAATATCCCTTGCCAAGGATAGAAGATTTAATGGATCAACTTCGAGGTGCCGTGGTGTTTTCTAAAGTTGACCTGAGGTCAGGATATCGTCAATTAAAAGTTAGAACCTTAGATATTCCGAAGACAGCTTTCCGTACTAGGTATGGACATTACGAGTTCGTAGTGATGCCCTTCGGTTTGACTAATGCTCCAGCGGTATTCATGGATTACATGAACCGAGTTTTTCATACGTATTAGAATCAGTTTGAAGTCGTTTTCATCGATGATATCTTGATGTGCTCGAAGACCATTGAGGAGCATGTCCAACATCTCCTCATTGTTCTGAGTGTACTCCGAGAAAAGGAGTTGTACTTGAAACCTTGGGAGTGTGATTTTTGGGTGTCAGAGGTAACGTCTTTGGGACATGTGATTTCCCAAGTCGGGAGTTTCTGTAGATCCCAGTAAGAAGGAAGCGGTGTTGAATGGGAGTGACCCACATCAGTCGCAGAGATCAAAAGTTTCTGGATCTAGCCGGTTACTGTAAGAGGTTTGTTAAAGGGTTCTCACAGTTAGTTATCCACTTACTCGGTTAACTCGTAAGGGTCATCCGTTTACGTGGGATGCTGATTGTGAAGAATGTTTTCAAGAATTGAAGGTTTGGTTGACTTCTGCCCCAATCCTGATTCTTCCGGATCCATCATTGGAATTTCAAATATTCGATGACGCTTCAGGGAAGGGTATAGGATGTATTCTATCGCAAAATCAACCAGTGATAGCTTATGCGTCCAGACAATTAAGGTCTCATGAGAAGATTTATCCGACTTATGAATTGGAGTTAATAGCTATTGTGTATGCACTGAAGATTTGGAGACGTTACCTGTATGGGTCTCGTTTCGAAGTCTCTAGTGGTCACAAGAGTTTAAGGTATCTGTTTGATCAGAAAGAACTGAATAGCAGGCAGAGGAGTGTGTAGAATTTCTGAAGGATTATGACTTCGGGTTGAAGTATCATCCAGGAAATTCCAATGTTGTAGCTGATGCGAGTAATAGGAAATCGCTACACACGGCAGTATTATGATGCATTAGATGGAATTATTAGAGTCTGATAGAGGCTCAAATCTGAATTCAGGATCGAGAGGAACCTGTTAGTGTTGAGCCATATGAGGATCTCTAGTTCCCTAAGGGATTCTATACACTTAGCACAGGAAGTTGATGTGAAGCTGCAATCACAAAAGGTATTTCCAGATTTTACTATGGATAGTGATGGAGTCAGTTGTTTCAACGGTAGAATCTGTGCGGCCGACGATTAGAACAATAAAAGGCAAGTGTTAGAGGGAGCACACCGAAGTTTATATTATGTTCCAAGATGTACAGAAATGTAAAGCAGATGTATGAGTGGCAAGGTATTAGTTTGTTAATCTCTTCTTTGTGAAGGTTAACAATGAGATTGTAATAAGTGATTCCGTTTGACAAGTCAAACGTGAATACGAATATGTAAGTGAGATAACTGTTAACTGTTTTCACGTTGCGAATAAACATCAAAGGATTAATTGATGGATCTACTGCAAGGGACTGGAATTTCCGAAGTGAAGCTTGGCGTGCGGTGTGGTAGTTTTGAAAAATCGTTTTTGTGAAAACCCGCATGCTAAAGTTAATTTTGGGAACGAGTTAAGAGGCTAATAGAATATGATTGAGGAGGAAAATCCTAGGAGGATTACTTAGGTTGAGGAGAAGCTCTCAACGCTATTGAATAATTCGGAAAGGAGCTGAGTTCTGTTTGATAGTTGTTTGGAGAACAACTGAGGTGATTTTCATTACGTTCAATTGATTTGACGTCCCCGTGGTTTATTTCTGCGTTTAAGATAAACGTTTCTGGTAAATCCTCATTCCATCTTCTTTCGAAAAGTGTTATCTCGAAATCTTGGGGGCGAGTCGAGAAGTTTCACAAGTGACCTTTCCGTCACATTTCTCGGTGTGTACGAAAACTGTTATGGATTTTAGAAGATTTGTGGAGAAAGCGTTTACACCCTTCGAGGAAATCGTGTTTGTTTTTACCTCTACCGAGGAGTACCAATTTGTGAATCTCATTTTCAACCTGTGTTCTATCTAAGTGTCTTGTATTAGACCATTTGATTTAGATTAATCAAAGATTTGGGTTAATCAAGTTGGGGAGCAAGTGAGGAATGAAGCATCGGAAGTGTTTTCGAACGCGGTGCCGAGCCTATGTAGGCGAAAGAGGAGTTTCTCGTGTTGATTCGAAACCAGAGAGTTAGTATCAAGGCAGTAGTGGATCATACTTGGAGATGGATGTGCCAACTTGGGAAGACTTTCTGCACTCATTTCGTTAATTCAGGAATGTTTTCCAGCAAAATTTGGACCTTCCTGAGAATGTCTGTTCTCGGTTAGTCAATCGTAAGACTTGACGAAATATTGAGGACGAAATTTTGAGGACAAAATTCTTTTAAGTTGGGGAGAATGTAACATCCGCGAAATAATTAATAGAATTATTTGGATATTAACCCAATTAAATTAATTTAGTACTCGACTGGTAAATTTATTGAGTGCTAAAATTATTTATTGGTGGTCATCGGATCGTTAACCGGATAATACGGACCAAGGAAGTTTTGGAATCGAAATAGGAGATTTCGATCGATATGGTAATTTGACCGCGTTACAACAAATATATTAAATAAATATAAGTGTGTGTGTGTTAATATGAAAGGAAAGAAATTAAAAGAATAGAAAGGAAAGAAGAGGGGGGCGTGAAACAGAGAGAGGCCGAGGGAAGAAAAGAAAGAATGGAGAAAGTGAGAAAGGGAGGAAACGTAGAGGAAGAAGAGAAGAGGGAGAGAGAAGACCTCACCCAAACCTCAAGCTTCCTTCACCAAAAATGTTCCCCACATCCTTCTCTTCATATTGACACCAAGATCTTCATCATCCATTCTTTATCCTCCATTTCACCATTTTCGAATTTGGAGGGGGAGGAGAAGAAATGTTGTGTTGTCTTCTTCATCAAGTGTCCTAGAGGTTAGGGAAGTCGAATATGTGGTTGGTTGCTAGCTTGGAATGAAGAATCAAAGGTTTCAAGAGTTAGGGTTAGAGGAATCAAGATTTTGGGTTATGGATGAATAGTAAATTGGGGGTTGAAGAAGATGAATAGTGCATTTTGGAGGTCTCGGGATTGAGCTGAAAGATTGAAAGCGGTTGCGGACGTCGCCGGAGCGTGGAATGGATTCGGGGAACGTTCGTGTGGTTACTCGGTGATTTTGAAGTCTCGGTGATTTCGAGGTCTCGGAGTCGGTTCACGCTTCAAGGGTGAGTTTTACTCACGTTTAGGATTTTCTTTTTTCGAATTAATTGATAAACTGTTTTTTCGCTTTCGCTGGACTGGAATATTATGTGATACTGTCTGATACGGGTTAGGAATCGATTGGGGCAAGTCTCGGGTTGCGTCGCGTTAAAAATGGAATTTTTGGTGATTTGATTCGAGAGATTTTGATTTAAAACCGTTATTCGGAAAAATATGTCGTTTTTGATAAAATTCGTTTTGATTGAGTTTTTGATTTGATTGATTGATTGTGTGGTATTGGTTGGATTGGTTTTGCTGGTTGTCAAATCTGTTTTCAGTCGGAACGAGAATCGGAATTGAGCGGAATAGCGAATTTCGTAAGAAAACGGAAAATCTGCATTTTCTGCAGAGGGTCGCGTCGCGACCCGTCACCTTCGCGTCGCGACCTGGCCCAGTTTTGTTACGCAAAATGTTTCTGTCGTTTTTCGCGTCGCGGCGGTAGCAATTCGCGTCGCGACGTTTTGCAGATTTTCAACAGTTTTTCACTGATTTTGTTTTCGCAATAACTTTTGATCCGGGAACCCGATTGAGGTGTTCTCAGGGGCGTCGGAAAGCTTATTCAAAGATCTATCTATTTATATAAATTAAATGGCACAATGGACTGTCTTTGAAGTTGTAAACTATTTCGAAAAACCGAATAATAGTACTCGTGTGCGAACATATGTTTTATCAATAATAAAGCGGACTATGAGTCCTACGTGATATGGTTTAACCGACGCGGGATGATTATCATTTAAATCATCTAAAACGGTCTATAATTCACGATATATAAATTATATCGATTAAAGGAGTCGGCCACTGAGGGTGGTTATATATGATTATAGATATATATATTATATCGAGTTTGGGTGACGACCCATGTTAACATACTAGGCGGGGCAGTCATGATCCCTTACCCTAGGCTCCGTGCCGTTAGGAAACACTATCGGTTATGGGGTTCATCGCAGCTTAGCGTTCGCGCAGTCGGTGTTATGTTAAATTGTTGTTGTACGATTCATCGCAGCTTAGCGTTCGCGCAGTCGGTGTCGTACAGTGCGGTTCATCGCAGCTTAGCGTTCGCGCAGTCGGTGCCGTACCAAATCATAACAGGTTAGCCGCAGCTTAGCGTTCGCGCAGTCGGCATTATATTAAAAAGTTTGTCGTGCGATACACCGCAGCTTAGCGTTCGCGCAGTCGGTGTTGTACTTTGTCGTAATAAGTTGTCGCAGCTTAGCGTTCGTGCAGTCGGCAATTTGTTTAAAGTTAAAGAACGTGATACACCGCAGCTTAGCGTTCGCGCAGTCGGTGTCGTGTTCGAATGGTTGTATAATTGAACTGAGAGTGTTAGTAGGGGTCTCGGTAGAACTCACTGAGATTGTATCTCATTGTTTATATGTTGTGGTTTTACAGATAAACAGGGAAAGTGGAGATCCAAGAGGCACGAGTAGGTGGTACTCGGATGGCTGCTGAAGACTTAGCTTTTATGCTTAAGTTATATTTTCCCTTGTTAGTTATGTATCATAACATTATGACTTTAACTGTTGTACAGTTATGTATTTATTTCCGCTTTCTTGTGCGATATTGAACACTGTATTTCACTGATGGTTTATGGTCTTATTTATGTTTAAGACTGTTCTGTTGTAATTCAGTGAAAATTTTATAGTGGTGTTCAGTATTTAAACAGGAAATATATCTCTGATGTTTTATGATGGTACACTTGGGTATTTTTACTCGCTAAAAATACCGGGGTGTTACAGTTGGTATCAGAGCAGTTCGACCTAGTCGGACTTAGTTTAGGGTTGAGTCGATTCCTTGCTAGTCCTTTTTGTAATTACACTTGTGATGCTAAGAGACATTGAGCCTGATCAACTTAATACTTAGTGCATCATAAGCGGAATTATGACTGGATGATCAAGATGCAATCCTCGACCACAATCGGAATCTTCAACCGGTACATCCTCAGGAAAGGTGACATGACGGTGGAAGGATACACCGCTAAGTTTGGAAAATTTGTTTCAGTTTTACCAAGTGGTAAAGTAAGCTCCGGATGGCGAATGGAGAATGCAGATGTATAAGAGGGGCATAAGTGCTTTTATGACTTATGGTCTCAGCTCTTATACTACTACCAATTATGTTGCCTAGGTACAATCAGCCTATGTCGCCGAGGATGATCTCATAGGAAATATGGGAAAGGAAAGAAGGTAGTTGAATTATCAACTCCGAATGCAAAGTCCTAAGATAATTTCATCAAAGGAAAAGCAGATGCAATTCTTTGATTCTTCAAAGGTCAGAAGATGTTCTAACTGTGGAAAGCCTCACAGTGGTGATTGCAAGCGAAGATCTAATCGGTGCGATTATTATAATGAAGAGGGTCACTATGGTAAAGAGTGCCCTGCAAGGAAAAGTTCTAAGGAGTCACAAGCAGCTCCAAGGCAAAGACGAGTCAACCCTTTGGATGCTCAGACAATTACAACGGCTGACAGGTTACTGAGGGATATGGGATCTCTTTTCAATAACTCCGTCAGTATATTATGCGATTCGAGTGCAACCCATTGTTTTACAGCACAATCATGTGTGGATCGGTTGGGACTAGCGAATCTCCGCTATCCGAACCGATAACTATTTTAAACTGCTGCTAAGGGTCGTGTCCAGACATAATCTTTGTATCGGATTGTCTACTTGTCATAGGAGGCAGAAATTTCGTTGTAGAATTTATTGTTTGCCTATGAGAAGTGTGGACACCATTTTGGGTATGAACTGGATGACTGCAAATCATGTTGCAATCGACTGTGTTAATCAACTATCAGTTCCTCTTCAGAATCAGTTGAATTGTCTAGGACAAATTCTGAAGCGGTTACCCAGTTCACCTTAGACGGTCAATCTTCATTCCAAAGTGCGGAAGCACAGGTTAGTATGTTATCTGCATCCACTGGAACTAATATTAGATTTATCATCTGTATAAGTTGTGAATGACTTTTTGGAGGTTCTCTGGATGTTTTTCTGGATGAAGTTTTTTCTGAACCTCCAGAGCGAGAAGTAGAGTTTACTGTAGAATTGGTTCCTAGCACGGGATCAATATCTATTGTTTCTTATTGAAGGTTTCTTGAGAATTAAAGGAAATGGAGTTTCAACTTGAATAGTCGATGTTAAAGAAATTTATTCGACTGAGTACTTCTCTAGGGAGTGCTCTAGTGTGATTAGTCGAAAGGAAAAAATGGTAGCATGAGATTGTACAAGGATTATCGACAACTCAACAAAGTGACGATCAAGAATAAATATCCCTTGCCAAGGATAGAAGATTTAATGGATCAACTTCGAGGTGCCGTGGTGTTTTCTAAAGTTGACCTGAGGTCAGGATATCGTCAATTAAAAGTTAGAGCCTTAGATATTCCGAAGACAGCTTTCCGTACTAGGTATGGACATTACGAGTTCGTAGTGATGCCCTTCGGTTTGACTAATGCTCCAGCGGTATTCATGGATTACATGAACCGAGTTTTTCATACGTATTAGAATCAGTTTGAAGTCGTTTTCATCGATGATATCTTGATGTGCTCGAAGACCATTGAGGAGCATGTCCAACATCTCCTCATTGTTCTGAGTGTACTCCGAGAAAAGGAGTTGTACTTGAAACCTTGGGAGTGTGATTTTTGGGTGTCAGAGGTAACGTTTTTGGGACATGTGATTTCCCAAGTCGGGAGTTTCTGTAGATCCCAGTAAGAAGGAAGCGGTGTTGAATGGGAGTGACCCACATCAGTCGCAGAGATCAAAAGTTTCTGGATCTAGCCGGTTACTGTAAGAGGTTTGTTAAAGGGTTCTCACAGTTAGTTATCCACTTACTCGGTTAACTCGTAAGGGTCATCCGTTTACGTGGGATGCTGATTGTGAAGAATGTTTTCAAGAATTGAAGGTTTGGTTGACTTCTGCCCCAATCCTGATTCTTCCGGATCCATCATTGGAATTTCAAATATTCGATGACGCTTCAGGGAAGGGCATAGGATGTATTCTATCGCAAAATCAACCAGTGATAGCTTATGCGTCCAGACAATTAAGGTCTCATGAGAAGATTTATCCGACTTATGAATTGGAGTTAATAGCTATTGTGTATGCACTGAAGATTTGGAGACGTTACCTGTATGGGTCTCGTTTCGAAGTCTCTAGTGGTCACAAGAGTTTAAGGTATCTGTTTGATCAGAAAGAACTGAATAGCAGGCAGAGGAGTGTGTAGAATTTCTGAAGGATTATGACTTCGGGTTGAAGTATCATCCAGGAAATTCCAATGTTGTAGCTGATGCGAGTAATAGGAAATCGCTACACACGGCAGTATTATGATGCATTAGATGGAATTATTAGAGTCTGATAGAGGCTCAAATCTGAATTCAGGATCGAGAGGAACCTGTTAGTGTTGAGCCATATGAGGATCTCTAGTTCCCTAAGGGATTCTATACACTTAGCACAGGAAGTTGATGTGAAGCTGCAATCACAAAAGGTATTTCCAGATTTTACTATGGATAGTGATGGAGTCAGTTGTTTCAACGGTAGAATCTGTGCGGCCGACGATTAGAACAATAAAAGGCAAGTGTTAGAGGGAGCACACCGAAGTTTATATTATGTTCCAAGATGTACAGAAATGTAAAGCAGATGTATGAGTGGCAAGGTATTAGTTTGTTAATCTCTTCTTTGTGAAGGTTAACAATGAGATTGTAATAAGTGATTCCGTTTGACAAGTCAAACGTGAATACGAATATGTAAGTGAGATAACTGTTAACTGTTTTCACGTTGCGAATAAACATCAAAGGATTAATTGATGGATCTACTGCAAGGGACTGGAATTTCCGAAGTGAAGCTTGGCGTGCGGTGTGGTAGTTTTGAAAAATCGTTTTTGTGAAAACCCGCATGCTAAAGTTAATTTTGGGAACGAGTTAAGAGGCTAATAGAATATGATTGAGGAGGAAAATCCTAGGAGGATTACTTAGGTTGAGGAGAAGCTCTCAACGCTATTGAATAATTCGGAAAGGAGCTGAGTTCTGTTTGATAGTTGTTTGGAGAACAACTGAGGTGATTTTCATTACGTTCAATTGATTTGACGTCCCCGTGGTTTATTTCTGCGTTTAAGATAAACGTTTCTGGTAAATCCTCATTCCATCTTCTTTCGAAAAGTGTTATCTCGAAATCTTGGGGGCGAGTCGAGAAGTTTCACAAGTGACCTTTCCGTCACATTTCTCGGTGTGTACGAAAACTGTTATGGATTTTAGAAGATTTGTGGAGAAAGCGTTTACACCCTTCGAGGAAATCGTGTTTGTTTTTACCTCTACCGAGGAGTACCAATTTGTGAATCTCATTTTCAACCTGTGTTCTATCTAAGTGTCTTGTATTAGACCATTTGATTTAGATTAATCAAAGATTTGGGTTAATCAAGTTGGGGAGCAAGTGAGGAATGAAGCATCGGAAGTGTTTTCGAACGCGGTGCCGAGCCTATGTAGGCGAAAGAGGAGTTTCTCGTGTTGATTCGAAACCAGAGAGTTAGTATCAAGGCAGTAGTGGATCATACTTGGAGATGGATGTGCCAACTTGGGAAGACTTTCTGCACTCATTTCGTTAATTCAGGAATGTTTTCCAGCAAAATTTGGACCTTCCTGAGAATGTCTGTTCTCGGTTAGTCAATCGTAAGACTTGACGAAATATTGAGGACGAAATTTTGAGGACAAAATTCTTTTAAGTTGGGGAGAATGTAACATCCGCGAAATAATTAATAGAATTATTTGGATATTAACCCAATTAAATTAATTTAGTACTCGACTGGTAAATTTATTGAGTGCTAAAATTATTTATTGGTGGTCATCGGATCGTTAACCGGATAATACGGACCAAGGAAGTTTTGGAATCGAAATAGGAGATTTCGATCGATATGGTAATTTGACCGCGTTACAACAAATATATTAAATAAATATAAGTGTGTGTGTGTTAATATGAAAGGAAAGAAATTAAAAGAATAGAAAGGAAAGAAGAGGGGGGCGTGAAACAGAGAGAGGCCGAGGGAAGAAAAGAAAGAATGGAGAAAGTGAGAAAGGGAGGAAACGTAGAGGAAGAAGAGAAGAGGGAGAGAGAAGACCTCACCCAAACCTCAAGCTTCCTTCACCAAAAATGTTCCCCACATCCTTCTCTTCATATTGACACCAAGATCTTCATCATCCATTCTTTATCCTCCATTTCACCATTTTCGAATTTGGAGGGGGAGGAGAAGAAATGTTGTGTTGTCTTCTTCATCAAGTGTCCTAGAGGTTAGGGAAGTCGAATATGTGGTTGGTTGCTAGCTTGGAATGAAGAATCAAAGGTTTCAAGAGTTAGGGTTAGAGGAATCAAGATTTTGGGTTATGGATGAATAGTAAATTGGGGGTTGAAGAAGATGAATAGTGCATTTTGGAGGTCTCGGGATTGAGCTGAAAGATTGAAAGCGGTTGCGGACGTCGCCGGAGCGTGGAATGGATTCGGGGAACGTTCGTGTGGTTACTCGGTGATTTTGAAGTCTCGGTGATTTCGAGGTCTCGGAGTCGGTTCACGCTTCAAGGGTGAGTTTTACTCACGTTTAGGATTTTCTTTTTTCGAATTAATTGATAAACTGTTTTTTCGCTTTCGCTGGACTGGAATATTATGTGATACTGTCTGATACGGGTTAGGAATCGATTGGGGCAAGTCTCGGGTTGCGTCGCGTTAAAAATGGAATTTTTGGTGATTTGATTCGAGAGATTTTGATTTAAAACCGTTATTCGGAAAAATATGTCGTTTTTGATAAAATTCGTTTTGATTGAGTTTTTGATTTGATTGATTGATTGTGTGGTATTGGTTGGATTGGTTTTGCTGGTTGTCAAATCTGTTTACAGTCGGAACGAGAATCGGAATTGAGCGGAATAGCGAATTTCGTAAGAAAACGGAAAATCTGCATTTTCTGCAGAGGGTCGCGTCGCGACCCTTCCCCTTCGCGTCGCGACCTGGCCCAGTTTTGTTACGCAAAATGTTTCTGTCGTTTTTCGCGTCGCGACGGTAGCAATTCGCGTCGCGACGTTTTGCAGATTTTCAACAGTTTTTCACTGATTTTGTTTTCGCAATAACTTTTGATCCGGGAACCCGATTGAGGTGTTCTCAGGGGCGTCGGAAAGCTTATTCAAAGATCTATCTATTTATATAAATTAAATGGCACAATGGACTGTCTTTGAAGTTGTAAACTATTTCGAAAAACCGAATAATAGTACTCGTGTGCGAACATATGTTTTATCAATAATAAAGCGGACTATGAGTTCTACGTGATATGGTTTAACCGACGCGGGATGATTATCATTTAAATCATCTAAAACGGTCTATAATTCACGATATATAAATTATATCGATTAAAGGAGTCGGCCACTGAGGGTGGTTATATATGATTATAGATATATATATTATATCGAGTTTGGGTGACGACCCATGTTAACATACTAGGCGGGGCAGTCATGATCCCTTACCCTAGGCTCCGTGCCGTTAGGAAACACTATCGATTATGGGGTTCATCGCAGCTTAGCGTTCGCGCAGTCGGTGTTATGTTAAATTGTTGTTGTACGATTCATCGCAGCTTAGCGTTCGCGCAGTCGGTGTCGTACAGTGCGGTTCATCGCAGCTTAGCGTTCGCGCAGTCGGTGCCGTACCAAATCATAACAGGTTAGCCGCAGCTTAGCGTTCGCGCAGTCGGCATTATATTAAAAAGTTTGTCGTGCGATACACCGCAGCTTAGCGTTCGCGCAGTCGGTGTTGTACTTTGTCGTAATAAGTTGTCGCAGCTTAGCGTTCGTGCAGTCGGCAATTTGTTTAAAGTTAAAGAACGTGATACACCGCAGCTTAGCGTTCGCGCAGTCGGTGTCGTGTTCGAATGGTTGTATAATTGAACCGAGAGTGTTAGTAGGGGTCTCGGTAGAACTCACTGAGATTGTATCTCATTGTTTATAAGTTGTGGTTTTACAGATAAACAGGGAAAGTGGAGATCCAAGAGGCACGAGTAGGTGGTACTCGGATGGCTGCTGAAGACTTAGCTTTTATGCTTAAGTTATATTTTCCCTTGTTAGTTATGTATCATAACATTATGACTTTAACTGTTGTACAGTTATGTATTTATTTCCGCTTTCTTGTGCGATATTGAACACTGTATTTCACTGATGGTTTATGGTCTTATTTATGTTTAAGACTGTTCTGTTGTTATTCAGTGAAAATTTTATAGTGGTGTTCAGTATTTAAACAGGAAATATATCTCTGATGTTTTATGATGGTACACTTGGGTATTTTTACTCGCTAAAAATACCGGGGTGTTACAACTTTCACCATTGGGAGATGGGTTATGTTTTCCAGATATTGGGGTTTTAGGTCATGAGTGTGATGATTATAGGAATATGACATTACTATCATGAGTTCCGTTAATTCTCTATGTTTAATGCTTTGTTTAGTGGTGATACACTTAAGGAATTAGAGTTTCCCATTAAATAAAAGGGGTTTTGAGGCAAGGGATTGTCCTTAATCTGTAATAGTTGAATTGAATCTTTTATTTGGGTAATTAAATTGGAATTGATCGATGGTATAGTGCATGATAGTGTAGGGGAGAGGAGTCGATTCCTAACCACTTTTACTCTCGCATTTTATCGTCACATTTAATCTTTTTCGATTACTATCTATCACTTCTTATTTTGAACATTTTAGTAATTAATTAATTAAATTGATAATTAATCGCAATCCCTGAGTTCGTCACTCGGTCTTACCGTTTTAATATTACTTGCAAAGATTCGGTACACTTGCTGAAAAATTAACAAGAGTAAATTGTTGAAAGTAGAGAAAGTTCACACCAATGAGAATGGGGTAGACATGATGACAACAGCTCTACCAAAAGAGATGATATCGTTTTGCAAAGAAGCTACTGGATTGGCAGCAACCCCAAAAAAATCAAGGCAATCCCCCTATGGCTGGAGGGGGATAAATGTGGGGTTCAGCCATTGCCACATAACCAACGTGTATTTGACAAGTTGGAAGATGCATGTGATGACAAGTGAGATGTTGCATGGCGTACACATAGTGTAATGCATGAGATACATATGCTGTGGGGCATGAGAAACACTTGGTATGATGCTTGCCTTGCAAGGAACACTTGGTGTATTGCATGGAAGGCAAAGGACAAGTGTCTTTGTAACACCCTAAACTTTAGACGTCATAAAGTCTAGAATGTTAACAGTTTATACAATTAGATATGCAAATTAACTTAAAAATTTGGAACAATTAAAAACAGAGGGAATAAACCACCTCAAAAGGGTTCCTTGAAATAAAACTATCCAAAATCCGCATAACCACATTACGGAAATTAGATCCTTACAGTCGATAAACAGTTGGTGTCCAAATATTCAAGTTAGAGTTTACATAACAAACTAACTTTGATTATAATATCAAAGATTCAGTTTAAGGGGTACAACAAAACATGGCTAGGGAAAGCTAAGCAAACATTACGTAAATTGATCCAAAAGGATCCCTCGATAACTAAGCAGCTGCTGCAACAACTACTTCTCCTCGGTCTGCTTTGTTTTGCCTTGTACATCTGAAAACACCACAAACATAAACAGTGAGATTACAAATCTCAATAAGTTCCTCCGAGACCCCTCACATTTCCTCTCGGTGTTTTCCTTGTCTATGTTTTATTTCTATGGCTTAGCACAATCCGTTAAACCAAATCACTCAATTTCAACAGAAACCTCAATCCAACAATCACTGCCGAATAATGCAAGAGCCCTAGCTTAGGGATCATGACTTCCTTCCACTAGGTGTGCTACAATGGTTTTGGGATCGTCATCCCCATGGTGCATTATGCATTTCTTATTTAACTTTAAGTTTCCTCGTTTGGTATATAGAAATACTATGACGTACATAAACTGTAACCTCATATAATATATGTGGCAATAAGAATAGGCCAACAACAGTCGATCCTAATGGAAATTATCTCACATTAGGTAAGGAACGGGTTAGGCAAGCATCGGCATCGAAACATAATGTGTTTGACAAACATTGGAAATGGGTGACAGAACATCTCGCACGGTCTATGCTGCTTAGGCGCACGATTTGGGCTTGGCTGCACAGTCCAGGATCCTTAAGCGCACGATCCGTGCGTGCTGGTAAAATGGCAATTGGAGCTACAATGGCTTGCGCACGGTCTGGGCCCATAGGGCGCACGGACAGGGCTCTTTGTTCAATTCACAAAAAATCAATTTTTGCTTCGAAATTGTATATTCCGTTCGTTCCAAAACTTATCCTAATTCGTACCTTAACTTATAACATGCTAAAAACAGTCTCAATTTCAATCCAAAACATCAATCATGACAAGAATCCTCACACATAATACCAACATGCACACTTTTCATAAAAACGGTTTCCAAACAACAATTTCAGTACATGCAAGCACACACACTCAGAATCCATTGTAGAAATCAACATGCATTGCAAGAAAAAGACTAAACTAGTGAGGAACTCACCTTGTTTCAGTTGCAAAGATCAAAAGCAAACAAGAAACATTTTCCCCCGCATAACCCCAACTTTTTTAAACGCAACATCTAGCTCCAAGTTCTGTTTGGCAGCATCAGTAAGCAATTTTGCAACAGGTATAACTAATTCAATTCTTAACCAAATTTACCAAACCAAGTCCCTAACATGAAGGTAATTTTGTCTAGTTTCTAAGGGTTCAGTTTTCAAACTGACACAACAAGTATTTAGGGATTATGACCAAAACAAGGTGATTGGGTAAAAACTGTAACAGATTTAGAAACCAAACTTGTGAACACGATATCTACCTCTATACATAATGAAATCCGATGATTCTTGTGTCTATTTTGAAATGTTTTGTGTCTAGTTTCTAAAGAAATAAAATTGGACAACAAATAAGGTTTATGAAAATAGTTATGAAGAAAATACCAAAGGTACTCAGAACTGTGATTGTGCAGAATTTGTTGTGAGTTGATATCTTCAACTTCCAACCACCATGAGCCGCGAAATTGAGCTCTATTCTACTTTCCACGACTTCAATCCTCATGTGTACCCCTTTTCCAGCTCCTTCTAAGTTCCCAAGTTCCAAATCCTTATCTTGAATATTACACACATGAAACCCCCTTTTAACTACAATCCTAGCCTCAAACTCACATGCAACCACTTTTTGTTTTATCAATTAGGGATTGTGCAAAAACTGAGTTTGTGGGTTGAGATGGAGATGTCAAATTTCTGGTATGGGTGAGTTTAGGAGAGCATTTGAGCTGAAACTCAAAACAAGAAATTGAGGGATTTTGAGAAGATAAGATGATTAAAGACTAGAAACCCATTTTCCTTCTTTCCTCTCTCTTGTCTTTCTCGATTTCTCTCCATTTTTCCCAAGCCCTAAATTCTGTTTCAATGGAAAGAAGTGAGTGTATATGGTTTGCAAAGCTTTTAATTTAGAGGAATGAGTAGTGATAAATGGTAGTGAAGATAGAATGCCAACTTGAGTCCTCACCCTCTTCTTCCTTTCTCTCCTACGATTTGCTCTCACTCTAGGTCTTTCTTTCTTTTTCCTCAAATTCAATTCTGATTTCAAAAGAATAAGAGGGAGTGTATTCTTGTTTTCTTTATTTTCAGCTGAAGGGTGTACTAGTGGGTTGGGTTTATGGGCTTTGAAGGAACTTTGGGTTGAGTGTGAGTAAAATTTTATATTCTAACTACACCTCCCCCTTTTTCCATACATAACTATTTCTATAATTCACTAAACTACACCAAAGGCTTAATTAAACCTCAACTCAATCACTTTTTTTTTTAATTTTTTATATTATTTTTCTTCTCTCTCTTATTAAGTATTCATCTCATTCTTTCACTAATGGAAAAAAGGCATTTCATAACGGTTAAAAATGACATTTCATATCGGTTCCTGAACCGATGCAGAAAAAGGAGATATAAAAAATAGGGAATTTTAACATCGGCTGTAGAACTGATGCGAAAAATGGTTTTCATATTGGTTACCCGTAGACTAGTTATAAAAAGTCAACTTTTATCAAGTATAAGCATATTTTTGACATCGGTTTTTTACTGGAACCGATATAAAAAGTACTTTTGGCATCGGTTATCCAGAGGAACCGATATAAAATATTGATTTTTAACATCAGGTTATTTGAGAACCGATGTTAAAAGTGGAGTTTTTTTTAAAAAAACGTGTTTCTGATCAGCATACATTAGACAAGGCTTTATATATTGTATAATCTCAAATAATTAAAAGATGAAACACCACAATCTCAAGTGCATATTACAAAATCTTCAGCACAATCTCAAATACATATTATCAAATCTAATCAGCACAACCTCAACTGTTTTCGATCAAACATGTTTTTCATTTTTTGCGAATAAGCACAATATTCCCTATACCAAACACAAATTAACTGTCTACCTAGAAAAAGTACACGAATCTGTATTTGCAGTATAAAGAAACAAAACAAAGGATCTTTGCTTGCATCACAAAGGCTCTTGAGAGATCCACCTCTTGAACATTTCAAAGCATTAACAAAGGATCTTTTGGTTTGTAGTACTCTGAGGCGATGTGACCAGCTCCCTGCAATGCACCCACATACATGTTCAATAAATTGTTTCCCAATTTTCCAAATAACTGGTCATAAATAAATATGATGTACTTGCCTTCACGGTGGTAAAAGTGATATAGTTGGAGTACTCTCGTATGTACCTGCAGGTATACTAAACCATTCAGAATCAAATGACTTTTGTTATTCACATACTCCCCTTTGCAGTTAATTTTGTAAGGTACTTGCATATGAGAATCCAGCACCAACACGTGCATCAATAAAGATTGTACTTGAAACCTTGTTGAGCAAAAAATCACGGTTTAAAAGAAAAGAAATTCCCAGAAGAATAAAATAAGTACTAATTATCAATTAGATAATTATCTACTTTGACCTATTGTTTCCTAAACATATACCTTAGTCCATGAGTGTGGATTGAGGGAAAACGTTGGCAAACTTCCATTATATGTCACCATATTAAACTTCAGACAGTAGCAAGATAGCAAGAATAATTAACATTTCTGCTAGGTGGTAACAAGGACCAAAAGCTATAAAGCGTGTACTAATAAAACATTATTCATAAAAAAGGAAACATCTATTTCAGACCAAAGGCCACACAAGCCAGAGCATCCTGTGGCACCGGTCATCCAGAGTATGAGAGGATCCTCTGTTGGATTTCCTTCTGATTCAAAAAGTAATAAAATAGCTGCACAACAACTTCATGCTCATCTACACCAATGTATCTACATGCAAAATTCATTACAAATTCATAATACACAAAATATGATCGACACTTAATTATTCAAAGTTAATTAATTAGAATATTTGTTAATTATGTTTGAAATTTTAGCATCGTGGTGTGCACACCCAGTTTCCAATTAGAAAGGAAGGGGACTAGGAAAGCTTCGCTAACCTAAAATATCCAAAACCGCAAAGTAACCAATAAAGGAAAAAGTAAAAAAAAATCAAGAAGCAAATGGAATCAATGAAAACCTAAAGATGGAGAACTAAATTAATAACATGTTATAGAAATAGAAATCCACAATTCTTTGTAAAAATTTGTGCACAACTTGAGGAATTTAAATCTAGTAACTGTACTACAAATAATTTCTCTAAACAAAGATGTAAATTTGGTGTAAGAGAAATGTACCTAGCAAATTTAAATAGTGATTCCTCAGTTGTTATTTTGCTGTCAGTTCATATCATGAACACAAACCTGTGATTCCTCAGTTGGAATGCATAGAGGACAATTGAAAACAGTTGCTGGACCAGCATATGAACAAATTGCTCATATGTCTAACATAACAGGAGCAAGGGGCTAATAATCTGCGTATCAAACCTTGATGGTTTCATATTTCTCACCAACCGTACCACCTTTTTTGTTTTTGGAACTGTATTTATCGCATAGTACTGGCTAAGAAAGCATCGGCAGTTGGATCTGATGTTGCGGTGTCACTTTGCATTTCATTCATAATTTAACTCAATTAGACCCTGGATAGCTGCAACTGTGACTTGTGGGTTCCCCTTCTCAAAGAAGTAAAGGTACCTTGCAAAAACACCCACGGCATCATTATTCAATTTTACTGTTGAGAAACACAAATGTTGGCTTAAGGTTATGGATGTCAATCTTACTTGTTCAAAATTTCAATGAAGAGCATTACTGTTCCGGTGCTACATCGTGCTGCATTTGCCATTTGCTGTGCAGCATTTGCAATCCTCAAAGCCCGCTTGAGACATAATAGGACTCTGTTTTCAAAAAATATATATAAATATATCAGAAAAAAAGCAAGAATCATAAGAGGTAAAATAAGAAAAACATTCCCATATTCCTTTTCAAAACTTTATGAGACGGATCCTACATCCCTTTCTTTTCCTGCTTTTCTATCTTATCACAATGTTTTGTAGAGTCAATAAACAAATATGTTTACTATTTCACTTCCTCGAGGGATAGTGGCATTGGATTATTGGATATGCAGACAATAGAAATTCATCCACATCTATTTTTGTTCAACTGAATAGCAACTAGAAAAAGCCCTAACAATCTTACAAACACGCAACATAAAGAAACAAGCATTTTTCAGAAGTCTGATATCTCCAAGATTTCATATCAATAGAAAATTAGAATCAAACCTCTCTCCATCTTTCATGTTATCATGATCATCAACCAAAAACAGATATGAGCATGCATACACAGCTCTGCATTGATCTGGCTTCTTCAAAAGCTTTGTTGAATACTATCCAATGAAATGCACCAAAAATGAAAATCAATAGATAAGAAATACACTAAGAACTCTGTAAATAACAGAATTTAAAAATTACCCCCGTGGACTTGTGAGTTAAATTATCCCTGTTCTCGACACCAAAGACATGCATCCTTTGAAGAGTTCCTATAATTAAATGGATAGCCGTGATCTGTGCTCTGGAATCCTGGTATAACAACATAAATGTGTAATTAAGAGCATGGCTAAGCCATAATTTTTTCTCAAAATGAATATTCCTCCTCCAATACCCTAAACCCCATGAAAAAAGGGATTTTGTATGGGGGGTGGGGGAGCAGTGTAGAATTAATAGGGTTTATATGATGAAACTTACAGAAATTTTGATTCTTCATGACAAAAGATGATGAACATGAGCTGGGAAAGAACTGATTGGGATTGCGACGAAAATTTCGAACTGATTTAGGAGAGCCTCCCTTGGATTAGAGTGGAACTGATTTTGGAGAGGAACTGATTGGGTTTTTGTTTGTAGCGAGATTAGGTTTCTTGTTTTTGCATCGAGGGAGAAGGGGAACACGAAACTGAGAGGGTTTTTGGTTGTGGCGGTGGTGGTTCTCCGAGTGACGCAGCGAGATTGGGTTTGCAGCGAGAGGGAAGCAAAACGTGAAGGGTTTCTAGTTTTTGCAGCGAGAGGGGAAGTGAAACGCGAAGGAAGCTTGGGTTTTGTCTTTTATGCAGCAAGAGGGAAGGGAAACGGAAGAAAAAATTAGTGTTTCTAACATCAGGTTATAGCATGGACCGATATGAATGATGTAAATTAGCATTCAGCGATGTGTTTCTATATCGGTTCGAGAAGCAACCGATGTTAATTTTGTAAATTAATTACAAAACTGCCACCACCTCACTTTTAATATCAGTTCGTTTTAAACCGATATGAATTCCTGTTATGAAATGTTTTTTTCCACTAGTGTTTTAACATCTCTTTCTCTGTTTCTATATCATCGTCTTCCTCTGGTTTTCTTTTCCATTTCCAACCTCTCCATTCTTTCTCTTCCTCTCATCCTAAACCAGCTTCTACCCACAGTTTTTACCCGCTAAACCCGCCAAACCCGTAAAACCCAACCCGCGCAATTCGAGAGAAAACATGGGCGAAATTGGGCCTAGGTTTCTAGACAGCGGTTTTGGCCAAATTATGGTTTTGGGCCCGAAACCACCCAAAACCGCCTGATGTCTAGGCCCACTATTTCATACTAACTTTTCCCAACATTTGAATAATGTAAAACTATGAGGCACTGACAGCTTTTCTTATATTTTCTTGGTTTTCTTCTCGTTCTTCAACTTTGTTAATGACGAACAAATTACCATGGCAGGTAGAAAAAAGAATGATAGTGACGTCATATGGACATGACAGTGTTAAACTTCCACATTTCAAGAGGAAGTTGGATGCCTTGCAACCAGCCGACGTCATATGGAGACTCATAACTCCATTTTATATAGAGTTATTCATACATCTAATCATAACTAATTACTTGAAATCAAGTAGAATATGTGTTAAATATAGTAGTATAAGTAAGATAACAATATTCTAGGAATTATGTGATGAATAAAGCATTTTTTATATATATTGGTATGTTTGATGTGTTTGTTCAGTTTACCTACAGATGATGCTTCTGCACCACGATGCTTCTGCACCATGATGCTCCTGCACTTAGTGCTTCTGCACCATCCTGCGCTAAATGTTTATAACCCCACAATGGAAGCACCTCAATTCATACCACTGCACCAAAACTTCTATGACATCATGCTTTGTCACAAATCACATGGAGGCACATGCCCACATGCATAAGGAGGCGCCCACCATAAACATTATCATGAAAGGCTACTCATCTAAAGACACATGGCTCTCCACAATTGGACCTCCCCTTTAGACTCAATCTTCTCAATAAAAGCTCTGAAAAGTAACCATGGTTAAGCCACCTTTGGTCAAGCTTGATCTCCAAGCAAACCCTTACTTGAAGGAAACCTCCAAGGCTATATAAAGGCTTCCACTTTTCACTTGAAGATCATCGCATATCTCACTTGATAATACGTAGATCATACACTTTACTTATATTTTAGTAGTTTCATTTCTTGCATTTTATTCAGTAGTTAGTTGTAAGAAGGTGAGGAAGGAATTGACACCCTCTTCCTCCACTTCTTCATAGATAGACGAAGGAATCAGTGCTTCTGCACCAATCAGAATTCCATGCAAAGGAACATCAATCCGTGTAACTTCTACCCTATTCATATCTTTTGTATTATTCATATTAATATGCTCTTTGCAGATTCTCTCTATTATATAATGAGTAACATGAGCTAAATTCCTTTAGTTGAGATGTTCTAAACTTATAATGATCTTTTGAGTAAGTTATTATGCTTTTAAGTGTTGTAGCATTTTGGGTCTTGTGTTATACTATATCCATCTTATTTTAAGGTTGATCACTTAAAAGAAGTAGAGTTATATACACAGACATGGTTTATAACTAGAAATCAAGACTAATAAGGGTGAGTGTTTTAATAAAGGCTTTGTTGACTTGTTAATAAAGAAAACTTTGTTAAAACCATGTTAAGTCCTAGACAAAGGATAACATAGTCCTTAGGGTGAAACAGTGGGTACCTCAAAGGCAGGAGTGAACTTATTTAGCAAGCCCAGACATGGGAAGCTTGTAACGAAACTCTGAAGAAAGTAGCTGACAAGCACACACTTATGCAACTGCACTCAATGCTACTGCACTTGATGCTTCTGCACTTGATGCTTCTGCATCATAGTGCTTCTGCATCTCTAAAAGCATAGAAACTCTCAAAAGAAGCATTATCTAGTAAAGACTGTTGAACCAAGGACAAACACTCTTTGTTTTGTATGATAACAAATTACATTTAGTCTACTAATGGTTGCAGTGTATAAAAGTGCAGGGACAAAATAAAGTACAGGACATGAATCAAAGAGCAGGAAATATTAAAGTGGAGCAGCTTGGTGAATAAGCCACCTCAACAGTTCAAGACCTATTTGTTTATCCGCTTTCTTTAGGACACTGTGTAAGGTCCTATCACTGAAGGTCTATGACTTTTAGTAGCTGAGAGATGAGTTTTTCGAAACATGCATGGTGCATCAAATTAGTTGTGAAAAATATTTTATAAAATTGCATGCATGCATAAGGTGGCACCTAAACCTAAAAATAATTTTGTGGAAAGCTAGAAATCGATTTCTATCATTTTCTAAATCATGAAATCGATTTCCTAATCCTATTTTAAAGGTTGAAATCGATTTCCTTGCCCTATGTTTGAAGTATGTAATCGATTCATGCATATACATAAGCCAAAGGTAAGAATCGATTTCCTTCTATTTCAAAAGACTATGAAATCGATTTTCAAGCAATCCTATAGGCTATGAATCGATTCCTTCTCATTTTAAACAAAGTAAGAATCGATTCCTACCCTATTCAGGATGTCCTGAAAATCGATTCCCACCTATTTCCAAAGAAACAAACAATCGAATCCTATGTTCTCCATATGTAAAGAATCGATTCATCAACATTTTAACTTAGAAATGATTTATGATGCATAAGAATCGATTCATCATTTCTTTAAATGTTTTCTAAAAGCAAAGAATCGATTATACTATGATTTGCCTTCTCACATAAATCGATTCTTATGCATCATAAATCATTTCTACGTTTTCCTAAACCTATAAATAGGGAGGTGCTTCACACTTTTCATTTCACACCTCACACCACAATTCACAACTCCTCTCTGCTTCTCACATACAATTTCTAGATCTGAGAAAGAGAGAAAATAGAGCTTCAACTTTCATATCATTTTCTATTTTCCATATCACTCATCTCTTAGTCACTATACTGTCATTATATCTGAGGTGATTGGATCATAGATCTCTATTTGTATTCGTTACTCTATTTGTGGGGGTCACTTTGAAATCCTGGGATTTGTTCTTGGGTCTCTCAATCAGGAGATTGAGTTGGTTTGAAATCCTGGGAAGTTTTCTTGGGTCTCTCAATCAGGAGATTGAGTTGGTTTGAAATCCTGGGAGGTGATCTTGGGTCGTTCAATCAGGGAAGATTGAAGCGGTATTGAAATCCTGGGAGGTGCTCTTGGGTCGTTCAATCAGGAGATTGAAGCGGTGTTGAAATCCTTAGCTAGGTGCTCGGGTTCTCAGTTCGGGGGAATTGAGATTTGCTATTTTGAAGTTGCCTGTTTGTAAACAATTCTTCAATATAGTGGTTGTTATCAAGTCCAAAGGTTGCAAAGCCGGAGGCCGAGGACGTAGGGCTTTTATCCCGAACCTCGTAAAATTCCTGGTGTATCTCTATCCCTTTCTCTTTACTTTATTGTCTATATTTGTTATTGTTATATAGCTGTGATATTCATTGTTTTGTTTATATCTGTTTTGAATATCACTACTCAGATCTGTCTACTGTTATATTGTGTTGATTTGTTATTATCCATATCACTGCTGTAGATCTGTCTGTTTCTATATTCAATATCACTGCGCTGCCTATAAATAATCTAGTTATTCTGTATATTGAATATAGAGTAATATCATATTGTGCTTGATCTGCCTTCTTGCATACTTCATACAAGTTTAAATCTCAGTTTCCGCATTTGATTTAAACAAAGCATTTCATAAGTTTTTGAAAACCGAAAAGAATTCATATTTTGCACATAACCTTATTCACCCCCCCCCCCCTCTAAGGTTATCGGATAGTCTAACAAAGACATCTCAACTATCTTTCTCAAATTCTGTGAGTAGTGTAGTAGCACATATTTATATCGGATAGTCTACTTGCATTCTGTTTTTACTTAAACTAAAAACCCCAAATTTTGTGAGTAGTGTAGTAGCACATATTTATATCTCTCTAAGCATACAAAAGTTTAACCAATCTCTGTGGGTTCGACCTTTCTTATCATTGTATTACTTCTGTGATTGTGTATACTTGCACATCTTTTGCCACACCAAGTATTTGGCGCCGCTGCCAGGGATTGCCATTAATTTTTGTTGTTTATATTTATAAGTTAGTGTTTTATTACTCCGGTATTTTGTTTTATGTGCAGAAGCATTAGGTGCAGAAGCATTTGGTGCAGATGCACTAGCATATGCGCAGGGTCAGAACACCAGAATTTGCATTAGATCCTGAGATAGAGAGGAGATTTAGGAGCTTGCAAAGACAACAAAGACCCAAAGACAGCGGTTCTAGCACGACTTCACCACAACAATTCATCAACATGGGAGCAATAGGTATGTTAAGTGATAGAAATAGACCCATGAGGGATTATGCTATGTTTAATCATCAAAATATGCAAACAAGTATAGCAAGACCTCATATTGGTGCTGTGCATTTTGAATTTAAACCCATGATGTTCCAAATGCTACAAACAATTGGTCAAATTGGTGGATCTCTCCATGAGGATCCCCATGGGCATTTAAAACAGTTTTTAGAAATATGTAGTAACTTTATCATTCCTGGTGTTAGTGAAGATGCATTTAAACTTAATCTATTTCCATATTCTTTGAAAGATAAGGCTAAATCTTGGTTGAATTCATTAGAGCCTAATTCTATTCATTCATGGAATAAAATGGCTGAAAAGGTTTTAGCAAAATATTTTCCACCCATCAAAAATGCCAGAATGAGAAATGATATTACATCTTTTAGACAAAAAGACTTTGAATCATTGTTTGAAGCATGGGAAAGATGGAAAGAGCTTTTAAGAAAATGTCCACATCATGGTCTGCCTGTCATTATTCAAATGGAAACTTTTTATAATGGTTTAGAACCCCAAACCAGAATAATGCTTGATGCATCATCTGGGGGTGTGTTATTAAACTTGTCTTATAATGAAGCATTTGAATTGATTGATAGAATTGCAACAAATAGCTCTAGTTGGCCTACTGAGAGGGTGAGTGCCCAAAGGAAACCATCAGGGGTACATGAAATTAGTGATGTATCAGCCCTATCTGCTCAGTTAGCCTCACTGACAAATTTGTTTAAAAACATCACTTCAATCAGTGCATCTGCACCTGGTGCAGCTGCACCAAAAGAAAACACTGCAGCAACCATAGAACAAACCCCCCCAGGTGATACAAGTTGTGTGTATTGTGGAGGAGGTCACTTGTATGAAGAATGTCCCAGCAACCCTATTTCTGTTAACTATGCAGAGTACAACCAAAATAACAACTCTTACCCAAATACCTATAATCCAGATTGGAACAGTCACTCAGATTTCTGGTGGGGGAGTAATAATGCTGCACCTAATGCAGCTGCACCATCTACTCCACCAGGATTCCTTTCTCAACACGTCCAAAGACCATCTGCACTAGAAATGGACAACTCCATGGAAGCCTTATTGAAATCATTTATGGATAAAACAGATGAATTTATGGATAGGACGGAAGCATTTTTGAGTGATACAAAAGTTCAAATTCCAACTCTTAATGCCTCCATCAAAAATTTGGAAAATCAAGTGGGACAATTACCAACAGCTCTGTATCAAAAACCAACAGGTACACTACCCTCAAACACAGAAGCTACCACATCCCACAGGCCAGGAAATGAACAGGTGAAGGCCATTTCTCTTAGAAATGGAAAGGATCTTGCAGAACCTTGTGAGACTAAAGGTGAAGGTAAGGTAGAAAATGAAAAAAATAAAAACAGAAAAGGAAAAAGTTTGCAAGATGCAGAAGCACCTCATGCACCTGCATCTCAAGAAGTTCAAATGCCAAGGTTAGTTCCTGAATACCCTCGTCCTCCTTATCCTCAAAGATTAAAAAAGGCACATGGGGAGAAGCAATTCAGTAAATTTCTTGAAATTTTAAAATAGTTACACATCAATGTTCCCTTAGTTGAAGCACTTCAACAAATGTCTAATTATGCTAAGTTCATGAAAGATGTGCTTTCAAAAAGAAAAAGATTAGGGGATTTTGAAACAATTACTATGTCTAAAGAATGTAGTTTAATTTTGCAAAACAAAATTCCAAGGAAATTGAAGGATCCTAGCAGTTGTACAATTCCATTCTCAATTGGAAAATTTTATACAGGTCATGCATTGTGTGATTTAGGTGCAAGTATCAACTTGATGCCTAAATCAATATTTAAACAACTTGAGATTCGAAATGCTAGACCTACAACTATAACACTTCAACTTGCTAATAGATCAATAGCCTACCCAGAGGGAATTATTGAAGATATTTTGGTTAAGGTTGACAAATTTGTGTTTCCTGCAGATTTTGTTATTCTTGATTTTGATACAGATAAAGAAGTCCCAATCATCCTTGGAAGACCATTCTTGGCAACTGGAAAAGCACTCATTGATGTACAAAAAGGAGAACTAACCATGAGAGTATAAGTAAGATAACAATATTCTAGGAATTATGTGATGAATAAAGCATTTTGTATATATATATATTGGTATGTTTGATGTGTTTGTTCAGTTTACCTACAGATGGTGCTTATGCACCACGATGCTTCTGCACCATGCACTAGTGCAAAATCAGGAAAAGAATTAGACATTTAAAGTCATGCGCTCAGATGCCTGACTTTATATGTTGACGCGGTGGCAAACTTGTAATTAAGAGTAAAAACATTAGACTTTTAAAGTCATGCGAATACACGCCTGACTTCTAAAGTGAAAAAATAGGAAAAACAATAGACTTTTAAAGTCATGCTATTAGACGCGTGACTTCATAAGTAGACACGGTGGCAAACTTGTAATTAAGAGGTAAAGTTTTAAAGTCAGGCGAATACACGCCTGACTTCTAAAGTACTATAATAGAAAAAAAGAATTTTAGACACTCTCGATCCTCACTCTCCATTCTCACGCCTGACACTCTAATACGCGAACCCTAGCTTTCTCACTCTCAAACACTCTCCACTCTCAGACACTCTCAGACACAGAGATCATTCTCTCCTCTCACTCTTCGCTCCTCTCACTCTTCGCTTCTCTCAACGCTCTTCGCTCTCACTATCAGAGATCATTCTCTCCTCTCAACGAAAACACAATCGTTCCCAGGAGAAGACAAATCGCTGCCAATCGTTTCTAGTTTTCGTTCGTTCGTAAATCGTTCCCATCGCAACATAGGTACGTTCATCTTCATCTTTTTACCAAAGAGAAGATCGATCAGTTACTATTCGGTTCGGGATCTGTTATTTGTGTTGTTTTTTTCCCTTAGATCTGATGATTTTTGTTGCTTTTCTGTTCAAGTTATTAACGATCGTGAGACTGAACGATCAAGAGGTTTCGGATTTGTGACCTTCGCTGACGAGAAATCCATGAGAGATGCCATTGAGGGAATGAACGGCCGTAACATCACTGTCAACGAAGCTCAGAGCCATGGTAGCGGTGGAGGCGGCGGTGGGGGTTATGGAGGTGGTCTTCGTGAAGGTGGATACATCACTGTCAACGAACAGAGATGGGTGAATACATCACTGTCTACCATTCGTATGATTTTCTTATTTCATTTTTAGGGTTTTCGTTGCCTAATGATTTGTTTATGTTTTGCTATTATGCTACGATTGTTTTTGATTTTGGATTTTCTTTCAATGCTATAATATTCGTTTCATACGAATTTTCCATTGTGAGTAGCACCTCCAACTTCAGTTTCTGTACACCTAAACTCGTTGATATAAAATGATTACTTATAAACTTTTGTGAGGCACCTTAGCTGGTACATGTGTTTAAAAGTTTTCTATTCCAAACAGATAAACCTGCAATAGAAGAGATTCATCAATTTCTGGAATTTCAATTGCCTCGGCAATGGGCCCCAATGTATGGTGATCTGCCTCTTGTATTCGACCATAACTATAAAAGGACTACCTCTCCATCACTTCAGTTCACTCTCATGGGATTCAAACTCTATGTTAATACTGTGAAGGTAATTCGTTCTTCCAACAAAGAGTTTAGTAACAGTATTTTATAACCATTCCTTTCATGGGGGAGAACAAATAAACTGAAGTATTTTCATTTTTCAACAAGTAGGTTAACTCGGGTAACCGGCCAGTAACAGGCATTCGATTGTACTTGGAAGGCAAAAAGAATGGCCTGCTATCAATTCATCTGCAACATCTTTCAGAGGTACCTGGTGTCCTTGAAATTTCAGAAGATCAAGGTTGTCCTAACTATATTCATTGTGATTTTCCAGTATTAATGCCATGGACCCAAAGTCCAGAAAGATTCTGCAGCTCTTGCGATTGAGACAAGTAAAACTTCTAACCATAGGTTAGTGTTGTCGATTTGCAACTCAATGCAATGGAGGAGTTTTGTTTTGTTTTAGCACATAATATGTACTTTGATGTGAATTATTTTGTTTATGCAGCACAATGAAATGAACTCCAAAATTTGGGCTCGAGAGGATAATTCTTGATGCAAATATATGTACATGTGTCCAACCATGTCAAAAGGAGAAGTGTGCAAACAAGTACCCAAACACATTATAAGTAAGATTGCTAATAGATTGATTGTGCGTTTGTGCTGATACGATTGATGTTATTATTTTCCTAATTTCAGTTTTCACTTACGTTTAATTAAATTTGCTGATGTGGAATATATCCAAGCTGTTGATGGGTTTGAGTATATCTTTGGATAATGAAATATATTCATTGTTTATCTTTGGCTCCCTTTTATCTGTTGCGTGTAACAATATCGTGTATTAGATTTCTACCGTTATGCATAATGTAGCAGTAGCATAACCACAAAACATAAGTCTCTTCTTTGTCAATAACAATCAATTCTGTCTCCTGCTATGAATCCACCACAAGAGATTAGCCAAAGACACCTTTCTTAGCTTTTATTTATTAGACTCAGTGTGAGCAGCTTGGCATAATTTATTAGTTTCTTTGCAAGGTATTTATGAACTTAATATTCAAATCCACAATTTTGATCTATTACTTAGGTTTCTCATTTTTAGAAAATAGATTGATACTTACTCTGATCAGTTATTGATTTTAAGATCTTGAAAAGGACAATGGATATTTTGAGGACTTGGATTCTTTTCTCTGTTTCAGCTAATACTAGTTAAATCTTGTTCTTGTTATAAATATTTGATATGCTTCACTGAGTTCAAGTGTCTAATGCTTGTTATTTTGGAATTGCAGGACTTCTTTTCATTGGTGCTAGATGGGTCACTAGTTGATGGAGATATTTTAAAATGGGTATGAACTTGAACTTATGTCTTCATATTATAATATTGTTCCTGATATATTGCATGTTGCTGCTAGAAGTAAAAATTGTGAGGTTTTTAAGATTTTGCTTCATTCTGCACTTTCGCCGAAAAATGGAATAGAATTGGAGGAGGTTTTTAAGAGGGATATGATGAATAGAGAGTTGTTCATGCTGCTGCTAGAGGTGGTAATTGGGAGATATTGAAACAACTTGTTGAAAGTGTTTCTGGTGTTTTAGCTTATAGAGATGCTCAAGGATGTACAATTTTGCATACTGCAGCTGGTAGAGGGAAAGTTGAGTGAGATAGTTTGATTTAAATCAATATTTGATTTGATTTCATGTTAGAAATTATCATAATTCAGATTTGATATTAATTATCTAATTTCAAACATGATTTTAGGATAGATCTATTTACATATTTGGTTGCCTAAAGTTTATTTTGTTTACCTTCAAATCTCAATTGACTATGCTGGTAAAAATTGATTTTTGGTTAAGTTGAAAATTTTATACTAAATTTGCTTTCACACTTTTGTCATGTTGATTTTATAGAAGTAAGCCCTCTATCTTTCTGTGATATTGAGATTTTCTTTAACACTTTGTGGGATGGTATCTCATTCCTTTTGTTTTAATTTCAGCGTCATCTAGTGCTTGGATTGATTTCGCAGATTATTAAGGTAAATTTTCATTGATTTGTGAATTCTAGTTCTGTAAGAAATGTAGTTAACAGAAACTGCATGCTGCATATTAAATTTTTATGAGGCAAACTTTTGACATTGCTAATGCTGCTGTTGAATTAGATACAACTACTGGCTGATCTGAACCTAAAGAAAACTCCTCAGCTGTTGGAGTTGGTTGATGACAGTAAGGTAAGTTACCTTTCTTCATTATCTTTTCATACTTCTCATCATTGTTATATATGTTGGCGTCAATAAATCCACTCAAGTAACATTTTTGTTCATTGGCTGCAGTTCTACCACTAGAAAACCAAGTGAGATTATGAGGCTTATTGTGACAACTTTTATTGGAATAGTTTTTGGCTTCTTTGTAGGAGTATCATTTCCGACATTGTCTTTATCAAACGCGCAGATTGCAGACTTAGGTCATATCTTCTTACAGTAGAGGAGCATTTGGCACTTTTATTCAGGATATAAGGCCCTCATCTGTTTGCTTTTATGTTTTTTCAGAATGATTGGTTACTCAGAATATTGCATAAAACATTTTTAAAATAAATTTGTTTGCCCATTTCTTTAATTCTATAAAGGATTTTTTGTTTTAGCATGCTGGGGCTGTATTCCCTCAAAGGTCTGAGCAATCTGCACCTGTATTTACCCCACTACACAACCCTTAACATCATACCCTCAAAATATACGTGACTCTGATTCTCGACAACACGCAGCTAAGTCTTCAGCAGAGTCTGAGTTTCCAACCTTAAGGTACATTTTTATCCCTCTCCTCGTTATTATCGTGTAAATGAAGTTAACTTAGTTGTCGATTACTTGATACTGATTCTGACACACACACACACACTTTTACCAACATTATTGGGTGAATTTCATGTTGGTCATGGAATGGGCCTAGGTGACCCAATAGTGTGTTGTTAGTATTCCATTCCAAACTGTTATTATTGTGTGTGATTATGCATTTATTTGTTTTGATTGAGCTTTCTATTTCCAGTATGACTAAAATTCAGAATGCAAAAGGTATTATGGATGTTCTTGCGGAAATGTTCAGTGCTTTAGAGCCTGGTAACAAAGAAGTAAGTTGTTCAAATTAAACTTTCAAATTATGATGTATGTAAATGTAGACAAAATAATATTTTCTGAAACAAAGGCTTTTGTCAATTGAAAGCACTGATTCTATTGAATGTCATATACGAACTTCACTTCTATTTTAGGGGATTCGGCAGGAAGTTATTGTTGATTTGGTGGAGCAATGTCGGACATACAAGCAGAGAGTGGTACATCTTGTTAATTCAACTTCGTAAGGCCTGATGTTCTTGTTCATTTATGATATAATGATAGGCATGTTATCATATTCTTTACTTGTTTGGTTCCTTTTGTTCTTAATAAAATTTCTCATTTGAATCCTAAGGAAAGAACCAAGTTATTGTGGTTTGTATTTTCTCCAGGGATGAGTCACTGCTATGCCAAGGATTAGCTCTTAATGATGATTTGCAGCATGTACTGGCCAAGTATGAATCCATTGCTTCAGTAACTTCTCCTCAAAATAACACCGAGAAACCAAATCCTGCATCTTCCGGAGCACTTGTAGATGTTGATGGTCCTTTGATTGATAGTGGAGATACTAGTAAACAAACTGATGAGAGGTAGCCCAGTGTCTATCATTGATCTTCATTACTGCTCTGCATACTTTAACCTGGGATAGTATCAGTCTTACCCATTTAAAATGCAAGTCATTCATTTTTTACCCTATTAAAATACATGCAATTCGTTACTATCTGCTATTTCTTCTTGACACGTTAAGTTTTACAATTCAAAATAAATTCTGTATTATTTTTGCCACTGGAACCCATAAACTTGTTTATGTTGTTTCTACTGGAATGGTGTATTTGCTCTGTTATGGAATTGAAAATGAGTTTTTGTTGTTTGCGCTAAAGCCAGAGTTCTCTTATTATTTTGGCTGCTTAGTTTTCCTCATTCTTCTTATTTGCACTTGGGAGCGTTGTGCATCACTATCAGGAGGTCTTCTGTTATGTGTTTTACTTAGTTACTTAATACCTGAGCAATAGGTCATAGGCTAGTTTTGGTTCCATACTTGTTTATAGAAACACGCAGAAAATGGATTGGTGTCAGAATCACATTATAAGTTGACTAAACCTGTCTGCTGCCTTTTGGTTGTATGGCTCTCAAGTTAATTTGTTTTTGCAGATCCTCTTCTAGTGCTGAAGCAGGGTCTCAAACATTGAATCAGTTGCTGCTTCCTACACCCCCTACATCAAATGGCTCAGCTACTCCCGCAAAGGTTGATCCCAAATTGAATCTGCTCAGTGGTGAAGACTATAACTCACCAAAAGCAGACAATTCACTTGCACTTGTTCCTGTAGGAGAACAACAGCCTGCCAGTCCCATGTCTCAACAGAACGCCCTCGTTCTTTTTGATATGTTTTCTAATGGAAGCAATGCACCAACTTCTATTAATATCCAGCCAACTAATGTTGTTGGCCAAAACAATCCATTAGCTCCACCGTTTCAAGTTCAACAACAGCAAACTTTCATCTCTCAAGGTGTATTTTACCCCAACGGAAGTATGCCAGATGTGGGGTCACCTCGATATGAGCAATCACAATATACACAAAGCATCTGACTGCAGACATTGAAGAATTGCAGTGGGAGGGTCTAAGAGCTCCACCCAAGCCGCATTCCCATCAGCTCCTTGCTTTGCTAATTCAGGTACTATTATTTTTAGGAGAAGTTATTGCTTGATCAATTCTGTTAGATAGTTGTACAGAATATGTAGTTTTCTTTTTACCTGTTATTTGGTTATTAGTTTCCAATTCATGGCAGACAACTTCATTTCTTGATTTTCATGAATCATGCCATTAACTCTTTGTATATTTTATTTTTCCCTGTGACAGTCTATTATTGAGGTCGCATTTCATCTCATCTGTAAATTCCGAGTTCATTTCCTTGTGCCATTGCTGTGAAGAATTGTTGCCGATTGTCGAACTCAATCACTCACCTGCTACTATTATTAGAATATTTGGAGTTACGAATGAAGGTTAGCTCGTGCGTCTTTTTCTGTTTGGTTTGCATAAAGTTAATATTAATAGGAGTTATTGTTCCACCAGTTGAATCAAAATCTGTTTGTAAAAGCAGTCAATAACAGATGCACATATATGTATATGCAAAGTTTTATAATTTGAACAAAAAATAATGATGTTGGCTGGCTGGTACTATGTGATTATTTAACATTACACCTATATGCGCATTTGTTTCTTAAACTAAGACTTATGTGTTGGAGTTGCATCTGGATTCATGTTCTTCTTCTCTATATTAGGTGTTTGCATCTCCATCTGTGAATTTCTATACATTTAGATGCATTACCAATGAAAACAAAACAAGTTTCATACTCATTTGTTTGTATTGAGCATTTCATTTGGAATATCTAAATAGTTGAAATAAAATGGATAATCACTTTCATCTTAGGGAGGTATTGGGTTAAATAGAATGGAATATATTCCATCAGATTCTATTAATTCCACCAACTGATTAAAAGTTAAACCAACTTCTATTTACATGTGTGCATAATGCTTTTTACTTTCAAATTTTGGTTTAATCTATACACCCTGATATATGACTCCATGGCCCAATGGATAAGGCGCTGGTCTACGGAACCAGAGATTCTGGGTTCGATCCCCAGTGGAGTCGCTTCTATAGAACCAAAATTCAACCAGGGTGTATAGATTAAACCAAATTTTGAAAAAATAAACACTTGACCTTAATGCTTGACTTTAAATCATACTTACGAAGTCAGGCAAGAATAAACACTTTACTTTAAATCATATCTACGAAGTCAGGCTCAATAAAAGCTTGACCTTAAATCATACTTACGAAGTCAGGCAAGAATAAATGCTTGACTTTAAATCATACATACGAAGTCAGGCAAAAATAAATGCTTGACTTTAAATCATACATACGAAGTCAGGCAAGAATAAATGCTTGACTTTAAAACATACTTACGAAGTCAGGCGCAATAAATGTTTGACTTTAAAACTCCAGACATACAAAGTCGACTTAATAAAAGTCAAGCGCCCGCCTGACTTTAAATCCCCTTTTCGCCTGACTTTAAATCCCTTTTTTGCACTAGTGATGATGCTCCTGCACTTAGTGCTTCTGCACCATCCTGCGCTAAATGTTTATAACCCCACAATGGAAGCACCTCAATTCATACCACTGCACCAAAACTTCTATGACATCATGCTTTGCCGCAAATCACATGGAGGCACATGCCCACATGCATAAGGAGGCGCCCACCATAAACATCATCATGAAAGGCTACTCATCTAAAGACACATGGCTCTCCACAATTGGACCTCCCCTTTAGACTCAATCTTCTCAATGAAAGCTCTGAAAAGTAACCATGGTTAAGCCACCTTTGGTCAAGCTTGATCTCCAAGCAAACCCTTACTTGAAGGAAACCTCCAAGACTATATAAAGGCTTTCACTTCTCACTTGAAGATCATCGCATATCTCACTTGATAATATGTAGATCGTACACTTTACTTATATTTTAGTAGTTTCATTTCTTGCATTTTATTCAGTAGTTAGTTGTAAGAAGGTGAGGAAGGAATTGACACCCTCTTCCTCCACTTCTTCATAGATAGACGAAGGAATCAGTGCTTCTGCACCAATCAGAATTCCATGCAAAGGAACATCAATCCGTGTAACTTCTACCCTATTCATATCTTTTGTATTATTCATATTATTATGCTCTTTGCAGATTCTCTCTATTATATAATGAGTAACATGAGCTAAATTCCTTTAGTTGAGATGTTCTAAACTTATAATGATCTTTTGAGTAAGTTATTATGCTTTTAAGTGTTGTAGCATTTTGGGTCTTGTGTTATACTATATCCATCTTATTTTAAGGTTGATCACTTAAAAGAAGTAGAGTTATATACACAGACACGGTTTATAACTAGTAATCAAGACTAATAAGGGTGAGTGTTTTAATGAAGGCTTTGTTGACTTGTTAATAAAGAAAACTTTGTTAAAACCATGTTAAGTCCTAGACATAGGATAACATAGTCCTTAGGGTGTGTTCTACCCCAATTTTGTCCGGCTAATTCAAATTTTAAGAAAAAAATCAAAAATATTGCTAGTTGTGCTTTTAATCGTTGACACGTGTCATTTAATACTCGTTAGCGGTTTACGTCACTTTTATTGTTATTAGTTGAACTTTAATAAAAATAAACAAGAAATAAGTGATGATGGTTAATATTAGATATTAACTATTATTATATTATTGAATTATAAAAATACAAAAAAAATTAGAAAAGGAAAGGACCAAATATAAATACAAATGTATTTGACAAATTTTCAAAAAGGAAAAGATGCATGCTGTTTCGTTTGTTGTTGCCGTTGGGGTGTGGGCTATTTCTTGCCTTAATACAAAGCATCTTTCACTTGGTCCCTTTGTTCTTATTCTTATTTGGAACAAACCATACAACCTATACCTTGCACCTTCTGCAGCTAGCTACAACATTTGTCTCCCATGGCCACAATCCTCTACTTGACATCCTCACCCTACACCACAATACTTTGACTATAAATAACAAAGAGCAAAATACATCAGGGGGGCAATGTAGAAAGTGGAGAGAATAGAAAATACAACACCACACACCATCACACTCCCTCCTTCTCCTACCTCTCTCTCCCCTTTTCCTACCACTAATCCCTTCCACTCTCCTACGCCACCACAACACCCCCTCACCACCAAAAACTCATCCCCCTCAACAACCACCACTCCTACAACACTACACTATAAAACACCACCACAACCATCTCTACAAGAACAACAACCACCACAACAACACTCATCACCACCATTACCCAACAACCACCACAACAATACTCATCACCACCACTACCCAACAACCACCATAACCACATCACCACCACTACCCAACAACCACCATAACCACATCACCACCACTACCCCACAACCATCTCTACAAGAACAACTACCACACAACAACCACCACTCTCAACACCACAACACCACAACACCATTTCACCACACAACAACAACCACAACCACTCCCATAACCCACAACACCCCCACATAACCACCACTCCACAAAACCAAGGGCCACCACCGCCGGAGTGTCGTCGGAGCCCCACTGGAGCCACCTTCCACCACCAAAACTTATCCCACACAACAACACAACAATCACCAAACAACCACAACACCACCACCACCATCATTCACCTCATCACCACCACTATCTCTTTCTCAACACCACCACCACCATCATTCACCTCATCACCAACACTATCTCTTTCTCAACACCACCACTACCATGAGCCCATTCACCTCTCATCACCACCACTCACAACCATCACAACTTCAGCCCTCTCTCCCGGCCTCCCCTTACTCTTTCTCTCTCCATTGAGATTCTCTCACTCTCTCTCTCTCTCCCTTTCTATTTCTTTATTATTTTGTTATTTTATTTCTTATGAGTGGATACTAGTGTTATTAGAATCCCTTATTTTTAGAAACTGTTATCAAGATGTGCAGTACATCCCACGCCCCTTGTTTTCATTTTATTTATTTATTTTATTTATTTATTTATTAAATAATAACCATTTTTTAGCATCTGTTTGCTTTTACTATCTTCACACCCCCATGTTTACTTCATACATCCCCTACTTTTAAAAGCCCAAAATACTGGGCTTTGCTTTTGGCAATCCTGTTTTAATAATACAAGCTCCCTGCAGCTAGTTGCACCCCCTCATTTCCACACATGAGCATCTTTTGCCTCTCATTTTTCACCCTAGCACACCAAAAACCTCTCCCTTTCCCTCTCCAAAATCGTGGCCTCCCTACCCTTCTCCTTCATCCATTTTTGATTTTTTCTTCACCAAAACACCACCATCTCACTTCATTCTTATCCCTCTTTCACATATCTTCTCCAATTTCCATTCAGGTTCAAGCATTATCATCAAGGAAGGTTTTCATCAAGCTTCCTTGGGTTGGAGTTGAAGTTCCTTGGAGGTTCTTGTTGATTTGTGTTATATTTTCTTCATCTCATTGCATTTCCTAGCTTGGATTTGAGGTAAAAGCCATTAAACTTTGCATCATCTTCAACCTTTTTGCATCAAAACTCATGCTCTTCTTTTCCTTCATCTTGCATACTCTCATAAATATATGTAAAATGTGATTTGTTGCTTGTTGTTGGTGAGAGAAGCCTTAAACGCTCTTGACAAGCACTTAGCGAGGCTTGGGGTGTTTAAGGTGCCTCTCACTCTTGAATAAATTGAGTCATGTTGTTTTGTGTTGATTTTTTGCATTTGTTGTGAAATAAAATTGTTGTTTCATGTGTTGTTTGGTTCGCATATCCTATTAAAGTTAGCTTTAATTTGATTTTGTTGTTTCTCTTTGCTTGATGGGGCTTAATCATGTTGTAGATATTTGATTTTAGTGTTTTCATGCTTAGATACTTCGTTTAGGTTTGCAAATTTCTTTTCTCACATAGATTTCGCAAAAAGTAAAGAGTTTGAGAATAAATGTTGATTTGAGGTTTTAGTGTTTAAATTATGTGATTAATTGTTCCTAAGTCTTGCTAGTATCTTTTGCTTGCTTGATTTTGGGAGTTTGATGAATAAATTTATGGTTTGACTATGTATTGGTTTCGCAAGTCATGAAGAATAAATAGAGTTTTTATATGTTTGCTTATTTTCTCAAGTTGATGATAGGCAATATGATTCCCACTTGTGCCTAGTGCACCTTGCTTAAAGTGATGAGGATTGTTCTATATGAGTCAACCCTTTTAGTTCATATGTTGTTTAAGTTGATGATTGGCAAGAAGATTCGCACTTGTGCACTTGTGCACACTAATTTAAGTGTTGAGAATTGACCAAAGTGATTCAACATGCTTTGGTGTTTTGATTGTTAAGATGACTTGCTTATTTAGGGTTTGCCAATGATCATGCTTGAGACTACTCTTTTGAATCCATTTGTGCCCGTCACTTCCTTGTCTACTCTCAAGTGGAAATCATTAATACTTAGATAGGCTCATTCCTTACATTGCATCTTCCACTAGATGTGCATTTAGATTCCCTTGCATTTTGTAGAAATATTTGAGTGTGGTTCTCGCCTAGCATCTTCCACTAGATGTGCATTTAGGTTCAATCATGCCTACTCTTATATTTTTGCTTAATGCCCAATTCAAGTTCCTTCTTTGCCTATTTATGTGTTGTGGTCTAACATGTGTAGTCTAGGCCAATACTTGCTCAAGAATTCAAATGAGATTGTTGCTTGCCTAAGGATTCGATTTGCATTCATTGCTTTCTTTTCTAAGTAGTTTAGCATGAAAATGGTGACTAGTGACAATCACCCATAACCTTTGTTAGTTTAGTTGTCCTAAGAGCCTAAATTTCAAAAAATATGTTTTCATATGCATAAGCTACTAGTGATAATCACCCATAACCTTTGTTAGTTTGATTATCATGAACGCTTTCAATTTCAAAAGATATTTTCCTAAACATCAAAAGTCATAGCAAGTGCTAGTGACGGCCACCCATAACCATTGTTAGTTTGGTCATCATGAAGGCTTTCATTTTTCAAAAGAGATTTTTACATGCACTTAAGTGGGTTCTAGTAATGATCACCCATAACCTTTGTTAGTTTGATCGTTATGAACGCCCTCCATTTTTCAAAACCAAAGCAAAAAGACTTTCATTTTTAAGGCTCGGTAGAACTACGTCGCTTTGATTCCCATTTGGGATACGTAGGAGCGAGTCACATTCTCGTCAAGCGCAACCATAAAAAATTTTAGCATTTGCATAACAAAAAGAAAAGAGTTATTTTCATAACAAAAAAGAATCGCTTTTACAAACCAAGATCATTTTCAGAACGAAAACCTTTTCCTTTCTAAAATCATTTTCAACCCATCGTCGCTAGTGACTAATCAGAACTTTTGTTCGTTTAGCCATGGGTGGCGATGTCTTTTTCTCAAAAGAACAACAATCGATGATCAATCATAACCTTTGTTAGTTTGATCATCGTGCAAATCAATCTCTTTCGAAAATCACTTTCAAAAAAAGATAATAAAAACGAGTTGTTATTGATAGTCCATCAGAACCTTTGTTTGTTTGACTAGTGGTACAACTCTCTTTTTGAGTATTTAGTGGTGATTCATCATAGCCTCTGCTAGTTTAATCATTCGCTAATGCTCGTCCTATTTCAAAAACTCACTAAAAAAGATAAAAAACAAAAACTTTTCAAAAAGACAAAGAAGAACTACGTAGCTTTGAGTTCTCCATCGCACCGGGAGATGCGTAGGAGTGGGCCATGTCCCGTCAAGCGTTTTTTTTCTAAAAACCCATTCTTCCCCCTTTTCTTTTTCATAATGAATAAAGATTTTCATTAAGAATTTTTCAATAAGAAGTAGAGAGGCAAAATTAAGTATTTTCAAGTCAACACACTAAAACCACACATTTAATTAAAGGTTCCCTCTCAGTAGAGAGGACGTGTGGGGTGCTAACACCTTCCCTGCGCGTAACCGACCCCCGAACCCTATTCTCTAGTTTCGCAAGACCAATCGCTTTCCAAAAAAAGTTTTCCTAATATTTTCCTTAATAAATATTGGTGGCGGCTTCATTGTCTTAGGAAAAGTTGTGAACGAGGAAGGTTCTCCCTCGGGGACTTTTTCGGGCGCAACAGGGTGAAATAGTGGGTACCTCAAAGGCAGGAGTGAACTTATTTAGCAAGCCCAGACATGGGAAGCTTGTAACGAAACTCTGAAGAAAGTAGCTGACAAGCACACACTTATGCAACTGCACTCAATGCTACTGCACTTGATGCTTCTGCACTTGATGCTTCTGCATCATAGTGCTTCTGCATCTCTAAAAGCATAGAAACTCTCAAAAGAAGCATTATCTAGTAAAGACATCTCAACTATCTTTCTCAACTGATTTCCTTCAACTTATTTTACATACTTGCATTCTGTTTTTACTTAAACTAAAAACCCCAAATTTTGTGAGTAGTGTAGTAGTACATATTTATATCTCTCTAAGCATACAAAAGTTTAACCAATCTCTGTGGGTTCGACCTTTCTTATCATTGTATTACTTCTGTGTATACTTGCACATCTTTTGCCACACCAAGTTTTTGGCGCCGCTGCCAGGGATTGCCATTAATTTTTGTTGTTTATATTTATAAGTTAGTGTTTTATTACTCTGGTATTTTGTTTTCTGTGCAGAAGCATTAGGTGCAGAAGCATTTGGTGCAGATGCACTAGCATATGCGCAGGGTCAGAACACCAGAATTTGCATTAGATCCTGAGATAGAGAGGAGATTTAGGAGCTTGCAAAGACAACAAAGACCCAAAGACAGAGGTTCTAGCATGACTTCACCACAACAATTCATTAACATGGGAGCAATAGGTATGTTAAATGATAGAAATAGACCCATGAGGGATTATGCTATGTTTAATCATCAAAATATGCAAACAAGTATAGCAAGACCTCATATTGGTGTTGTGCATTTTGAATTTAAACCCATGATGTTCCAAATGCTACAAACAATTGGTCAATTTGGTGGATCTCTCCATGAGGATCCCCATCGGCATTTAAAACAGTTTTTAGAAATATGTAGTAACTTTATCATTCCTGGTGTTAGTGAAGATGCATTTAAACTTAATCTATTTCCATATTCTTTGAAAGATAAGGCTAAATCTTGGTTGAATTCATTAGAGCCTAATTCTATTCATTCATGGAATGAAATGGCTGAAAAGTTTTTAGCAAAATATTTTCCACCCATCAAAAATGCCAGAATGAGAAATGATATTACATCTTTTAGACAAAAAGACTTTGAATCATTGTTTGAAGCATGCGAAAGATGGAAAGAGCTTTTAAGAAAATGTCCACATCATGGTCTGCCTGTCATTATTCAAATGGAAACTTTTTATAATGGTTTAGAACCCCAAACCAGAATAATGCTTGATGCATCATCTGGGGGTGTGTTATTAAACTTGTCTTATAATGAAGCATTTGAATTGATTGATAGAATTGCAACAAATAGCTCTAGTTGGCCTACTGAGAGGGTGAGTGCCCAAAGGAAACCATCAGGGGTACATGAAATTAGTGATCTATCAGCCCTATCTGCTCAGTTAGCCTCACTGAAAAATTTGTTTAAAAACTTCACTTCAATCATTGCATCTGCACCTGGTGCAGATGCACCAACAGAAAACACTGCAGCAACCATAGAACAAACCCCCCCAGTTGATACAAGTTGTGTGTATTGTGGAGGAGGTCACTTGTATGAAGAATGTCCCAGCAACCCTATTTCTGTTAACTATGCAGGGTACAACCAAAATAACAACTCTTACCCAAATACCTATAATCCAGACTGGAACAGTCACTCAGATTTCTGGTGGGGGAGTAATAATGCTGCTGCACCATCTACTCCACCAGGATTCCTTTTTCAACACGTCCAAAGACCATCTGCACCAGAAATGGACAACTCCATGGAAGCCTTATTGAGACTAAAGGTGAAGGTAAAAATGAAAAAAATAAAAACAGAAAAGGAAAAAGTTTGCAAGATGCAGAAGCACCTCATGCACCTGCATCTCAAGAAGTTCAAATGCCAAGGTTAGTTCCTGAATACCCTCGTCCTCCTTATCCTCAAAGATTAAAAAAGGCACATGAGGAGAAGCAATTCAGTAAATTTCTTGAAATTTTAAGACAGTTACACATCAATGTTCCCTTAGTTGAAGCACTTCAACAAATGCCTAATTATGCTAAGTTCATGAAAGATGTGCTTTCAAAAAGAAAAAGATTAGAGGATTTTGAAACAATTGCTATGTCTAAAGAATGTAGTTTAATTTTGCAAAACAAAATTCCAAGGAAATTGAAGGATCCTGGCAGTTGTACAATTCCATTTTCAATTGGAAAATTTTATACAGGTCATGCATTGTGTGATTTAGGTGCAAGTATCAACTTGATGCCTAAATCAATATTTAAACAACTTGAGATTCGAAATGCTAGACCTACAACTATAACACTTCAACTTGCTAATAGATCAATAGCCTACCCAGAGGGAATTATTGAAGATATTTTGGTTAAGGTTGACAAATTTGTGTTTCCTGCAGATTTTGTTATTCTTGATTTTGATACAGATAAAGAAGTCCCAATCATCCTTGGAAGACCATTCTTGGCAACTGGAAAAGCACTCATTGATGTACAAAAAGGAGAACTAACCATGAGAGTATAAGTAAGATAACAATATTCTAGGAATTATGTGATGAATAAAGCATTTTGTATATATATATATTGGTATGTTTGATGTGTTTGTTCAGTTTACCTACAGATGATGCTTCTGCACCACGATGCTTCTGCACCATCCTGCGCTAAATGTTTATAACCCCACAATGGAAGCACCTCAATTCATACCACTACACCAAAACTTCTATGACATCATGCTTTGCCGCAAATCACATGGAGGCACATGCCCACATGCATAAGGAGGCGCCCACCATAAACATCATCATGAAAGGCTACTCATCTAAAGACACATGGCTCTCCACAATTGGACCTCCCATTTAGACTCAATCTTCTCAATCAAAGCTCTGAAAAGTAACCATGGTTAAGCCACCTTTGGTCAAGCTTGATCTCCAAGCAAACCCTTACTTGAAGGAAACCTCCAAGACTATATAAAGGCTTTCACTTCTCACTTGAAGATTATCGCATATCTCACTTGATAATATGTAGATCATACACTTTACTTATATTTTAGTAGTTTCATTTCTTGCATTTTATTCAGTAGTTAGTTGTAAGAAGGTGAGGAAGGAATTGACACCCTCTTCCCCCACTTCTTCATAGATAAACGAAGGAATCAGTGCTTCTGCACCAATCAGAATTCCATGCAAAGGAACATCAATCCGTGTAACTTCTACCCTATTGATATCTTTTGTATTATCCATATTATTATGCTCTTTGCAGATTCTCTCTATTATATAATGAGCAACATGAGCTAAATTCCTTTAGTTGAGATGTTCTAAACTTATAATGATTTTTTGAGTAAGTTATTATGCTTTTAAGTGTTGTAGCATTTTGGGTCTTGTGTTATACTATATCCATCTTATTTTAAGGTTGATCACTTAAAAGAAGTAGAGTTATATACACAGACATGGTTTATAACTAGAAATCAAGACTAATAAGGGTGAGTGTTTTAATAAAGGCTTTGTTGACTTGTTAATAAAGAAAACTTTGTTAAAACCATGTTAAGGCCTAGACATAGGATAACATAGTCCTTAGGGTGAAACAGTGGGTACCTCAAAGGCAGGAGTGAACTTATTTAGCAAGCCCAGACATGGGAAGCTTGTAACGAAACTCTGAAGAAAGTAGCAAACAAGCACACACTTATGCAACTGCACTCAATGCTACTGCACTTGATGCTTCTGCACTTGATGCTTCTGCATCATAGTGCTTTTGCATCTCTAAAAGCATAGAAACTCTCAAAAGAAGCATTATCTAGTAAAGACATCTCAACTATGTTTCTCAACTGATTTCCTTTATCTTATCTTACATACTTGCATTCTGTTTTTACTTAAACTAAAAACCCCAAATTTTGTGAGTAGTGTAGTAGCACATATTTATATCTCTCTAAGCATACACAAGTTTAATCAATCCCTGTGGGTTCGACCTTTCTTATCATTGTATTACTTGTGTGACTGTGTAAACTTGCACATCTTTTGCCACACCAGAGACCGGGGGAGGACCACAGGGACATACGAGAGTATCAGTCTATTGTTCTATCCAAAGGGTTTATTCGCTGAGAGCACATTGTTGTACCTTACATGCTGGAGGATATGTGTCTCTGAACGTTTGATTATGTCTCCTTCGCTTGATGGTGGTCCAGCACCTAGGGACGTCGACATGAGGTGGTTGTACTTAGCCCAAGATGTCATCAAAGGGCTACTAGGGCCACTACCCCAGGTGAGTGCCATGAGAGTTACCTCCCATGGTACTACCAGGTTTCGATGCCCCGCCTGACGGGACCTTCGGTGGAGGATGCACATCAGGTTACATATCAGGATTCTGACACCAGCAACGGCACCACTGACCGTTGATCAGAGACTTGACATTACTGCTGCACAAATAAAAGAGTCCATAAGATCTACATGATTAGAACGTAACAGCCCGACCTATAGGCTTCTTTGGAGCATTTTAGACTTGTTGCAAAGGGGATTGAGCTCTGTTTTTTTCGGATATGGTATCCTGAACCGTCGTTATAATTTTATGGTTATTTTTCATATTGTGTGGGAGAACTAACAGAAAACAGCTATTTATTTGATGTTATATTTTAATTGTTACAAAAGCGGATACATTGAAACAACAACACGAACAAACATAAAAAAAATAACAAAAATAAATAAGGAAATAGAAAACAATCGAGCAGGTACATATTTTTCTACTATGACGGTCTCTGTCTCAAAAGGAAAAGAATATTGTTGACAATCTGTTTGGTCTCAGTGTACAACTCCAATGGACCAAAAATTTTATAACTGTCAGCGATGTCCAGCATTTCTCTTACGTCATCGTTGCTCTTAACATTCATGGAGGACCATTAAATACAGGCATCATCTTCAAGAGTGGGTTTGCGATAAATAATACAACTAACCTCTCGATGGAATGCACCCTGTTGAACCTTACCCTGTATTTTATCCTTTAAAAGTAGGAAGGTGATGTCCTGCTCGAGCCTGCATAAAACAAGATCTGGACACTCAAACCATACACCATTTTATTTTCTGGTGATTTTTTTCATGATGATGGAAGGTGGCCAGTGTGCCATCACTTGAGTACTGGATTGAAATGGTGTTCGTTTTGGACGATTTAGAAAATCAAATATGCAAGTGTTTACTAAAGTAGAGAACTGTTGGAGTGAAAGAAATAATGTATGTGTGTGTGTGTGTTTGGGTTTTTATAGGAATTTTCATTGGATGTGTGTCGTTGATCAATATTGTTCATAAGAAATCTAGACTGTTGAAACTCTATCCTTTAAAATTGAGAAGGTGATGTCCTGCTCGAGCCTACATAAAACAGGATCTGGACACTCAAACCATACACCATTTTAATTTCTGGTGATTTTTTCATGATGATGAAAGGAGGCCAGTGTGTCATCGCTTGAGTACTGGATTGAAATGGTTTTCATTTTGACGATTTAGAAAATCAAATAAGCAAGTGTTTACTAAAGTAGAGAACTGTTGGAGTGAAAGAAATAATGTTTGTGTGTGTGTGTGTGTGTGTGTGTGTGTGTGTGTGTGTGTGTGTGTTTGTGTTTTTATAGAAATTTTCATTGAATGTGTGTCGTTGATCAATATTGTGCATAAGAAATCTAGACTGTTGAAACTCTATCCATTGATGCACGCTTATCAATGCGTACATTAAAGTCTTTGACTGAATATAGGCCGCTGATCAAAAATGTGGTTACATCGATGCCGTCAAAAGTGTCTATGGGATCTTGGTCGTTGATTAAAATCTAGTATTATTATATTAAAATTTAGATTTAATAATTAATTCAATTTATTTTAAAAAAAAATGCATTCCAGATATATGTTTTGGACATAATTCCGGAATGAAAAAAAATTAATTCTGGATTTATGTCTTAAAACATAATTCCGGAATATATTATTTTACCTAACGGATTTATGTCTTAAAACATAAATTCGGAAGTAAAAAACCAGATTCCGGATTATGTCTTAACACATAAATCCGGATTTTGTTTTGATAAACTATTCTGGATTACCTTTTAACGCATAAATCCGGAAAACAAAAAAAAGTTATATTCTGAATTAAAATTTGATTATTTTATTAAGGCTAAAATTGGAATAAATGAAAATTTGATGGTATTTAGATCAGATATGGAGGTATACAAATTCAAAACCCTATTTTAGTAAACCGGGTACCCCAAAAACCACCAGGACGGTCTAAGGCCAATAGCTTAATCGGGCCAAATGGTCGACCAGAAAAAGGGGTTTTAATTTATATACCACCCCACTTGGCCCACATACCCCCCCCCCCCCCAAATCATGTAAACTTTGATGATTGTGGGCAATTAGTGTGGGGTCAAATTGCATTGGCCTCTTTATATTAGCAACTTAATTTTTGAGCTATCTGGGACACCTGCAAGTGTAGGGTTACGCGACATTGCTCCACGTAAAATTCATTATTAACTATTTTACTTTTTTCCCAGAGCTGGATGTAAGAGTATTTCACAACTATAGGCGACAGGGTCGACTTGGGTCATACTGGGAGGCCACGTGCTGCAAGGTGGCGTAGAAAAAAGAATGACAGTGTTACACTTCCACATTTCTAGAGGAAGTCAGATGCCTTGAAACCAGCCGACGTCATAGGGAGACCGTTGGAGGACCATAGGGACGTAGGAGGGTATCAGTCTATTGCTCTATAGAGAGGGTTTGTTCGCACGGAGGACATTGTTGTACCTTACATGCCGGATAGGTGTCTGACTGTTTAAATATGTCTTATTCGCTTGATGGTCGTCCAGCACCAAGAGACGTCAACATGAGGTGGTTGTACTTTCCCAAAGATGTCATCAAGAGGGCTAATAGGGCCACATTCTCGAATGAGTGCCAGGAGAATAACCTCCCAGGGTACTATCAAGTTTTGATTCCCTGCCTCACGGGACCTTTGGTGGAGGACGCACATCAAGTTCCAGATCAGGACATTCCAGCACCAGCAGCAACACCACTGACCGCTGATCAGACACTTGACATTACTGCTGGACAAATACAGGAGGCCATCGGATCTACAGGATTTGAGTCTAACAGTCCGGCCTATTGGGTTATTTGGAGCTTTTTGGACATGTTGCAAGGAGGGGACCCTTGCTGTATTTTATCTATTATCTTTTTTTTGAACTCTTTTTTTTTCCCGGATATTGTATCATGAACCGTAATTATAATTTTATGGTTATTTTTCATATTGTGCGGGATAACTAGCAGAAAACGTCTATTTATTTGATGTTATATTTTAATTGTTACAAAAGCGGATACATTGAAACTACAACACAGACAAACATAAAAAAATAACAAATATGGAAATAGGAAACGATCGAGCGGATACATATTTCTCTACTATGATGGTCCCTGTCTCAAAAGGAAAAAAATCTTGTTGACAATCCATTTGGTCTCGACGTACTGCTCCAATGGACCAAAATTTTTATATCCGTCATGGATGTCCTGCATTTCTCTTATGTCGTCGTTGATCTTAATATTCATGGAGGACCAGTTAATACGGCGGCCATCATCTCCATGACTGGGTTTGTGATAAATAATACTATTAACTACTCGATGGAATGCACCATGTTGAACCTTACCCTGTACTTTATCCTTTAGAAGTGAAAAGGTGATGTCCTGCTTGAGCCTGCATAAAACAGGATCTGGACACTCAAACCATACACCATTTTATTTTCTGGTGATTTTTTCACAATGATGAAAGGCGGTCAATGTGCAATCGCTTGAGTACTGGATTGAAATTGTGTTCATTTTGGAGGGTTTAGAAAATCAAATAAGCAAGTGTTCACTAAAGTAGAGAAGTGTTGTAGTGAAAAAAATAAGGTATGGGTGTGTGTGTGTGTGTGTGTGTGTGTGTGTGGAGAAATGTTTACTAAAATAGAGAAGTGTTGTATAGCGATTTTCTTTGAGTGTGTGTCGTTGACCAATATTGTGTATAAGAAATCTAGACTGTTGAAACTCTATCCGTTGATGCACGATTATCAATGTGTACATTAATGTACTTTAACCGAATGTAGGCCATCGATCAAAAATGTCGGTTACATTGATGTCGTTAAAAGTGTCTGTGGGATCTTGGCCATTGATCAAAATCTAGTATTATTATATTAAAATTTAAGTTGATTAATTAATTCAATTTATTTTAAAAAAGTACATTCCGGAGTTATGTTTTGGACATAATTCCGTAATGAAAAAAATTTAATTCCGGATTTATGTCTTAAAACAAAATTCTAGAATGTGTTATTTTACGTTACGGATTTATGTCTTAAAACATAATTTCTAAACTAAAAAACAGGTTCCAGATTTATGTTTTAACACATAAATTTGGAACTTTTTTTTGATAAACCGTTATGGATTACCTTTTAACAAATAAATCCGAAAAATAAAAAAAAAGTTATATTCTGAATTAAAATTTGATTATTTTATTAAAGGTAAATTTGGAATAAACGAAAATGTGAAAGTATTTAGATCAGATGTGGGGGTATAAAAATCAAAACCTCTTTTTAATAAACTGGGGTAACCCAAAAACCACCAGGACGGCTCGAGGCCAACAGCTTAGTCGTACCACTTGGCCCACATACCCCCACCCCCACCCAATCAAACAAACTTCCAATTTTACCCCAGACCCAATAAAAAAACAAAAAAAAACTTCACAACTCACTTATATTCGTACAAAAAGTAAGTCTGGTTTTGCGTTCTTCCCGAAAATACCAGAAAGTAGATAAATCCAACATTATATTTATTCCGGATTTATCCACAGGTAATTAAAATGTCTTCTGAATTCTATGATGCTTACCATCATAAGTTACCTCGAAGACTTAATATAGAAACTGGACCTGGAACACCTCACCCTGGCTCAATTTTTGTCGAAGCTGATGGCACCCCATACATATACACGAACTACGATAAGATCATGGATGTTTTTGGAGCATACGATGGCACAGTAAGACGTAGGACAGTTGAGTTGACCTATACTTCACAAGGAAACACTACTTCTATCGCACTCATCAGTGCCATATCTCTGTCAGTGAGGAACAACTGCGGAAGTGCAATATCTACCACCATCTAGTCTCTCAATGTCTGCAATGCTCGTCTAAAATTGTCATACCGCTCATTCGACAAGTATGCAAATGCTACCGAAAATGTGAACTCCGTCGAAGAGACACCAACAATCTCCAAGAGAATGCTACCGAGAATGTGAACTCTGTATTTGTTGGTTTTGTAGCTGCTGTCCATAATCAAAATCTTAGGAAACATCCTCAATATCTTGATAAAATCAGAGTGTACCCACATGATGTCACCGACAGCATTCATGTTCTCAACTCTCCTACTCCAACACAAATACTGATGCGAATCAATCAGTCTCATAAGCTCATGCATCTCCGTCCTAGACCCTCTCCTACTCTGGAATGACCTTGCATTGTCTATATAGTTGGGTGATAGTAGTCAAATTACTGATGAATCTCCTCTTCAATGCCTCTAGACTCTTCATCGGTTTCACATTTAACATGGTATGTTCATTCACCACAGACTGCTCCTCCTTAGTTAATCGCCCAAAGGAATGGAGGTCCGGAACACGTGGGAAGTGATGTGTAGTCCACACCTAACCTTGACTTCTGAACCTCCAACATCAGTAAAAGGTTTAGCTCTCAGCTTAAAAGGACAACCCCTCTTCTTTAAAGACTTCACTCGAAAAAAACCGGTGTCTACTCCTTTGCCTTTGTATTTTCCACTCTTTTCGCAACCAAATATAATTTTATTCTTCCTTACCCTTTTACCGGTGGAGGTATATGATCTAAGAATAATAACAACTACTCTGTTGGCTTTCCCAACGTACGAGACCTTCATGGGTAGGACATATCTACAAAATAAACAATTTTTTTGTTAATACGACAAATAATAACTTATAAATACTTGTTAAATAAAATTAATAAAATGTACCTCTGTTGTCGCAAATGCGTCTGATAGATCTATACTGAAGGCAACTGAGAGATCAACTGAATTCACATCTGTTTAAATTGAAACAAATAAAAATTATTTGTGAAAATAAGACAATTCCGGATTTATAACAAATACATTAATCCGGAAGCAAAAAATATTATTTCCGGAAATATGTTTTTTGATAAATCCAGAGAGACAAAAAAAACATATTTCCGGATTTATGTTTTTTCACGTAAATCCGGAAGCAATACATATACTTCCGGAAACATGCAAAATGATAAATCCGGAGAGACCAGAAACATACTTTCGGAATTATGTACTACAACATAAATTCGGAATACGACCTTTCACTTCCGGATTTATGTGTAACACATAATTTCGGGAAAAAGATAAAAATAGTCTTCCAAAATTACCTTTTTGGTCGTAATTCTGGGAAGTTGGCAAATTTGACAGCGATTACTGCGTTTTGGTAAAAAAAGAGAGTGGTAAAATTGGAGTAAAATGGATTGTGGAAGTATATAGGCCAAGTGGGGGTCTATAAATTAAAACCCGCAGAAAAATCACTGCTATATTTAGGCCTCTATATAGAGAGAGCCCAGCCTAAACTGGGCCAACGAAAGCATCCCATTAAGGCTAAGCTAAGTTGACACATCATCTACCTACATCAACAAGAAAAGGAGGAAAAAGTGAAGTTATTAAGGTCATAAAATGAAGGGACTTTTTTTTACCCCCACAAAAACCATTTATTCCAATTTTACCCCTTAAAAAATATAAAATAGATTTATCTATTAAAAAGATAAATCTGTTTTGCAATTTTTCAAAACCGAATTTATCTATTTAATAATTAAATATGTTTTGTATTTTTTAAAACCGGATTTATCTATTAGAGAGGATAAATCTGTTTATGAATTAAGGAAGCAAACGGATTTACATGTCAAACTATAAAACCGTTCTAATAGATACTAATATATGTCAAACTATAATATGTCAAACGGATTTATGAAAGGAATTATATGTGAAACGGAATTATATGTTGTTATACCCCAATTTTGCCCGATCTTTTTATCGTATTTGTTTTAGCCCATGGCCTTTGAGCACTGTTTTGTTTTTAATTCGGACCAATTTGTCCAATTGGGCCAATGTCCAACCTTTTGGGCCTGATTTCGTTAGCTTGTCTATTTGGGCTTACAGTTAGTGTTTTGAACTAGTTTTTTTTAACAACTGGGCTTATGTCTAATGTGTTAGTCATTTGCCTAAGTGGGTCTATGGCTATTGGACCTATGGCAGTAATTTGTCTAGATTGGACCTGATCTTAGAAAATTGTTTTAATTGGGCCTTATTTTAGTCATTTGTCTAATTGGGCCTATGTTTAGTTATTGGATTGGGCTTGGCCCAATTTAATCATTCTCTTCCTTTTTTTACCAAAAACAATAAATTTGTCCAAATAGCAGTTCATAGACATCACAAATATAATTAAAATTTAATTTACAATAATCCCAAAAATCAAAATATGCCAAATTGTACAAAAAGCCCAAAAAGCCCAAAAAATATAATAACCAAAAATACACAAAAATTAGAAAAACGAAAATGCAAAAACAGCAGCAACGGCAACTGAACCCTGTTATACCCCAATTTTGTCCGTCTTCTTTTTGTCACTTGTTTTACTTAATTTGTATTTTGAGTAGTTAGAATAGCGTCTTTTTTTTTAATTTAAGCCAATTTCAATTATCCGTTCAATTAAGCCGAAATACCGTTACCTAAGCTAGGCATGTGTGCGAATGATCGATCTTTTCGCGCATTCTTCAGTTTAATCTTGATATTTGGGCATAGTTGAACCTAAGTGGGCTTATTTAAGTCGCTTTTCTCACTATTGGGCTTATCATTTTGAGTCGGGCCCACGAACGTGGTTCCTAGTTAATTTTTAGCGTTAGCGGGCCTATTTGATCTATTTGAGCCTCGTTCTAGCGCATTTGTCTAGTTTATTTTTGTTTTGTCTATTTAATTTGTTGAGTCCAAAAATGTCAAAAAAATCAAACTTTATTTCATTTACAATTTAATAGTGTTTAGGAGTCCAAATATCCAAAAATTTACAAAAATAATATTACAATTATCCAAACATCCAAAAAAAATACAAAAAATAATAATCATCCAAAAATACAAAAAATAGGAAAATGAAAAATACAAAAATAATCAAAGCAGCATCGACAGCTTCAAATTGGGCTGTTCTTGCTCCCCAAGGCTTCTCAGCAAGCCCGGTACCTGAAACAGGAAACAGGATCAAATCAGAATCAGGATTTTAATACAAAAAACCTAAAAATGCCTATAAAATCAACAGTCCACAGACAGAAAATCAGGTACGAAATTCAGGGAAAATCAGAGCGAAAATAAGTTAGGGCTCCATACTGGAACCCTAATCACAAAGTCCTAAAACAGAAGCAGCAACTGTTTGAGAAGCAGCAGCAGTCAAGCAAGAACGTAAATAACAGTAGCCGTAGCAAACACAGGAAAGGAGCATATCAGAAGCGGGAATAAAGGTTGGTTCAAAATTCGATTTTCAGTGTTATACTTCTTAGCTTTATTTCGCTATCAGTAGAACATTAAAAATCTGTAATTAGGATCTAAAAAAGATTATGAAGTAGGAACAGATTAGAGTTTCTGAGCTCCCCTAAAAAGAAAATAAGCAAATAATAGGAAAAACAACGATAAGAAACGGAGCAAAAGAATCGGTATGAAATAAGAGAGGAACAGAAAAACAAAAAGGGGGATTAAGGGATGAAATAAGAATCAGAATCAGGAAAGGATGGAGAAGAATGAGTGGAACCGAACCTGTCATCTTCTCCGGCGGAGTAGTCGCCGGCAACCACTGCCATCAGCACCAGAAGCCGTCGTCGTCAGCCCCCGTCCTCCCAAAGAAAAACAAAGATATAAAAAAAAATAATAAAAATAATAAATAAGATCAGTAGCAGAAAAAGGAAAAGAGATCCGTAAAAACAAAAAAATGGCGAAGCTCACCTCCCTAGAATCCGACCACCGTAGACGGTGGTCGTTGACCGTAAACCGTCGCTGCGACCACCATCACCGGTCGTCCTCGTTCCCTCTTTGCAGTCGCGAACCAGCCCATCACCGCACGCGATAACCCCAGCCACCGTGCGACAACCCAAACAACCATCGTGCGCCTCAAAACGGCACCGTGAGAGAGATTAGGACGGCGAGGAGAAATCCAGAGAAAAACGAAGTTGAGAATCGGTGAGGAGGAGAGAAAACCGAAACCGGGTTCGAGGGAGAAGGTGAGGGTCAGTGGATAGGGTGAGAAGAGAAATGAAACATAGCTGAGGGAGAAGGTTGAACGGCGCACAGAGAAGAGGAGTGGAGGGTGAGGGCTGAATGGCGCGGTGGAGAGAAGAGGGAGATCGGAGCTAGGGGAGAGGGAGAGGGACCGAACGGCGTGAGAGAGAGAGAGAGATCTTTTTTTAGGGTTGGGGTTTGGAGAGCTGCAGGCGCAGCCATGAGAAGGAAGGGGGAAGGCTGAAATAAAATTAGGGTTTTTTTTAGGGTTCCCTTTTATACTCCCTCCCATTTTATTTTATTTTTAATTTTTATTTTTAATATATCAGATTACAATTTACACCACTCATTTTACTCAGTTCGCCCCCCTCCTTTTAAAGCCCACGACTTTGCTTTTTTTTTTCTGAAGCGCAGCCCAGCTTACAAAAACAAGCTGGGCTTACTGTTTGCACTCCATTTTTTATAATACAGCCCTCCTGCCACTTGCACCCCCCATTTCACTACTGCACCTCCCGGTTCCTTTTTTTATTTTATTTTTTAAAATTTTGTTTCTTTCCCCTAAATAAATTTATTTTTTTCACGAAATCTTCTTCCCCAAATATCAGATTTTCTTTTCCCTAAACAAAAACCAATCCAATTGCGAAAACTCTTCAAAATCAAACTTCGTTAGCAGTCTTGCGAAGCCTTTGCTTGCATGATTGCTTACGATGGGGTACTAGTGGCGATCACTTGGAGCCTTTGCTCAACTGATCATCATGCATGCCTAATTTTCCTAAAAAGTTCACTAAGTTAAAAACTTTGTTAAATAGTCTTGTGAAGCCTTTGCTTGCATGATTACTAACAATGAGGTACTAGTGGTGATCACTTGGAGCCTTTGCTCAATTGATCATCATAAATGCCTAATTTTCACAATTAAACAAGATAAAAAAATAAATAAATAATAAAATAACAAAAACCGTTTTCCAAACACCGAAGAACTACGTAGCTTTGAATTCTCCATTGCACCAGGAGATACGTAGGAGCGGGTCACATCCCGTCAAGCATAACAAATAAAAATCATTTTCACAATAAGTTTTCAACAATCATTTTCAAAAGAACCTAGAACTACGTCGCCTTTGATTCTCCACCCGGAGATACGTAGGAGCAGGGCCACGCCCCTGTCAAGCGCAAAAAATAAATAAAAATAAATAAAAAATACAAACACATCTCTTTCAAAATCAAAAATCTTATTTTCAAAGTAGGGGATTAATTCGGTCGTATGGCCGGGTTAATCATTGTTTTAGGATAAGTGAACTGTGGTCCTTCAGAGCCCCAGCGCTCCTTCAGCCCTCAGCGGCCCTTCAGACCCCCAGTGGTCCTTCAACACAGATCACACAATCCTAAAACCCCTATATTAAAAAACACCAAACACACAAACATTTTTCTACCCAAGAACTACGTAGCTTTGAATTCTCCATTGCACTGGGAGATACGTAGGAGCGGGCCATGTCCCGTCAAGCACTTTTTTCTAAAAACCCTTTTTTTCCCCTTTCTCTCCAAAAAATAAAAAATCTATTAAGTTCTTTAATTCGTTGTCAATAAGAAGTACAGAGGCAAAGTTAAATATTTTCAGGTCAACATATAAAAACCACACATTTAATTAAAGGTTCCCTCTCAGTAGAGAGGACGTGTGGGGTGCTAACACCTTCCCTGCGCGTAACCGACCCCTGAACCCTATTCTCTAGTTTCGCAAGACCAATCGCTTTCCAAAAAGGTTTTCCTAATATTTTCCTTAATAAATATTGGTGGTGGCTTCATTGTTTTTTAGAAAAGTTGTAAACGAGGAAGGTTCTCCCTCAGGGACTTTTTCGGGCGCAACAAACCCTAGCCCTTTTCTTGCTCACCAAGCATCCACCTTCTCCAACCCAAGCCCAAAACCTGCAGAATAGGAAAGAAAATCAGGTGAGAATCAAGTTTTAAACCTAATCTTTACCTATAAAATGGGGGCTGGAGCACAAGAATTGACAGAGAAAAAACACACAAAATCGGGGACGAATTTGAGAAGAATCAAAGCAAAAGATTAGGGTTTCACGCCGGAACCCTAATCGCAAAACAGCAAAAATTCAGAAACAGAAGCAATAGAGCCGTAGTAGCAGTAAGAAGGTTTAGCAAAAGATTCAGAAACAGAAGCAATAGAGCCGTAGTAGCAGTAAGAAGGTTTAGCAGCAAGAGTAGCAGAGTAAACATGAGTTTTTTCAGAAGCTGGAGAAGAGGTAGGTCATCACGACTTTGTCTTTTTCAAGTCTAGTTCATAAATATGTTATTTTGAGAATTATAGTTGTAGTTTGTATATTAATCAAAATAGTATATATTCAGCTTATTAATTTAGTAATAAATTGTATATATAAACTGTAAGATAAGTGTTAAACTAGGGTATTAAGTAAAAAATTCGAATCTGTTCTTTTAGAAAAAAGGGGATTATGAACAAATTAGGGTGTCAATGTTGCACTGTGAACAGTTTAGTCTTTTGAACATAAAAATAGAAATAGGAAGCAAAATCAGAATTAATGGCAATGAAAAAAGGAAGATCAGAATCCGGAAGGAGATTAGAATCGTAAGAGAAAAAAACAGTAGAACATACCCTTCAGCTTCCGACCACCGTAGACGGTGGTCGTTGGTCGTTCTCCCAATCACCGTCGTTCAAACTCTGTCACCGTCAACCGCCACCACGTTCGGTCCAAGCCTCGTCGGCCACCATCGTCACCATCACGAGCACCGCGACCTCCAGCATCTCTGTCACACCATCCCTCTTCTCCTCCACGCACGAATCCCAAACCAAGCGCTGTCACCACGAACGCCGTGAACCGCCCATGGACCACCACGCCGCCGTCTTCTTCGCATCTCCTTTCCCACCGTAGCCTCCCCTTCTTCATCGCCATCACCTCTGTCACCTTCGCCGGAGACAAACCCACCACCGTAGCCTCCCCTTCTTCATCGTCATCACCGTCGCAGCGTTCAACCATTACCGTCGCGGCCGCAGTCGTCGTCTCTTCGACGTAGCAGCACCACAGGGTCGCCGTTAATGGCGACAGAACACCGTGCCTGACCTCGACGAAACCCCTCTTCCTTCTTTCTCTCCGCAAATCTCTTTCTCTCCACGATTCTCGCACTCTCTCTCTCCCTTCACGCGAATCTCTATTTTTCTCTTTCCTCCATTATGTGTGTGCGGCTGATGAGAGATTAGGGAAGTGGAGAAATTAGGTTTTGAGAGAGAATGGGAGGGGGACGGCGCCGCGAGAAGAATGAGGAGAAATTAGGTTTAGGGTTTTTTGATTTCCTTATATAGTGTAGGCGCCTAGGGTCATTTTTGTCTTTTCATTTAACTCAATACAACTCACACCACTCGTTTTTCGTATTACGCCTCCCCTTGAAAAGCCCATGAACTCGTGGATCAGTCTATGAACTGGGCTACTGCTTTTGACACCCAGTTTTTAATAATACAGTTCCCTTTTGCAAACTGCACCCCATTCTGCTGCTGCCCCCCCCTTCTCGTTTTTATTAATTTCTTTTACAAAAAACCTATAAAATACATAAATAATTTACTTAATTCCTAAAAATATAAATAGGGGACTAAGTCGACTGTACAGTCGGGTTAGTCTGCTTTTTAGGTCACTAATGAACCATTACGGATCATGGCCTAAAATCCCTATTTAAAACAAACAATTCTTAAATTAAAAAAACACGAACACATTTCTTTCCACAAATCAAATTCTCAAATTAGGAGACTAAGCCGACTGTACGGACGGGTTGGTCAGCATTCTAGGATGAATGAACCGTACGGCTCAGGAATCCTAAAACCCCTATTCCAATAAAATCAAACAAACACACTTCAAACCATTTTCCAAACTCCAAAAACTTTATTTTCACAAAGTAGGGGACTAAGCCGACTGTACAGTCAGGTTAGTCATCGTTTTAGGACAAATGAACTGATCACTCAGGAGTCCTAAGACCCCTATATTAAAAAACACCAACCAACAAACATTTTTCTACCAAGAACTACGTGTGATTTGATTCTCTACCAAGAGATACGTAGGAGCAGAGGGCGGCCGACCTTTGTCAATTGCACTAATAAAAAAAACCTTTTTCAGTCTTTTCCTAAATAATCATTTTCCTAAATAAAATATCATTTTCTTCTTTCTTTTTAATTCACAATAAAAGGGTAAAAATAAACATTTTCGAAATTAATATTCTTTCCTACAACTAGTTAGCAGGTAACCTTCATTAGGAAGGATGTCGTGGGGTGCTAATACCTTCCCCACGCATAACCGACTCCCGAACTCTTATCTGGTATCAAGGACCCTTATCCATTCCAAAATGGATTTTCTAATGTTTCTTATAATTAAACATTGGTGGCGGCTTCATTTTTTGAACCTTCGAAGAATCCTCGCCCGGATTTTTCGGTCGCTACATATGTCAAACTAATAAATAGTATCGGATATATGTGCGGTCCAAACAGATTTATAAGATTTATCATATTTAGAAAATTGTAACAGTCAAAACGAATTTATCTATGTAGGGGTTAAATCCGTTGTGCATTTTTTCTAAAACGGATTTATCTAACTAAAAGATAAATCCGTTTTGGTTTTTTCCCCAAAATATATTTACCTTTTAATTTGGTAAATCCGTTAAAGACCAATTCACGAGGCTATTTTCGAAATAATGAAAATTTTGGAGGTATACAGTCATATTTTGGGGGTAAAAAAAACCCAAAAATGAAGGTTGGGTGATTGTTTGACTAAGAACAGGGAAGATTGAGAAAAGGGAAAATGCTGAAAGAGATAGCTGACATGGATCAAAAAGTATGGGACAGAACCTCACTATCTTTTTAAGTAACGTGGTGGAATCCAACAGCAAACAGAGATCTCAATTCTCATAGACCACAAGAATTTGTGGCTCACAAAATTTCCCCTTTTCTGACCTGGCATTCCAACCTCGTTAATAAACCAATTCACACACCATAATCTCTCTCTCTCTCTCTCTCTCTCTCTCTCTCTCTCTCCATTATCCATATTTTTGTTCCAAACACTCTACAACACCTCTTCCATTCCATATATACGTGTGTATGTATTTTTTCTCAAAATTCTCCCTCACTTTTTCCCAAGAAAGAGAAGCAAAAATAGAAAAGAGAGATATTCATTCCTGAACCTAATTGTTGGCTATTTATAATACAACAAAAAAGGAAATGGCTGAGGTTATTAAGGACTCATCTATAAAGCTATTTGGGAGAACAATTTCCCTGACACACAACACTGAGGTTTCTGCCAATCATTCTTCATCTTCCATTGAACCTTTTCCTATTGAAGATTTCTCTCATCATAGCTTTTCTTCATCTTCATATTCTTCATCTCCAGTGAACTCTCCAAAGGAACATGATAAGGTATATATATTTATTTGATTATTTTGTTTATTGTTTTGCAAATTTTAACAGCGACCCTTTATTCAGAAACTCACAATTTTTAATGGGTTGGTTCAAATTTTTCATCTTTTTATTTAAATAAAAAAAACTGCTTATAGATTATTGTCGATTGAATTGAACTGCAATTTTACATGGCTGTTTTGAGAACTTTTTGTTTGAAAAAATATACAAAGTGTTTTGCATGATGACAAGTGGTTGGTGGGAAATTGTTTACTTTTTCCAATTTTTAGATTTATTTAATTGTTTCTTAAGCGTTGGTGGCCACAAATTATTGTGGGTCACTGTCGGCAAAACTGGATCCAGTTCATTTTCAGAATATAAATTTCAGAATAATGAATAATATTATATGGTTACCTTTTTGTTTTGTCCATTTTTCATAATAAACTGGTTTTATTAATTTGAAATTTCAACTCAACTTAACGAATTTGAGTTATCGCTTCTTTGATTTCTTGCAGCATCCAAATTAATAACCAAAAGTTATGTAGCAACTTGGATGTTTTTATTATTTTTTTATTGAATTTCTTGCTCTACCAAACTCTAGTTATAACTTGTTTTACACTCGTTGGACTTCAATTGGATCTAGCCTTTTATTTGGCTTGACAATCTGTCCTCATTCTATTGCTTATTCTGTTTCCAAATAAAACTTATCACACATAGGAATTCTTCATAAAACTTATTTGACTATTTTATACTATTGAATTTCTTACTCAGCCGCCTTCCCCTTTTAACAAGCAATTGGAGACTATTTTTTTTTTTGTAAATCTTCCATTACATGTTTATTTTTTTGGTCACATGTTAATGAGTGCCACAAGGGAATTGATTAGGAATCAGTAGAAGAAATGTTTGTCATGAGAATACAAGTTAAATACGTTTGAAAGTAAATAACAATCAATAATTTCCTATATACAAACTAATCGCTTTTCACTACAACAGAAAAAGCCTTTAGCTGCGCTTTTTTGGCCTTTGACAAAGTTTCGTAAGCACTGCTTATCAATCTCTTAAGAACACTCGTAAACATTCTCATTTATTTTGGAAATTAGATGTTTAATATATGATATTAAATTTCACTATACTCTACTTAATTAGCGCTTTAACTACCATGAAAATGCATAAATTGAACCCTAAATAGCTCTATAAAGAAACATCACTTCTAAAAAAAAATGAAATACTGACAAAATTTAGACACGGAAAAAATTAAGATAGATCTCTAAATTTGGCGTGGCTAATACTCATAAAGAGGCTAATACTCATAAACAGAATTAAAGATGAATATCACTTTTTTCACATCTAAATTTCGGTCGCTATTTCAGCTTTTTTCTAATAGTGGATGTTCATATTCGTCTTTCTTACTTTTTTAGAAGCAGAAAACTGATTTCATAAGACTAATCATACATATCATTAATTTTTAACTAATAAAATGAGTTATCTTATATTGTCAATTTCATAAACCAATAAAAGTATTTTGGCTTTTGATCAAAAAATAAAAATATTTTGGCTCATATTTTGGTCTTATCTAACCATTGTGGATCAATTTCAGGAACCATCAAGGAAAGAACTCACCTCAGTACATGAAGATGATGAAGCCTCACAACAAACCACAGAGGAAATAAAATCTTCAATAATTTCCTCAGCTGAAATAGAAACTTCACTACTGAAATCCACTAAAAATGAAGAACAAAGCGATGTGTCACAAAAGAAACCAGACAAGATACTTCCATGTCCTAGATGCAAAAGCATGGACACCAAATTTTGCTACTACAACAACTACAATGTCCACCAACCTAGACACTTCTGCAAGAACTGCCAAAGATACTGGACTGCAGGTGGAACCATGAGAAATGTTCCTGTCGGTGCTGGTCGCCGCAAAAACAAAATCTCTTGTTCTTCTTCCACTGCATCACATTATCCTCAAATAACTGTTCCTGAGACCCTTCAAAATGGATTTCACAATGCTGTTTTCACCTTTGGATCAGATTCTCCTCTTTGTGATTCAATGTTGAGCCTTGCAGATTCTCATGCTTTTTACCAACAAAGTTATCATGTGCCATTCTATCCAATTCCAACATATTGGGGTGGTTCTTTGCCACCAAATTCAACTACTTTGGGGAAACATTCAAGAGATGAAGATATAATCTTTCATTCCAACTTAGAGAAAGAAAAGCCTGGCTTAAAAAGTAACAACATAGAAAAGAATAATAGTGTGTTGATCCCAAAGACATTAAGAATTGATGACCCTAATGAAATTGCAAAGAGTTCTATATGGTCAACACTAGGGATCAAGAATGAGAAGGGTAATTCTCTAAGTGGAGGAGGTATTTTCAGAGCATTTAGATCTAAGGGTGATGATAGGAACCATGTTGTTGTATCATCCTCAGTATTGCAAGCTAACCCTGCAGCTTTATCAAGGTCTTATTTCTTTCATGAGAGGACTTGATTGAGAAGTAGTGGATTATAGTGAGAGATAGCTTAATCAGATTGTTAAATGTTTCTGAAGTATAGTTTAGCTTCCCTTGAACATGTATTTTCTTCTTTCAGGTCTAGATAACTTGTTGAGTAAATATCTTTGATGTACATTAGTTTAACAAGAAAAGACAAAGGAAAGGAGATTATTGGACTTAAATTCATTGGTTTAGAATAAAAGTCATATGCATGCTATTGTTTCTTCTTCAGGGCCTGTGTATATTAAGTGCATCCCATGTAGAGTTACTAGAGTATCCAAAAAGTAGAAGCAGGGGTACTTCATTTATATATTATTGGAATAGGTGGTGTATCTTACACCATTTTTTATTATTGTTGGATCATATGCTCGTACCAGATCCTATTGTGAACTCTCCACACCATTAGCTTCCATGGTTCCTCTTTCATGGTCTGTCTCTTACAACCACCATCACACAATTTGCATCCCGATGTATGGAGGGGGTTAGTCGTGTTGTGTTAAGACCGAGAAGCGTAGTAGCGAGAGATAACAGAGGAGACATGTGGTGTTGCTCACAGTTGTTGGTATGGGAGTGCGATCGGAGTTTATGACAGGGCCTTGTGGCAGCAATGGAACCCATTCGCTTGCAAAGATGTTGGAGGTGCAAAGGACTGCATGAGGCGAATGAGTGTTCTTTGATGGGTGAGGTAGATCTATTGTTCTACAAAGTGGAGGTCGAGGTGGATTTATTCTTGGGAAGCACATGTTTGCTTGCAATGGGAGCTAAAAGAGCGGAGCGATTCAGTGGCCACGAGTTGGCTTATGGAGTAGCATCAACTAGAGAAGCGACGATCGAAGGATGAGACAAAGAGGCCAAAACCAATGGAGGTACTAGTAAAAGAAGAAAATACAGAAAGGAAAACACAAAATAGAGACACGATCATGATCACATAGTTCGGCCAAAATATGCCTATGTCTGCGATTACAGAGCAACTGTAGTTTCGTCTTATTTCAGGATGAATTAGGATTTTAGTGTTACAATAGGTACTTATAATAACTCATTCCAGATTACAACCACTACAACATTTAGACCCTATGGCAACGGTCGAAAACCGTCTCCTAAAGCCAAAAAACCGTTGCCATAACCTTTGGCAACGATTTTGAAACCGTTGTTGTTGCGACCGTTGCCTAAACTAAAGGCAACGTTTTTTTGTTCCCTAAGGCAACGCAAATGCAAAACCGTTGCCATTGACAGCTGAAACACAACGGTTTTTATTTTCACACAAAGGCAACATTAAAAAACCGTTGCCAAACATGGCAACACTGAAAAACCGTTGCGTTAGTAATGACCGTTGTCTATAATCAGCACACACCACAGTTCAAAACCGTTGCCATAGATTACAAAAATTTAAAAAAAAAAAATATTAGATTCAGGCACTATATATACATACGTACATATACTAATTTTCTCATTTATCAAATTAAACCATCATCTGTGAGTAATTGAGGATACCAGAAAATAGGCACTTTTCCAGTTTCATTACAACTGATACAGTCAGTATAGGGAAGAATGAACATGGATTTTCAAAAGCTTGTTAACAAAATAACATGATGTCAGAAATGAATCTATTCAAACTGAAGTACCATCTGTGAGTGCACAAGAAATCGCCACTCTTCCAGTTTCAATACAATTAATGAAACTATTTTACACAAAGGCTGTTTGTTTGCAAATAGAACAATGAGTATGAATGAAAGAATAACCAAAACCACAGTACTGTTGTATCTTCATGCTTTACTGTTGCCGCAGTGTCTTCCAATGTTCTTGCAGGATCCGGGGACTCATACAATCTCCTCCTTGCATGAGATACTTCCACCTCAGATGTCCAAGACCATTTTTCTGTCTTACTTTTAACAACGTCCAAGTTCTTTCCACTTGATGTCTCCAAATTTGATGTGGAGTACTATCCTACTAAGGATGATGATGACTCCACAACCTTCTGATTTCTTATAATCTCATTCCAAAAGGGGGAAAACCGAGCAGCATCGACCTTGTTCGTCTCTACAACCTTCAGAGGAAGAGTAACTTGATAAGTAATATTTCCACTACTTCAAAATCGATTTGCGAGGTAAAACCAAAAAGACAAGATATATTATCAGACAGCTAGAGTATAGATAGGACACATGCATAACGAATGAAAAATCAAAAGCAAGAAAAAGCGCATATCGCAAACAACACCTGTTGGGTAGAGGAATGTGAAGTGTGTCCATAAAAGCTCCAGGAAACTGCTCAAAGCAAGAATTGCCCGACAATAAACATGTACGAAAGACTGGACTATGCAATCATTATTTACCTCTCCTAGGCGATCTCTCGCCCTAAGCAAGAATTCCCAGACAGCTGATACAAGCGTGTAAAACACATATATGTCTAGAAGATAAATCTGAAATTAAAAGAATTAGCAAATTGGAAACAGCAACCAAAAAAAAGAAGAGAAAAGACAAAATTATAACATTGCACAACAGTTGAAAGACATTTTAGAAATCAGTACAAAACCAAAAATTGTATACTTTTATATGTATGATCATCAGTCACCTAAAAGCTTCTGTACAATATGCAACCATCAGTACTGAAAATGTTCCAACTGAATTGTTGTAAATAAGTGTACAATTTTTGAAAGATGGCGGCGCCATGGCTTTATATGGCAGATATATACTGCTTAAAATGGCAGATTTTTGGCTTTCTGCCATGTTCAGCCATCCTCAATTGATAACACTGCATAGGATTACTCTGAGGCCAACTCTACCTAGTGGGAAAATACCTGTTGTCATAAATGAAACCTACGTTAAAAAGAGGTAAGAAGATAGAGAAACAACTAGCAGCACACTTACAAAAACCACTGGAGCCCATAAGCTAATAACTGTCAAAGCATTGTGATTATCTGCAAGAGTAAAGGCGTTTAGTAACCAATAGTATGAAACGGGAAACGAAAAGACATAACCACAAATTTAACCAAGCACGGCTTACTTTTTGAGACAAAATCATGCCAAGAGTAAACTATATTATTCTCTACTATTATATCCATGGTTGGGTCCACAAGTGGCTTGATCTGCAAAACACAAAAAACGATATCAAAGGTACATGCATATAAGGATGCATTAGGTACATGCACCACCTATCCACTCACCACCCACACACACAGGAATAAACCGAATCAAACTTCCAAATTTGTATCTAGGAACTTAATAAGGCATCTATGAGTGTATTGCTGACCTGAAGAAAGTAAGCAAACAGAAACTTTCCACTCAAAATGACAAGCCAAAACAGCATATACCTGGTAAAAAGAACAAGCTAGATATTAGACAACAAAGTACAACAGACATGGTAGTTTAAACTATATATTTCTAGATTATGGGAAACAGTATTTACAGAGATCAAGCAACAAAGCAAGAACACAGGACAAAGTCCCTCACAAAGAGCACCGCGCTTAATACTCGTGTCAAACTGTCAATTTAATTAAAACACCCAATTCCCCTAAACTTCTCACAAAAATGTATTAGGAGTGGAAGTAAGAATCTTACTATTTCTACACATGCTTCACTTTTCAAGTAATAAAAATAGCAAAAAAGACAATATCTAGTGCATACTTTATGAAATCCAAACTCCTTTCATACATTCCGCGGCCAACATAATGTCGTTCCATCATTAAATTGAAAGAAAAAACAATGAGTCAGCAAAACTCTACAAGATAATGAACAAACGAAATAAGATGACTTCATACAATTATCAAAACTAGTGCAATAGAAGACACAAAAACCTGGCGCATCCACTTCACAAAGCGAAGGAGAGGCCATCGATCACATCGATTGGTCAGACGATGACATGCAGGTATCTGCATGAGGAAACTAATGAAAAATTGGACACCGGCATAAATCCCTATGACAATCACATATAATCTGTAAATAACTGAGTTTGAATCTCTTTTACTCTCTTCCTGGAGTGCTTTTCTGCAGTCATGCACAGACAGTTGCAAATGTAAAATCATTCAGCAAAAACTAAAATAAAAAGGTTAAAAAAAACTGAATTAAGAAAGAAAAAACCATAAAGGAAAGTTATTATGCCCATACATACACATAAAGGAAAGTTACAAAAACTGAAGTAACGTCAAACCAAACAAATCGTAGAAAAATTCGGGACACAGCTAAGCGCCTTGTTGTTCTATATGCACCATACATCATGAAAATGTCCAGGATACCTAAAAATGGAAAGGAGAAGGTGAAAGATATAATTCCACCTTTAACCTCCTCAATTACTCAATTCTCTACATTCAGTATGATTCAAACAAGGCAAGCCATATCAGTTGCATGACACAGACTCAAATAATGAAAGTATTACCAAAATCAAAGTCTTCATATAAGGTATCAGACATAAAAATCAACATCAAATAATTCATTGCTATCTCTATACTCAAGCACATGTCAGATAGATTCCATCAAAACCAAACACAAAATTATTTCCTTTTCAAACAAAAAAATAAATATAAACAACCAAAACAGACTAAAAGATCAGCCAAATTAAAGAGAACTAAACCAAGGGTGTCAATCAGGTAAAAACCACACCTCACTCTTGATCCAAATCTCTCTCTCTCTCTCTCTCGACAACTTGTTGTTGCCATCCCAATCTGGAATAGCTCAAAGCTAGATGAAGGGAGTGAAACCTGATACAACCACCAGAGGCACATCTTGTGAAAAAACATGTCTCTGCAATAAAATACAACATCTAGTGAACAAATTTTTGAGAGTAAGAGTGACTGAAAACGAAATACCTGGCTTTTGGGCTCAATCGTTGTCAAGGATCGATTCTTCTTTTCTTTGGTTTAGGGCTTTCACGATTTGAAGATCAGGGGTTTAGGTTTTGGTAAAAAAAAGAGAGAATTCTTTGAAGAAAGAAGAGAGATTAGCGAGATAGAGAGTGAGAGTTTGTGAGATAAGAACAGAGTTCGAGAGTGCAAAGGTTACAGGGAGGAAGAGGATTCTGTGAAATCGCTGAGGGAAGAGGGAGAGTTTGAGAGTGCAAGGTTACAGGGAGGAAGAGGATTCGCTGAGGGAGAGGGAGACTTCAAGGGTGCGATGGAATTTTAGGGTTAGAAGGGAGGAAGAGGATTCGCTGAGTTAGAGGGTTAGAAAAAAGGGTGTGAAAACCAATTGTGCGCATCTCATCAGTTTTTGAGTATCTGACCATTTCGCTCCATTTTTTAATTTTTTAATAATTCAACATATGACAACGGTTTCTTAGCGTTGCCTAAAGCTCAACTAAAAAACCGTTGCCATAGACCTTTAAGCAACGGTTTTAAACCGTTGCCAAAAAATTTTAGTAAAAAAAATTGTATCAACAACGGTGGCAAAACAACGTTGCCATTGCTATCTAAGGTAGCGGTTTTTTAGGCGTTGGAATTTTAGGCGTTGCCATAGGGTCAAAATGTTGTAGTGAACAATACTCCTAAACTGTACCGCGGTGGGCTAACACCCCCTTGATCACCCCCCAAACAGTTTCGGTCAAGCCCACATATGAGTCATACGCAACAATCTCCACTTTGGCGAATATCAATCCCCTATGAAGATTCACTACATGACGGTCACATCCTTGGAACTGAGGGGTAGATGTCCTTCTTAATACTGAATAACATGTAACAAGTCCAAGCAGTGCTTGAACTTGTCACCGGTGAGTGGCTTGGTCAACATATCAGCTGCATACTCTAAAGTATGAACATTTTCAAGTAATATTTGTCGAGATGCAAATAACTCTCTGATCTTGTGAAACCTCACATCAAAATGCTTTGTTCTAACGTGATACACCTTATCCTTTGCCAAGTAAATGGCAATCTGGCTATCACAATGCAATTGAACTCCACCTTGCCCAGTACACAATTACATTAGTAATCCTATAAGTCGTAAGACCTCTTTGAAAGCTTCAGCTACTGCCATGTATTCTGCTTCAGTTGTTGACATGGCCACTATGGATTGAACTGATGATTTCCATTAAATAGGTCCACCTGCAAGTGTAAAGACATATCCTGATGTAGACCTCCAATCATCCATATCACCAATATAGTCTGAATCAACATGCCTGACAACGGAAGGATCATCCCTCTTACTGCTAAACATAATATCATGACCTATTGTACCCTTTTAGTACCTGAAAACCCACTTGACTGCTCCCCAATGATGCTTTCCTTGTTTTGGAATAAACTTGCACACTTGACTTACAATAACGTATCTTCTTTTCTTAAACATGAAAATGGAAAGAATTTAAAAACATGAACTAGCAGTATACCTGTGCATACGCACAGGTGTTGTCGTGTTATTTTTATTAATAGACTTAGACATAATTTAATTAGTCCGAGCATTATACCCCTTGAAAATAAAGACTAATTTAAAGTAGATAAACAAAAAGTTTCAAATTGTAATTGAGTTAGTTCGAACATTACCCCGTGAACATTTACCAGCAATATGTAATATTTCCCGTAGAGATTAGAAAACAAAATTGTATTAAAGTTTCAAATTTTCGAAATTGTAATATTTCCTGTAGAGACTAAATAATACTTATTGACAGAGAAAAAATAGAATATTAAAAAAATGAAATAGACATGTAGATGAAATTAAAGTACATATATTGTGAAAAATAGAAAAATGAGATAGAGTTAGAGGAAGAAAGGGGAGAAGAGAGTGAAAATATGTGTGAGAAAGAGTGAAAAAGTGAATAAGTTTGGAAAAAAGTGTGCGAGAGAGTGAAAAAGTTTGAAAAAGTGAAAAAGTGAAATTACATAAATATCCTAAAATTGCTTAGTTGGAAAAAGGGTAAGATTGTATTTTGGTAGTAGGTTAATGGTATAAATAGACAGTAGATGTAACAGAACTAGTAATCTATAAGTTTATTATATACATTGGCAATTATTAATTGGCAACTCTAGAGCAAAGCAAAAGATTAAAAATGCCTTTCTCATGGTAATACTCTAGTGCAACATTAAATTAACATACACTTTCTCATGGTATATAAAAACCACCAAATGGCCAAAAGTCAACAAGCACAAGACTAACAACGATGTAACATTATAGGAGCAGCAACAAACAAATAACACAATGGAACCAATCTCATTAAATCAAGGTGAAATAGAAAAAAAAATAGGAGCAGTAGTGAAACAGAAAGCACAACCAGCAAATAGGAGCCACCTGCAAACATAAAAATACACTTCAAATGCTTTAAATTAATTTCAGTTTTAGATTGTAAAAGAAAAATACAGAACTACCATAGATAGAATTTATTTACCTAGAAGCTTCAAAGTTCAAGGACAACCACTAAATGCTTCTTCCAAGCTTGATATAGGGACAAAAGAGCCGTAGCAGAAGAAGAACCAGAGAGTATTGGGGCTTAGGGTTCAGATTGAAGCTGTAAAATTAGGAAGAGGAGGTTAGGGTTATTAGGGTTCTAATTAGGATAGAATATAATAGAATAGAAGTAGAGTAGAATACTATTGATGAAGAAGAAGAAGTAGAATGCTTAGGGTTCGGATTGGAAGACAGTGGAAGAGTTTTCTAATTCTACAGTGGTGGAGATAACCAACGGTGGGGATGACTGGTGGTGTTGGCACGCGACCAGAGAGGAGGAACTGTGGTGGTGGTGGTGGGAAAGGCGTTTTTCTGGTAAGAGGAAGAATGGTGGAGAGACTATTGAGATGAGAGTGAAACTAAAGCATGTGTCTCATGATATAACCACAATAGCCATTTAATAATTACCTAAGGATTTTTTAACAGTATTGGCGATAATTTCTATCGGTAAGTACTAGCGGTTATAAGTCCGTTTAAAACGTATGTGGGAATTTTGGATTTACCTACCATTTTTAACCGTCGGTATCTGTTGTAGGTAAATCAGATTATTCTTTCAGTGGCAAACTATAAGATACATTAAACAACTGACAACACCGTCATAAGGAACTTTTGACATATATTCAACTTCTGCATTTGTCTTTGGACAATGATCCAACGAGAGCTTAAAGTGATTCGCCAATGGAGTACTCAAAGCCTTTGAATTGCTCATGTCAAATCTGTCTAGCACCTTTTCAACATAGCTTTTTTGAGAGAACCATACTTTTCTAGCACTTCTATCGCTGTGAATTTCCAACCCCAGAATCTTCTTAGCAGCACATTTTCTTCATTCTTCTATAAACAATCTTCAGGATAGTGCAATAGAATTGTGACAACTTAATTCTTACTCTTTGAGAGGTGCTTGATTTCTTTACGTTAAGCATGATATTTAGGGAGCATACATGCTTCTGGCGTTTCTCTACTTCTTTCTCGAGTAGACTCTGTAGCAGTACTTTAAGAACAACATGCTTATTGGTTCTCCTTTTAAGATTACGCACATGTGTTTTGTCTAGCTGACTAACTGTTTCTCTCCAACTAGATTAACAGACACAATATATGTCCTTGTCTGTTTTCTTTTCATAGTATATGATATATGTCTTTGTATTTCAGGTTTCAGTTCTCTGCACACTAAAAGTAAACTCACTAGATATTTTAGTGAGAAATTGGTTACTTACGATTCGAGTGTTGTCATCAAATCTTCAGGATTATTAAAGGAACCAATCATTTTGGCCCTAACACCTATGTGGCGGTGATGAAATCTGCCATGTTAGCATTTTTTTAACGGTGCATGGCAGAGAGAGACGAAAACTTAGTGTACCAGGCATTAATGAAACCTAACAATGTTGACATCACAAGTCAATGAAATGTGGTATTACCGACGTGGAGGGTCAATGACACATGGCATGCTCCGCCTATGCCGCAGTCATGATGTCCATCACGTTAGAATTTTGTAATGGAGCATGATAGAGAGGGATGAAAAACTCAGTGCCACACGTCAATGCCTCATGGCATTGCTGAAATTGATCAAATGTAAATGTTGTGTGATAGTACTGATGTGGAAGGTCAACGACACATTGCATGCTTAGTCTGTGTAGAAATGATGACGCCCACCACGTAAGCATTGTCATAATTGAGCATGAGGGAGATGGAAAAAAAAAATCAGTGCCACGCGTCAACACCACATGGAAATGCTGACGCTAATGCCACTTGGCAGTTACTAACTTTTAGGCGTAAGTACAATTTTGGTTCTCCTATTTTATCAAATCCACAATTTTACACTCCTTATTTTTTTTTCAATTTGATCCCCAATTTTATCAAATACGCAATTTTAGTCCCCCCATTTTTTCTCGCAATATTGGTCCCCTAATTTTATCAAATCCGTAATTTTAATCTCCCCATTAAATTGCTAACCAATTTTTGACGAAAATGCTGACGTGGTATTAAGGTGGTGATGTGCTAGTCGTGTGTCGTGTTGATGTAATCATTGGGAGTTGATGTGGCATGTACATGTGTGAATATATGTTATGTTGGCCACATCAGCATGACATGTACATGCCATGTCAACACCCAATGACTATGGCTGCACAACACGCGTCTGCCACGTCGGCACCTTATTGTCACGTCAAAATTTCAGTCAAGTATTGGATGACAATTTAATAGAAGGACTAAAGTTGCGGATTTGATAATATTAGGGGACCAAAATTGCATATTCGATAAATTTGGGGACCATAATTGCAAGAAAAAATGAAGGGACCAAAATTGTGAATTTGACAAAATAGAGGGACAAAAATTGCAGTTAAGCCTAACTTTTAAGGGGAGATTATAATGTCGATAATAAGTTTTTTAAACTAAATAATACTCAAAACTTGAAACTAATCACCAGATTTGCTTTTTTGAAAAGTTAAAAATAAAAATCCCTCCCAACTATTCCTTAAAATGTTTTTGGTTTTTAACATTTATTGTTAACCTATATGATATGTATAACACGCAGTGGTTCATAAATCATAATGAACAACTTAACTTATAAAGTTGAAAATAGCTATTTATTTGTTATCTTGAATACACATTTATGAAATTTGAAACACTCCAAAAATTTGTCTATTTAGATTGAGGAAAGAATTCGACTAGCCTATTTTTTGTTTTAGTAGTAGATAGAATTTATTGGTAATATAAAATCCAAAATAAGGAAATAGGTTGGCTTTAGATTATAAGTTATGTGAATTTTAGAGATTAATTAGCATATGAGGTAAGCTAAAGATGTTAGAAAGTAATCACCATCGAGAACAACTACACACTACCCTGAATAGACGATCTTTTAGATCAACTTAGAGGAGACTCGATTTTCTCTAAGGTTGATTGAGGTCGGGCTATCATTAAATGTGGATTATGATTGAAGTTGTCCCAAAGTCAGCTTTCATAACTAGGTATGGTTCTTATGAGTTTTTAGTTATGCCTTTCGGTTTGACTAATGCTCCTGCGCATTTTCATGGACTACATGAACCAGACCTTTAAATCATACTTGGACCAGTTTGTAGTGGTTTTCATTAATGATATTCTGATATATTATTAGAGTGTCGAGGAGCATGCTGAGCATCTTAGAATTGTTTTGAATATCATAAGAAAAAAACAACTTTATGATAAGCTATAGAAATGTGAATTCTGGCTCTCTTAAGTAAAAATTTTAGGGCATGTGATTTTAGAAGCTGTTATGTCTGTTGACCCCAGTAAAATAGAACCTGTTTTTGATTGAGAAAGTCTGACCATGGTCACTGAAGGTAGCAGTTTCTTAGGACTGGCGGGTTACTACCACAGATTTATCAAGGGCTTTTTTTAGTTGGTCTAATTTTTAACAAGTTTGACTCGAAAGGGACAACCTTTTTTCTAAGATAAACATTGTGAGAGTAGGTTCTTGGATTTAAAAATCCGATTAACTTATGCTTCAATTTAGTTATTCTCGATCCTACCCTAGGATTTCAGGTTAACACTAATGCATCAATGAAGGGTTTAGGATGCAGCCTAATGTAGAACAACCCAGTGGTTGCCTTTGCTTCCAAAAAATTAAAACTACAGGAAGAGAACTACCATACACATGATCTAGATTTAGCAGTAGTATTTTTTCTCTACAAATCAGGAGACATTATCTATATGGATCTGAATTTAAGGTCTTTAGTGATCATAAGAGCCTAAGATACCTTTTTGACCGGAAAGAACACAAAATGACACAAAGAAGATGGGTAAAATTCTTAAAGGATTATGATTTTGAGTTGAAATACCATCTCGACAAGGTCAATGTGGTATTTGATGCTCTGAGTCAAAAATCCTTACATGTTGCCATAATGATGGTTTATGAGATGAAGTTATTAGAGGAATTTAGGGATTTGAACCTAAATGTCTCTAATGGAAATGGTGGATTAGTCATGAGTCATATGGTGATATTGTGATCTGAAGAATTTTATCAGAAATCGTCAATTCTTAGATGAGGAGTTGTAGTCTAGAAAACATCTCCCTGATTTCATCACTGCTACTGACAGAACCTTATTCTTCCACAATAAGATACATGCTCCAAATGTGCAAGGACTTAGGGAATTGATTTTAGCTGAAGCCCATAAGAGTAGTTTCACGGTATATCCAGGTTCCCCTAAAATGTATCAGGATCTTAAGCATAATTATTGGTGGCGAGGAATGAGAGAACTGTTGCAGGATTTGTCTCAAAGTTTTTAGTCTATCAATGGACTAAAATGGAACATCAAAAATCTTCAGGATTGTTACAACCTTTAGAGATAGCCCAATGCAATGGGATTACATGTCCATGGATTTTGTCATTGGTTTACAATGAACCCATAAAGGGTATGATTTCATATGGGTAGTAGTAGATCCGTTGACCAAATCTACTCACTTTATCCTTGTCAGTACAACCTACAATACAACTAGATTAGTTGGGATCTATATTGAGCTGATTGTGAAGTTGCACAGAGTTCCTTTAAGTATTGTTTCCGATAGAAATCCTAAACTTCCTTCTAAGTTTTGGAAAGCGCTTCACAAAGCATTTGGTTCTAAATTAGGTCTGGGTCCTGCTTATCAGCCACATGCAAATGATCAGATGGAAAAAACAATACAAATCCAATGAACCTTAAATGGGAAAATTTTAGGACTATACTATGGACCTTAACACTAGCTGAAAGAAATTGTCAATAAACAGCGTACCTTTCAGAAGCGCTTTCTGTAAAGTGCTGCTAAAAAGGAAACACGGAGCCCCTTTAGCGCTTTGTTTGAAAGCACTACTTAAAACCAAAACGTGGACCCTATTTAGCAGCGCTTCCCTAGAAGCGCTCCCAAAAACCAAAACGCGAAGCCTATTTAGCAACGCTTCCTTGGAAGCGCTCCCAAAAACCAAAACACGAAGCCTATTTAGCAGCGCTTCCTTTAAAGCCTTGCCTATTCTTTTCAAAATCAGTAGCACATTCTCTAAAAGTTCTGCCTATTCATATCTAAAAAAAATTAATGCGGAGCCTCCAACTTTCTCACCCCCCTCACTCTTACACCACTACAAGAATAACCTCTGTTTCCCACGAAACTTTCCGACGAACTCTTATTCGTCGCAATTTCCGACGAATTTCCGACGAAAAAGTCGTCGCAAATGTTCACCAAAGTAAGGCGCTAAAATTCCCGCTTACGTTTGCGACGAAGTTGTTTTCCGTCGCAAATTTCCGACGGATATTTTCGTCGGAAACATCTAAATGTCCGTCGCAAAGTACCAGATCTCAAATTAAATGGTACTCTTCGCACGAACCCTCATTTCAATTCACGCATCACTTCTCGTCTTCCACCCTCCCTCTCAGTCACCCTCTCTCTCAGTCACCATCCCTCTCGTCTTTCACCCTCCACCTGCCTCCACCGCTCTCCACCTGCCTCCACCGCTTACCACCACCATTTGGTCCCACCCTCTTCAACCGCCAGTCATCTCCATCTCTCAGCGAAGCAGAACTGCCATTGACCTCCACTCTCCTCCCTTGACCTCCGCCCTCCTCCGTTGTCAAACCGTGCTCTACGGCCACGATGATCTCCCTCTCCCCACGCCTTCCACTCTCCCTCTCCTCGCGCGTCCACCACTTTTCCTCTCCGCCGTTTCTTGGCCGTTTGCCGCCGTATCTCCGCCTCTTCTCCGCCGCAACCTTCTTCTACTCAGGTAATTTCTATTAGTTTTCTTAATAGAATGGGTAATCGTAAAAAACCCTCTCTTCGTTTTCTACTCACCGTCGCCGTTTCCTCACCCTCTCTTCGTTTTCAGATTTCTGCTCTCAGATTTCTTTGCTGTTGTGCCAGATCCGCCCAATAGAAAGCCCTAGTACGTTTCTCTTTCACCAACGATTCTTTAGTTTGTTATTTGTGTCTTCTGAATTTACTAATTTAGTGTTGTTTGATATTTAGGGTTCAGTGTCTTACACTAATTTTGTGTTTTGACTAGTATTAGGTTTCTGTGATGTTGTTTAGGGTTGTGGTCTATGATTTGATTAATTTTTAGGGTTGTGGTGTTTGATACTGCATGGTTAGTGTATAGCTGTTTCATGTTTTGGGATTGGATTTCTGATGATGTCATTTACTAATTGGGCATTGTAGTTTATGTTTTAGTATTAGATTCTGACTTTTTTTCTTGGGGGTTGTGTGTTAAAGCACAGGACAAGATTTCAGATTTTGAGATGAAGCTGATGGACATTGATAGTGAGCACCTTGGAATTCCAGAGGCAGAATATCATGCTATTGTTAGAATGCCATCAGCTGAGTTTGCTAGGATCTGCAAAGATCTCAGCAGTATTGGTGACACTGGTAATCACTTTTACTCACCTGTTTCAGGGGTTTTTATAATGTTTTCCTGTTTTCTTTTGTAAGTTATGTTGATAAATGTTTGTCATTTGGTGATGTGTGTTGTAGTTGTCATTTCGGTTACTAAGGAGGGTGTGAAGTTTTCCACTAAAGGAGATATTGGAACTGCTAATATAGTCTGTAGGCAGAATACTACTGTGGAAAAGGGTAAGATTTTGGTTTACATCTTGTTCTCTGTTCCAGCAATGAGTGTTTTCTCAAGCTTTGTAATTCATTGTGTTTTTATTTGCATTTTATTGTTAAAATGAATGCTAATCAATTTTTTTTACATGGTTGTATTTGTGGTTTGATGTTGCAGCCTGAAGAAGCCACTGTCATAGAGATGAATGAGCCCGTGTCCTTGCAATTTGCATTGCGATACATGAACTCTTTTACAAAGGCAACACCACTGTCTAACACTGTTACCATTAGTCTGTCAAATGAGCTGCCAGTTGAGGTGGCTTTGGAGTGCATGTCTGGCTTATCGGATTCCCTATCAACCCTCCCTTCAACAGGCGCAATTAGAGGTACTAAAGGAAGTAATACTTGAAACTTTCTAAATATTGCATTCCTTATTTTATAATTACTTGTTATGGAGTTTATTCGTACATGAGTTCAAAATAATGAATGATTTGATAATGTAGTAATGTACCCGTGTGTTTGAAATTTGGTAATGGGTTGTATTTATTGTCGATTTACTTACCTGATATTTTAATGGCAATGGGTGTGCATTTTTGTTTTTATTACATACCTTTATACTTACTATATTCCTCTTTAGAACTCGGTTACCTTGCTAAGTTGCTATGCATGTTATTGGGCCCTTTCATCGTTCCCCTTCATTGATATTGTAATCTTATTTACTTAATATTTTGACTTGAATAGTGTAACTAGATCTTCTCAGTAAGATTCTCTTAACAATTATATACTTGTTTTGAACAGATCACATCCCATACATTAACGTTAAGTTCTTAAGATGTTTCTCTTGTGTTAAGTCCATGAAATTTCTTTCAGCAAAGGACATGATGCTTTATTTTATTTTTGCTTTAGCATCATATTGCAATGATCTTCTACAATAGCATGCTTACTGCCTTTTTTTCTCCGCAGCTCCTTCGAAGTGCACAAGCTGCTTCTGTTTTGGGGAAAAGCTTTTCATAGAGTCACTCTACAAGGTTATTTCATCACCTAAAACCCAAACATGTATTGTATCAAAGAAAACATCATTTTAGTTGACAGAATTTTAGTAACACTATCTAAAGATGTAATAGAATTTTAGTAACACTATTTTCACCCAGGCCTATATATCTCCATCTCCTCAATTGCTTCTAATACTATATCTCCATTATGTACAAGCTAGGCATCTCTTTAAATTTTTGCATGCAAATCAAATATAATTAATCTTACAGTGTCATGACTCATGATATATCTATCACAGTTTCAGTTTAACAAGCAAAAGTATTGTAATTTATGCAGGTCTTGGTTTCTATGTCAGAAACTGGTTCAATTATTTTATACATCAAGGATGTTGAGAAGCTCTTTGTTCGATCACCAAGGTATGTTTGTTAGATGTTTAGTGAATGTGGATCCAAGGTTCTCATCTACTGCAAACTGCAACAAATTGCCTCTTCTCAAGTTATAAATCAAATTCTTCATTGTCTTAATTTCTTTTGCAGAGCTCGGAGGATTTCACAGTCAATCCCAATAGCTGTTCTTGATCTTGAAGAAGAGGAAACTCCAAAAAAGGGTAATTAATTGTCTTGGTTCAATGACGTCTATTTTATTGGGTGTTTTGCTTTTGTATGTGTCGTTTTTATTCATTGAATGCTGTTTTTGATTGGCAGATAGTGGGAAGAAGAAGAAAGAGAAGAAAAATTGTGTATGTGAAGAAGAAACTAAAGTGGGAGAATATGAATCCACCAAACAGAACTCTTCTACTAGTTCAACTCTTCCATGTATTGATAAACTTAGGGAAGAGCTTTCATGTGCAGTAAGTTCATATTTCATAAATTGTTTTTATCTAGTTTCATTATTTTGTTGGGACATTATGTTGATTTTTTATCTACTTTCACAGATTTGTTTGGAGATTTGCTATGAGCCAAGTACCACTCCTTGTGGTCACAGGTATCAAATTCAAACACAACAAAAGACCCTATTATCTTAACTAGTCCCTAAGATTTTGGATTTCTTATTTGATGTGAAAAGGTCACAGGCAAAGTGTTTGGATATTTGTTTTGATAATGTATTAGATCAAGAGAAGGACAAGATGATAGTGTTTGGATATTTGTTTTGATTGGTCTTGGTTTTGCAAGATAAAATACTCAGTCACTATTGGCATTCTAAGACAATTGTTTTTTAATAATTTGGATAACCATGCTGTAGTTTTTATATAATTTTGATGAAAGTGATAGATCACTATTGTTAAAACCTCTATCAGTGTCTTATACATGCCATGGGAAAATTTCTTGATTTGTCCCCTTTTTGTTAGGTTTGCTGCATATGGAGCAACGAAGAGAAGTGTGATGCATTTTACAAAGTCATTGCAGGTTGATATTTTATATGCCAAAATTTATATTTTTATATGCCAAAATTTATATTAATATGATAGATCACTAAATAACACCTGTCTTGTCTCTTGTTTTGATAATAGGTATTTTCCCTTTGGAGTATCTTATGTTTAAGAGCATCTTATGTTTAAGAGCATCTTAGTATTTTTAAGAGCATCTTATGTTTTTTGCAAAGCAAGCATAGATTCTATTTGGCTTACACACATATACTACTTGGATTATCTCCAGGAGAGAGTATATAACCAACTGAGCAAGATATTGGAGGCAAAGAAATTGTACATTCAAGAGGGAAATCTTCACCCAAGCAAAGAAGAATTAGCAAGACAGTAGGACTTCCAGTAGAGAATATTGATAGTGTGCTATGTGCCGCTAGAACTCCAATTTCTATGCACCAACCTGTGTGGGCTGATCAAGATACAACATTTCAGGTATTGCATGCTAGCTCATGTGATTTCCCCCATGATAAGTTGCACCTTCTTAGATATATAAAGTGTAACTGTTTAATTGCTTTGTTGAAAATATACCATCACAAATGTCAAATGTTTCATGTATATTAACAATCAGACTTAACCACACTGTTACAATTGCAGGAGATTACTGCAGACACTGCAGTTGAGAGCCCAGACATGACAGTTGCAAAACAGGTTATGAGACGACATGTGCTCCACATCTTAAGTATCTTACGCCCCAAAGAAAAAAGGATAATTCGAGTCACTACAGAAAAAAGGATGGATGCACGCTTACTGATATGCAATTAGAGTCACTACATCCCAGGAATTGTATGACTCTTACTGATATGCAATATGTTGTTTTCCATGCCACAATCTCATCAGATGCCCCTTATGCATCACAGGTACTTTATATTAATTCTCTTTTCTGCATGTTAATTGAGAAACTTGGACTAAAAATTTGATGATGAACTTGTAGGAGTACTTTATTCGGCACAAGGATGGATGCACGCTTGATACAGAAGGAGAGAAAGAAAGGGTCATCAAATGCATTGAAGCTGCTATTCACAGAAGAGTAAGCGAGGTAACTTCATATTCAAATTTAAACTGATTTCTCCGTGGAAGTCTCCAAATTTACTCTCTGAATGAACTTGCTTAAAGATCCTTGTTTTTACCTTTAAACTGATTTCTCTGTGGAAGTCTCCAAATTTACTCTGTGAATGTACCATTTTCTATCTATGAATTTACCTTACAAATGAGATGACTTGCTGTGAATTGACTAGAAATTTACTCTGTGAATTTACCATTTTCATACTTGCTGTGAATTGACTTGTTGTGACTTGATTCAGTAAGCTGCTTATTTGTTAGTTATTAGTTGTTAATATGTTTAGAGGGTTGATTTAATTAATAAATTGAATTGAAGGGGAGATGGGTAAATTTAGAGGGTTGCATTTGAGTTGGAACTTTTCATTGATTCTTTTCATTTGTTTCATGAGTTGTCAGCGAATTATTTTATATAGCTATTTGATGAATTTGATGAATTTGATTGACAGTAGCTCTGAGGTTGATTTTACTATGATAATGCTAATTATGAGTCTTATGCCACTTGTTGGTCATCATATTGATAGTTGTAGAGCTTTCTAGTTAATTTCATGGAACCTTTCTATGATTATAACAAACTGAAAATGTGTATTTCTTTATTTCGAATTTTGATTTTACATTTTTATTTGCTGCTTTTGGATTATTAACTCTCTATTCAGTATTCTGCTACCTCTAACAGCTTAATTATTTTTCGTATGCAGTGGAACGAAGCAAGCTGCACATAGGTTGAGGATTATATTTGGATTAGCAGTGGAACGAAGCAAGCTGCAATTGTCGTGAAACTATATTGTTCATGTTATTTTGATGAATTAGACTACTTATGATGGATAATGTAAATTTTGTTAGTCATATATATCATGTTTGTGGTATTTAAATTTGAAAAAGATTTTGTTGGTGAAAGGATAAAATCCATAACTAGTATAGCTTTTATGGATGTATGATTTTATTTTTTTTATTTTTTTTTTAAAATTACCGACGGATTTCCGACGGAAATTTTCATCGGAAATGGTTTTTTTTCGACGGAATTAGCGACGAAATTTTGCGACGACTTTGCGACGACTTTGCGACGGAGACATTTGCGACGAAAAAATCCGTCGGAAACGATTTCCGACGAGCAATTTTGCGACGACTTTTTGTCCGTCGGAAAGTTCGTCGGAAACGTCAATTTCCGACGAAAATCAGTGCGTTTCCGACGGATTTTGTCGTCGGAAATCGTCGATTTTCTTGTAGTGCACGCCCTAAGCCCTAAACGCCCTTTCACTCTCTCTCATTGCGTGGAACCCCTTCTCCACCTGACCACCACCCTAACGAACCCCTTCCTCCTCGCCGAACCATCCGACGAAGAAGAAGGAGAAGATGAATTTCCAATGAGAATGGGAAAGAGAGGAAGGGTGATTGAGAACCCTAAAAGAAAGGAAGAGAAAGATCGAGCTAGTCAAGCACATTAGCCTTCACCCATCCTCCTTACCATAAACTTTTTCTACATCATCTTCTTTACACTTCTTTCACACAAAAAAGAGAAGCAAACGGACCCACAAAACAGAGCACACACACATTTTTGTCTAAACTTCAAAATCATCATGCATGTGGGAGTTGAAGCTGAAATAGGAAGTGGGTAGCTTGAGTTTAGATAGAGGAAGGTCAGAACCTGTATAAGGAAGCAAGATTAGAGGGATTGGAGTTTAAATTTGTGCAAACGGAGTTCTCAAAGTGAAGAGAGTTCTGATGTCTTCTTCGCAAACAATTTTTCATTCATTTGGTTTCTCAACAAAATTTTGTTTTGATCATTTTCTTCTTTCAAGGTAAGTTTTCTTTTTGTTTTTAAATAAAAAATCGTAAGAACCTATACTATTTGACTCACTAAATTTATATGCTTAAATTAATTTTGGATGATTCTGAAATTCGAAAAGGATACTTGGTATTGGGTTTGAAGGACCTTTTGGAAATCGTTACTCGAATTCGTTTTTATGAACATGTTTGATGATATTCGAATGTGATGTGAATTGTGATTTGTGAGATCTAAATGGATGTTTAAGTGTTAAATTGATCGATGGTTGTTTGTAAATGATGTTGTGTTTATCAGGAGTGAATTAGAGTGTCAAAACTGGCAAAATATGCATAAAACACTTGCACAGCAGTTGTTGCCTCGCGACCCGAGTTGGTCCCCTCGCGACCAAATCTTGAAATTTTCAGTGTTTTTATTTTGATCTATATAACCTCTTGATGGGATGTTGTCCTCTTACGACCATGTACAAATTTTCAACAACAGTGCATTAGCACTGTTTCAGCGATAACTTTTGATCTGAGAATTCGATTAAGGTGTTCTCGGATGTGTTGGAAAGCTAATAAAAATATTCACATTTATATGAGGATACTAATAGGTTTCTATTATGAATTAGAATAACTATTAAAGACTTAAATTATTAAAATAAATCGTAACATTATGTTTGACCATTTTATCCCTATTTGATTTCCTTCAAAATACCATTTCCATAGGTATTTTGATTAGAATATATATGAGACTTAGGATCATTATAATTGTGATAATAAACTTTAGCATCAAGTTTAATAACCGAATTGGTATTGTTGTGTGGACTTGCCTTCTATTTTTAACAAGCAACTGTTTTGTAAGTTTTTGTTGTGAAAACTTGCTAGTTATCGGATCGGTAACGAGGTATTGTTGTGTGAACATGCCAGTTATTCCTTAGGTGGTAAATATTCCATTACATTAGTAATGTGGGGCAGGTATTGTAAAAGCATATCTTGAAGCCTCATTTACACCCACATTATTTTTATGAGGATTGATTTTATGATAAGGATGTTACTGGTTTTTCATTAATATTTAAGATATGTTTGATAACTTAGAATTGTGTGTGTAGTTAATAAAACGAGTTAACTTGTGTGAACAAGTTTACTGAGATATCAATCTCATGTTTGCTCATTGTTTCAGATGCACATGGTTAAGTTATCAGCAAGGAGACTATAGTTGGCTTCCGCATTATGTATTTCTATTTAGTTAATGTATTATGTTATAAGTCGAGTTGTATCTGAGTCTTCTGATTGTGACTCGGGGAAGTTTTATGGTTTCGGATTATGCAATTTCAAAAAATTGTACGACTTTTCATTTTATACATTATGTATGGACTATAATGTCTCTATTGTATGAAGTTATCTTCCTATGTTATCACATATGTAAACGCTTGTGAATATTCAAGATGTTTTTGTAATGTGTTACAAAATTGTTCCATTGAACTATACCATTTTGTTAGTTATCACTTTAAGATGTTTTTGTAATGTGTTACAAAATTGTATAATGGTGGTTGCTTTCTTCTCTAAGATTTCGTTTTTGACTCCCTTAGATCATCTGCGTTTTGTTTTTGCTCTGTGTCTCTCTGCGTCTCGGCCAAAGAAAGAGAGAGGGAATTATTTTAGTTCTCACAAGAATGAATTTAGATGGCCAAATTAAAATACCTCTATACCCAGAGAGATTAGGCTATCGCTAATTCATATAGTAACGAAATTTAATATTCATAGCTGTAGGAAACCTATACCCACACGGTTCGTTAAATATTTGTGGGTGCATGATACCTATACCTACAATTTTATTTACCATCACTAAAAACATCGTTGGTATATGTCAAATTTCTTGTAGTGGTTGAAATAGAATCACTCTCCATCGATCCCCAAACTAAATTCCAATTATAATAATGAGATTGTGTGCATATTTAATAATTTATATATCTATATAAATGTATTTGTTTTAATGGATTATTTTACTATTTCTTTTTAATTACTCTTAGAGAATATTGATTCTCTTAATAATGAACACGTGAAAATATAATCCCTTAATAAAAATACATATAAGTTAAGTATTAGTATATACAAAACAACAATGATATTTTGAAAATTTATTAAACTTATTAAATATGATTAAGAAATTTTATACACTAAGGAAGTTTATTAAATTTTAATAGGAAATATTACTAAGAAAACTTACAATAGGAAATTTTAAGAAAAATTGCAAAATTTTTCTTTACTAGGAAACATTAATATTAGAAAATATGACTATACTAAGAAAATATTAGATTGCTAAAATTTATTAAAAAAATTATTATTGGATATATGAGTATAATAAGAAAAATTATTAAATCTTAATTTTTTGGTGTTAAAATTGTGTCATTTATTTCAATTCTAAAAATTTTATAGAAATAAAAAATGTAATATGTCTACCTCGGCGAACTTTAAGACCGATAATAATTATTAAAAAATTTAAAACATATTAGTTTGTTTTAATAGTAGATTTTAATATAAGACTTTGAAGTTATTATTATATTACATATGATAATAAAAATACATTTAAGTTAAGTATATACCAAACAACAATGATATTTTGAAAATTTATTGAAGTTATTAAATATGACTAAGAAATTTTATACACTAAGAAAGTTTATTAAATTTTAATAGGAAATATGACAATACTAAGAAAACTTACAATAGGAAATTTTAATAAAAATTACCAAATTTTTCTATACCAGGAAACATTAATATTAGAAAATATGACTATACTAAGAAAATATTAGATTGCTAAAGTTTATTAAGATATTTATAATTGGTAATATGAGTATAAAAAGTAAGTTTACTAAATCATAATTTTATGGTGTTAAAATTGTGTCATTTATTTCACTTCTAAAATTTTTATAGAAATAAAAAAATGTAATGTGTCTAACTCGACGAACATTAATACCGATAATAATTATTAAAAAATTTAGAACACGTTAGTTTGTTTTACAAGTAGATTTTAAAATAAGACTTTGAAGTTGTTCATTATATTACATATGATAATTTTTTGGAAAAATTGCTCTTGAGGTCCCTTAATCTAATTTTTTTGATTTAGTGTTTTAAGGTTTTTTCTCAATTTAGTCCGTTAAGTTTCAATACGTTAGAAACGTCAGCCTTTTTTTATTTCTAGTTAGACTCCGTTACAAAATGCCTAAGTGGCTATTAGGGTGCCTAAGTGTCAGTTATTTATGTTTTTGTGGTAGTTATATTTGTTGATTCATTATTTTTGAATTAAAAACTAAAAAATGCTTCTGGTTCATCTTCTTCATCAAGCACTTCATTCTTGAACTGGACCCTGCGAGGGGAGATTAGTTCCTTTGATTAGATGAGCACGTCACTTTGCTTATGTTGGCTCTTTGGCTCAGGTGTAAGAGGCGTTGTGAGAGGCCTCGAGCTGTGATTGGTCGCGTTCGGAGCTCCCGCGGGGTGTACCAGCAATGGCACTCCAACGCCCAAGTCAGAGGGGTGAATTTCGAGCAGAGTAACGATATGTTTTCGTGCGTACCTTTTAGCTAAGGTCAGACCCTTATATATATAGCGTCACAGGCTCTGCGGGCGACCGTCGGATCGCATATGGCTTAATCTCCACCGTTGATCTGTGAATCTAGGTTGTGTAGCGCTGCTTCACTATTGGGCTGCTCGAGGCCGGCCCATTTACTTCAGTGGGCTGCGGCCCAGTCCAGAACAGTTACCCCCCTGGCCGAAGCCGTCCATATGAACGGGTTTAGGCCTGAGAGCGGTTGCCCCCCAGAGGGGCGGTTTAGCCGTTGCGCGGTCACCTGCCCCCAGTGGAGCGGCCTTCAACGGGTATCTTAGTTCGTCCAAGCATGCTCGACCTACTGGGTGGTCTACTGAGTCGCGGCTCAAGCTCACCTCGCCCCATAGGCTCATGCTGGGCTCAATCGTAGCCGCTCTCTGTGCATGGATCGCCCTGGGTGGTCTACTGAGTCGCGTCTCTGGCTCACCACGCCCCATAGGCTCATGCAGGGCTCAATCGTAGCCCGCTCTCAGTGCATGGATCTCCCTGGGTGGTTTACTGAGTCGCGGCTCAGGCTCACCTCGCCCCATAGGCTCATGCTGGGCTCAATCGTAGCCCGCTCTCTGTGCATGGATCTCCCTGGGTGGTCTACTGAGTCGCGGCTGAGGCTCACCTCTCCCCATAGGCTCATGCGGGGCTCAATCGTAGCCCGCTCTCTGTGCATGGATCGCCCTGGGTGGTCTACTGAGTCGCGGCTCAGGCTCACCTCACCCCATAGGCCCATGCGGGTCTCAATCGTAGCCCGCTCTCTGTGCATGGATCGCCCTGGGTGGTCTACTGAGTCGCGACTCAGGCTCACCTCTCCCCATAGGCTCATGCGGGGCTCAATCGTAGCCCGCTCTCTGGAGCCGTTTACCGGATCTCATTCTAGGGGTTTCAATTGAATTTAAGACAAGGAAATAAACTTTATCTCAAAGTAATGAAAATTGCCTTGTCTTATTACTGACGGACGGGCGGTGCTCGATAAAAAACCATGTGGGAAAAAGAGTGTCCCGCTCGGTTCTTACAATTTTATTCTTTTTGATGACGTTCGCTCATCTTGGGGTCTCTCAGTAGTTCCCCTTGCGACTTCTCGCGTGGCCATCGCCCTCTCTTTGTAATTCATGAACCTTTGTGATCGGCGGAGGAATGCGGCCAAGTCTGGAGGTTCGTTTACGCCGACTTCAATTTCAAACAAGCTACCGGTCTTAAGACCGTCTCGCAGGAATCACAAACGCATGTCGTCCTCCATTCCTCGCACGTTGGCAACTTCCTTGTTGAATCGTTCAACGTAGTCACGCAGGGTCTCATCCGGGTCTTGTCTAATTGCCTTTAGGATGGCATGTGATTTGGGCTTTACCCTGGATGTGGTAAAGCGGGCATTGAAAACTCGGGCTAGTTGTTCCCAGGGCGAAATATTGTTGGGCCTTAACTCGGTGAACCACTCCAAGGCGGGTCCCTCCAAGGTTAATGGGAAGATTTTTCATTTGACCGGCCCATACGCCCCTCTGTACTTCATTACCAAATCGAAATACCTCAAGTGGGCGTCTGGGTCCTTCACCCCGCTATACATCCTGAGGTCTGAGCGAGGCTTCTCTAGTGCTCGCGGGATGGGATACTCCTTTATGTCGCGAGTGAAGGGTCCCATGTCGTCGCCGCTCATTCTCCTATGAGGTGGTCGATCCTCGGGGAGGCGCGCCCAATGACCACGTCGTTCAGAGGTGGAATCATGGCGACGAGGTCGTGCTGGCGGAGGTTCATTGTAGTATGGATGAGGGTACCTGTCGAGCGATCGGCTCCTTGACCGAGCTAATAATGAATCAGTGGAGATGTACGAAGGTTCTTGGTAGGTTTCCTCCACGGGTCGGCTGAAGAGGGTGGTGTCCGTGGCCGAACCTGGATCGCACCTCGGCCTGTTCGCCTTCTTGGGGGCGATCGATGCACAAATGACCTCCTCGGGGGCGATCGATGCCTCCGGGACGGGTTACCTCTGCGCACAGGGGATTCGTCGTCGCAGCGACGTTGCTCGGGTGCGGTATATATATGCTCTCCCAGAAGTGACCTGGTGCGCGATGTGTCTGTCCCTTATGCTCAACAGATTGCGCAATTCCTGTATGATCGCGCTTGGTAGCCCGATTGTTGCTTGATGGGCGGGGGGCCCTTGGGCGCTAGAGGCAGTATCTTCAGCGTCGGCGGCGTGGCCTTATGGAGTCTATTGTTGCTGCCGAGGGATCATGGTCGTGTTCCGCAAGCGCGGGGCGCCAAGTGGTCGCCCTCGTGGTGGCATGTCAGTCAGGGTGGGAAAGAAGCTCCCACTGTGGTCGCCAATGAACTGGACCCTGCGAGGGGCGATTAGTTCCTTTGATTAGATGAGCACGTCACTTTGCTTATGTTGGCTCTTTGACTCAGGTGTGAGAGGCGTTGTGAGCGGCCTCGAGCTGTGATTGGTCGCGTTCGGAGCTCCCGCGGGGTGTACTTGCAATGACACTCCAACACCCAAGTCAGTAGGGTGAATTTCGAGCAGAGTAACGATATGTTTTCGTGCGTACCTTTTAGCTGAGGTCACACCCTTATATATATATAGCGTCAGAGGCTCTGCGGGCGACCGTCGGATCGCATATGGCCTAATCTCCGCCGTTGATCTGTGAATCTAGGTTGTGTAGCACTGCTTCACTATTGGGACGCTTGAGGCCGGCCCATTTACTTCAGTGGGCTGCGGCCCAGTCCAGAACAATTCTCATAATCAAATGCTTCATCTTCATCTTTCTCCAGACACAATTACAAAGGAAACACTTCAATCTCATTGTCAAACACTTCATCGTCCATATCTTCAATCAAAAAAGAAACGGAAAAGGACGCTTCATCTTCATCTTGCTTCTAGTTACACTTCATCACCATCTTTTTCCCGCTATTAACTAGGTTTCTTTATAGTGCCCTCCAAATCAATGGAATCAAAATCACCGATCGCATAAAGATTTGATTTTCGTTATAGGTCCATTTCGTTTACAGGTCCATTTCATGTTATTGACTAGGTTTTCTTTATAGGTCCATTTAGTTTTTGTTCTTCGTCTTTGACAATCGAAATCAACAATATTCGCGTAAACAATTTATTTCCGTTTCCGTCATTATGAGTTTTCTTTGTTGTTCAGATTTGAATTGTTTTAAGTACATATAAAGATCTTTGTTTGCGAATCATTTGCTTACTCTAGTAGATATGTATCATCTTCGTTTTAAGTTTTAAACTTCCAATTTAAATCATTTAAATCGTTTAAAGTTTTAAGATCTTTGTTTGCGTTTGTAAACCGTATATGTTGCATATCTTCGTTTGAATCATTTGCTTCATTTGATACTATTGAGTACTATTATATAAGCGTAATGTTTCAAAAGTGTCACAATACCTTGATCATTTAAAAGAAAATACATACATATTCTTAAAGGTATTTGCAACAGTCCCTCACTGTTGATTGCCTTGGCAATTTCAACGATATGGGGACATCGGCTCTCAGGTGTGAGCAGTGGTAGTGTGTGCGTGGTGTTTATTTTCCATTTTCATCTAAGTAGAAAAAAAAGGTATTTGTAACATCCAACTTTTCCTTAGCTAAATCAATAAATATGCATATATTAATGAGTAAAAGGGTTTCGGTCATTAATTGAAGGACAATAGAATGAGGGTTGTCAATTGTAATTGAGTGTTATGAGTATAGTCCAAGATGAGAAAAGGGGAATGTGTAATCTTAAAAAGTTTTTTTTTTAATCAAACAGGCTCCTTGCAGCCGTGAGTTTATTATTAAAAAAAAGAGAAAAAAAAGGAGGATGTAATTAAATAGTTTTCGGTACACCTAATTAGTGAGAATGTAAGTGTTAGAATTCCAAGACAAGTGATAAGTCCGAGCCTTCAATAATATTGATGACAACAAACTAGGTATAAGTTTCCAGCGAGGGAGCAGTGGATACCCTGGTCTCGACAAAAAAACAAACTAGTATAAGAGAACAACTTATCTTTAGGCAACTAATGCATGTCTTTCATTGTGTAGGACTGGATATAACTATCTGGAGATACTGAACAGAATAAATCTTCGTGTTTTAATTTCTTTTCTGCCATGTACTACTTTTAGCAAATCTGGATTTATGCTTGTTCGGTTTTTGAAAGTGTTAAAAAATTGTTTATACATAATTTTTGAAAAAAAATTTCCAAAACACAATTGCACCTCCTTCTTGTGTTTTATTCAGAACATGTGAAGAAGAATAAGAAGAAATCCGAACGATTTTCCTAAATGATTTAATTATTCGACAAATAAGTTAATAGTCTGTTGTAAAAGAAAAAAGTTAATAGTTTGTTCTTTGTATATATTTTTTTGGTTACCATGTTATTGGTGCGCAGTTTCTACTGGCTTTGGTGATGACTAATCTATCCCGGAGAACCTGGCTGGCCACGAGTACTCGGCTTTGCTGGCCCGTGTGGTTTCCCCATCCCAACAAAATTTTTGCCGCACCTAATTAAGATTCGGACCCGAGACATTGGGTGGGGTCTGAGTCCAATTACCACAAGAAGACCAACCCTTGTTGGTCTTTTCTTTGTATATTCTAAATAGCTATAGAGCGTCCTTGTTTTAATTTCTAGCATTTCAAATAATCACACAACACAATATTGTTTTACACAAAAACATAGAACTCAACAAGGGAATATTAAAGTTCTCAATAAAAAAACAAACATTGGAAAAATTGAAGGTAAAGAACTTCGACATTAATAAAAAGTCTTCTTAAATATCTCATAACATTTCATATTAATGAGTTGCAAACTCATAGATTTAATTTCTGTTTAGCTATTTCCTTGGCCTCGCCGGTGAACACCTTATCAATAAAGTTTCGTAGTAGTTCATCTATCTCTTCATCTGAAAGAGTTCCATCCTCTTGTGTTGTAGTAGTCTGGCCTTCTGGTAAACTTTGTAGTATTTCATTTAAAACATCATCTTCTTCATCGCCATGAGGGATTTCAATTACAATTTTAGAGGTTCCTTCTTCACCCTAAAAATGAAATGTAGTGACAATAACTTAGTTTACTGAAATTATAGACCTAAACATCATAAATATAACTTTGAATTAATGCTTCACCTCGGTTTTTGTTTTACTCTTTTTCTTCGAAGTCTCTCCTTGATTAATATCCTAGAGATGATATATAATGATAAAATATTAATTGGTCAATAAATATATAAATATATATATTGTAAATAACAAAAACATATGAAATATAATTTTTATAAATCACCTTCTTTGTTTTTTTTCTCTTTTCTAATTCAACATGTTCTTCAAGAAGTATGTAGTTCACAACTTCTCGGAGGGATCTGAACTCTCCACCAGCGCTAGGGTGCCTATAATACTGTAAGAAAAAACACAATATGTGTTACTAACATAAACTAACATCCAATTGTCATATAAATTAGAATAAAATAAAATTATTGTATCAAATGCTTATAGTAAATAAAATATAAAACCATAGCAAAAATTCCACTTTCCCAAGCTCATTACAAGATATAGCACAATAATTAATTAAAAAGTCTTAAAGTTTTTACGGGCTAATTTTTTTACCGTATCACATTTAGTTGTGTTACGTTGCCTGGTTTCTACGGTCCAATCCTGAAGCTTGGTTGATACCAGGTTTCTGTCTCTCAGTCCCGACAAATCGCAATTTTCTGGAAAAGTGAAGGACATAATTTGTTTCTTCACCAAAACCGTTGTTAGGTTTCTCCCTTCAATATCTGGCTCCTGCTAACAACACCAATATATTGCACAACAAAAAATAAATATAAAGTATTCACAAATCCTTTTGAGTATATGCAATAACAAGAGCATCCTATAAAAATGAAGTGCATACGAAATTAATAAATTAAGAATATAAGCATACAGGTATTGGAGGGAGGATTTGATTTGCAGCAAGCATTGCTTGGAGTTCCTCTTTATAACCTATCAGCAATTGCTGTGTAATAATGTAACAAGATAGATGTAATTCTGCTATGTCAGCTTTTGTACTGAATTATCAAATAGATCAATAAAAATGAAAGAAATTTTTTTTGCTTTACTTACATTGATACTTTGTCTAAGGATCTCAGCCAGACCCTTGTTGTGGGTACTTTCCTCTTGAATGTTACTCATGATACCTTTTGCTCTATAAGTTTATTATTTTTTGATACTATCAAATCTTCCTACACTACTTTGATGACCTTATGTTCTACATGTTTATATAGAGGATATATCGGAGAAAAGTACAAATAATTTATTAATAACATTAAAGGAATCTATTAATTACTTTAGCGAGAGAAATTGTATTAGAAGAGTCCATTAATTTCATCATTAAAAACAAATAAATTATTAATTTAAGCATTAAAGGAATCTATTAAATTTTAGATAATTTATTAATTACTATAAGCATTCAAGGAATCTATTAATTACATATATTTTCTTGTACATTAATGCAATAAATCAGTGGTAAAAGTATTTCTTTTTATAATAATTATATTTTTTTTTCTATTGAGTTCGGACCATTGTTGGCTACCAATGGAGTGTCATATCGCTTTCAACGAAAAACTAACTTTCGGTCATGTTTAGGAGAAAATTTCTCACTACCCAACATCGAATTTGTCGTTGCGGGAATCCAACCCGAGAACACCAAGTCGACACTCTGTATCCGAAGGTAGCTTATGCTACTGGACCAATAGTATGGGTTATAATAAATATTCTATTAAATTTAAATGTCTAAATTTCTTTTCACCTTACCATTTTTGAAATTGACTAATATGAAAAGTACTTCTTATAGAAAATATTTTTGGTGGTGTTAAATGTATTATTAATCTCTAGGATGTGTATAATGGTCGGTAGTTGATAAGAATGAGTTGTTTAACTCATCGGCTTAAAACTATACATATATAAGGCACAATATTTTTAGGCAATCAATATAAAAAATAATTACTATTTAATAAACGCACAGTCAGTTATTTTTTAAAGATAACTCTATTACGTTTATATATATATATATATATATATATATATATATATATATATATATATATATATATATATATATGGTATAAGCCAAATATTCTCTTCACGCAACTGCAGAGACTAATCCCTCGAGCCAGGTAGGACCACGATGGGCATGCCCAAGGCTAAATTCGAATCCAGGACATTGTTGGTTAAGTTGGAATAGACCCCTACCATCTTATGCAAGTGCTCATGGGTACAATTTTTATATATTAATAATTAGTTTAGTCTATAAAATATATTTTTAGTCAGTAAATGTAACATCCCTAATTTCGTTAAGTTCAATTTATAGAATTTGCGAGTGATTTATTATTCGAATGAAAGATAAATCATGTCATTGATATGGAATAGTCGAGAAAGCAACGTTTAGTGGATAAACCAGAAAAATTAAGGTGCTAGTTAGAGAGAACTTGGGCAAAAATAACGGTTTAGAATAAATTAAAGAGCCAAGGGCGTTTTGGTAATTTCCATATCGTTCGAACCCCTAACCCAAATTACACAACACCAAACATACTCCTTGACTCCATAAGACCACAACCACAATTTTTAGAAGTTAATTATGAGTTAGTGGTTAATTAGAGATAAACTAAGGTGATGAGCTAAGTGGAGAACACTTTAGTCTTTTCCCACTCATTATAGCCTTCAGCTGAGTCAACCTCACCAAACACTCTCACATTGCCTTGTTGAAAACGGAAACTAAAATTTCAGAAATAGAGAGAAAGGAAGAGAAGAGTGGGGCGAAGGAGAAGAGGAAAGGGAGAGAAGGAAGCCACGACAAATCTTCTTGCATCTCAAAGTTGAGTTTTCAACTTCTTGAAGCATTGCATGTGCTCCTTGGAACATTGGGAGTAATTATTAGCAACCCCTTGAAGCTATATTGTGGTTAGAATCATATTGGAAGAAAGTTCAGTAGCAAAGAAGCTCAAGTTTCGAAATAGGAGTTGTTGGTTTCGTTTGGAAGCGGTTTGGACGATTACGGGGATTGTTCGAATGGTCACCGTTCCGTTATTTCGTGTGAAGACTTGATTTTCGAACGAACTCTTCAAACCGGTGAGTTTTACTCACGTTTAGGGTTTCATGTTTTGTTGTTGAAATGTTGGTTGCAATCGGTATTTTGATTTCAAAAGATTATTGGGTCGAAACCGTTTTTCGGAAAATAACGTTTTACGGTTTTTTTAGAATTTTATATGTGATTGTATGAACTGATATTGTACTGGTATATTGATGGAATGTTTGATTGTTTTGTAGGAAATTGGATTGGGTTTCGATTGGAAGCGATCGGAGAAGCGAAACGGAACGAAACGAACAAATAACGAATCTGCTACATGCAGCACAGGTCGTGCCACCTCTAGCACGGGTCGTGCTGGACTTTTTGTTTGAACTGAAATGTGGAATTTCAGTCTGGCACGGGTCGTGCAAGGTCTGGCACGGGTCGTGCAAGACCTTCTACCACCGGTTGCCAAAATTTCGTTTCGCCGCTCCTTTCGATTCCAAACCTCTTCTAATCTTTTTTCCAACCAATTGTGATGATATTAGCTTGATAAAATCATTGTTTTGAAGGTGACCAACATGATTTTGAGAAAAGGTTTTGGAAAACTATAATCGTTTGAAAAACCAAAAAGTAGACCGCGTGTGAGTACATGTTTTTGAATAATAAAACGGATTACATGTCCAACTTGGTACTGTATTATAACGTCGGATGTCTAGTATCGTATTCATCAAAATGGGTTATAGAACAACAATAGATATAGAATATAGAAGTCGGCCCAATGCGGGTGTGATATATAGATTATATCAAGTTGGGTGACCACCTAACGAATAGCATACTAGGAAGGGAAGGTCATGAGCCCTCACCCTAGGCCTTGGAAACGTTATGGAATAGTTACTAATGGGGGCTCATCGAGATTGTGGTTGTGTGCACGGTCGATGTTATGCTACGGTAAGTACACGATACATCGAGATTGTGGTTATGTGCACGGTCGGTGTTTTGATTGGTGAACTTGTAATGGTAAAGTAACTTACAAGGCTTAAAAATTAATGAATAGCACATTAGATGCCGAGATTGTGGTTGTTGCACGGTCGGTAATGGGCTAAGTATATATATATGAGCAAATAGTTTATAAATTTAACTATGTTGCAACGGATTTATAATTGAACCGAGTGATAGTGAGGGGGCACGGTAGAACTCACTGAGATATGTTATCTCACCTTATCATTATTGTGGTTTTTTCAGAGAAACGGGGTAAGAGGAAGACAAGGCAGCACGAGTAGGTGACGTGCTTATGGAGATGCCGACGACTTGTAGTCTTGAGTTTCCGATTATGTTTCTCGTTTTATTTTCCTTTATGGTTATGTAACTTGTATTGACATGAGTTGTATAAACCTATTCCGCTTCTCTGGTTATGATATTGAACAATAGTCTATGTATTCCTTTTGAGATAAGGACCAAGTTAAATCTTATGGACTTGCAGACAGGTTGATCCGAGACATTGTGTTTTATTTTCGGAAAAATTTAGTAGGTTCAATATCTAAACTGGGATTGTGTCCTCTGATTGTTGACACAGATGTGCATCTCAGTGTATCTACATGTTAGAAATATTGGGGTGTTACAGTAAATACAACTTAAAAAATAAATGTTAATACTGATTAATACAAAAAGAGGAAAATTATATTAATTGTGAGAAGTAGGCCGCGGGTGAGTACATGTTTTTGAATACTAAAACGGATTAAATGTCCAACTTAGTACTGTATTATAACGCCGGATGTCTAGTATCGTATTCATCAAAACGGGTTATAGAACAACGATAGACATAGATTATATCGAATATAGAAGTCGTCCCAATGCGGGTGTGATATATAGATTATATCAAGTTCGGTGACGGCCCAACGAATAGCATACTATGAAGGGAAGGTCATGAGCCCTCCCCCTAGGCCCTGGAAACGTTATGGAATAGTTACTAACGGGGGTTCATCGAGATTGTGATTGTGTGCACGGTCGATGTTATGCTACGGTAAGTACACGATTCATCGAGATTGTGGTTGTGTGCACGGTCGGTGTTTCGATTGGTAATCTTGTAATGGTAAAGTAACTTACAAGTCTTAAAAATTAATGAATAGTACATTAGATGCCGAGATTGTGGCTATTGCACGGTCGGTAATGGGCTAAGTCTTTATATGAGCAAATAGTTTATAAATTTAACTATGTTGCAATGGATTTATAATTGAACCGAGTGATAGTGAGGGGGCACGCTAGAACTCACTGAGATATGTTATCTCACCCTATCATTGTTGTGGTTTTTATAGAGAAACAGGGTAAGAGGAAGACAAGGCCGCACGAGTAGGTGACGTGCTTATGGAGATGCCGAAGACTTGTAGTCTTGAGTTTCCGATTATGTTTCTCTTGTTATTTTCCGTTATGGTTATGTAACTTGTATTGACATGAGTTGTATAAACCTATTCCGCTTCTCTGGTTATGATATTGAACAATAGTCTATGTATTCCTTTTGAGTTAAGGACCAAGTTAAATCTTATGGACTTGCTGACAGGTTGATCCAAGACATTGTGTTTTATTATCGGAAATATTTAGTAGGTTCAATATCTAAACAGGAATTGTGTCCTCTGATTGTTGACACAGATGTGCATCTCAGTGTATCTACATGTTAGAAATATTGGGGTGTTACAATTGGTATCAGAGCAGTTCGACGTAGTCGGACTTAGTATTAGTTTAGGGTTGATTCGATTCCTTGTTAGTCCTTGTTATAATTAAACTTGTGATGCTAAGAGACATTAAGCCTGATGAACTCAATACTTAGTGCATCATAAGCGGAATTATGGCAGGATGATCAAGACGCAATCTTCAATCAATACCGGAATCTCCAACCGATGCATCCTCAGGCAAGGTGACATGACGGTGGACGAATACATCGCTAAGTTTTAGAAGTTGTCTCAGTTTTACCAAGTGGTAAAGTATGCTCCGAATGAGGAATGGAGGATGCAGATGTATAAGATGGGCCTTCGTGCTTATATGACTCAGGGTCTCAGTTCTTATACTCTCACCAATTATACTGCCTTAGAGCAACCTGCCTATGTCGCCGAGGATGATCTCAAAGAGAGAACTAGAAAGGAAAGAAGGTAGTTGGATTATCAACTCCGAATGCAAAGTCCTAAGATAATTTCATCAAAGGAAAAGCATGTGCAATTCTTCGATTCTTCAAAGGCCAGAAGATGTTCTAACTGTGGAAAACATCACAGTGGTGATTGTAAGCAAAGATCTAATCGGTGCTATTATAGTAATGTAGAGGGTCACTATGGTAAAGAGTGCCCAGCAAGGAAGAGTTTCAAAAAAGCTCAAGCTGCTCCAACACGCGGGCGACTCAACACTCTGGATGCCAAGACAATCACACCTGCAGACAGTTTACTGAGGGGTATGGGATCACTTTTCAATAACTCCATCAGTATATTATATGACTCGGGTGCAACCCATTGTTTTATAGCTCAATCATGTGTGGATCGGTTGGGATTAACCTCATCTCCGCTATCCGAGCCGATAACTATTTTAACTGCTGCTAAGGGTCGTGTGCAGACCCAATCTTTTTTGTCAAATATTGTTTACTTGACATAGGGGACAGAAACTTTGTCGTAGACTTTATCTGTTTGCCTATGAGGGGGATGGAGGTCGTTTTAGGGATGAATTGGATGACTGCCAACTATGTTACCATTGATTGCTTCAACCGAACCATTGGGTTTCCTTCTGAAGTGATGGAACATTCCCTGCCTGCAATTGATAGTGTTATTTCTTTCACTTCAGCCAGCCAGTCTCTATTTCAAGGTGCGGGAGCTTTTGTTGTTATATTATTTACATCAACTGAAGTTGGTTTGGATTTATCGTCTGTCCAGGTTGTTAATGAATTCTTAGATGTTTTTCCTGATGAAGTTTCCTCTTTACCTCCAAATCGTGAGGTAGAGTTCTCTATAGATTTGGTGCCGGGTACATGGCCAATATCTATAGCACCTTACAGGATGTCTCCTCTTGAACTAAAGGAACTAAAATCCCAACTTGAGGAATTAATTTCCAAGAAGTTTATTCGACCGAGTGCTTCTCCATGGGGTGCTCCAGTATTGCTAGTCAAGAAGAAGGACGGAAGCATGAGATTGTGTATTAATTATCGTCAATTAAACAAAATCACCATCAAGAAAAAGCATCTGTTACCAAGGACAGATGATTTGCTTGATCAACTTCGAGGCGCTGCAGTATCCTCCAAAATTGATCTAAGATCAGGATATCATCAAATCAAAGTAAAAGCCTTAGATATTCCGAAGACCGCTTTCCGTACTCGATATGGACACTATGAGTTTGTAGTGATGCCCTTCTGTCTAACTAATGCTCCAGCGGTATTCATGGACTACATGAACCGAGTTTTTCATTCCTACCTGGATCAGTTTGTGGTTGTCTTCGTAGATGACATCTTGGTATATTCAAAGACAATTGAGGAGCATGCTCAGCATCTCCGCTTTGTTTTGAATGTACTCCGAGAAAATAAGTTATATGCGAAGCCGTCGAAGTGTGATTTCTGGATGTCGGAAGTAAAGTTCTTAGGTCATGTGGTTTCCCAGGAGGGAGTAGCAGTCGATCCTAGCAAAGTCGAAGCTGTGTTAAATTGGGAACGACCAACCTCAGTAACAGAAATAAAAAGCTTCTTGGGACTAGCAGGCTATTATAAGAGATTTATTCAAGGCTTCTCACAGTTAGTTTCCCACTTACCCGGTTAACTCGCAAGGATCAGCCGTTTACATGGGATACTGATTGTGAGGAATGTTTCCTCGAATTGAAAGATCGGTTAACTTCTGCTCCAATCCTGATTCTTCCGGATCCGTCCCTAGGATTCCAAATTTACAGTGACGCCTCTAGGAAGGGTTTAGGATGTGTTCTTATGCAGAATCAACATGTTGTGGCCTATGCATCCAGGAAATTGAAGACTCATGAACGGAGTTACCCAACTCGTGACTTAGAGTTGGCGGCTATTGTGTTTGCACTAAGATTTGGAGACATTACCTTTATGGTCTTCGTTTTGAAGTTTTTAGTGATCACAAATGCTTGAAATATCTGTTCGATCAGAAGGAACTGAACAACAGACAGAAAAGGTGGATTGAATTTCTAAAGGACTATGACTTCGAATTGAAGTATCATCCCGGGAAGGCTAATGTTGTGGCAGATGCATTGAGCAGGAAGTCTCTCCACACCGTAGAGTTAATGGCTTATGAGATGGCATTATTAGAGTCTTTTAGAGACTTGAATCTCAAGGTTACAAAGAAAATGAATCTATTGGTGTTACGGCATATTCGGATTACCAGTGTATTGAGGGATCAGATCCGTGCGGCTCAAGAGGTCGATGTGGAGCTGCAATCTCCGAAAGGATTACCAAATTTTACCGAAAACAGTGATGGTGTTATCTGTTTTAATGGTAGAATTTGTGTTCCCAATAATGAAGACATCAAGAGGCAGGTATTAGAAGAAGCTCATCGAAGTCAATATTTCGTGCATCCTGGATCTACCAAGATGTACCGGGATTTAAAGCAAATGTATTGGTGGCCTGGAATGAAAGCTGATGTTGCTGAGTTTGTATCTCGATGCTTAACCTGTCAAAAGGTTAAGGCAGAGCACCAAAGACCTGCTGGTCAACTGCAGCCACTTGATGTGCCCGTTTGGAAATGGGAAGATATCTCGATGGATTTTATTATGGGATTACCAAGGTCGCAAGCCGGTAATGATTCCATTTGGGTAGTGGTGGATTGATTAACTAAATCCGCTCACTTTATTCCCGTTCGCTCGAATTACAAAGTCTCCAAGCTAGCAGAGGAGTACGTAAAGAGTATTATAAAATTACACAGAGTCCCTACCAGTACTGTGTCAGACCGAGATCGCAAGTTCACCTCGAGATTTTGGAAAGCATTGAATGAAGCTTTAGGGACAAGGGTGCTTGTTAGCACTGCTTATCATCCTCGGACTGGTGGTCAAACAGAGAGAACTATTCATACTCTTGAGGACATGCTTCGGGCATGTGTGCTAGATAGCGGGAGAAAATGGGAGGATCATCTTCCATTGGTAGAGTTCGCCTATAACAACAGTTATGATTCCAGTATTGGAATGGCACCATTTGAAGCACTATATGGGAGGAAGTGTAGAACCCCATTGTGTTGGTCAGAAGTAAGTGAAAATAAATTTTTGGGACCCGATGTGGTTCGTGAAACTACTGAGAAGATACGACTGATTCAAGAAAGAATGAAAGTTGCTCAGAGTCGGCAAAAGAGCTACGCCGACAATCGAAGGAGATCGTTGGAATTCGAAGTTGGTGATCATGTATTCTTAAGAGTTTCTCCAACCATAGGTACCGGTAGAGCTTTGCGAGCAAAGAAGCTTAGTCCTCGATATGTTGGACCATTCCAAATCATCGAGCGTATTGGGACAGTTGCCTATCGTCTAGCTTTGCCTCCAACCTTATCAAACCTTCATAATGTCTTCCACGTCTCTCAATTAAGGAAATATGTTCTCGATCCCAAACAGCCGCTGAGTATTGACACAATTGACCTCCGACCGGATCTGTCATTCCAACCTTATCCTAGCTATATCCTGGGACGTGGCGAAAGAACACTGCGGACAAGGACTATTCCCATTGTCAAAGTGGTCTGGGAGGGCTTCTCGACTGAAGAGGCTACATGGGAATTGGAAGATGACATGCGGACACGATATCCATATCTACTCCATTGAGGTATGTCTTTTCAATTTTGAGGACAAAATTTTAAAAGTTGGGGTGATTGTAACATTCCTAATTTCGTTAAGTTCAATTTATGGAATTTGCGAGTGATTTATTATTCGAATGAAAGATAAATCATGTCATTGATATGGAATAGTCGAGAAAGCAACGTTTAGTGGATAAACCATAACAATTAAGGTGCAAGTTAGAGAGAACTTGGGCAAAAATAACGGTTTAGAATGAATTAAAGAGCCCAGGGCGTTTTGGTAATTTCCATATCGTTCGAACCCCTAACCCAAATTACACAACACCGAACATAAGACCACAACCACAATTTTTAGAAGTTAATTATGAGTTAGTGGTTAATTAGAGATAAACTAAGGTGATGAGCTAAGTAGAGGACACTTTAGTGTTTTCCCACTCATTAAAGCCTTCAGCTGAGTCAACCTCACCAAACACTCTCACATTGCCTTGCTGAAAACAGAAACTAAAATTTCAGAAATAGAGAGAAAGGAAGAGAAGAGTGGGGCGAAGGAGAAGAGGAAAGGGAGAGAAGGAAGCCACATCAAATCTTCTTGCATCTCAAGGTTGAGTTTTTAACTTCTTGAAGCATTGCATGTGCTCCTTCGAACCTTGGGAGTGATTCTTAGCAACCCCTTGAAGCTACATTGTGGTTAGAATCATATTGGAAGAAAGTTCAGTAGCAAAGAAGCTCAAGTTTCGAAATAGGAGCTGTTGGTTTCGTTTGGAAGCCGTTTGGACGATTACGGGGATTGTTCGAATGGTCACCGTTCCGTTGTTTCACGTGAAGACTTGGTTTTCGAACGAACTCTTCAAACCGGTGAGTTTTACTCACGTTTAGGGTTTTATGTTTTGTTGTTGAAATGTTGGTTGCAATCGGTATTTTGATTTCGAAAGATTATTGGGTCGAAACCGTTTTCAGAAAATAACGTTTACAGTTTTTTTCAATTTTATATGTGATTGTATGAACTGAGATTGTCCTGGTATATTGCTGGAATGTTTGATTGTTTTGTTGGAAATTGGATTGGGTTTCGATTGGAAGCGATCGGAGAAGCGAAACGGAACGAAACAAACAAATAACGAATCTGCTACAGGCAGCACAGGTCATGCCACCTCTAGCACGGGTCGTGCTAGACTTTCTGTTTGAGCTGAAATGTGGAATTTCAGTCTAGCACGAGTCGTGCAAGGTCTGGCAAGGGTCGTGCAAGACCTTCTGTCACCGGTTGCCAAAATTTCGTTTCGCCGGTCCTTTCGATTCCAAACCTCTTCTATTCTTTTTTCCAACCAATTGTGATGATATTACCTTGATAAAATCATTGTTTTGAAGGTGACCAACATAATTTTGAGAAAAGGTTTTGGAAAACTATAATCGTTTGAAAAACTGAAAAGTAGACCGCGTGTGAGTACATGTTTTTTAATAATAAAACGGATTACATGTCCAACTTGGTACTGTATTATAACGTCGGATGTCTAGTATCGTATTCATCAAAACGGGTTATAGAACAACGATAGATATAGAATATAGAAGTCGGCCCAATGCGGGTGTGATATATAGATTATATCAAGTTTGGTGACGACCCAACGAATAGCATACTAGGAAGGGAAGGTCATGAGCCATCACCCTAGGCCCTGGAAACGTTATGGAATAGTAACTAACGGGGGTTCATCGAGATTGTGGTTGTGTGCACGGTCGATGTTATGCTACGGTAAGTACACGATTCATCGAGATTGTGGTTGTGTGCACGGTCGGTGTTTCGATTGGTAATCTTGTAATGGTAAAGTAAATTACAAGGCTTAAAAATTAATGAATAGCACATTAGATGCCGAGATTGTGGCTGTTGCACGGTCAGTAATGGGCTAAGTATATATATGAGCAAATAGTTTATAAATTTAACTATGTTGAAACGGATTTATAATTGAACTGAGTGATAGTGAGGGGGCACGGTAGAACTCACTGAGATATGTTATCTCACCCTATCATTATTGTGGTTTTTACAGAGAAATTGGGTAAGAGGAAGACAAGGCAGCACGAGTAGGTGACGTGCTTATGGAGATGCCGAAGACTTGTAGTCTTGAGTTTCCGATTATGTTTCTCTTGTTATTTTCCGTTATGGTTATGTACGTAACTTGTATTGACATGAGTTGTATAAACCTATTCCGCTTCTCTGGTTATGATATTGAACAATAGTCTATGTATTCCTTTTGAGATAAGGACCAAGTTAAATCTTATGGAGTTGCAGACAGGTTGATCCGAGACATTATATTTTATTATCGGAAAAATTTAGTAGGTTCAATATCTAAACAGGGATTGTGTTCTCTGATTGTTGACACAGATGTGCATCTCAGTGTATCTACATTTTAGAAATATTGGGGTGTTAGAGTAAATACAACTTAAAAAATAAATGTTAATATTGATTAATACAAAAGAGAGGAAAATTATATTAATTGTGAGAAGGGAGATAACTCAACCTTAATGACAAAAAGAGAGAAAGTAGTAAAAGTTTTTAAATTAAAAAATTCAATTTACAATGATACTCACTCGTTTAAATAAGTTTCAATAGGAAGTGTTGAGTCTTTTAGTCGAGACCAGTAATATACCCATGCATTAGCACGGATGGCCATGTATTTGTTATAAATTGCTATTAATCAATTCTAATTTGAAAATTGTAAAATTTAATAAAAGAAATCGAAAAAACTCAATAAAAAAGTTATTTTTTAATTTGCTTAAAAAATTTGTGTTGCAGAAAAGTTGAAAAAAAGTCAGTATCTCCTTCTAATTTTAAATATAGGCTAAAGTGCTCCCGGGGTCCCTTATCTTTATTTAAAGTAACGAATTAGTCCTTTATGTTTTTTTTGTCCCAAATAAGTCCTTTATCTTTCAAATTTTTGACACATAAATCCTTTTCCGTTAACAGTGCTGATTTATGTGTCAAAAAAAGGATTTATGTGTTAAAAATTTGAAACATAAAGGACTGATTTGGGACAGAAAATGATTTATGTGTCAAAAATTTAAAACATAAAGGACTGATTTGGGACAAAAAAAAGATAAAGGACCAAATCGTTACTTTAAATAAAGATAAGGGACCCCGGGAGCACTTTAGCCTTAAATATATGGCCGCTCCGGTTGCCTCTTCCAGTTGACTCCCCCGTTGCCATTTGTTTATATATTTATTTAGATCGTTTAATATTAGTTTAATCATTTTAAATAAATTATTATTTTAAAAAAAAGTTTTTTTGGAATTGATAGTGTCGCTACCATTGTCTCTCCCAATTGCCGCTTCTGTTGCCTCTCCCATTGCACGTGTCTATATTTTTTTTAGATAATTTAATATTAATTTAATAATTTCAATTAAATTATTAAAAAAAGTTATTTTAGAATTTTTGTTCGCGGTACGGTTTTTTGTTGACAACTGATAGTGTCGCTCCCGTGGCCTCTCCCAGTCGTCGCTCCTGTTGCCTCTCCCGTTGCCACTTGTTTATATTCTTTTAAGATCCTTTAATATTAATTTAATAATTTTAATTAAATTAATAAAAAAAGTTATTTTAGAATTTTTGTTAGCGGTATGGTATATTGTTGACAATTGATAGTGCCGCTCCTGTTACCTCTCCCAGTTAACTCTCTCGTTGCCTCTCACGGTTTCCTCTCCCGTTGCCACTTGTTTATCTATTTTTTCGATCATTTAATTTTAATTTAACAATTTTAATTAAGTTTTTAAATTTTTAAGTAATGTTATTTTGGAATTTTTGTTAGCGGTGTGATTTTTTGTTACCTCTTGTTACCTCTCCCAATTGTCGCTCTCGTTGCCTCTCCTAGTTACCTCTCCTAGCTGCCTCTCCGGGTGCCACATCTTTATATTTTTTTTATATCATTAAACATAAATTTAATAATTTTTGTTAAATAACTAAAAAAATTTATTTTGGAATTTTTCTCAGCGATATGCTTTTTTATTGACAAATGATAGTGCCGCTTCTGTTGCATCTCCCATTGCCACGTGTTTATATTTTTTTTATCATTTAATATTAATTTAGTAATTTGAATTAAACTATTAAAAAAAGTTATTTTTGAATTTTTGATAGCAGTATGATTTTTTGTTGATAATTCATAGTGCCGCTCCCGTTACCCCGTATTTATCCATTTTTAAATCATTTAATATTAATTTAATAATTTTGACTACATTACTAAACTATTAAAAAAATTATTTTAGAATTTTTTAGCGGTATGGTGTTTTGTTAACAATTGATAGTGTCGCTCCTGTTACCTCTCCCAGTTGCCGCTCTCGTTGCCTCTCCTTTTACCACTTCTTTATATTTTTTTTAGATAACTTAATAGTAATTTGATAATTTTAATAAAATTATTAAAAAAATTATTTTGGAATTTTTGTTAGTGGTATGATTTTTTGTTGACAATTGATAGTGGGTTAAATTGATTTGTTTCAGTAGCTTTAGTAGATATATTTTTTGAAATTTTTAAATTGATTGGAATTTTTATTTTATTTTATTTTGGTTTTTTGAATACCAAAAAAAAATGCTAGCGCGTCAGCAGCTTAATAAATGATTGATTAAAAAATGTTATTTTGAATTTTTGTTAGCGGTATGGTTTTTTGTTGACAATTGATAGTGTCGCTCTAGTTGCCGCTCTCGTTCCCTCTCCCAATAGCCTCTTCCGTTGCGACTTGTTTCTATTTTTAGATCATTTGATGTTAATTTAATAATTTTAATTAAATTATTAAAAAAAGTTATTTTGAATTTATTTTAGCGGTATGGTTTTTTGTTGACAATTAATAGTGCAACTCCCGTTGCCTCTCCCAGTTACCGCTTCAGTCGCCTCTCCAATTGCCACTTGTTTATCTTTTTTTAGATCATTTAATATTAATTTAATAATTTTGATTAAATTATTAAAAAAAAGTTATTTTGAAATTTTTGCTTGTGGTATGGTTTTTTGTTGACAATTTATAGCGGTTAAATCAATTGGTTTTTGTGGTTAGTAGATTTTTTTTAAAAAAAAATTAAATTGATTGTAATTTTTATTTTATTTTGTTTTTCGAATACAGAAAAAATGTTAGGGCATCAGTGTAACATCCCCAATTTAGATAATTTCATTTATTGAAATTAGCAAGAGGTCACAAGATAATTGATTAGCTAAATTATATAAGTTAGCATAATTAATTATATGTGTGATGATTGTCATGAGATAGATAAATTGACTATGTGTTTAGTTAAACAGTTATGTGAAGTATGTGTGTTATTAGATGATATGATAAAAATAGGTTTTAAGAGGGAATTAGAATGTGGGGGCAAAACATCCTTTTATTGTTGTTTTAAAACCTCAGCTGAGTACACCCTCCTTCCCACACTCTCACACACACACACACACACACACACACACACACACACACACACACACACACACACACACACATAGTGCTGAAAGCAGAAAAATTGAAAGAAAGAGAAGCTGGGAAAGAGAGAGAGGTCGCGAGAGAGAGAGAGAGAGAGGAGAGGAGGAGAGCTTAGGGTCAAACCTTGATGCATGTGAGTTCTTTAAACACCATTCTTTTCCATTTACGATTTCCTTCCTCATGATACCAATTTTATTAGCTGAATCATCCTCTTTTGCATCTTGCCGTTTTTGAAACCTTGAAGCTCAAAGTGAAGCTTTTAGAGGGTTAAGACCTTGCATGTCACCATTGAAGCTCCATAAGCAACCCTTGAAGTTCAACAACCATATTAGAGTGCCTACACTAGCTACATTACGAATTGGAACGGTTTAGGAGGGATTCCAGTTGCTGAGTTTGACTTCAAAGCCATTGGGTTGCTTGGGTTCGAGTGAGAACATTACTCGGTGATTGTTGATTTTCGTTCGGGTGGATTACATTTCGGTTTTGTGATTACCATCACGGCAAGGTGAGTTCTATACTCGCTTAGGGATTTAACGTTCGTGTCGAAACCTAAATGTTACTGAAATTATGTTTTGGTGTTTCGTTTCTTTAAAAACCCGTATTTGCGAAAATTACGTTTCGGTGTGATTGTTTGAATGAATGTTTATGAAATGTTGATGATGATTGTATTTTTTGTTGCTTTGGAATAATGGGTTGTTGTGTTTGGGAACCGATCGGAACGGATATTGGAACGAACGGAATAGCCAAAGTTATGCGAATACAATAATTTTGGAAGCTGGTACAAGCACACAGACCGTGCACCCAGTTCTGTTACCCAGCGCTCATTTTTAAAAACGCGCACGGGTCGTGTGTCTTCCCGCACGGGTCGTGCGTCTTCACGCACGGACCATGCGTAGTCTTCTGTTACCTTGCTTCAAATCATGTTCTAGACTATTCCAAGTGGTTCCAAGTTCATTCTAATCCTTTCCCCAACCCTATGTATTGATGAATAAGCCGTAATCCGTGGAAAATACGTTGGTATAAATTGAGGTGATGAGAATGTTCTAAGTTATGTGAAATGGATGTTAGTACCCACGTGTGAGGTCATGTTATGTTTAAACGGACTAAATGTCCCTTGAGGTTGAGGTTATAATAATAATGAGGTTGAGGTTATATATGTATAAATTATATATATATAGAGGATGGGTGACGACCCTATTGAGGTTGAGGTCATGAGCCCTATGAACCTAGGCCCCTTGAGGTTTTCCCGTAGTTTATGGTAAGCGGATTGGGTTCACCGGGAATATAGACAATCATTCACGGTGATATGCCATATAAAGAGGTTTCACGTGGCTAATATTTTAGCTACGATTTATGAGATGCATAATGAACCGATAGAGTTTTAGTGAGGGGTCTCGAAAGGACTCACTGAGATAATGTTTATCTCACCCTTTATAATTGTGGTTTTTACAGAGAAACAGGGAAATGCAAAGGCGAAGAGGCACAGCTAGTCGTGGTGTCCCAAGGAGATGTTGAAGTTTTAGTTTATATGCTTATGCTGAATTTTCCCAGTTGTCTTTGTAATTTCGATTGTATGACTAATACATTGTTAAAAGTTGTAAATCGTTTCCGCTACTTATGTTTTGGATATTGAACACTAGGGATGCGACAGGTTTATGAAACATGGAACTTATACTTTAGGTATTTATATGTTAAGTTATGAGATTGAGGTGACCGTTTGTCATCATTTATTGAAGTTTTTAGTTGTGTTCAATATCTAGGAGAGGAAGTTATCTCTGATGTATGCTAAGTTGTGCACTTTAGCATTTCTACAAGTTAGAAATATTAGGGTGTTACAATAAGCAACTTAATAAATGAGGGATTAAAAAAACTTATTTTGGAATTTTTGCTAGCGATTTGGATTTTTGTTGACAATTGATAGTGTCGCTCCCGTTGCCTCTCCAAGTTGTCGCTCCCGTTCCCTCTCCAAGTTGTCTCTCCCATTGCCACTTGTTTATAATTTTTAGATCATTTGAAATTATTTTAATAATTTTAATTAAATTATTTAAAAAGTATTTTCGAATTTTTGTTAGTGGTATATGGTTTTTTGTTGACAATTGATAATGTCGGTTCCGTTGCCTCTCAAAGTTGCCGCTTCCGTTGCCACTTATTTGTCTTTTTTAAGATCCTTTATTAATTTTAATTAAATTATTAAAAAAAGTTACTTTGGAATTTTTGTTAGGGTATTATTTTTTACTGACAGTTGATAGTGATTAAATTGATTGGTTTTAGTAATTTTGATAGATTTTTTTTGATGTTTTTAAATTGATTGGAATTTTTTTATTTTTTTTCGAATAGCAAATAAAAATGCCAATGCGTCAGCAGCTTAATAAATGATTTTTTATTAGTTGTATTTACGTGTCATGTGAGTAGTTGCACTAAAAATGTAAATTTGCTAGCACCTATCTTTCTTATATTAAACTAGATAAAGTAGACCTAATATTAATTTAATCATTTTAATAAAATTTTAAATTATTATCCAAAAAGTTATTTTGGATTTTTTTGTTAGTGTTTAATTTTTTTTACAATTGTTAGTGGTTAAAATTACTGGTCTTAATAGTTTTAGTAGATTATAATAAATAGTAGAAAAGTTTATCTTTTTTTATCTTTTTTGAGTACAAAAAAGAATTGTATGCGTTAGTCAGAGTTAGTTTTTGTCTCTTTATGTTTCTATTTGTTAATTTTTTTTGTCAGTTACGAAGTTACCCCTTAGTTGATGTTTTGCTAATTTTTTTAGTTTGGGGTGTATTAGTAAAATTGGACAGCTTGCAAAAGCTGACTGGTTGTCATTTAGCGGCGGAATGACCTAATTACCCTTATATAAAAAGACACGTGGCATGCTTGTAGAAGGACTGAAATAGACATTTCGCTAGCACTTATCTTGATTATATTAATTAATTAATAATTTATTAAAGTAGATAGAAATTGGATACATCGCTAGGACTGAATTAATATATTAAAGTATTGCCCATCTATATATATATATATATATATATATATATAAACACACAGACACACATTGCATGTATTAGATAATATGACTTTTATAATGACAGGGTGAGAGAAGTAAATCATGACCATATAAACATACATGAGTGGTTATGATTAGAAGTTGTTTAGTAGTCCCATGATCATATTAAAAAGTCACATTATATTTATATAAATGTATATATATATATATATATATATATATATATATATATATATATATATGAGTGGTTATGATTAGAAGTTGTTTAGTCAGATGATCATATTAAAAAGTCACATTATATTTATATATATAAATGTACATATATATGTCTTGGGACAGATTATGAGCAAGGAAAATGGAGGTATGGGATTCAAAAAAATGGAGGTATGGGTTTCAAAAATTTATACGCTTTTAATTTGCCTATGCTTGCAAAACAAGGGTGGAATTTAATTACCAATCCTAATGCCAAGGTTCTAGAATTTTCAAAGCTAAATATTTTCCTAGAGGAAATTTTTTGGATGCCAATGTGGGTCATAATCCAAGTTTTACATTGCGTAGCATTTGCAAGTGTAGAGCTCTTTTAAAAGGTGGTTATAGATGGATTGTGGGGGATGGGTCTTCTATAAAGCTATGGAATGAACCTTGGCTCAAAGATGGAGGAAAGCTTGTGCCTAACCAGATTTCTGTTGTTCCTACAGATTTTTTAACAGTTGCGGATCGATTTAATTTCCCGAGATGAGAAAAAATGGGATGAGACAAAATTGACTTCCACTCTAGACAATATACAAGTTGATTTTGTAAGAAAGAGTCCATTATGGTCAACTATGAAGGAAGATCAAATTATTTGGGGTGCTAATCCTAAGGGGTAGTATACTGTTAAGTCCGGTTATTATGTTTGCATGAATAAGTTGGTGGACTCCTCAGTGACTATTGCAGGGAGGAGGGAGAATGGCACATCATATGGAACTTACATGTACCTTCAAGAGTTAAGCATTTCCTTTGGAGAGTTTGCAAAAATGTCCTTCCCACTAGATCAAGATTGCAAGAAAAAGGTATAAATATTTCCTCTTCTTTTGTTGTTTGATATAATGACTTTGAAAACACATGGCACTCTTTCTTGTTGTGTGAAAAATCACGTGATTGTTGGCACAAAACTGGTCAATGGTTTCTTCTAGATGCACACATGTATAACTATGATAGTTTCAAAGACCTTGTCTTTGGCATGCACAATATTTTTTCGGATGCACAGTTTATTAACTCTGTAATGGTTCTATGCAATATTTGGTATGCAAGAAATGTCAAATTGTGGGAGAATAAAATTGCTACTGCCTCTATCATATTAGCAAGTGCACAATCAGATTGGAGTTCGTTGTCTAATATCAACTTATGCAAACAGGAAAAGAAGCTTTTCACTAATCAGTAGGTGGACTCCTCAGTGACTATTGCAGCAAGCCTTAGTTGGATAAAACCACCAGGACATTTTAGAAGTGACTCAGGACATTTTCTCAAGGCAAAACTTGCTGGAATAACACTTCCCATAGTATTAAGGAGGGAGAGGCATTCAGACTTTGGTTGGTACTCAATTGGGTTAAGGACTCACACATCTCTCATGTTATTTTTGAGATTGATTGCAAAGCAGTGGTGGATGATGCTAATTCCCAAATAAAAGTTATCTCGGAGTATGGTTCTATTATTGCTGATTGTAGGAATTTGTTACGTATCTTTTAGCAACTTACACTAGTGCAAAAATGGGAAAAGAATTAGACATTTAAAGTCAGGCGCTCACATGCCTGACTACATACGTAGACACGGTGGCAAACTTGTAATTAAGAGGCAAAACTCGCGAGTTTTAAAGTCAAGTGAATACACGCCTGACTTCTTAAGTGAAAAAATAGGAAAAAAATTAGACTTTAGAAGTCAGGCGTGTATTCGCCTGACTACATAAGTAGACACAGTGGCAAACTTGTAATTAAGGGTGAAATTCTTTTTTTTTTCTTTCTATTTTAGTACTTTAGAAGTCAGGCGTGTATTCGCTTGACTTCTAAAGTACTAAAATAGAAAAAAAGAATTTCACTTACGCGAACCCTATCTCACTCTCACGAAGCCTTCTCACTCTCAGAACCCTTCTCACTCTCACGAAGCCTTCTCACTCTCAGAATCTCCACTCTCACGAAGCCTTCTCACTCTCAGAACTCAGAACACGAACCCTCTCCATTCTCCATTCTCCACGCCGTTCTCACCGTTTCCTCTCCCTCACGCCGTTCTCACCGTCGCCGTTCTCACTGTCATCGTTCTCACGCCGTTCTCACCGTCGCCGTTCTCACTGTCGTCGTTCTCACGCCGTTCTCACCGTCGCCGTTCTCACGCTGTTCTCAGCGAAGGTCTCTTCCAACACAACGAACAGGTATAATACTTCTTCCTTCTCAAAACTCTTCTCTGCTTCTCACAGTTGAAAACCCTAATAATTTTCAAACACTGATTTTGCCTTTTTTCTTTGCTGTTTCTGGTGCGATCTTGATGAATCTTGACGCTACACACACGAATCCTACACAACGAGGGTAGAACCACTGTACTTGCTCCTTTTCAGTTTCGGTTTTAAGGTTTTGCTATGAACACAAAACCCTAACCTTCTGAATCTTGTTTCTGATTGTAGATCTACGAAGATCTGCTTGTGGAGATCTCCAAACAGATATAAAACTGCACTTTAGTCTTTTCCTTTAATTTGTTTGAAGATCTGTTGCTGTTTGAGATGATTCTGACCTTGTTTTTTATGTTTCTGGGCTGCTGATCTTCACGTCTTGAAGATGCTATGGACAGCTTCGGTTCTCACCTTGAGAACAGGTACTTTCTCCCCTCTTTCCCTCTGGTTTTCTTTTCTGGGTTTGTTTCAGTCACTGAAACACTGTAATCTGTCTCTGTTTTATTTCTCTTTGTATGTGAGTATAACTTGTTATTAACGTGTATCTTGCTTTGTTTGTTTGTGTTCATTTCCGGTTCGTAATAGATGAAAATAATGATTAGGTCTCTTTAATTTAAATGCACTAGGGAAAAGTATTGCAAATTATGAGAATGAATGATCTCAAGAAACCTTAACTTATTTTTAACTATTTTTGTACTGTAAATTTGACAGCTGGAGTGCCAATGGAGAACATACTTTATCTAGGAGGTCCAAACATTGCCTCAGAAATCTACAACAAGGAATATGCAAATGCTAGAATATGTGGAGCTGAGAAATGGAGGAATCCTTTAGCAATGTTTCTAAGACAACCACATTTATTATCTAGTATTTGTGTTTGGAGTGACTTATTTAATGTGCTGAAGGCAGCTCTCGTGGTTGATCCTGTGATGATATCCACCAGTGGAGATATACTTGCTGGTCCTTCTGTTCTGGATGGATTTCGGTAAGAGTCTTTGAACCCGAGCTATTCTGCATCTGTATGACATGAAAGTATCCTTCATACTCTTTGTTGTTTGAAATCCTTTGATTATTTAAAATTCATTTTTATTTTCATCCTTATTTGTGCAACATTGGATAAATGAAGATTGGATAGAAATACTCCTCCTGAAGTTATTCAAGTTTATCAATAAAACTGTAGGATATTGATTTTGCTTATATCTTGATTTTTTACTGCAGCGAGGAGCTGCTTCCCATGGCTGACATTGTAACCCCAAATTTTAAAGAGGCGTCAATTTTACTTGGTGACGTGCCAATGAAATCAGTTTCTGACATGCGCACTGCTGCAAAATTCATACATGATTTGGGTCCAAGGTTCGTTGCTGTTTAATATATTTGAATTCTCTGGTGCAGTCAATCTAAATCATGTTTAAGAACTTATTAGTGAAACCTTTCCAACAGAATGCACTGCATTTTTTATACTTTGATTATCTGTAAAGCACTTCTAGATCTAATGATGAAGTTTAATAATCAGTGAGTAAAAAGTGATTGTTTAATTCAAGTTATACTTTAATAATCGGTAAAGTCATCACGCTAATATAAACATGGTGTACCTGTATCCATTTTGTTTGTATCATGTGAAGAAAGTGTTGATGCTAATTATTATATTATTAATCATCAATTGACTGTAATAGTTCCAATAATTGAAGTGTTTGATTCATCGCCTGCACTGTGTGCCTCAGGAACCCAGAGGAGATCCCATGGGGGAGCACTGGTGCTGAAATTATTGTTGAGTCCACCGGAGTGTTTACCGACAAGGACAAGGCTGCTGCCCATTTGAAGGTCTGTATTTCTGTGGATGTGCTTTTACGTTTTTGATTATCTTGTTATTTTAGCCTGTGTTAGTCTTTTTCTTATTGCTGCACATGTATAGTAGTGTTATATGGTCTGTTTCATTTGTTTTCGCCTGATCGCATGCTTGCTTTCTTACACTTAGCCATCTCATTTGCCCCTATTTTATAAACCTGCTCTTGATATCAAGACAATTTTGTCACTGGCATCACTTATTTATTTTTTGTGATCTAATGGGCTACAATTTGTAACTGTTATGCTTCAAATAGTTACACGTCATTTCTAGTGGATGTCACCATTGTTTGGCTTTATGAATTGTAGTGCGGAATGACTGATAATATCTTTTTTCTGTTTTATCCAGGGTGGTGCAAAGAAGGTCATTATTTCAGCCCCAAGTAAAGATGCTCCCATGTTTGTCATTGGGGTTAACGAGCACGAATACAAGCCAGAGCTTGATATTATTTCCGATGCTAGCTGCACTACCAACTGCCTTGCTCCACTTGCAAAGGTTTCCAATCCCACATATATTTCATCCTGGAATTTGTGTGTTGCTTTGGCTGTTTGGGGTCTAAACCGTACTTTGTTTATTCTGTAGGTTATTAATGACAGGTTTGGCATTGTTGAGGGCCTGATGACCACTGTCCACTCCATCACTGGTGGGTCTATTGCTAGTTGGTTACTGTTGCATTTCTCTATTAGTTGCTAATCCATTCCTCTCTTTCTGCTTTGCAAATCTCCCACTCAGAAGACTGTCGATGGACCATCAAGCAAGGACTGGAGAGGTGGAAGAGCTGCCTCATTTAACATCATTCCTAGCAGTACTGGAGCAGTACTGGATCTTGGATTCTCTGAAGGGAAACCTGTTGCAGCATTTACCCTCTATAACTGTCTACTGCATTGGAAATCTTTTGAAGCAGAAAAACAAGTATTTTTGATCGTCTTATTCAAATTATTGGTTCTGCAATAGAGGTAACTTCCGGCTCACTCAAATCATTTTTTTGTCTATGTTAAGTATACATGCATCCGCCACTAGGTCCCAACAATTAGGTTGTTCAAGAGTCAGCCATCGTCATATACTAATGTCTCACATTGTATTACTTATTTCATTTATGCAGGATCAGGATAATAATGATTGTATCGCTTATTGGTTATCCAATACATCTACTTTGTTTTACTCTCCTACTTTATTGTTTGTTTGTTTGTTTGTTTGTTTGTTTGCTGGCGTTTCTAGTTTATGCTAAATTTGCTCCATCTAATTCTTTCAGCAGAAGCACTGGGGAATCCACACCTTGCAATTTGATAAGGGACCCAGACATTGTAGTGAATCATATAGTGAATCATATAGTCGCAGAAGGACTATCTAGCTGAGAAGTTAACGCCAGGAGAAGATGATAAGGCACTTTCTGAGGTTAATTCAGAAACTTTACATAAGAAGAAAGAAGAGCCAGTGAAAAAAGAGGATGAAGAGCCCAATGTGGAAAGTCCAGGAAAAGGTATGGTTGGCAGGTTTAAGGGTGTTGTTGGATCTTGGTTTTACACATCAGAGGAGAAGCAATCACCAGAAGGTATTTTCTTTTCTAGTTGATTTTTGTAAAATGTTATATGCTATATATATGTATGATTCTGATTTTCATGTTGTTGATGTAGTTGCAGGAGATGAAGCTTTATCAAAGAATAAATATTCTATTGTAGAAGGGGAAAGAGTTAGCCAAGTTAAGGATGAGTGAAGAATGCATTATACAAGAGTAATCCAATTGAAGAACAAGGGACTTGAATAAATTTCTTTATAGATAATTCATTTGTGCATTGCTGCTTCTTCTGATTCTTGTAGTTAGATATGTATTTGTGATGGAATTATGTGGAAGTCATTATATGTTTGTATTTGTGTGGAATATATAATTTGATATTGTTGTAAGATTGTGTTAATATAAGATTATAAATGAAAAAAGTGTGTTAATGTTTGATTGTTTTCTGCCTTTCTTTATTCTAAGTTCCATTTGTTCGGATTTTTTTAAAAAAAGTAATTTAGATTAGCTGGCTAGTTTTTGGTTTGATTTTGGTCTGTTGAATTAAAATTAGCAGTCATTATTTAGATTAGCTGGCTACCAAATAAATTTTTTTTTTAAACAAATGAACTTTTAAAGTCAGGCAAAACTAAAGCCTGACTTTGAAACAAACTTACGAAGTCAGGCGAAATAAATGCTTGACTTTAAAACAGACTTACGAAGTCAGACGAAATAAATGCTTGACTTTAAAACAGACTTACGAAGTCAGCCGAAATAAATGCTTGACATTAAAACAGACTTACAAAGTCAGGAGAAATAAATGCTTGACTTTAAATCAGACTTATGAAGTCAGGCTATCGCTTGACTTTAAAACTCCTTACATACAAAGTCGACTTAATAAAAGTCAAGCGGGCGCCTGACTTTAAATCCCCTTTTCGCCTGACTTTAAATCCCTTTCTTGCACTAGTGTTAGCAATGTTGTTTTTGTAAGCAGACAAGCAAACATGGTCGCTCATTCTTTAGCGGGTGTACGTAGTAGGGCTGGACAAACGGGCTGGCTAAATGGAATCGGGCTCAATAAGCCCAATCCGGCCAAAACCGTGATTGTAAACGTGAGGCCCAATTTCGACCATTTCTTCCTTTGGTTTGGATGATTTCGGTTTCAACGGGTTTGCGGTTTAGGCGGATGGGTTTCTTCGGTTTGTAGGTGCAGAAGCAAGGGAAGAGTTGGAACTTGGAAGAGACTAGTTGCTTCATTATGCAAGAGACTCAAGAGAGGAGGATGGAGTGGGCTCATCGATGGAGTGGCTGAAAAGGAAAGATTGGGTGAGAGCGATGAGGTGGTTGAAGGTAACTTTCGTGGCATGGCATTCGAAGATAGAGTTTCTTCTCACTGGTGACCGACACTAGTTGTAGTGAAAGTGAAACCAGTACTTGTAATGGTGACTACTCGCATCTTCTTGGTAGCATGTTACAGAGAAAAAAACACTAGTGCAGAAAAGACTTTTGGAATCGGTTGTTTGGCACATTTGGAAACACTAGATATGAATATCTCTTTGCTATTCAAATCCAGCAGTACAGAACCCTTTACACCAGATTTGTATCCTAGGAAAACACATTTCCTAGCTCTAGGGTCTAGCTTTGTTCTATGTGATTAAAGTGTTGATGCATAGGAGAGGCATCCAAACACCTTCAAACTGTTTAGGTCAGGTAGGATTCCCTTCTGAAGGGTATATGGTGACTTGTTTTGTAAAAGGGGGCTAGGAACTCTGTTCATTATGTAAGTGACATGAGTAACAGCATAACACCAGTATTGTTTAGGCAATTTAGACTGAAACAGAAGGGCTCTTGTTATGTTCAAAATATGCTGGTGTTTTCTCTCAACTCTCCCATTTTGTTGGGGTGTTTCCACACACCTAGTTTGGTGAATGATGCCCTTTGAGGCATAAAAATCAGGAATCAAAAACTCTGGTCCATTATCACTTCTCATAATTTTAACTTTGCTGTCATACTGTGTTTCTACCATGTTAACAAAATTTTTGATTTGATTGCTAACTTCACTCTTGGTTTTCAACAAAATAACCCATGTGTATCTATTATAGTCATATAGGGCAGTCAAAAAATACTTATGGCCATGTATTGAAGGGACGGAAACTGGTCCCCAAATGTCAAAGTGTATCATTTCAGAAAATTTAGAAGCCTTGCTAGGACTAGAGTTATAGGGCAATCTCTTGTGCCTAGCATAATGGCATACATCACATATTGAACCTTCATCTATATTCACAAAAGGAAAATCTGAAAGCATTAACTTCATTATGCTAGTGGACAAATGTCCTAGCCTAAAATGTCATAAAGCAAACTTTGGAAGCCTGTTATTGCTTCCTTCTTCAATGAATGAAACATTGTTGATTTCCTTGGTCTCTATCTCCAAGTATATGAGTCCCTCAAACATCACACCCGAACCAATCATCCTTTGGGTCTTCATATCCTGTATCTCACATTTTTCACCACAAAAATCAACCTTAATGTTAGCCATCAACTGCTTAGGCACAGATAATAGATTGAGGGAAAAACCAGGCACATGGTGTGGCAAAAGATGTGCAAGTATACACAGTCACACAAGTAATACAATGATAAGAAAGGTCGAACCCACAGGGATTGGTTAAACTCTTGTATGCTTAGAGTGATAAATATGTGCTACTACACTACTCACAAAAGTTGGGGTTTTTAGTTTTAGTAAAAACAGAATGCAAGTATGTAAAATAAGATGAAGGAAATCAGTTGAGAAAGATAGTTGAGATGTCTTTACTAGATAATGCTTCTTTTGAGAGTTTCTATGCTTTTAGAGATGCAGAAGCACTATGATGCAGAAGCATCAAGTGTAGAAGCATCAAGTACAATAGCATTGAGTTCAGTTGCATAAGTGTGTGCTTGTCAACTACTTTCTTCAGAGTTTCGTTACAAGCTTCCCATGTCTGGGCTTGCTAAATAAGTTCACTCCTGCCTTTGAGGTACCCACTGTTTAACCCTAAGGACTATGTTATCCTATGTCTAGGACTTAACATGGTTTTAACAAAGTTTTCTTTATTAAAAAGTGAACAGAACCTTTATTAAAACACTCACCCTTATTAGTCTTGATTTCTAGTTATAAACCATGTCTGTGTATATAACTCTACTTCTTTTAAGCGATCAACCTTAAAATAAGATGGATATAGTATAACACAAGACCCAAAATGCTACAACACTTAAAAGCATAATAACTTACTCAAAAGATCATTATAAGTTTAGAACATCTCAACTAAAGGAATTTAGCTCATGTTACTCATTATATAATAGAGAGAATCTGCAAAGAGCATATTAATATGGATAATACAAAAGATATCATAGGGTAGAAGTTACACGGATTGATGTTCCTTTGCATATGATTCTGATTGGTGCAGAAGCACTGATTCCTTTGGACGTGTTGAGAAAGGAATCCTGGTGGAGTAGATGGTGCAGCTGCATTAGGTGCAGCAGCATTATTACTCCTCTACCAGAAATCTGAGTGACTGTTCCAATCTGGATTATAGGTATTTGGGTAAGGGTTGTTATTTCGGGTTGTACCCTGCATAGTTAACAGAAATAGGGTTGCTGAGACATTCTTCATACAAGTGACCTCCTCCACAATACACACAACTTGCATCACCTGTGGGGTTTGTTCTATGGTTGCTGCAGTGTTTTCTGTTGGTGCAGCTGCACCAAGTGCAGATGCATTGGTTGAAGTGAAGTTTTTAAACAAATTTGTCAGTGAGCCTAACTGAGCAGATAGGGTTGATACATCACTAATTTCATGTACCCTTGATGGTTTCTTTTGGGCACTCACCCTCTCAGTAGGCCAACTAGAGCTATTTGTTGCAATTCTATCAATCAATTCAAATGCTTCATTATAAGACAAGTTTAATAACACACCCCCCAGATGATGCATCAAGCATTATTCTGGTTTGGGGTTCTAAACCATTATAAAAAGTTTTGGCTAAAGTGCTCCCGGGGTCCCTTATCTTTATTTAAAGTAACGATTTGGTCCTTTATCTTTTTTTTGTCCCAAATCAGTCCTTTATGTTTTAAATTTTTGACACATAAATCCTTTTCTGTCCCAAATCAGTCCTTTATGTTTCAAATTTTTAACACATAAATCCTTTTTTTTGACACATAAATCAGCACTATTAACGGAAAACGATTTATGTGTCAAAAATTTGAAAGATAAAGGACTTATTTGGGACAAAAAAAACATAAAGGACTAGTTTGTTACTTTAATTAAAGATAAGGGACCCCGAGAGCACTTTAGCCAAAAGTTTTCATTTGAATAATGACAGGCAGACCATGATGTGGACATTTTCTTAAAAGTTCTTTCCATCTTTCTCATGCTTCAAACAATGATTCAAATTCTTTTTGTCTAAAAGATGTAATATCATTTCTCATCCTTGCATTTTTTATGGGTGGAAAATATTTTGCTAAGAACTTTTCAGCTATTTCATTCCATGAATGGATAGAATTAGCCTCCATTGAATTTAACCATGATTTAGCCTTATCTTTTAAAGAGTAAGGAAATAGCTTAAGTCTAAATGCATCTTCACTAACACCAGGAAGAATAAAGTTACTACATACTTCTAAAAACTGTTTTAAATGCTCATGGGGATCCTCATGGAGAGATCCACCAAATTGACCAATTGTTTGTAGCATTTGGAACATCATGGGTTTAAATTCAAAATGCACAGCATCAATATGAGGTCTTGCTATACTTGTTTGCATATTTTGATGATTAAACATAGCATAATCCCTCATGAGTCTATTTCTATCATTAATCATACCTATTGGGTCCATGTTGATGAATTGATTTCTGTGTCCTTCTTCAGTATCATGCTGTGAACCAGGTCCTCCTCCAACTGAGGCTGATCTTGAGCTCTGTCCTTCACTGTGATGAGACATGTTTCTGCAGTCTTGCTTTCTTTGCTTTTGAAGTCTTAGCAAACTCCTAAACCTTCTTTCAATCTCTGGATCGAATTCAAATTCTGGTGGCTTGTCTCTGGGCATAAGCTAGTGCATTTGCACCTGTTTCTGCACAGAAAATAACTACCAGAGTAATAAAACACTAATTTATAAATCTAAACAACAAAAATTAATGGCAATCTCCGGCAACGGCGCCAAAAACTTGATGAGGCAAAAGATGTGCAAGTATACACAGTCACACAAGTAATATAATGATAAGAAAGGTCGAACCCACAGGGATTGGTTAAACTCTTGTATGCTTAGAGAGATATAAATATGTGCTACTACACTACTCACAAAATTTGGGGTTTTTAGTATAAGTAAAAACAGAATGCAAGTATGTAAAATAAGATGAAGGAAATCAGTTGAGAAAGATAGTTGAGATGTCTTTACTAGATAATGCTTCTTTTAAGAGTTTCTATGATTTTAGAGATGCAGAAGCATCAAGTGCAGAAGCATCAAGTACAGTAGCATTGAGTGCAGTTGCATAAGTGTGTGCTTGTCAGCTACTTTCTTCAGAGTTTCGTTACAAACTTTCCATGTCTGGGCTTGCTAAATAAGTTCACTCCTGCCTTTGAGGTACCCACTGTTTCACCCTAAGGACTATGTTATCCTATGTCTAGGACTTAACATGGTTTTAACAAAGTTTTCTTTATTAACAAGTCAACAAAGCCTTTATTAAAACACTCACCCTTATTAGTCTTGATTTCTAGTTATAAACCATGTCTATGTATATAACTCTACTTCTTTTAAGCGATCAACCTTAAAATAAGATGGATATAGTATAACACAAGACCCAAAATGCTACAACACTTAAAAGCATAATAACTTACTCAAAAGATCATTATAAGTTTAGAACATCTCCACTAAAGGAATTTAGCTCATGTTACTCATTATATAATAGAGAGAATCTGCAAAAAGCATATTAATATGGATAATACAAAAGATATCATAGGGTAGAAGTTACACGGATTGATGTTCATTTGCATAGAATTCTGATTGGTGCAGAAGCACTGATTCCTTCGTCTATCTATGAAGAAGTGGAGGAAGAAGGTGTCAATTCCTTCCTCCCCTTCTTACAACTAACTACTGAATAAAATGCAAGAAATGAAACTACTAAAATATAAGTAAAGTGTATGATCTACATATTATCAAATGAGATATGCGATGATCTTCAAGTGAGAAGTGGAAGCCTTTATATAGCCTTGGAGGTTTCCTTCAAGTAAGGGTTTGCTTGGAGATCAAGCTTGACCAAAGGTGGCTTAACCATGGTTACTTTTCAGAGCTTTGATTGAGAAGATTGAGTCTAAAGGGGAGGTCCAATTGTGGAGAGCCATGTGTCTTTAGATGAGTAGCCTTTCATGATGAAGTTTATGGTGGGCGCCTCCTTATGCATGTGGGAATGTGCCTCCATGTGATTTGTGACAAAGCATGATGTCATAGAAGTTTTGGTGCAGTGGTATGAATTGAGGTGCTTCCATTGTGGGGTTATAAACATTTAGCGCAGGATGGTGCAGAAGCACTAAGTGCAGGAGCATCATGGTGCAGAAGCATCGTGGTGCAGAAGCATCATCTGTAGGTAAACTGAACAAACACATCAAACATACCAATATATATATACAAAATGCTTTATTCATCACATAATTCCTAGAATGTTGTTATCTTACTTATACTACAATATTTAACACATATTCTACTTGATTTCAAGTAATTAGTTATGATTAGATGTATGAATAACTCTATATAAAATGGAGTTATCAGCACACATAAAACATTTGTGACAACGAAGTTTGGTGAAAATTCAACTGTGTCACTGAACTTAGCAATTGCACAATTTCCATTTGGCAATCTAATATTTACTGGTTTAATAGGTAAATATGTTTTAAAATGTTCAAGTGAAGAACAAATATGGTCTGTGGCTCCAGAATCCACAATCCAAGACCCAAGATGCCTTGAATTTAAAGCACAAGCAAGAGGAAGTATACCTGACCGTGGTCTATCAATAGATACCATATTTGCAGAGCTGCTGGCTGTTTGCTATGTCACAGAGTTTTGCTGCAGCAGGGAGAGCAGTTTGTCATACTGCTCCTGTGTGATGCCAACTTTGGCTTCCTCATTCTGTTCACCACCATCACTGCCACCATTGACAGCATTTGAGACACTTCTTTGTCCCCAATTTGGAGGAAAACCATGCTTCTTATATACCACAGTGTGTGCACGCCTTGCCACTGTTTCTGCCTCCATAAGTGGACCTATAACCTCCTCTTCCTCTTCCTAATCCTCTTCTAGTGTCAACATTAGCAGCAAGCACTTTAGTCTCTTCATTACTAGGAAATTGTCTCTCCTGTTGGATTACCATAGAAAAGATCTTGTTAATGTTAGGCAAGGGGTCCATTATCAGAATTTGTGACTTAATCATGGCAAAGTTCTCATTCAAACCAGTTAGAAATCTGATAGTATTGCTCATTTCATGGTGTTTTTTAGCTAATCCCATTCCAGTACTGCAAACACATTTTCTAGGGCAACCACAAGTAGGAATAGGCATATAAGCCTCTAATTCTTCCCAAAGTATTTTCAATTCAGAGAAAAATTCAGTGACAGACTGTGATTCTTGTTTCAAAGCATAAATCTCACATTGCAATTCAGAAATTCTAACCAAATCACCTTGTGAAAAACGTTCTTTATCTTCTTTCCAAACATCAATGGCATTTTCAAGGAAAACAATACTTTGTCCAATTGATTCAGCAACCGAATTCATTATCCATGAATGAGCAAGCATGTTACATCTACTCCATGCCTTATAACTAGGGTGAAATGACTCAGGTATTTCAACCGTTCCATCAACAAAATCAAACTTATACTTACCTCCATGAGCTCTCCTCATGGAACGAGCCCGGCTATGGTAGTTGGAACCATTTGCATTGAGCTTGGGTGTCACTGTCACTAAACCAAGTCCATCGCTCGGATGCACGAAGTAAATACTGGTTTGGTCTGCTGAGGGATTTTGTGGCTGATCAGTGGAAACTCCAGCATTGTTCTTTGGAGGAATTCTGAGACTTCAAAGAATTGAATAAATCAAATGAAGATAGGGCAAAGTATGCAGAGCTACGAGAGCTCCGATACCTTCTTAGAGTATTTAACATTCATGACTAAGAGAGTATAGCTCACAGGAGCAGAAATAGAAATGATAATTGATCAATGCAATTGATACTTCATTGATGATTTAGGTTAGTACAAGGTACAACTATATAAAGGAAAAAAGGAGAGCACCGTACACCATAGTACAATCCAATACAGTAAATAAAAACTAGGAATAATATCTAATGAAATCTTCCAGCTAGCAGATTTTATTCTAACGGAATTCTCTCACTCAAATCTCATCATGTGGGTGTGAGTGAAGAATTAGAAGCTTCTAGGTATCAATTGCCAGTCATTAGAATCAAGGAATATTCTCAATTCAAATGATGCCATGTCACCAATGTTGCGCTCGCAACCTAGGCGCCAAGTACCTCAGCATAGGACCTGCGTGCCTTGTCACGGTGAGTGGGTGCCTCGTGAATGTTCCCTTCAGCAGCAGAGCAAGGCGCCTTAGTTGTAGACTCCTAGTTTTGTGCCTGTGTATTGGGCGCCAGTGACTGCGCCTTATCACTGGGCGCCAGTGTCTCAGCGGTTTCACATTTCAACACAAACCTTCCCACACTGACCAATAATTGATTGACTAACTGGTTGGTGACTGACATAAAATGTACAAAAAGAGACAATGACTCTCGGCTCCTCTAAACTCTAGAAGGCTGCAGACTCGTAGGAACTCAAAGAGTTACTCCCATTATCTATCGTATGATTATATACTTTAATGATCTTATACTTTAATGATCAACTCGTATCCTTTCAAACTAATACTTATACCATCCTATGTATGATCCTAGACTCTAAACTCTATTCATAATCCTACTGCCAAAAACGTTCCCAAAACGTCCATCAGGATGTCCCGAAGGAGTCTTGATGTTATAAGGCTCACACCCACAATTGATTAGTGTAACCTATAATGTTACCTACATGGTCAATATTAATATTAACAATAACAAATGTATTCTTAAAATACTGCGAGGTTAACCTCGTATGCCCATACATACGGATGTAGACCTTACTAAACAAATGCAATCTATATGGATCTTTTTCCTAGTAAGATAATATCCTTACTATCACCTCAAATCATATATCTAAAATCCATTGATAAAATTCTTCTATACATTTCTTCTACAAGTCTAACCTCAAGAACCATGATTCATAACTTAAGTCCTAAATACTCATAATCAAATCTCAAGCAATCAATCAATCAAAAAAACCAAATAACAACATATACATAACTCCATGTGTTATATTGGTCCTCGAAGGCTTAAATTTCACTTAACCCCACCTCCGAAAGAGTAGTCAAATGAAATTTATGTATTGTTGACTCTTTAACTCTAGTAGAGGTTAGATCACTCTACACGGTTTTCAATGACTATTTAAAGCTAACTGTCCTGATTGTTATACAATATCTTTCCCCCACCTCGAGTAAATCTGGTAGCCCTTCTTTGGCAAAAACATAATTTGTTCTATACAGTCTCGATCTGCCTCGAACCTCAAACAAAACCTTAAGAATTCTTAAAGAAAGAAAATTTAGGGTTGAAAAATGACACTTGCTTAGCGACTCCAAGTCACTCAGTGACTATGGCCTCTTCTCCGCCATGGATATGCGCTTCTCATGTCACCCTAGTCTAGATAGGCTTGTCACTCTATTCATCGCTTAGCGACTAATATTCGCTTAGGAAAAGTAGGTGCTTTCATTGCCACACCAAAACACTCCACGCATCACTTCTTGTCAACAGGAGCTGGAGAGCAGCTTACTCGCTTAAGGACTAGCAGTCGCTCAACGACTCTCAAATTCCCAAAAACTATAATCCTAACTAAAAACCTAGAATAAGATCTATTTAACATCCAAATGAAAATTCCTTTCATTTATATAGAATAATAATAATAAGGTATCAAAATTTGGGATTTTACAGATAGGTTATAGACAATTCTTTGAAGTAGGATACAAAACCCTTTAATAAACTTTTGTTGTTTTCTACTTGTAGAAAGGTAATTGAGACTTATTTAGCAAATTATACATCAAGTTGAATTCCTATTACAATTAATTGTGAAGTATCTTTCACTATGAAGCACATACACCTCTTCCGAATGCCGTGTCCGGGTGTCCGACACCGACACCGACACTTAATTACTTGTATTTTAAAAAAAATCAAAATAAAACCACTGTCTAGGTGTCTGTGCCTGTGTTGTGTCTGGTGTCTGTGTCTGTGTCCGGTGTCCGTGTCCGTGTTGTGTTGTGTCCGGTGTCTGTGTCTGTGTCGATGTTGGGTCTTGTGGTTGTTGCGTTGTTGTGCGACGGGAGGAGGAGAAGCAACGCGGCGGGAGGAGGAGAAGCAGCGTTGTTGTGTGACGGTGAGAGCAATGGTAGCCGGCGAAGCGAAGGTGAGCGCGGTGGTGGCCGGTGGTGGTGGTAGCGAATAGAGAGGAAGGGATGGTGGTAGCGAAGTGAATAGAGGAAGGAAAGGAATGCGTAAATGCGTAACTGAAGTGGATGATACGGGTATTGGTTTTAAGGAAAAACAGTTTCCGACGGATAATGGTTCATTTCCGAGGGAAATGTCCCTCGGTAATTTCCGAGGGATTTAAATTCCCTCGGAAATATAAGCGGAAAATGCACTAAACACGTAGCGAGGGAACTATCCGTCGGAAACAAAGATATTAGCGACCAAAAAAAATCCCTCGAAAATATATGGTAGGTAAATCAGCACATTCTTGTAGTGCCTCTTTAGAAGTACTACTAACTTTTTTCTAGCCCAATGATACCAAGAATGTGGGGAAATAATTGAGATGTAAATAATGATAAATGAAATTATTTTCTTATATATTCGTTGTCCCAAACCTCCAAAAACCTGGGTAGTGTTTTAGCTGTTTAGCACAAAACCAAGACATGTCTGACCATTCAAAATCCGAACTTTAAAATTCTAAAAATCTTTAGTATAGAAAACACATGTATGGTGAACTAATTAATCATATCAAAGAGAAGTTGTCATCAAGCATCTAATAAATATGATGACTCGACATTCTCTAGAAGCTTAGACAAGAAGATAGCAAACAGCTTGTATAATAAATGCCGAATTAGATGACTCTCTCTCTCTCTCTCTCTCTCTCTCTCTCTCTCTCTCTCTCTCTCTCTCTCTCTCTCTCTCTCTCTCTCTCTCTCTCTCTCTCTCTCTCTCTCTCTCTCTCTCTCTCTCTCTCTCTCTCTCTCAAGTATAATAAATGCCGAATTTGCTTTATCCATCTCTAGGGCTGTTCATAATTAGCAAAAAACTGAATTGAACTGACGAACCGAACCGAACTAAACCAAAACTAACCGAACTATTACAAACAGTTCAGAACCGAACTGTTATTTTAAGTTCAGTTCAGTAACCGAACTGTTAGGTAAGTTCAGTTCAGTAACTGAACTGAACTGTTAAGACTTAAAAGACTCACTCTCTCACTCTGTCACTCAGCGCCTCACTCTCAGCGTGACACTCTCAAGTCTCTCATCTCACTCTCTCTCAGCGTCTCACTCTGCGTCTCACTCTCTCTGCGTCTCACTCTCATCTCACTCTCTCTGCGTCTCACTCTCATCTCACTCTCTCTGCTCTCTGGCTGTCCTTCAATGGCTGTCGCGTTACGGCGTTACTCGTTGTTCTCTTCTTCAAACGCGAACCCTAATCTACAATCGCGAACCCTAATATGCTTGAGGCCCTAATCTACAATCGCGAACTCTTCTTCAATCGCAGTTCACTCACAGAAATCGCAGCGAATCAGTACCCAGAAATCGCATCTTCATCTTCTTCGAAATAGCACCGAATCAGTACCCGAAATCGCATATTCTTCAACCCAGAAATCGCAAACTTCAGAGAGGTAAGTTTCTTCACTGTAACTTGTATTTCTTCACTGTAACTTGTGTTTCTTCACAATAACTTCAGAGATTATGTTTGCGTCTCAGGAACCAGAGTTTTTACAGATAAGGACAAGGCTTGCTGCCCATTCCCATTTGAAGGTCTGTGTTTTTGTGGCTATTGATTATTTCATTGTTTGTGACTTGATTATTTCAGACTGACATTCTGTTCTATATTCTGTTCTAATTGCTCACATGGATATTAGTATTCTGTTGATTATTTTTCACTGTCACCCTGTATTATTTATTTTTGTAACTTAGAGAATATGATGTAGTGTGTTGTGTATATGGTTAATAATTTCTTATAAAGTGATTTGCTATACATATCTGGCTGAGTTTCTTTTAAGTGATTTACTTCATGGTTAGAAAATGTATTACTTGATTGTAGGCTGTAGCTACTTTGGGGACCCATGTCGGCACACGATTATATCATGGACTTTACAGTGCCAAACAATGTTGAAGAGCCAGACAATGTTCATACCACACCAGTTGACCCGGGAGCTACATTACCGCCTCTTCCCAAGCGTAAATCTCGGTCTGAAGTGTGGAAATACTTTACAAAGCAACCCGGTGATGATATGTACGCCAAATGCAGATACTGCGGAGACTTAATTAAGTATATGAGTGGGACAACTGCAATGTGGACTCATTTGACTAGATGCAACAAGAATCCTACAAATGCATCAAACAAAAGGCAAAGGAAAGCACCGCCAAATGCTACAGAAGGACAAGTAGCATCTTCGCCAAGCTACTCGAAATTTGACCAAGAAGCATGCCGACTTCAGCTTGCCAAGACAATTGTGAGTGCGGAGCTCCCATTTCGTTTTGTGGAGAACGAAGAATTTCAGAAGTTCTTGAATCTCTTGCAGCCTCGTTTTGACATTCCATCACGATCTACGGTGAGACGTGACATTTGGGCTCTTTACCTCAAAGAGAAGGATAAGTTGAAAGCTATTTTCTCAAAACATTGTGGGAGGGTTTGTCTCACCACAGACACATGGACTTCGACTCAAAATCTCACTTACATGAGTTTGACTGCTCATTATGTTGATTGTGAATGGAAGCTTCAAAAGAAAATCATTAACTTTTGTCAAATTACGGGGCATTCGGGAGAGGCCATTGCAAGGTACATTGAGGGGTTTCTGAATGAGTGGGAGTTAAAACGTGTTTTGACCATAACTGTTGACAATGCTTCAGCAAATGACGCCGGGTTGAGATACTTGAAGAGCAGGATGGAGTCTTGGGACAACCTTGTCCTAGAAGGAAATTATATTCACATGCGCTGCTGTGCGCACATCTTGAACTTGGTTGTCAAGGAGGGACTAAAAGAGATTGATATCTCCATTATGAGAATTCGGGCTGCTGTTAAATTTGTCAAGGTTACTCCCGCCAGAGAAAGAAAGTTCATGGAATGTGCAGAGAGTGAGAGGATTACTGAAAAAAGTGCTCTTATCCTCGATGTTGATACAAGGTGGAATTCGACGTTCTTCATGCTACGGTCTGCACTAAAGTATCAAAGTGCCTTTTCCTTGTTGCAATTGAGAGACAAGGCATTTAAACATGATATGGAAAAGAAAAACAAGGGCCTACTTGAAAAGGAGGATTGGGATCAAGCTAGAGCCGTACTACCTTTTTTGGAAATGTTTATGGATTCTACTAAAAGTATGTCTGGAACCTCTTATGTCACTAGCAATCTCTACATGAAAGAGGTTTTTGGTATTGGGACAAAGATCAAGAAATATATGGAGAGTAGCAACCAGAGCATAAAGAAAATGGCAGAGGGTATGAAAACCAAATTCGACAAATATTGGGGAGATCCCGGCTCAATCAACATTTTGCTATGGATTGCTGTCATCCTTGATCCTAGGATGAAGTATTCATTTGTGGAGTATCATATTGGTGTTTTATGTGTTGATGATGTATCGGCCACCGAATTGAAGCTAAAAGTGATGACTTCCCTAAAATCACTTTATGCTCAATATCAAGGTATAGAGCCTACTAGCCAACCAGACTCACAGGTGGATGATGATGATGAAGAGGATCCGATGTACATCTATCTAAGAAAAACTGGGCGTACAGCTGATCCACAATCAGAGATCGACAAGTATTTGAAGGAAGCACCTGAACCTTACAACAAACATGTAAGTTTTGATATCTTGGGTTGGTGGAAAGTCAACTCCGCAAGGTTCCCCATCCTTTCAAGCATAGCTCGAGAGGTGTTGGCAATTCCTGTCTCAACGGTAGCATCCGAATGTGCATTTAGCACGGGAGGAAGAGTACTCGGCGACCATCGTTGCTGCTTAAAACACACAATGTTAGAAGGGCTTGTTTGCTTGCAAGATTGGTTGAAAGGGCAACCTCACTATCTATTTAACGATGAAAATCCCGAGGAGATCCTTAGATTTGATCAAGGTAAATTTGTAACCACATTTTATTTATTTGGTTCATATTGTCATTTTACGGATGAAATAATTTTCGTTGTGCAGAAATATGCTCTCAAGATCGTGGTGTTAACCTTGATGACTGAGGAAGGAAATAATTTATTTGGTTTGCACATGATGTTGAATGTTGTTCCTGTCAAAAGTTGAAGTTGGATTTTTTAAAGCTTCAGTTCCTAAGGTAAAATTAAAACTGTTTCTGTTGATTATATTTTCTGAAAATGAAAACTGTTTCTGTTTTCTAAAATTAAAACTGTTTCTGTTTTCTTAAGTTGGTGTTAACCTTGATGACTGAGGAAGGAAATCATTACCTGTTTCTGTTTTCTAAAATTTAAACTGTTTCTGTTGATTATATTTTCTGAAAATGAAAACTGTTTCTGTCAATTACCAAATCTGCAGATTAGAATTTTACAATTCTCCAAATCTGCCAAATACCAAAATCTGCATAATTGCCAATTTTACAATTCTGGTTTAACACCACAAATGCATTACAGTTAAGCAATTTTAACCCCACCAAAATACCAAATCTACAAAGGGCTCAAAATCTGCCAAAATATCAAACTTGTATTTAACTTCCAAATCTGTTTGCCATTACAAAGACAGGTTGTACATTACATTACACAAAATAACAAAATATTAAAACATGACCAAACTAGGAGGATCATTTGTGCATTACATTACATGCTTCATAAAGCATTACAGAACCAAAATAGTCTGTGAATCTTGTTGCTGACTTCCTCTAGTAGCTCCTCTTCCTCCCCCTACTCTAGCAGCTCCTCTGCCTCCCCCTCCCCCATCCACTTGTGCTAGTTTCAACTTGATCTACTTCTGTCCTTTTAAGCCTTTGCCATAAAAAAAATTGATGTCAGTTTAAATATGTAAACATGGACTCAGTAAATATAAGGAAAATTGTTGGTGTTTTACCTTGTTTCCCTCTTGGGATCTCTCTATTTGCTTGTATAGCTACATGCTTTGTCTTATTTATTTTCCTAACTTGTTATTATTGTTGTTTTGAAGACTTCTTTATCAGCTGATGCAATCTTGAAGAGATTATGATGTGATGATATCAGATGATGCTGGGGACATTTTGTTTGTAATTATGTGGTACAATGTTATGGAGCTAGAATGCCCAAAAAGGTTGTATTTGATTCTGTTTCTAGTTTGTAGTTCCTTTTTGGTTCTGTTTCTAGTTTGTAGTTCCTTTTTGGTTATATTTTTGGTTATATTATGCTGGACAAGGTTAAGTTACAATGTTATGGAGCTAGAATAGCCCAAAAAGGTTGTATTTGATTCTGTTTCTAGTTTGTAGTTCCTTTTTGGTTCTGTTATGGAGCTTAAAGTTCGGTTTCGGTTGGTTCGGTTTGAGCCCAAAAATTCGGATAAAATAGTAAATAAAAGTTCAGCTTTTAAACAGTTCAGTTCGGATAAACTGTGAACTGAACTGTTAATGTAGTTCAGTTCGGTTCGACGAACTGTTATTGCGGTTCGGTTCGGTTCGACGAACTGTTTTAACCGGTTCGGTTTGGTTCAGTTCGGTTCTCCTCCCGAACTGAACCATGAACAGCCCTATCCATCTCAATGGCTAATTGTACAACGGTATGCACTACAATCTCTTTCCTATTTAAAGGGGTTCCTTTGAATTCAAGAGTTGTCGGAAAATGACAAAAGTAAGTTCGACATCGACCACATTGAGAGAAAATGAACAAGTCTATTCAGTGAATATCAATTGATTTCAATCCCTATGCGAACATCCACAGAAGAAAAAGAGAGAAAAGAAAAGAAAAAAAAAATGTTGTTCTTATATAAAAGGGAATATTCAGAAAAAGCCATGAACGCACACACATACACACAGTGGCTCCTCAACGGCGGTTGCTAGAATTTTCAGAAGACTAGAAATGTTTCTAGTGGGATAGCCTAGAGAGGCAGGTAAAAAATACTCACATTGCTTGGAGAGGAAGTGTAAATAATACTTATTTTTAGTGGATTAAATCCTTCGATTGAAGAAGGCGGAATTTCTCTTGAGCGGAGGACTGGATGTAGCAACACATGTTGTGAACTAGAAAAAAAATACTTACGTATATCCTTAGCGTCGTGTTCTCTATAGTTTAACTTCTATCTTTGTTAATAAGGCTTACACCGAGGTTTGATGTTTCCGTAGAAGCACCCTTTTAACTAACAAATTTCCAAAAATGGTCATCACAATCCAAACCCCTCTTTCTTCTGTTTCGAGTACCTTCATAGTCCTCCCATAATAGAGAGATTTCGCCTTATTCACTCGAAGGACTTAATCAACTAAAAACAAGTATTATTTGCTCGGCCTCTCAAGGTATTGTGAGTATTCTTTTTCTGTCTCGCTAGGCCACCACTAGAAACTTCTAGTCTTCTCAACCTTCTGGCAACTGCCGTGGAGGAAACAAGTGTTTACATGTCTCTCCATACTGTCTTTACAAGGTGTTAGCCACAAGAGCCGCTTACAAAAAGTTTGATTACTTACAATGTGAGACAAAGTCTTGCATAGGATGTTTGCTCTTAGCGAGAGGATATTACAATATCAATAGTAGAAAAAAGACATTATTAAGCATCATTTAGCATCGGTTGTTTGAACAGCCGATGCTAAATGTTGAACCGGTGGCATTTTTGCAATTAAATGGAAGATTTCATATTTCGCGCCTACTTTTAGCGTCGGGTGTTTCAACACCCGATGCTAAATGTATTTGCTTTAGACATTTAGCATCGGGTGTTTAAACAACCGATGCTAAATGTCTAAAAACAAATACATTTAGCATCAGGTGTTTAAACACCCGACGCTAAACGTATTTGCTTTAGACATTTAGTATCGGTTGTTTAAACACCCGATGCTAAATGTCTAAAGCAAATACATTTAGCATCGGTTGTATAAACACCCGATGCTAAAGGTCCAATTTTTTTCTAATACGCGTTTTCCATCGTTCTCTCATCACTCTCAACCTCGTTCTCTCACTCTGAAATCTCGTTCTCTCACTCTCGTCACCGTCGCCTTCATCGCCTTCCTCGCCGTCGCTTCCTCTCTTCTCCTGGCTCTCTTTATTCTCCATTCACAAACGATTCCTCTCTTCTCCTGGCTTTCCCTCTTTCAGCGCATCATTCTCTCTCGCGTGTCGCGTGCGAATCTCGTTTTAGCCATGGCTGAGCCTTGATCTTCAGATCTGGTTCTCCTTTATGCTCTCTCCCTCGATCTCAGTTTTTTAAGGTTAGTTTTCATTTTCGTTTTTCCTATTTCTTCCAGATTTCGTTTTTTGTGTACTTTACAAAACCCTAACACGCTATGTTGAGTCCACCACGTGCAAGAGGCAGCGACCACCGAGAGTCGGATGCGAGAGGGAGAAAGTTAGAGAGTGGCAGCGATGGCTTGTTTATCTGGGAAGTGGGAACCATGGCAGCGATGGCTCCTTTTTCTCTTCTTAGGTACACTATTCACTGTTCGATCTTTATTTATTTGTTTTTGTCTGTGCAATATTTTGAATTGGCCTTTGAATGATTGGCAGGAGCTACTCGCAATTGGTGTCGGCAAGGGCTTTCGTTACAAAACCGAACAAATTCAGTTTCTCCAAGTTTGTTGTTCACTGAGTGAGTGTTCATTACATCATAAGCTTACATATATACTCATAATTACTAAATTCACTGAGCGTGGTTTTCTTTTTCTTGCAAGGATGAAAGTCATGTGGTTAGTGGTGATTCTATCTCAGACTGTGCTTCAATAGCTGATTCATGCAGACAAGTTGTTGCTCTTGGAGTCAATTGCACTGCTCCTAGATTTATTCATGACTTGATTTCATCTATTAAAGGTTCCACTTTTCATTCTACAAAACTTATTAATATGTGCTGATTTAATTACTTTGCTATTTTGAATAACTTGTGAAAGACTTTTACTACAGGTAACAAGTAAAGCAGTGATTGTATATCCAAACAGTGGAGAGACTTATATTACTGAGAGCCACCAATGGGTGGTGAGTACAGTTGGCATAACTCTTATTTGTCAAGTCACAATGTGTTATGTATTTGGACAATTTAGATGCAGTTGTTGTTTAGTGTCATCAAATTGATGATTTAAAGTATATTATGTTGCAGAAATCAAGTGGACATGCACTTAGTCATATACTCCCCAGGCTGTTCAATCCACACCATCTTAGAGAACTGGATGCAGCTTAGTCATATACTCCCCAGGAATATCAAGATACTGGCCCAGAATTATACTGTTTAATTATTGAGCTTTTATTTGGACACTAACCCTCTAGTCTAGCATTAGAAACTTATTAACTTGTATCTTGTTTTATTCAATAATAATAAAACAGTTGATCCTGGATTTCTTGAATGAAGTTGTTAAGAAGCCAACTGTACTAATAGGAAACTCTGTTGGAAGTCTTGCTTGTCTCATTGCTGCCTCAGGCATGTATGTTAGTCTCTCTTAAATTTCTATGAAACAGTTAAACATATAGCAGCAGAATGAAAAGCTTCTTTTTTGTCTTGTCTGTGAATTATGATCTCCAATTAGATTCAAGTCAAAGTCTTGTTAGAGGAATTGAGTTGTTAAGTTGTTCTGGTGGAATGAACAACAAAGCAATTGTTGATGATTGGAGGATCAGTGTATGGAAATAAGGAGTCTGTGGATGAAGAACTTGTGGAGGTAATATTATGTGGTTTACCAAGAATAGATATTTTAATTGTATTGTATTGCTTTACTAAGAATTGATATTCAAATTTGCATATGCAGATAATTAGGGGACCAGCAAATGATGAAGGGTCCTTAAATACATTTGTATCTATTGCCTATATTACTTTTATGGGGGAGATGAAGATTCCTTTAAGTGTACTTAATTGTTGCCATGTTTCAGGTAGTGGAGCTGCTAGTAGAGCATTTGAGTTTGGAAGGACTCATGTGGTTAGACCTAAAGGGAACCATCAAGCAACTATAGTTTGGCTACATGGTATTGGTGATAATGGTTCTATAGCTACTAAAGTTAAATTGTTTATTGTTGTTGCTTTAAAGTTAGATTGTTGGGACTCCAACTTATATGTGCAAGAGCTTCTATAGCTACTAAAACATAGATTGGTTCAAATCATCGAACTCCATCCAGACAGAGGAGCTGTATTATTTAGTATGTCTTCTTGCTAAGTAATAGTGGTCTAATTTTGTGTGTTGTATTTCAGGGGCTTGAACAAGCTATTGCTGGCATTTGTTTATATGTTGTGAAGCCTGGTGATGATTTCGATGATATTAAAGAAGCAGCCATGGAAGATGTGGAGTCAGTCATGATATTAAAGTGCAAATACTAGTAAATTACTAGTAATTAATAATAATAATACTTTTTTTTACAAAAAGCAATAACCTCCCCACTTTATTTATTTATATTTATATATACAACAAATGCACCACATTTCACATTCACTCTCTGTGAAACAAAAACAAGTAGTAGTAGTAGTAGTTGTAGCTGCAAAGCATCTGAGTTCTGCAGCTGAAAGTGAAAGAAAAGAAACCAAACAGGAAGAAGAAAAAGTCTAGAAGCTATGTCTTCTTTACTTTGGACTTCAATTGCATTGTGTGTAGTAGTCCTTTTCCAGCTATATTGCATTGGATTTTCACACCCTAATAGAATCACTCGTTTACCAGGTCAACCCCATGTTGATTTTCATCAGTTTTCAGGTTATGTTAATGTAACCATTGCTGATAAAAACCAAAAGGCACTAGTTTTCTACTTTGTTGAAGCTCAAAAGGATTCTCTTTCTAAACCCCTTGTTCTTTGGCTCAATGGAGGTTGCTCCTCTTTACTTCTTATTTCTTTTTTATTTTATTTTTCACTCACACAAATATATTATATTATGAAAGTTGAAAACTTAAACTTTTGTGTTGTGTCCATGTTTTTTTGAAGGGCCTGGTTGTTCTTCTTTAGGATATGGTGCATTTTCAGAAAATGGACCATTTAGACCTAAAGGAGAAACCTTGGTTGGAAACCAATTCAGCTGGAATACAGTACCTTAATGAAACCAAACCTTAACTACACAAATGTTTGTTATTGTTATGAATGAAATACTCATCAGCATTTTTTGCATGTTGTGAAATATTGCAGAAGCAAATGTGTTGTATTTGGAAACACCAATTGGAGTTGGATTTTCTTATTCAGCTGATATTTCATCTTATCAAGGTGTTAATGACAGGATTACAGGCAACTTTTTAACCCTTCTATTTCATTTTGAAATCACCTAAGAACTTTTTTTTTCTTTATTTATTTAATTTTTTTTCTTTTTTTTCCCTTATGAGTTCTCACTATCAAGTATCTGTATCTCACTTTTGGTTTTCTTGTAATCTTTACTTTTTACTGAATTCTGTCTTGTTCCTTTTGCCCATAGTTTTTCCATAACATGTTATTATTTCAATATTTACTGTTTTACTTTACATTTAATAGTGTCTTCTTTTTCCTAATTGACACACATGTTCATTGGTTTTCTGAAACTGTTTTTTGTCTTTGTCTTTATAGCAAGGGATAATCTAATTTTCCTGCAAAACTGGTTTGTAAAGTTCCCACAATACAGAAACAGAAGTTTGTTCATTATAGGAGAAAGCTATGCTGGTAAAACTTCCATTTAGTACATGTATATTTCTTTGTGGAAGTTAAGGTAACAACACAAACATGCAACCAATGATGTTTTTATGTAATTTATCAATAGGCCATTATGTTCCTCAACTGGCTGAGCTTATGCTCCAATTCAACAAAAAGGAGAAGTTATTCAATTTAAAAGGCATTGCTGTAAGTTAAATACTCCTCAAAATTGTAATTTTAACCATGGAATTTAATTTAAGTATCTAAAAGACTAAAACTAGTTTCCTTTTGATGCAGCTTGGTAATCCAGTACTAGAATTTGAAACAGATTTTAATTCAAGAGCTGAGTATTTCTGGTCACATGGATTAATCTCAGACACAACATATAAAATGTTCAGTTCTGTTTGTAACTATTCAAGATATGTTAGGGAAAATTATAATGGTGCTTTTTCTCCTATATGTTCAAGTGTGATGAGTCAAGTTAGTACAGAAACAAGTAGATTTGTTGACAAATATGATGTGACTCTTGATGTTTGTATTTCATCTCTGTTTTCACAAACCAAAATCCTCAATCCCCATGTGAGTTTCTTTTATCCTCTTTAGCATGTCTTTATTTTCATTTATCTAAGTACAATGAGGGCATGAATGAAATGATATTTGCTGATGACTACTTAGATGAATGAAATCTAGGTGATTTACAAGAGCTTCTTGTTTCATTATGTGCAGCAGCAGCAGATATTATGTTGTAGTAGCAGCAGATATGGAATTCAACAGTTTTAGATCAGAGAGATGACAGAAAGGAGGAGGATGGTTCAAATGATGTTCAAGAACAAACAATTGGTTTTAGTGTGAAAAAAGCAGTTCTGTTCCCTCCGGAAGTAGAGAAAGGTAGATGGCTGCAATGCAACTAAATGTCATACATGTGCACACAGTTTGCTTGAGTATAAGGTGAAAAGGATTTAATTTAAGTGGATGTCAAAAGAAACGAACTCAACTTGCAGGTCCTTTTCAACATGATTTGCTTGATAGGTGAAAAGGATTCAAACAATAATTTTTTATGTATCCCGTAATTGATATTTGTGATCTTGCCTACTAAATTTCTTTTGTATTGTATGCTTGATTCCAAGCTGAGTGTTGATTTTTGGATTATCACAATGGAATTTGTCTTTAGGAAATGATGTGTGGGATGTGTAGTTTGGCAGTGAAATTGGCACTGCCTTTAAATTAGACATTTAGACATTTAGCATCGGTAGTTTCAAACAACCGATGCTAAATGTCTATTTTTTTTAAAAAATTTAGACATTTAGCATCGGTTGTTTGAAACAACCGATGCTAAATGTCATTTTTTTTTATCAAAAATGACTTTTAGCATCGGTTCTTTGGAACAACCGATGCTAAAAGTCACTTTCATGACATTTAGCATCGGTTGTTTGAAACAACCGATGCTAAATGTCATTTTTATTATCAAAAATGACTTTTAGCATCGGTTATTTGGAACAACCGATGCTAAAAGTCACTTTCAGGACATTTAGCATCGGTTGTTTCAAATAACCGATGCTAAATGTCATTTTCAGACAGCAAAAACAGTGATGAAAGTGACATTTCATCACTGTTTTTAGCATCGGGCGAAAGTCACTTTCAGGACATTTAGCATCGGTTGTTTCAAATAGGGGACCAGCATCGGTTGTTTAGCAGTGATGAAATGTCATTTAGCATCGGTTGTTTTAAATAGTGAAGTGATTATATGTCACTACTTTTACACATTCAATATTTCATCAAGTTAATGTGAATGGTACAATATTAGTGGCAAAATAAAATAGAAGCAAACAATTGCACAACGATCAATAGTAAAAAAATAGAACATAATAAAATTTAAATAACATTGTTAGGAACGGAATGGAATAAAATTTGTGTTTCATTGTTTGAGAATTTCACAACAGAACAGAATAAAGTTTCCACCCCAGTGTTTGGACAACAAACAGAGCCGAATAAATTATAACTCTTTTATTCCTTTTTTACCCTTGTTCAAAATAAAAAAATTATTTAATTTTAACTCTTATCAAATTTAATAAATTAAACAGGCATGAAAAGAACTATCTCACTTTATCAGCACCTAGCAACACTAATTATTAATTTCATTTTGCTTAATTTTATTTTCGTACAATTTCTTTTTTTATGAGTTTTTTTTCTGTCAAAAAGTAAACTTTATTCTATTTTTTTAAATAAAAATTATTTTACATTTCGTAAGTAATACCAAAAATTTTAGTAGTGTACGTTCAACAACTAATTTAAAAATGTCGCCAACCTCACTTTACATTCAGCTATTAATTCAAGCATTATACGTTCAGCTGGTACGTTGAGCTACTAATTATTACTTCAATTTTAAAGCCTGAAATTTGAAGAGCATGTTATTATTTTGGCTAAAGTGCTCTCGGGGTCCCTTATCTTTATTTAAAGTAACGAATTAGTCTTTTATGTATTTTTTGTCCCAAATAAGTCATTTATCTTTCAAAATTTTGACACAAATCCTTTTCCGTTAACAGTGCTGATTTATGTGTCAAAAAAAAGGATTTATTTGTTAAAAATTTGAAACATAAAGGACTGATTTGGCACAGAAAAGGATTTATGTGTCAAAAATTTAAAACATAAAAGACTGATTTGGGACAAAAAAAAGATAAAGGACCAAATCGTTATTTTAAATAAAGATAAGGGACCCCGGGAGCACTTTAGCCTATCACTTAAAAGTGACGTAAAAAAAATAGTAAGGTTGTGCAACTAGCAGCACACATCTAATAACATGAGCACATGCAGTGAACAAGAAATAACGACGTCCGCATAACAGGAGCATGTTAAAAAAAAGAACAGGGTGAAAAAAGAGGTATAGGGTAATATGAATTAAGAGGATATATTATTAACTAGATGATTAGGGAGAATGATTAGGGTGAAAAAATAGGTGTAGGGTAATATAAATTAAGAGAATATATAACTAAGGTCTTGGGTTCAAATCTAGTCTTGAAAATACAGCAACGTTAAAACTTTTGAGGGAGAGTTTTGCCGCACATTGTGGTTCTACGCGACTCAAGAGATTAGTCTCTGCAGTTTCCCGCAGAGGATACCCAATTTATACCAAAAAACACTCAATTCATGTTATCTATTTTATATAGGGGTGTCAAAATAGATGAATTGGATGGATATGGATTTGGATTATAATGGGTGGATTGGAGAAATCCATTTAAAAAAGTATATCTATTAGGATTGTACCAAACAAATCCAAGCAATCCATCAATCGACAAAAAAAGTCCATCCAATTCATCTCTTAACAACTTTTTTATGGATGGATATCCAATCCATCCACTAATATCTTTAAAACATAAAATCAAATAAGATTGTATTAGGTTATAACTAAAATCAAATATGATTGTAGGAATTAAATTTAAATTAAAACTGATAAAATTTAATAAAGGACTCCGTAAGAGTATTGGGCCATACAGGGCCCCTCGCCCAGATGGTTTCCAGGTAGTCTTGTATCATTCCAACCAGGACACTGTGGGGCGCGGTGTGCTTAATTTGGTGTACAAGGTTTGGTGTGAACCTTGTACAATCAAAGATCTGCATGCTACTTTCATTTACCTCATTTCTAAAGTTGAGGGAGTGATCTCCATTAAACAATTCAGACCGATTGGCTTACGTAATGTCTCCTACAAAGTGATCACCAAAATGCTAGCCCGCTGCATTAGGGAACATCTTCCTAAATTGGTGGGACCGACTTAGTGTGCCTTTGTACCTAAAAGACTTGGTCCGGATAACATTGTGGTGGCTGAAGAAATTTTTCACTCTATGTGCAGTAAGAAAGGAAAAAAAGGGTGGATGACAATTAAAGTTGACTTAGGAAAAGCCTATGATAGATTGAAATGGGAATTTGTCAGTGGCAGAAATCGTATAATATGAATAGTCAGTGGCAGAAATAAATGACTTTTTATAGACTAAGATATTCATATTAGTACGTAATTTGTCAATAAAACATAAGCATATTATTAGTCAATATATATTCATCACATTGTAGAAATAAATACTTGTGATCTTATCAAATAGAGATAGTTACGTATATTTATCTCACTCATATCAAAATGTATTATTTCTTCTATTATTGTATTACGAAAAAACATATAATTTTGTCTTTTAGTTATTGAGGTATGAAAGTGTATCATATATGAGTGACAATCATGTGCTTTGTTGGTAAGAGGTATCGAAAAAGTATCTGAGAAGTATCATTAGTTGATAAGAAGTATCAAAGATATAAGTATCGAGTCAAATATTTTTTAAAAAAAATAAAAAATTATTAGATACTCTTTGGGTACGTATCGGAAAGTATCAGGTGCGTATCGTTATCGGATACATATCGGACACGGGTACGTCTCTATTTTTGAAGTATGGAGGCTTCATAGTTGATTTCATTCGGTTTTGCATGTCTACTCCAACTATGCGTGTTCTTTGTAATGGCGAAGCCGTTGATGAATTCATGCCTTTTAAGTGAATCCGTCAAGGGACCCCTATCTCCGTACCTCTTTTTTGTGTGTGCTTGTGAGACCGATTGAGCCAATGTTTTGGATCAAAGGGAGCTCACTCTAGCTAGGAGCCTCAAGATTGAGAATGAAGCTCGAAGAAAGAGAGAAAATGGCTCAGCAAGGTTGCTGAGATCTAGGGCAACAGAGAATAAATTCAGAGAGAGAGAATATTGGATTTTAATCATGATTTCATTAATGATGGAGAGTTAATAAATACTACTCCAATTTGGGAATATTCCATAATACAAGCTTCTAGAAGGTCATGAGGTGGCAAACAATCCACAACTCACCAATTTAGGCAAACTAGCAGTAAAACATTAAAATGACCAATACACAGTAAAACGGTAAAAATACTACTAATAAGGTACTGCTAAGGTAGTGACTCTGTCACAATACCCCCTCCTCAAGAATAGTCTTGTCCTCAAGAATGAAATTTTGGAAATTCCTTGAGCAAGTCATAGTAGAACTCCCAAGTTGCCAAGTCTGGTGGTAAATCCTTCCACTTCACAAGCACTTTTGTAGCTGCTACACGCCCTCTCTTGACCATCTTGCGATCCAATATTGCATCAGGTTCCTTCTTAGGATTGAACACAGTAGGAACAGTAGGGTGAGCAATCACAGAAGCATCAACATTGGGACACAGCTTCAGCTGAGATACGTGGATCACATTATGAATACCAGAATCTGCAGGCAATTCTAACTGGTATGCTACTTTTCCCACCCTGTCCAGCACCTTGTAAGGGCCATAGTACTTTGGGCTAAGCTTGTGAAATGCATGTTTCCTCAAGGATAACTGCCTATAAGGTTGAAGCTTCAGAATGTTTATCAGCTAATTGCTTCATTCTTTGCTGTGCTCGAGCCAAATGAAATTTCAATAGCTTCATTGCTTCCTCTCTAGCAGTGAGGGAACGATCAACAGTCATAGAAGTGGACTCTCCTGGTAAGTATGGAAGGTGAATTGGAGGTGTTTGACCATAGACAACCTCATAAGGAGTGCACTGAATTGCTGAGTGGAATGTGGTGTTGTACCACCACTCTGCTAAAGATAACCAGCAGCTCCAAGCTGTTGGCTGCTCACCACACATACATCTCAAATAAGTTTCAAGTGCTTTATTGACGATCTCGGTTTGCCCGTCTGTCTGTGGGTGATAAGCACTTGATTTGTTCAAAGAGACACCTTGCAACGTGAAGAATTCATTCCACACCTCGCTCAAGAATATTGGGTCCCGATCAGAAGTGATAGAGACTGGTAACCCATGCAACTTAAAAATGGAATCCAGAAAAGTTTGAGCCACATCAAGTGCAGTGTATGGATGTGATAGTGGCATAAAGTGAGCATATTTGCTCAATCTATCAACAACAACAAAGATTACTTGCTTTCCATTGGATTTTGGCAATCCATCAATGAAATCCATACTGATTGCTTCCCAAATTCGACCAGGAACTGGTAGAGGTTGCAGTAAACCAGGTGAGGCTGCCTGATCAGGTTTCTGTCTTTGACAAGTGGAGCAATTCCTCACATGGGCTTGGATGTGCTTGGTCATTCCCTTCCAGAAAAACAGGGTCTTTACTCTAGCAGCAGTGTTATCTCTTCCTGAATGACCACCAGAGCTGGAATCATGCATCCAATTAAGAATAAAAGCTCTAATATCAGAGTTGTTGCCCACGACTAGCTTTCCTCTTCTCCTCAGAATTTTGTCATGCCAAGTGAATTTTGGGTGGCTATTTGGATCCTTCTCCAATTCTGAGATCAGAGTTTGGAGTGTAGCATCTTCCTTCCACGAAGATTTGATCTGTTCCAGTAAATCAACCTGCACAGAATCGAATATAAGAGACATTAATTCTGCTCCTTCAATTCTGGATAGAGCGTCAGCTGCTTTATTCTCTTTTCCTTCTTTGTATGCAATCTCAAAGTCATAGCCCATGAGCTTGGCTACCCAAGATTGTCGGAATGGTGTGTTGAGCCTCTGTTCAAGAATATGCTTGATACTCTTCTGGTATGTCTTAATTATAAAAGATTTAGGAGCCAGGTACGTGCTCCATTTCTGTACCGCGTACACTATAGCTAGTAATTCGTTCTCATAAATGGATAGAGATTGTTGTCTAGGGCCCAAGGATTTACTACTATAGGCGATAGGGTGATTGTCTTGCATTAATACAGCTCCTATTCCCTTGCCTGAAGCATCTGTCTCGAGTACAAATTGTTTGGAGAAGTCAGGTAAAGCTAGTACTGGAGCTTCAGATAATGCTGTCTTCAATTGTTGGAATGCCACAGTAGCTATTTCAGACCTGATAAAATTATCCCTTTTCAGCAAATCAGTGAGAGGTTTAGCTATCTTCCCAAAATCTTTCACAAAACGTCTATAATACCCTGCAAGACTCAAGAATCCCCTCAGTTGCTTTAGAGTCTTAGGTATAGGCCATTCACAAACTGCTTTCACCTTGTCAGGGTCAGTAGCTACTCCTTGCTGAGATATGAAGTGCCCTAAGTACTCCACCCGATTAGTGGCAAATTGACACTTAGATTTCTTCAAAAACAATTTGTTTAGTCTCACAGTTTCAAAGACTTCAGTAAGATGCTGCACATGTGCCTGCAAGGAAGGACTATAAACTAAAATGTCATCAAAAAATATAATCACAAACTTCCTCAAAAATCTTTGGAATACGTGATTCATCAAGGCTTGGAAGGAGGCTGGGGCATTTGTGAGGCCAAATGGCATCACTAAATACTCAAAGTGACCACCATGAGTCTTAAATGCAGTCTTGCACTCATCTCCTTCACTCATCCTCAGCTGATGATATCCAGATCTTAGATCAAGTTTGGAAAAAACAGCAGCACCTCCTAACTCATCCATAAGATCTTTTATCAAGGGTATGGGAAACCTATCCTTCACAGTGTTATGATTAAGTTTCCTATAGTCTACACATAGCCTCCAAGACCCATCTTTTTTCCTAACTAACACAGTAGGAGAAGCAAATGGGCTGTTACTATGGCGTCTAACTCCTTGAGTGAGCATCTCACCTACTAAGTTATCAATTATGTCCTTCTGAACAACTGAGTACCTATATGGACGCATATTTACTGGAGAAGCATCATTTATCAAGGGTATTTTGTGATCAAATCCTTCTCTAAAGGGAGGTAATTCCTTAGGTTCAGTAAATATATCATGATAAGCATCCAACAACACAGATATTTCCTCTAGAACACTAGGTTGAGGCATACCTGAGTTTGTCAAGGTACAAGTAGGTAGGACAAACTGTGGAGCTGATTGGTTTACCTCCAAAAAGCATAACTCAGCTCCCTGATCCACTGCTAGATTCATTTCTTTGTTAGAAATTAATTTGACACCTGGGGTCTTTGCACTTCTGAGCACAATTCTCTGTCCATCCACGGCAAACTCCATTTGCAGCTTGTTGAAATCCCAGAGTATTGGCCCAAGTGATCTAAGCCACTGTACTCCTAAAATGAGGTCACAGCTAGCTAAAGGAAGAACATACACATCAACAACAAATTCATGGTTAAGTATAGTCCATTTAAAACCCTTGCAAATGAAGGGTGCCTCCAATTTGTGACCTCCACCACTGGTAATAGACATTTTCTCTACAGCAATCAACTTACAACCCAATTTCTTAGCTTTATGCAGATCTAAGAAATTGTGTGTACTCCCACTATCCAACAAGATATTCAACAATTTCTTAAGATACCAACCTTTCACTCTCATGGTTTGATACTTAGGGGATCCTGTCATGGCTTGTAGTGAGATTTGGGGTATGTCTTGGTCAACAACCGGGGTGAGAACTGGTTCTAAAACAGGTTCGGGTTGATGTTCTGTTTCACATTCTTCTTCATCAGCCTCCATCATCATCAAGGAGTGTCTTCCTTTATGGGTTAGTCTATGGCTAGGGGTATATGGTTCATCACAGTACCAACAAAGACCTTTGGCACTACGTTCTTCCAGTTGAGCTTTGGAGTATGTTCTGGTAGGTGTATCGACCACCTAGGATACTCATCAAAGCGAGCCCTCATATAGTTGAGATGCCATTGCAACGCCAAGCCCTCGAGGTGAATCGAAGCCAATCTAACTCTTGACTCCGGTGGTGTCTCGTCCAAAAGGAAGAACTGGTCACATTTATAAAGCCAGTCTTTTACCTTCTTTCCGTCAAATCGAGGAAACTCGATCTTTGAGTGACGCGTTGAATAGTTGCGAGCTGGTGGGTTGTCATTCCGTGGTGGTGGAACATCGTTACGCGGTGGTGTTTCCACAACAGGCTCGGGAACAACGACATGAGATCTATCGTTACGCGGAGGTGAGTTGAAGCTATCGTTTGACGCTTGTCCCGTTCCTCTACTCTGGGCAATGATCAAATTGCGAAGTTCCTCCAAGCGAGTATCAAGTGTGTGCTGCACTTGATCGATTCGAGCGTTCATCGCCACTACATTCTCGTCCAGTTTCCGATCTAGATCTGTAACCGATTGGCTGCGTGTAATAGTCATGGTTTAGTACCAGGATGTGCTCTGAATACCAATTGAGACCGATTGAGCCAATGTTTTGGATCAAAGGGAGCTCACTCTAGCTAGGAGCCTCAAGATTGAGAATGAAGCTCGAAGAAAGAGAGAAAATGGCTCAGCAATGTTGCTGCGATCTAGGGCAACAGAGATTAAATTCAGAGAGAGAGAATATTGGATTTTAATCATGATTTCATTAATGATGGAGAGTTAATAAATACTACTCCAATTTGGGAATATTCCATAATACAAGCTTCTAGAAGGTCATGAGGTGGCAAACAATCCACAACTCACCAATTTAGGCAAACTAGCAGTAAAACATTAAAATGACCAATACACAGTAAAACGGTAAAAATACTACTAATAAGGTACTGCTAAGGTAGTGACTCCGTCACAGCTTGGAGCACCTTTTTCATCTTATTGATATCGCGATTGAAGACCACAACTGGAAATTGTTCCCTACCTCGACAATGGGGCCTAAAGTTTCTCACTTGGCCTTTCGGATGACCTTCTTTTGTTTGCAAAAGCCATTGTGGATCAATAGAAAGGCGGTCCTGAACACCTTTTGTGAAAGCTCCGGCCAAAAGTTAAGCCATGAAAAAACCTGTGTCTGTTTTTCTAAGAATGTTCATTGGGAGAGAGAGAAGACAGGAAATTAGGACTGCTCTTGGGAGAGAAGGGCATTTGTTACAACTGGGAAGAATTTAGAAAACATATCAGATGGCGACTTGGCAATGGAGACTCAATCTATTTCTAGGAAAACCCAAAACAGGTAGCGATTTTCCTTCAAGCAAAACAGATGATTGATGTTCTTCATCTAAGAGGGTTTGGGAATTACAACGCCTCTCCTCACAAATGGAGCTTGTCTTCACCAGGTTTTTTTTCCCTCTGTTGTGACGGTACTGTTGCTAACTATGGGACTCTTGCTGGATGTGGAGGAATTGTCCGGGGCTCAAAGGGTACTTTCCTTTTTGGCTTTCTCACAAAGTTGACAGATGTAGTGTCTTGGAAACCCAGCTTTGGGGTATCTACCATGGGATTTGTCTCGCATGGGGAAGAGGCTTCTGTAACTTTGTTATTGAATCAGACTCTATGAATTCCATTGATATTCTTAAAGCCTTGGAGTCTTAATTACTCCCTCACTATTTTCTCATTCAGGACATTAAAATTGGTGAAGCAACAAGGTGAGGTGTTGTGGTGGAATGGAAGCATTTAGATAGGGAAGGATATGTCCCCGCTGATATTTTGGCTAGAGAAACTCTATCTATGGATACTGAATGCAATATTTGTGATGTGGTCCCTCATTTTCTCAGGAAACCACTTGATGTAAACTTGTTGGGCCTTGTGCCTGGTTTTTAATTCCATCTTCTTGGGGGGTTCAACTTCAACCCCCTATTCTTTTTTATCCTAACACTCGCGTCATTTTAATATTCAATTGTATTATGTAATTAAAATTAAAAAGGATTACAATAATTAAATTAAAATTAAAACAGATAAAATTTAATAAATGGCTCCGGAAGAGAAAATGAATCGGGCTATAGAAGTTAATTTGTGGAAATAAGCTAATTTATGGAAATATGAACCATCATCTTGCTTATTTATGTGTGTGTCTATGTATGTATATATATATATATAGACACACAAATGTGTACATTTAAACTTATAAAATATAAGTTAAAGAAGTGTATGGCGTTATTCCACCAAGCCGAAGCAGAATAACCGGAATGACTACCCACCACATATATAAACCAACTCCAAGAAGTACATTTAATGTGATTAACAATGGAATCTAACAAAGGAGCCACAACACAGTCACACAACTACAAGAATTTTCGCTAGTAGTGTGGGTCAAAAGCCCACGCTAACCAATAAAAGCCGTCGCTAGAGGAGAGTTTAGCGTCGGCCATGCGACAGTTCGGGGGCGAAGCTAAAAGGCTCGTCGCAATGAGTAGCGTGGGCCGTTTTGTAGCCGACGCTGCGTAGTGTGTGGGCTTAGCCGACGCTAGTTGGCAGCATAGAAAATGGCCCACGCTAATGCTAGCGTCGTCCAAGCCGACGCTACCTAGCGTCCGGTTCACCTTTTAGCGCCGGCTTGGCCCGTCCGGTCTACCTTTTAGCGTCGGTTTGACCCACGCTAAACGTAATTTTTTATTTTTTACCAAAAAACTTATATCACAGTCACTTTTTATTGACAACGCAGTATCAATCTCCTGAATCAACAATCTTCTTCTGCATATTCCTGCATCAACACATGTTAACTCAAAAAAAAATGGTCGAAAATTATAACACCAAAGACAATGTAACATGTTAGTGATTAAGCACCTTCAATTTATGATAATGAGGCTCATTGCATGGTACAGGGTTAAATCTCAGCAACTCATCAACATATTCTAAACGATCTTTATCTACACTTGGGTCCTGAGGACACAACCGTAACTCAATTTTTGCCACACAATCTCTTATCCCCTCTACCCATTTCTGAACTTCAGTCAAACTCTTTACCATATCCCGCATCTAAATCCCAAAACAAAGTGAAACTTAGTTTAGTACAGGGCAAAATGTTTTTATAGAAATACACTTAAAAGCTTATTACTACAATGCTCTTCATCTTGCTTTCTGATAATGAAAAAGTTCTGACAGATGGGATCAAAAATAAATTCAATCATAAAAACATCTTATTATATACAAAAATTATTCACCAAGACAAACTAATCTGATAATTAAATATTGATTGCAACGTACTATGGATATAAGCATACTATGGATATGGAAAATAATTGTAGACTTTCTTGTTGAGTATGTTGAAAATCACATTCAAGAAGTACCTGCATAGAAGTGGGACAATAGTTAGAAAACAAACACTGCTGTAAATTTACAACAATCTTATTATTTTATTGTTCCTTATATGGTACTTTAGATTCTCTTTTCTCTCTTCTTTAGTGTTTAGATGAAATGAGAGTATTTACTGTAGATTGTAGCAGCATCCAGCCAATAGTAATTTCTGTCTCATATTTTTTTCACCTAAGAAGTAATTAAAACAAGGACAAATTCTTACCACATAAAGAAAAAGAAACCAGTAACCAATGCATGAAATCTCTCACCAAGACTTTTTGAGGGTTGTACAGTCCTGTATTTGGGTATCAATCATCAAAGAAAATAAAAAAAGAAGTCAAACAGAATGTCAATTTGCTGTGATGCAAAGTACTATCAGAACTTCAATCCAAAACAAGAGAAGAAGATTGACTTTTTATCATAAGAAAACAATTCTCGGTTATTGTTTTAATTCCTAATCTACTTGGGTTTAAGGATTATCAATATTAAAACCAACTCTAGAACACAAGAAACCCGCAACTAATGACCAGTTGTTTAAAAATCAAAAGAGTAATCTTTCAACTAAATTAGCAGCACACCTTTACAGCAACCCAGATATAATTCCACATTAAGTATTCATTATGAATTGAAATCGCTAAACAAAGGGTGCAGGAAAAGCCAAAAGAACTACAATCAATAGAATCTAAACCTGGTGGCTGAGAATCAGACTGTTCTTCGATTAAGTAAGTGGCAACCAGCTTTGCTCTTCAATCTAAGACTTCAAATAAATATGAGCAATTAAGACCCACAACAAGTACATGTTAGATTTGAGCTCAAAATGAGATAACCATAAAGAAACAAAAGCATAACAGAATAAACTTCTAGTCAAATAGTACACTAAATGCCCACTAATGATGTTAGGAATCTAACCAGTGAGTTATGCAGAAGAATGTGATTCTGCAGAATGCACCAATGGAACAGTGCACTGAAACAAGGCCAACAAGAATGAAATTCTCCTGGAAACAGATCACAGATGAAAGAAAGTTACTTTGATGGATTAAACAACAATAAGCGAACACTAACAAAGATTCAATTGAACACTAAATGTTCAATTGATTTCCAATTCAATCTTTTGGTAGAAAGAACCCTAATGGACGAAATTGGGAAAAACAAGCAAGAAATCACAAACACAGATATTTGTTTACCCAGTTCGATTTCAAGATTGAAATCTACTCTGGGGGACGAAGCAATTGCTCTTGTCCATTATCATTGATCAATTTTGGAATTCCAAATGAGTATTACAACAATTGAGCTTATTCCCAAGTGTTTCCCCCTCACTTCCCAAATCCCACAATTCCCAGTGATTCTCTCCTCTCCCCTGTGATCCTACTGTTAACTATCACAATACATCAGTCAAGCTTATATAGAGCAAGATACAGAGATAGGCGCCATAACTGCATATAAAACCGTAATAACAGAAACTGTTATTACTGTTATATCAGCAACTTGCTCAACCAACTGAAACTGATGTGGCTGAGAGAATATGCCACGCAGGATTCCTTGATGACTAGGATGCACATTGGTAGTGCCACATAAGCAACAATTTCCACCTTGGCACTTCCAAAACAATCAACAACAATAGAACAAATCCCAAGCAAAAGCTCCACCCAAGCTCCACCTCAATTAGAACACACTTAGCAAGTTCAAGCTGTAACAGCCCAGGTCCACCGCAGCGGCCACCCTGGTCCCACTGTTACCTCACGGTCTTCTCTACCCCTCTTGTAGAGTTTTTGCCTTCCGTGGGAATCGAACCTTGCACCTGAGGCATAAGTGCAAGTTAAACCCCCTTCCCACTACCAATTGAGTAGTGGGAAGGGGGTTTAACTTGCACTTATGCCTCAGGTGCAAGGTTCGATTCCCACGGAAGGCAAAAACTCTACAAGAGGGGTAGAGAAGACCGTGAGGTAACAGTGGGACCGGGGTGGCCGCTGCGGTGGACCTGGGCTGTTACACAAGCAATGCTTGAACTTAGCTAATGGAACTACCTTTGTTATAAAGTCTGCAGGATTGTGAGCTGTAGGTATCTTCCTTATCTGCACTTTTCCTTCAGCAATTATGTCTTTGATCCAATGCAACCTTGTATCAATATGCTTTGTCCTCTCATGAAATGATTGGTTCTTGAATAGGTGGATTGCACTTTGGTTGTCACAATGCACATCCACACTATCTTGTTTAACACCTAGTTCATTCACAAGACCTTTCAACCATAGGGCTTCTTTTACAGCTTCTGTAACGCCTATGTATTCAGCTTCAGTGGTGGATAATGCCACCACATGCTGCAAGGATGCCTTCCAACTCACTGTTTTGCCAAACAATGTAAACACATACCCTGTGAGTGATCTTCTCTTGTCACGATCACCAGCAAAATCTGAGTCTACATACCCAACTACACCAGCAGAGTTACTACCTTCCTTTTGATAGCTCAAACCAAGTGTCAAACTACCCTTGAGGTACCTTAGGATATGCTTGACAGCACTCCAATGTTGTTGTCCCGGGTTAGCCAAATACCTGCTAACCAAGCTCAGACCATAAGCAAGATCTGGTCTAGTACAAACCATGGCATACATCAAACTGCCAACTGCACTAGCATACGGGATTCTCTCCATTTCCTTTTGTTCATACTCACTGCTAGGAGAGTCATCCTTGGACAGTTTGAATTGTGAACCAATAGGGATATTTGCTGGTTTAGCAGTATCCATATTGAACCTTTGAATGACCCTTAGTGAATATCCTTCTTGAGTAATGGTGAGATAATTCCCCTTAGGATTGTAGTTTATTTCCATGCCTAAGATCTTCCTTGCTTGCCCAAGGTCTTTCATTTCGAATTCTTTCCCTAGTAAAGCCTTGAGAGTGTCAATTTCCCTCTTTTCTTTACTAGCTAACAGCATATCATCTACATAGAGTAGAAGATAGATGTAATTTCCATCACCTAGTCTTTTATAGTATACACAGCTATCATGATTGCTTCTCTTGTAGTTAATGTTCAACATATAGCTGTCAAATCGTTTGTACCATTGCCTAGGTGATTGTTTCAAACCATACAGAGATTTCTGCAGAAGACAGACCATGTTCTCCTTGCCTTTCTCTTCAAATCCCTTAGGTTGAGACATATAGATTTTCTCCTCCAGAACACCATGAAGAAATGCTGTTTTGACATCCATTTGTTCAAGGTGTAGGCCATGCTCAGCAACTAGAGCAAGTAATAGTCTAATTGAAGTATGCTTCACAACTGGAGAGAAGATCTCATTGAAGTCCACCCCCTCTCTTTGGGTGTATCCTTTAGCAACCAACCTTGCTTTGAATCTTGGAGGATCCTTATCTGAATTCCCTTCCTTCTTCTCGTAAATCCACTTACACCCTACTATCTTTGTACCTGTAGGTTTCTTAACAAGTTTCCAAGTTTGGTTTTTCTCCAAGGACTTCATTTCATCTGTCATAGCTTCTAACCACTTGTTTCTTTCCTTTCCATTCATTGCTTGCTCAAAGGTATTAGGCTCATCATTTGTAAGACAAATGGAAGTGTTCAGTGCATATGCAGTCATAGACTCATGACCAAACCTGTCTGGAGGTCTGATTGTCCTTCTTACTCTGTCCCTGCTAAGCAAATAGTCCTGCATCTGATCACTGTTCTGATCATGCTCCTCAAGCTCTTCACTTTCTGTACTTGAGTCTTCTTCATCTATTTGATTTGCAGGTAAGTCAGTATTGTTGTTTGTACCTTGATTCCTTTCTGCAGTAGCTTCAACCTCCACCTCAATATCAGAACTTTGGTCAGCAGTATCTTTTTCAAGTGTTTCATCTCCATTTGTTTCATTAATCATCTTTGATTCATTGAAGACTACATCTCTACTGATTATACATTTCTTCTCATCAACTGACCAAATTCTATACCCCTTTACTCCTTGAGGATATCCCATGAATAAACCTCTCTTGGATCTAGGTTCAAGTTTGCCTTCATTCACATGAAAGAAAGCTGGACACCCAAATATCCTGAGATTTTGATACTCAGGTTTGGTTCCAGTCCAAGCTTCCTGAGGTGTTTTGAATTCTAAGGCAGTGGAGGGGCTTCTGTTTATCAGATAACAGGCTGTATTGATTGCCTCCCCCCAAAATGACTTAGGCAATTTTGCACAAGATAGCATACATCTTACCTTTTCAAGCAATGTCCTATTCAATCTCTCAGCAAGTCCATTTTGCCGTGGAGTATTCCTTACTGTGAGATTTCTATAGATTCCTTCTTCCTTACAATATTGATTGAATTCCTCATTACAAAATTCCAATCCATTGTCAGTTCTCAAAGCTTTAACTTTCAATCCACTTTGAGTCTCTACTCTTTTCTTCCACTCAACAAAAGTCTTGAATGCTTCATCTTTTGTCTTGAGTAGATAAATCCACACTTTCCTGCTCAAGTCATCAGTGAAAGAGATGAAGTATCTCTTTCCACCATGAGTTAGAACTTTAGCAGGACCCCAGAGATCAGAATGCACATAACCAAGTCTCTCTTGAGTCTTATGTGTTCCAGTAGAAAATCTCACTCTGGTTTGTTTTCCAAACACACAGTGTTCACAGAATTGAAGTTTATTAATTCTGTCACCACACAATGCTCCTTGCTTCTCTAATTCTTTCAAGCCCTTCTCACTCATGTGGCCAAGTCTTTGATGCCACATGAGTGTTTTGTCAGTTGTTTTTGAAGCCACACATGCTTCTCCAGTCAGAGTTTTACCTTGAAGGACATAGAGACAGTTAGACTTCCTCACACCTTTCATAACCACTCTTGATCCCTTTAGAATCTTAAGAGTGCTATCTTCACCTCTAAAACTGAAACCTGCTTTCTCAAGTGTGCCAAGAGAAATCAGTGATCTTTTGAGATCAGGGACATGTCTCACATTAGTTAACAGTTTGATTGTACCATCTGCCAATGCCAGCTTCACAGTACCAATCCCTACTACTTTGCAAGCTTTTTTTTTTCCCATCTTGACCAGACCACCATCATAGAGCTTGTATTCAACAAACCAATCCTTCCTTGGACACATATGATATGAGCAACCCGAGTCCATTATCCAATCTTCATCATTTGATGTTGTAGAAGTGGAATTTGACTCAATTCTTTCTCTGTCAACAGCAACAAGAGCTTCACTGTCATGATCCTCATGTGAGCTTGAGGATTCACAACATTCATCATCACCAGCAAACAACAATTCACAGCTATCATACCCATCAGAAGCAACCGAGGCATCACCAGCATCTTCCTTAGAGTTATTACCTTTCTTATTCTTTCTCTCAGGACAGTTCTTTTTAAAATGACCCTCTTTATGACAGATATAGCATTTATTGTTCTTCATTCTGGACTTGGATCTACCTTTACCTTTCCCCCTTTCATTCCTGTTCTCACTCCTACCTCTAGCAACAAGACTCTCACCTTGATCATTACCTTTGATTTCACTTTTCTTGGACAATTCTTTTGACATTAATGCAACTTGTACTTCATCAAGACTTAAAGACTCCCTCCCATATACTAGAGTATCAGCAAAGGCATCATATGAACTATTTAATGATCTAATGAGCAGTAAGGCTTGATCCTCATCATCTACTTTCACATCAATGTTTTCTAAATCTAGAATTAGTTTATGGAATTCATCGATGTGGTCACCAATAGACGTACCTGGTTGCATCTTGAGTGTGTAGAGCTTTTGCTTGAGATACAATCTTGTGGCCAGTGACTTTGTCATGTACAGAGTCTCCAACTTTGTCCATACAGCAGCAGCGGTTTTCTCCTTGGAGATCTCTCTAAGGACTTTGTCACCTAGGCTCAAGATTATAGCACTATGTGCTTTGTTCATCAGATCTTTCTTCTCTTTGTCAGTCAATGTTTCTGGTAGTTTCTTTCCCCCATCAATCAATGCATCTTCCAGACCTTATTGTACAAGTAAAGCATGCATCTTGATCTTCCATAATCCAAAATCATTCTTTCCCGTGAATTTCTCTATGAGGTACTTTGCCATTTCCATTTGACTCACCTTCCTAACAAGAATGCTCTTGATACCAGTTGTTAGGAATCTAACCAGTGAGTTATGCAGAAGAATGTGATTCTGCAGAATGCACCAATGGAACAGTGCACTGAAACAAGACCCGCAAGAATGAAATTCTCCTGGAAACAGATCACAGATGAAAGAAAGTTACTTTCATGGATTAAACAACAATAAGCGAACACTAACAAAGATTCAATTGAACACTAAATGTTCAATTGATTTCCAATTCAATCTTTTGGTAGAAAGAACCCTAATGGACGAAATTGGGAAAAACAAGCAAGAAATCACAAACACAGAGATTTGTTTACCCAGTTCGATTTCAAGATTGAAATCTACTCTGGGGGACGAAGCAATTGCTCTTGTCCATTATCATTGATCAATTTTGGAATTCCAAATGAGTATTACAACAATTGAGCTTATTCCCAAGTGTTTCCCCCTCACTTCCCAAATCCCACAATTCCCAGTGATTCTCTCCTCTCCCCTGTGATCCTACTGTTAACTATCACAATACACCAGTCAAGCTTATATAGAGCAAGATACAGAGATAGGCGCCATAACTGCATATAAAACCGTAATAACAGAAACTGTTATTACTGTTATATCAGCAACTTGCTCAACCAACTGAAACTGATGTGGCTGAGAGAATATGCCACGCAGGATTCCTTGATGACTAGGATGCACATTGGTAGTGCCACATAAGCAACAAATGAAAATGTGCTGAGTGATATAATCCCCTTCCAAACAAAAAATAATAAAAAAGAAAATGTTCCTTAATTCCTTTATTCATTCCTTTCAATTGTAAATTTCATTCCTTAATTCTCATTACATCAGAATCACAGTCCATTGCCAAAAGGTATTATCAACGAAAAACAAAATTAACATCATCGTTTGAGACTTTGAGGAGCATAATTTCACGCATCATGAAGCATTTAACATTTATGAATGTTTCAGTGATCAATCGAGCATAAACAAAATGCAATGAAGAGGAAAGCTGCAAGGTACTTAATGAAGAAAACAAACCGAGCCGATGTGGATCAAAAAAAGAGAATTAAAGGATTACAAGCAGATCAATGCATGGAGGAGACTAAAGAGAAAAAGTCTGATATGGTCAAGAATGTACATATGATATGACAATAGGGTCAAATGGAGACTACAATGGAGAAAGACACAGAGTACTTGTTTCTAGTGTCTTTGAGATTGCCAAAAGTGATCAAGATGAAGAACCTAAAGTCACTGGGAATGGATTTCAACTTGATGCTTATGTCAACAACTCCAACAAGGCTGAAGAAGTTTCCCTTATTGATTGCAGACATGGAAAGGAAGAGAATCATAATAGTAGAATTGAAGATACAAATGAAAATCCAGAAGCATCCCATGATAAAAACTTCTTTAAGCAAACAAATGAGAGAGGTGCCACACTTGAAAAGCATGATTTTTCATTGGTCACTGAGAATGGACTTCAACTTGATGCTTTTGTCAACAACTCCAATAAGGCTTCAGATGGAAGCAGTGCAGCTCCAGAACAAAACCATTCTTTGGTTCCTGAAGCTGAAGCAGTACCCCTTATTGCAGGGTCAACTATTGTTGATTGCAGACATGGCAAGGGAGAGAATCATAATAATAGATTGAAGATACAAATGAAAATCCAGAAGCTTCCTATGCCATGGTAAAAACTTTTGAGGAGAGTGAGACTATAAATCAGGAGGAATATTTTTCCTTGCAGGATTCTACTTCTTTGAAGCAAACAAATGAGAGCAAATACTTTGATGTCACAGTTGAGAATCATGATTTTTCAAAGTTAACAGTTCCATATCTGGACCAAGGTTCTAAATAGCGGTCGCGGTCACGGTCGCGGTCGCGTTAAGGCTTTTGCGTTTTCGGCCGTTGCGGCTGTTGCGTTACAAGTCGCGGTCGTCGCGGTGTGAATTAATCACAATAATGCATAAATTTTATTAAAATTATTTGTCGCGGCCGTTTTGTCGCGATAACGGTCACTACCGAGACAGTTTTGTCGCGACCGTTTTCGGTGTAACGGACCGTTTTATAGAACCTTGATCTGGACTTAGTAGATGAAGAAGAAATTGAGAAAGAAGGTTAAAAACATTCACAACAAGCTGAAGCAACCTCAGCAGCTATTATTTCCACTGAAACGAAAACAATAATCACATTCGTTTTCTGGATTTCTGGGTTTGAACATTGAAACCCAAATCGAAGATGAGGTTGAAAGGAATAGGATGGGTTTCGTTTCTGCACAACCAAGCTGATTGATTTTGGCGTTTTCAATTTTCCACCATGTCTACACATTTCCAGAAATTAGGGTTTTAAAAAAAATTGCTATATTTGCATGGACTAAAAACATATTTTAACCTAAAGAAATTCATAATTTTCTTTTATTTTCAATAAAATATAATGACTCGGCAATTAAAGTGGCCACATAGGCACAAAAAATAGCCACATAAGCACCTTAAATGCCACTTAGGCATTTTTTAATGGAGTTACTGAGAAAAACGTTAAATATCTCAAAATAAAAGTGAGGGGAGTAAATCATGACCATATATATATATATATATATATATATATATATATATAGATGAGTGGTTATGATTAGAATTTATTTCGTAGTCACATGGTTTTTTATTTTAATCTTAACCATTCATGATTGACCTATGGCTACGATTTTTTGCTCTCGATCGATGATTATAAAACTCCTCTCATTTGATATACTATATATATTAGAATTATCAAATTTCATCTAATTATCCTAGCTAGCACAAATTTAGTCAAATAGTTAGTTATATCTTGCACACAAGTCCTAGGGAAATTGTAAGTATACCACCTTAATCATTGATCATTAATATAGACTTGAACACGTGCTGTGCGATGCACGAGTTGGTTGAATCGAAAGCGAATAAAATAAGGCATTGGGACTAAAATTTTATTAGCATATATTTGTTCACCACAGTAATGATGCAGAAAACAAACAAATTAAGTTGGAAAAAAAAGATGGACAATAGACCCATGATTTCACTAGTGGAAAAAATGCATTTTATACTGTCATTTATATCGGTTAAAAACGGCTTGTTGTTAAAAGTGACGCGGTGGCAGTTTTGTAACTAAAATTACAATTTTTATATCGGCTGCAAAAGGAACCGATATAGAAAGTGCAAAAACCATCTTTCATATCGGTTCCATTGCATAACCGTTATAGAAAGTGCAAAAATTTAGGCTTCCATAACGGGTACAAAACCACCCGTTATAGAAACGAAAAAAATTACGCTTAACATCTTCCACCATTCGCTCCCTCTCACTCTCATTCGCATAGTCTTCCTCATCTCTTCCACCACTATTCGCACCTCCCTCATCTCTCACTACAACAAAACTGTAGAAAGAGGGCGCACCCTTTAGGGGCGCTTTTTTAAAAGCGCCCCTGATGCCTAAATACGCAGGCCTTTAAGGGCGCTTTTTAAAAAGCGCCCCTAAAGGCCCTGCGTATTTTGGGCATCAGGGGCGCTTTTTAAAAAGCGCCCCTAAAGGCCTTGCGTGTTTTGAGCATCAGGGGCGCTTTTTAAAAAGCGCCCCTGAAGCCCAGAACACGTAGGGCCTTTAGGGGCGCTTTTTAAAAAGCGCCCCTGATGCTCAGGCTTTAGAGGCGCTTTTTAAAAGCGCTCCTGATGCCCAATTTCTCTCTTTTACCCTAACTCCCTCTCATTATTTGCGAAAATTCACACAGCCGCGCCTCCCTCACACTTCGCACACACAGTAGCCTCCATTTGCGAACTTTTGCAGCTCCTCCGTGAACGTACGGACTTCCCTCCTCCCTCCTCCGTGAACCGAAGCAGCTTCTCCCTCCTTCCTTCCTTCCTTCGTGAGCGACGGCGCCTTCCCTCCTCCCTCCTCCGTGAACGACATTCTCTCCTCCGTGAAAACGAAGCAAGGCCTTCTCTCTCCTTCGTGAAAACGAAGCATCGCCTACTCCCTCCTCCGTGAAAATGAAGCAGCGCCTCCTCCCTCCTCCGTGAAAACGAAGCAGCGCCTCCTCCCTCCTCCGTGAACGACATTCTCTCCTCCGTGAAAACGAAGCAAGGCCTTCTCTCTCCTTCGTGAAAACGAAGCAGCGCCTCCTCCCTCCTCCGTGAACGTGAAAACTCAGAAGGTAAATGAAGCACAATCCCTCCTTTGTTTTTTTTTGACATGCCATAGTTTCATTCCTTTCATGAGTCATATGATTTTGAAGATTAGATTCTGATGTGAGTGCTGAAACGATTTGTATTTGGATGTTTTTTGTATTCAAATGTTGATTGATGAAAAACAAAAATTAGTTGTATGTTTGGAATAGATTTTGAAGAAGTGCCCCTGATTAGATTTTGAAGATTATCTATTGTGTTTATATGTTGTATTAAACTTGGAATAGATTGGATTATTAAAGGAATGTGAGAAGTATTTTAAATTAGTTGTAAATCAAAAATTCCTCAAAAAATCGTATAACATAGGTTCAGTATTTATGTATGATTTTGGGGCTGAAAAACACTATTTTTGTGGGGCTGAAAAACACTAGGTTTGGTTCTGGTTCACGTTCGTTTCATCTCTCTGGTTTGTTGTTGCTTCCCCCCTTTTCAGGTACTTTTGTTGTTCTCTTGTTTTTGATATTTTTGTACATATTTGGAATAAAACTGTTATTGGGGATAGAAATGGATAGAAAGTGGATGTCTGCCAATCGTCTGTTGAAAGAATATGCCGATGGAGTGGAATATTTTGTGAACTTTGCTGTTCGACGTTTAGGAACTTCTACTAAGTTCAAGTGTCCTTGTTTACGATGTTGTTACGCCAATCGAGTTACTGCAGTTGAGTTGGGAAGACATTTAAAGGCCAATGGAATCGATCAAAGTTATATTTGTTGGACAATGCACGGTGAGAAAAGAGGTGAACAATCAAATATGGATAATAGTACTCAGAGATGTGATCCGGTTGATTATCCTGAAACATTTGATGGCGACCAATTTGAAGAGATGGCAAAGGCGGTTGATGACGATCTTAATGATTCTCCTCAAATGTTCGAGAAGTTGATAACTGATGCGGAGACACCGTTGTATGCAAGAAATCAGTGTCTCGACAAGTAGATAAAGGGAAACAAATTCAATCCACCTCCCCTTCTAAGGAATTTATCAGTTATCTAAAGATTCATGCCTCAACAATGACGGGTGCAGATTTGATAACTGCATCGCTTGATCCAGACATCTTGGGATATATCCACCAAATCTGCCTTTCAAAGGTGGAACTGCAAGAGGTATATGATCACATGTGGGCATCTGGAGCTTCTCTTACAATATACATCAGGTATTACTATTATTATTATTATTATTACTATTATTATTATTTGTTAATTTATTTGTATACATTTTAACTATAGGTATTTGTACTATGAGATTATGATCCCCCTGGAACGAACACAAAGATTTATCTTCTTGTGGCACGAAAGAACTTTTCTACGCAACGCCCACTTTGAAAAAGGCATGTCAAAAGATATTATTAAAGACGTGAAGAAAGCGATTAAAGCAAACAACGAAGCTGTAAAAGCCTATAATGATAGACGCTTGGCTTTGGCACATGAAAGCAGCTGTGATAGCTTGTTTTTGGCACCTATCAACTTAGGGTAACAAATTTAATATATATATATATATATATATATATATATATATATATATATATATATATATATATATAACCTGTTTTTGAAATTAATATCTGTTATTTATTTGGTTATTCAATATTTTTGTAGGATACATTGGATATTGTTGGTAGTTCATCCTAAAAGACATAAAATTTTCTATTTGGATTCGTGTCATGGTCATTATAGCAACCACGTCAAAATGAGAGGAATGTTTGAAAGGTGTGTATTTAGATACATCGCATGTTTTATCATTTAAATTATGTAGGTATTTCGATTAATTAAAAAAGTTATATGTATGATGTTTCAGTTGTTTGATGACTTATTGGGGATCAAATGAGGCCAGGGCTAGAGATAGGCATGTGAAAACAAAATGGGTAGTTGTTAAGGTAAGTTTATAATCAGCATTCTTATCCATGTAAATATTGCTGGCTTTTTAATAATTAATTGTTATTTTGATTTCTAGTGTCCGAGACAACCAAACAACGATGATTGCGGGTATTACATTATGAAGTTTATGAAGAACATAATCACTCACAATCAAATGGAAATTCCAGAAAATGTATGTAATTTTATAGTTTGTTTTTTGACCACTTAATTCTATATCTAGCATTTAACCACTTAATTCTAAGTTTATTTTATTTTATTTTTGCAGTATTTTCCTGAACACGAGATTGGAGCTCCATTTTCTGGTGACCAACTAATTGAGGTCAAGGGAGAGTGGTGTCATCATGTTGCCTGTTTGATTAATGAAAATCGAAATTCATGTAATTACTTTGGTTAGTTGGTTTTTGGTTCCTCACATTGTATGTCGATCATGTCACGTTTGTTGTCTATGTTGGCATTTAGGTGCTTGGTTAATGATTTATGTAATTTTTGTATGTATATTAGATGGGTATATAAGTTTGTTAGTTGGAATTTAATTTGCAATTGGTTAGTTGATTTGAAATTTGGTTGTTGAGTAGATATTGGTTGTTGAGTAGATATTGGTTGTTGTTGTTGTTGGTTCTGTTTCTGTTTCTGGTTTACGCAGTTGATGATATTGGTTGATGCAAAATATTGGGTATAACAGAAACAAAAAAAAATTAAAAAAAAAAACAATGAATCAGGGGCGCTTGCAGTTAAAAGCACCCCTGTAGGCCTTAACGCCCTTGACAATCAGGGGCGCTTGCAGTTAGAAGCGCCCCTGTTGGTCAAACAGGGGTGCTTTTTATTGAAAGCGCTCCTGGTTGTCAAACGCGCTAAGGCCAACAGGGGCGCTTTTTACTGCGAGCGCCCCTGATTGTCAGAGGCGCTAAGACCAACAGGGGCGCTTTTTATTGCGAGCGCCCCTCTTTCCTAATAATTAGAGGCGCTTGTTAGGCGCTCCTGTAGAAGGTTTGGCAACAGGAGCGCCAGATTTAGGGGCGCCCGAAAGCGCCCCTAATGGATAAAAAAGCCCCCTGAAGGCTTTTACTATTGTAGTGTCTTCCACCACCGTTCCACCACCGTTTAGCATCTCACCATTCGCATCTCTTCCACCATCTCTCCCTCTCACCATTCGCGTGCATACTCTCCCTCTTCAGTTTTTTTAGGGTTTACGGCCTTCATCTCACCTTAAACACGATGGAACTCGGTGACGAAGTCGCTGCAACTCGCTGAATCTCTCTTCTTTGCTCTTCAACATTTCGTTTTTGTTCCGATTGGTAGTGTTTCCTCTACTAATTCTTCTCTTTCATTCTTTTCTTCCATTTAGCACATTGATGCTTCCTCTACACCCGTTTCGTTTTGCTGTCTGAATTGGGGTTTTGGGTTCTCTGTTTCCCTAATCGCACATTTGTTAGGGTTTTGGGTTTTGATTCTTCCTAATTGCTGTCTGATTTGGAATTTGGGTTTCATACTATAGTTGAAATTAGGTTTTTGGGGTTGTCTTTCAGTTATTCTAATCACCCGATGATTTTAAAATGCTATGCTAGTTTGAAATATTTTGATTTTGTTTGTTATTTAGGGATTTTATGCTTTCTAGCATTTTTTTTTTCATTTTTAGGGATTTTATGCTTGTGTTGGCCACTGGTCTCCAAGTAGAAGTAGGAGTAGCTTCTCTGAGAAAGATCCAAGCACAATCAAAAAGAGCAAAACAGGTACACACTTCACTCATTCAAAATCATGCTGTTTTGTTGTTGTAAATGCTGACATTAAGACAAAATCATGATAACCATCCTTGTAATTGTAATGTACAAAGAAATTTACCAGAAACTCTGAGCAGGTTAGACGACGAAGAATGAACCTTGACCATCCTCGAATCATAGATGTCAACAACTATAGGTATCCTGCTTCTCCCCTCTTTAATTAATTTACTAAAATCATGTTTTGCTGTGTTCACTCACCAGTGCTTTATCTTATTCTGTGATCAGCATTTTTGTTGCTACTTGGAATGTGGCTGGAAGATCCCCACCAACTAATTTGAGCATAGATGATTGGCTACAAGCCTCACCTTCTGCAGATATTTATGTTCTTGGGTAAGATTTTGGTACTTGTTCATATCTTTTCCAAGCAAACATATATGCTACTTGTTAGTTCTAATGACACAATTCTACCTTTGTATTGCAGATTTCAAGATATAGTTCCCTTGAATGCTGGTAATATCTTAGGGGCAGAAGACAATGGCCCTGCTAAAAATGGCTTACTCTCATAGGAAAGACTCTAAACAATCTCCCTGGTATCATGTGTTGGCAGAGGATTGATGGGTTATCTTGGAAATAAGGTAAATTATATATCAATCTTATGATTGTCCTTTTTTATATATCAATCTTATGAAAGTATCTTATGTATATTGACATTCCTGGCAGTTGAGAGGTATTGTTCTTTGTTTTATTATTTATTTATTTTTGGTATTCTTGCGTAAGTTTATAACATCCTTCAGTTTCAGGTCTTCTACTTATTCTTCCCGTCATTGAGGTATTGTTCACAACATTTGGTATTTTCTTATTTTATTTCTTATTTTGATTCATTTTCCTATTTGTGGGTGATTGTTTATTATTTTATTTGTTATAGTGTTTATTGTTTATTTTTCTGCTTATTGATTATTTCTACCGTAGCCTTTGACATTGACAAATCATTCCTTTTATCGTTAAAGCAGCAAAGTGCTTTGGCTCATTTTCAATTTGATTGTTTATTGTTTATTGCAGCAACCCCTCCTAGTATTATGCTGCTAGTTTCCTTGAATTTTCCCTGTTATTGCATCTATAACATATATATTTCAATAATAAATTGACAAGCTCTCTGCACACATAGCCATATTGTTGACACCAATAGATTTATGTTTGCAATAGTTTTGGGATTTTCCACTTGAAACAGTTATACGTACCCTTGACATGCATATATGTAGTAGTTTGGAATCAATAATTTGATGTGCAGCTGACGAAATCATTCTTGAAAGGTATCAATAATTTTTCTCATTGTTGATTGTTATAAATCATATCCCTGACCGTGTATCCTTGTTTCTATATAGATATTTTTTCTACTTAGTTTTCAACTATTGGTCTCAAGTCTGTGGATACTTCTGAGAACTTTGCTTTGTGTATGGTGAAAGGTAAATCTAAATAGTCTTTATGGGGTATAATTAAGAAGCCGGTGTTTTCTGTGAACTTAGCTAAGGCACTTCCCTTAAATGATGTTTATATGTGCCATGGTTCTATTTCTCTTTTGATATTCAAGAGTAGTAAGTCTTTTATGAATTTTCTCAAAGTTATTGATGGGAGTTTCTTACACGCCCTTTACACCCCAAATGCACATATCCAACCTACCTTGACACCTAATAATCAAAAGAACCTGCGTTGACATCTAACGATCAAGGATAATCTGCCTAAAACCTGCAACAGTGGTACAAACTTATATATAGTTGTCCATATATGTCACATTTGCATACATATGCCTTTTGCCTACCACTGATTCTAAATGAATTCACTGTTTAATATTCTCTCTCTCTCCCCCTTGCAGTCTTGGAATTCAATATTGCTGACAGCCTTCAGATTTGGGGTACTCTTTTAATTGATCCAGAGGGTCCATTATTGATTAATAATAGGCTAATAGGTAAATGTCTGCATTGAATTCAGATCCATTTAAAACCCCCTTTTTACTTATTGTGCCTGTGGTAGATCATGAAAGTTTGAATTTATTCAATTTATCAACACATTCTAAAGAACAAATAAAATGACTTTCATATATATGATGATGCAGATCGTGTATGACAAGGACAAATTTAGCTTGGATGACAAAATGGGAGATGCTGAGTTTGTGATTAGTCCATTTCTTGAAATGTTGAATATGGTGAAGTGGAGCTTCAGTTGCATTAGATTGACATTCCTGGTTCAAGGGGTCTGTAGGTTATAAAATGAATAGTCCTTCTGATAAGTCTGTTATATTAGTTGGTTCCTATCACCTTCTTGGAAAACATCGTTTGAAGGTAAAACTATTTTGACTAATGCATTTGACTATTTTATTATGTTAGTAATTGCCTTTTTAATATTTGTTATTCATGATTCCTGATTTTGAAGATTTTAAAAAGTGTATTGTAGCATTGCCATATATTTAACTGAACATTTGTTTTTTCAGATTGTAGAGTTTTTATCATTGTTATTAACTGTTGGTAGTGATTGTTGAATGTTGATTGCTAAAGCTGAACAAGGTTGTGCAGCAGGTTGTACTATGTTATGGTAGAGGAAATTGATGTAATTGTAACCCATAACTGGACAGGTATGTGGATTGAAATGGTCTTGTGATGACAGAGAACTTGCTTCTAGTGGTACTGATAATCAGGTGTGATGTGCCTCTCTTTTTGTCTTTATTTCTATACAACTTGCTTGATTGGTTCTCTTATAGTACTAATTACGTCTTCTATGCGAGCAACTTTTAGTTCGGAATCAACACTATCAGCAACCGGCTTTGAGACTTACAGAGCACACTGCTGCTGTGAAGGCCATTGCTTGGTCACCTCATCAGAGCAACCTTCTTGTGTCTGGTGGTGGAACTGCTGATTGGTGTATTCGTTTCTGGTAAATTTTATGCCTTTAATTTTATGCATGTAAGTCAGTGATATTCTTAATTCTTAATTTTACTTAGATAATTGCATTTTTGATACTACCTTCATTGGATGCAGCAGAAGTTGTTGACTCACTTGTGAAGATACTAGTTGACCGTATGTAATTTTTGTTCATTATGATAGTTTTGCTAAGTTTATGTTAGAAATAATTTTTTGGATAGTTTTGGTAATATGTTATGACTATGTACGTCAGGCACCATCATGTAAAACATTTTTTATGGAAAACAATTGATGTTGTGCCGGAGATTTTGTAATATGTACTTGTGATTGTGATGTTTCATTTTTTAATTATATGAATATTTGAGATTATACAGTATATAGTCCTGTCTCATGTATGCTGATTAGAAACACGGTTTTTTTTTTTTAAAAAAAACTCCACTTTTAATATCGGTTCCTCTGGATAACCGATGTTAAAAGTACTTTTTATATCGGTTCCAACAAAAAACCGATGTCAAAAATACGCTTATATTTGATAAAAACGGACTTTTCATAACGGTTCTAGGTGCAACCGATATAAAAACAACTTTTCATATCGGTTCCTCTGGATAACCGATGTGAAAGGTACTTTTCATATCGGTTCCAACAAAAAACCGATGTAAAAAATACGCTTATATTTGATAAAAACGGATTTTTCATAACGGTTCTAGGTGCAACCGATATAAAAACAACTTTTCATAACGGTTCAGGAACCGATATCAAATGTACCTATTTTTTATATCTCCTTTTTGAGCATTGGTTCAGGAACCGATATGAAATGTCAATTTTAACCGATATGAAATGCCTTTTTTCCATTAGTGATGTAGCGGTATTTCCTGAACTTTACTCCGTAGCCCGATCATATACTTTACTCCATGCTAGTACTTGTATCATCCTATGTATGCTCCTAGGCTCTAGACTCTGTTCATAATGCTATTAAAAACGTTCCCAAAATGTCCATCAAACTGTCCCTGAAGGAGTCCTAATGTCATAAATCCCACACCCATAGATGATCTATGTAATATCCCCAATTTTTAAAATTAAATTAATTGGCGTGAATTAATATTTAGTGATTTATTATGTGATTGAAAATTTCATGATTTGAAAATGAATTTGCTTGAAATACTTATTGTGAGGATTTTGGTGTTAATTAAATTTAATTGTGTCAAGTGGGATTAGTTTGGGCTGAAAGGAGTCACTAGTTTGGGCTGAAACAAATTTTAATTAACTTGTTTGCTAACTCTAATTAACTCTGCTCTGTATCTTTGCAAACTCTAATTTATATAGAGTTATTTATACTTCTAAACGTAACAAATTGCTTGAAACCCAAGTATAAAGTGTGTTAAATATAGTAGAATAAGTAAGATAACAACATTCTAGGAATTATGTGATGGATAAAGCATCTTGTATATATATTGGTATGTTTGATGTGTTTGTTCAGTTTACCTACAGATGATGCTTCTGCACCACGATGCTTCTGCACCATGATGCTCCTGCACTTAGTGCTTCTGCACCATCCTGCGCTAAAGGTTGATAACCCCACAATGGAAGCACCTCAATTCATACCACTGCACCAAAACTTCTATGACAACATGTTTTTTTCACAAATCACATGAGCGCCCACCATAAACATCATCATGAAAGGCTACTCATCTAAAGACACATGGTCTTCCACAATTGGACCTCTCCTTGAAGACGAGTGTTGGACTCAATCTCCAGAATTAAAGATCAGAAAAGTAACCATGGTTAAGCCTCCTTAGGTTAACTTGGTTTTCAAGCAAACCCTCACTTGAAGGAAACCTCCAAGGCTATAAAAAGGCTTGCACTTCTCACTTGAAGAGCATCACATATCTCACTTGATAATATGTAGATCATACACTTTACTTATAATTTAGTAGTTTCATTTATTATAGTTTTTATAGTAGATAGTTGGCAAGAAGGTGAGGAAGGAATCGACAACTTCTTCCTTCACTTCTTCATCAACTTAGTTAGGTGCAACTGCACCAGGAAGTCAGTGCTTCTGCACTGCAGGGCAATTTTATGCAAGAGTGCTTCAATCAGTGTAATCTCTACCTTGTTGATATCTTTTGTACTTTCATCTATGTTAATATGTTTCATTTCATCTATCTTTGCCTTGCAATGCATATTATGAGCTAAACCTTTTTGGTTGAGATGTTCTAACTTTATAATGAACTTTTGAGTAAGTTATTGTGTTTTTTAGTGTTGCAAGCATTTTGGGTCTTGTGTTATACTACATCCATCTTATTTTAAGGTTGATCACATAGAATAAGTAGAGTTATATTCACAGACATCGTTTATAATTATAAATCAAGACTAATAAGGGTGAGTGTTTTAATGAAGGCTTTGTTAACTTGTGTAATAAAGAAAACTTTATTAAAACCATGTTAAATCCTAGACATAGGATAACATAGTCCTTAGGGTGAAACAGTGGGTACTACAAAGGCAGGAGTGAACTTATTTAGCAAGCCCAGACATGGGAAGCTTGTAACGAAACTATGAAGAAAGTAGCTGAAAAGCACACACTCATGCAACTGCACTCAATGCAACTGCACCTTGGTGCTTCTGCACCTTTGGTCCTTCCACACCTTGGTGGTTCTACATCACTAAAAGCATAGAAACTCTCAAAAGAACATTATTTAGTGAAAACATCTCTACCATCTTTCTCAACTGATTTCCTTCATATTCTTTTACAAATTTGCATTCTATTTTCACTTAGCGAAAAAACCCTAAAATTTGTGAGTAGAATAGTAGTACTAATTTATATGCTTTCTAAACATACATAAAGTTAATCCAATCCCTGTGGGTTCGACCTTTCTTATCATTGTATTACTTGTTTGTGACTGTGTATACTTGCAGATCTTTTCACACACCAAGTTTTTGGCGCCGTTGCCGGGGATTGCCATTAGTTTTTGTTGTTTAGATTTACAAGTTAGTGTTTTATTACTCTGGTATTTTGTTTTCTGTGCAGAAGCATTAGGTGCAGAAGCATTAGGTGCAGATGCACTAACATATGCGCAGGGTCAGAACACCAGAAGTTGCGTTAGATCCTGAGATAGAGGGGAGATTTCGGAGCTTGCAAAGACAACAAAGACCCAAAGGCAGAGGTTCTAGCATGACTTCACCACAACAATTCATCAACATGGGAGCAATAGGTATGTTAAATAATAGAAATAGACCCATGAGGGATTATGCTATGTTTAATCATCAAAATATGCAAAAAGTATAGCAAGACCTCATATTGATGCTGTGCATTTTGAATTTAAACCCATGATGTTCCAAATGCTTCAAACAATTGGTCAATTTGGTGGATCTCTCCATGAGGATCCCCATGAGCATTTAAAACAGTTTTTAGAAATATGTAGTTACTTTATCATTCCTGGTGTTAGTGAAGATTCATTTAAACTTAAGCTATTTCCATATTCTTTGAAAGATAAGGCTAAATCTTGGTTGAATTCATTAGAGCCTAATTCTATTCATTCATGGAATGAAATGGCTAAAAAGTTTTTAGCAAAATATTTTCCACCCATCAAAAATTCCAGAATGAGAAATGATATTACATTTTTTAGACAAAAAGACTTTGAATCATTGTTTGAAGCATGGGAAAGATGGAAAGAGCTTTTAAGAAAATGTCCACATCATGGTCTGCCTGTCATTATTGAAATGGAAACTTTTTATAATGGTTTAGAACCCCAAACCAGAATAATACTTGATGCCTCATCTGGGGGTGTGTTATTAAACTTGTCTTATAATGAAGCATGTGAATTGATTGATAGAATTGCAACAAATAGCTCTAGTTGGCCTACTGAGAGGGTGAGTGCCCAAAAGAAACCATCATGGGTACATGAAATTAGTGATGTATCAGCCCTATCTGCTCAGTTAGCCTCACTGACAAATTTGTTTAAAAATTTCACTTCAACCAGTGCATCTGCACCTGGTGCAGCTGCACCAACAGAAAACACTGCAGCAGCCATAGAAGAAACCCCTCCGGGTGATACAAGTTGTGTGTATTGTAGAGGAGGTCACTTGTATGAAGAATGTCCCAGCAACCATATTTCTGTTAACTATGCAGGGTACAACCAAAATAACAACCCTTACCTAAATACCTATAATCTAGATTGGAACAGTCACCCAGATTTCTGGTGGGGGAGTAATAATGCTGCTGCACCCAATGCAGTTGCACCATCTACTCCACCAGGATTCCTTTCTCAACACATCCAAAGACCATCTGCACCAGAAATGGACAACTCCATGGAAGCCTTATTGAAAGCATTTATGGATAAAACAGATGCATTTATGGATAGGACAGAAGCATTTATGAGTGATACAAAAGTTCAAATCCCAACTCTTAATGCCTCCATCAAAAATTTGGAGAATCAAGTGGGACAATTAGCAACAGCTTTGTATCAAAGACCAACAAGTACACTACCATCAAACACAGAAGCTACCACATCCCACAGGCCAGGAATGGAACAGGTGAAGGCCATTTCTCTTAGAAATGGAAAGGATCTTGCAGAATCTTATGAGACAGAAGGTGAAGGTAAGGTAGAAAATGAAAAAAATAAAAACAGAAAAGAAAAAAGATTGCAAGATGCAGAAGCACCTGATGCACCTGCATCTAAAGAAGTTCAAATGCCAAGGTTAGTTCCTGAATACCCTCCCCCTCCTTATCCTCAAAGATTAAAAAAGGCACATGAGGAGAAGCAATTCAGTAAGTTTCTTGAAATGTTAAAACAATTACACATCAATGTTCCCTTAGTTGAAGCACTTCAACAAATGCCTAATTATGCTAAATTTATGAAAGATGTGCTTTCAAAAAGAAAAAGATTAGGGGATTTTGAAACAGTTGTTATGTCCAAAGAATGTAGTTTAATTTTGTAAAACAAAATGCCAAGAAAATTGAAGGATCCTGGTAGTTTTACAATTCCATTTTCAATTCGCAAATTCTATACAGGTCGTGCATTGTGTGATTTAGGTGCAAGCATCAACTTGATGCCTAACTCCATCTTTAAACAACTAGGAATTGGAAATGCTAGGCCTACTACTGTAACACTTCAACTTGCAGACAGATCAATAGCCTACCCAGAAGGGATTATTGAAGATATTTTGGTTAAAATTGACAAATTTGTGTTTCCTGCAGATTTTGTTATTCTTGATTTTGATGCAGATAAAGAAGTACCAATTATCCTTGGAAGACCATTCTTGGCAACTGGAAAGACACTCATTGATGTACAAAAAGGTGAACTAACCATGAGAGTAAATGATCAAGAGGTGAAATTCAATGTGATGAATGCTCTGAAATATCCTGCAGAGGAGAGTGAAGAATGTTCATCAATCATTTCTCCTGACCATTTAGTGCAGAAACAATTCCATAAGCAGTATAATCATCTCACCAGTGCAGTTGCACCAGATGCAGCTGCACCGCCTGAAGAAGAAATCTTGGAAAAAGACATTATGCCAAAAGAAGAACCAACACAAAAGGATCATCTGATCAATGCTCTTGCATCTGATGCTCCTGCACTGCTAGGTGAAGACATGGTGGAAAAGGAGAGTGTGGGAAGAAGAAATGAATCAGAAGAAGAAGGGAGTGTTAAAGAGATTGAGCCTGAACCAGACCCTAAAGAAGCACTCAACAAAAAACCAACTCTCCCAACCCAATGCCCATCTCACAAAAATCCAACTCCACCAAATTTGGTGAAAGTGTATCCTAATGGGGCAATGGAATTGTTTGATGAAGCCACCATTTCCACATTCCAAATCAATGGAAAAAGGGTGAAGCTGTAACACCCCTTTTCTAATAACCTTACTTTTTAATAAAATCAGAGTTTCTTTTTTTTTTTTTGAAAATAATTTAAGCGAGTGCTACACTTACTCCAGAAAAATCAGTCACTTCACGTTTCACAGTTCGGTTCAAAACACCAGATACATAACACCATAAGAAAATGTTAAGTTCGCATCAACTAAAGTCAATCACCACCAGCAGCGGAATAATAATAAGTTCTAACAATAAAAACCAATACATCACCAATAAAATCTAACGGTTAATGAAAACAACACATAAACATAGGACACCCCCCCCTGGTGCTACGTATCAGAGCGTGACACTTCCTACCAGACGAAGGCATAAGGGAAACCTTCACACGTTATTACCTGCACATTGCCGACATAAGAAGCAACATAAAAGCAGTAGGGTGAGTCTCTTTTCATAATTAATAACATATGGGAATTAAGCACTGCATAGGAAAGGGAAACCAGGCACACCAATTCACAACAATGGGAACAACCACATCAGCATTATATTTCCAAGCAGCACTATACAATATATGATTATGCATGTAATGCAACCCAAACTCCACGGGTACATGCATGTCGGATCCGTCACCAAATACAAATAGGCCGTAGCCTCTGCTCACCAAATAAAACTAGGCCGAAGCCTCTGCTCACCAATTAAAATTAGGCCGTAGCCTCTGCTCACCAATAATGCACATGTTTCATGAGATGCTATGGGAATGCATCACAACACACCAAGTCCAATCAATTCACCATTTTAAATTCATAATCTCACCATAGTACATTAATCAGCTCATCAAATTAAAATTAGGCCGAAGCCTCTGCTCACCAATCTCACCTTATCACACTCACCAATTCAGCTCACCACTCACACCAACACCAATTCAAATAGACCAACTTAGGACATTGACACGACATAGGGAAAGTGGATAAAAATAGCCATTTGGACACTTGAACACCATCAGCCCAGAAACACCAGTAAAATAATTTATTTTTGCATAAAATTGGGACCATTGGATAGACACTAAAATTAGCTTCGAAACGCATTTTGAACCGTTAAATTTGGATAACCGAGTCAAAAGTTACATTAAAAACAAAATAGGAAAAATATTTAGACATCCTGGAAACTGGCGCCCACGCGCTGGGCGCCCAGGGGCAACACAGCACTTGGCGCATGGCGCCCAGAGAACAACAACGCGCATAGGCGCCCAGGAAGGCAACACGCGCATAGGCGCTCGGCGCCCAGGAAGCAACAGCGCACATAGGCGCTTGGCGCCCAGGAAGGCAACACGCGCATAGGCGCATTGCGCCCAGCACAACAACACGGCGCCCAGGCACTAGGCGCCTGAGGCCAACATGCAACCAAACTCATTTTTCTTCGAAATTGATTTTACACGAGCCAAATGCTCAGAACATGAAAACCCAATAAAAATTTCATCAAAAACTGAACATCATTTTTGACGCCCATGCACTAGGCACCCAGTGAAAACACGCAACCCAACTCTTTTGTTGCCCAAAATCATTTTTCATGAGCCATTTTACCTGAATATGAAAACCTGAAAACAATTTTTACAAAACTATCACCAGGACATTGGGGCCCTTGGCGCCCATGACACAAGCAACAAGTGCCAAAACTGGCAGCACATTGACACAGGGACAGCAACACTGGGCAACAGGCACAGCAACACAGTGGCAACAGGCACAGCAACAAAGGGCAACAGAATTTGGAAAAACTGGCGCAGCACACTACTGGGCGCCTGGCGCCCATGACTATGGCGCATGACACAGAAATTCAGCAACACACATATGGCGCCCAAGGCGCCTAGGAGCTTCCAAAAACAGAATTTTCCACTTTCAATCACCAATTTAAAATCACCAAATACTCAATTCTATGTATATGATTCAAATGTCACCATGATTCCCAATTTCACCAAGTAAGCACCAAATAGTCATATAATCAAACATATGATCTCCAATTCGCATTAGCAACAACTCAAACATTAATCATGCGATTTTCAACATAGCAATTCAATCATCAAGCATCACAATACTATGAATTAATCATTAACATCACAATTCATTCATAGTACTAACCTAGAATCCTAACCCTAAGCAATCACAATTCGCATAAATTATTAAGAACAAAAAGAGGACCCCCTAACCTTATGGAAGTCGAATTGCTAGCAAAGCTCCAAGGAAAAAAAACGCAAGTCACCAACGAGCCTTCTCCTCTTCCTTGAGTGCTTCGCCCTCTCTTCTTCTTCTCCTCTTCCTTTCGCAACTCTCCTCTTCTCACTCTCTCTTTTACGTTTCTTTCTTTCTTTTTTTGCAATAGAGTAACAAAATGAAAACTAACCCCAAAACCCCTTGTGAGTCGAATTCTTTGACAAGGAAATGGGCCACGGGCCTAATTGTGGATCACGGGCCCTTGCTCGCACCACTCAATTCGTGACAACGCCTCCTAATAATTAAAATAAAATAATTAAACCTTGAATTATTTAAATAAATTAAATAAATATTGTAAGCCTCAAATAACTTAATTGAATAAATAATTAAATTATTTTGGGGCGTTACAGAAGCAGTATTATGGAGCACATGTGGTGAGGGACAAAGGCACCACTCATCTCCAAAATCTCTAAATCAAGGAGATAGTCCGGCTGAAAGACTCTTAAATCAAGCGCTTATGGGAGGCAACCCATGATTTTGAATTATTAATTATGTTCTTTTTTCAGTTTTATGTTTTGAAGTATTGTAGGAAAACAGAGGTGGATGGTGCAACTGCATCTGATGCAGATGCACCAAAAGCTGAGGAGCCCAAGAAGAAGAGACAGAAGGTGAAGCATTCTGTAGTGAGGTCTAGCTCAAGGCTAAGGAGTGGGGCATCAAAACAGTAATTATATTTGAATGTTGTTAAATATTATGTTTGATTATGCTTTTGATAATTATATCATGCACTATGTTATTTTGTGAACTAATCCTCCTCCCATGATTTTATTTTTAAGGGAGCAGTGAGGACACTGCTCAACTTTAAGTTGGGGGGAGAAGTTAACTTATTATATTATGCATGTGTGTTTAACTATAGTATATGTGTGTTTACTTTGATATATGTTTGTGTTTATGTGTGTTTGCTTTGATATATGTTTTTTTTAATGTGTGTCTACATGTTTAAATATGTGTTAGGATTTGATAGATTTTAAGCATTATCAGGTAAAAAAAAATCTTTTTCACAAACATAGACAAATGCACCTCTTTGAACTGATTTTTAATGATGAAAAGAAGAAAAAGAAAATAAGCCTAGTTTTCCCCAAATGACCAATTTTATTATTACTTTGATACATTAAAACTGAGTTTTGAAAAGAACCTTGATATTTGAAAAACTATCTGATGCAAGAGGAATTTTCAGAAAGCCAAGGTCAAAAACAAATTTTTACTAAAAATACAGAAGAGCATAAAGAATTAAGTTTGGGGGAATTTCCATGAATACTAAGGCTGAGTATGAGAAGCTTAGAGTAGTCAAGGCAAATAGGTTACCAAAATCACTACAAAAGAGCTCAAAGTGTTATAAACTAGCTATATTTACCCAAATCATTAAACTGAACCTGTTCCAAATAGTGCATTTGGTTTGAAAGAAAAGAAAAGCATCAAAATGCAAAAGAAAAGAAAGAAAAAGAAGAAAAGAAAAGCAAAACCAAAGAAAAATGTATGCATAAGGAGGTCAGCGAGGAGGGCAATATATGCTATAAGTCTTGAAATGTAGTATCCAGTGCAACTGCACTCAAGTGCATCTGCACTTAAGTGCATCTGCACCGTCAAAAAGTCAGTGCTTCTGCACTTCACAAAAAAATACCAGGTGCATCTGCACCAAAGAAAAGAAACACCAAAAATAAGAATAGTGCATTGACTCAACATTTTTGAAATACTCAATCAAAGCCCTTAGTTGTACTTAAAGCCCCCAAGTCTTAAGGATGTTGTTAGTCTAGTATAAATTTTGAAACCCCTTTTTTTTGACCAAACGTGATCTAAAATTTTCCAAAAGCGAAAGAGAAACTTTTTACTTAATTTTGGAATTGATCGAATCTCAGTGGGACACACACTCACATAAATGAGTTTTAATAAACTTTGGATGTTTGGGAATTCAAAGGCACAAGGACAAAATGTTATGAAAAACGAAGTTCATCAAATGCAAAATCATTCTTTGAAAAGATATGAGCTGATCTGTTCTTCTTAATTGAAAAAGTCTTATTTGAAGTTTTCTTTTTGTCATTTCTTGAGGACAAGCAATGGTTTAAGTTTGGGGGTGTGATAACTCTAATATATAAAGAGTTATTTATACTTCTAAACGTAACAAATTGCTTGAAACCCAAGTATAAAGTGAGTTAAATATAGTAGTATAAGTAAGATAACAACATTCTAGGAATTATGTGATGAATAAAGCATCTTGTATATATATATTGGTATGTTTGATGTGTTTGTTCAGTTTACCTACAGATGATGCTTCTGCACCATGATGCTTCTGCACCATGATGCTCCTGCACTTAGTGCTTCTGCACCATCCTGCGCTAAAGGTTTATAACCCCACAATGGAAGCACCTCAATTCATACCACCGAACCAAAATTTCTATGACATCATGCTTTGTCACAAATCACATGGAGGCACATGCCCACATGCATAAGGAGGCGCCCACCATAAACATCATCATGAAAGGCTACTCATCTAAAGACACATGGCCTTCCACAATTGGACCTCTCCTTGAGGATGAGTGCTGGACTCAATCTCCAGAATTAAAGATCAGAAAAGTAACCATGGTTAAGCCTCCTTAGGTTAACTTGGTTTTCAAGCAAACCCTCACTTGAAGGAAACCTCCAAGGCTATAAAAAGGCTTCCACACTTCTCACTTGAAGAGCATCGTATATCTCACTTGATAATATGTAGATCATACACTTTACTTATAATTTAGTAGTTTCATTTCTTATAGTTTTTATAGTAGATAGTTGGGAAGAAGGTGAGGAAGGAATCGACAACTTCTTCCTTCACTTCTTCATCAACTTAGTTAGGTGCAACTGCACCAGGAAGTCAGTGCTTCTGCACTGCAGGGCAATTTTATGCAAGAGTGCTTCAATCAGTGTAATCTCTACCTTATTGATATCTCTTGTACTTTCATCTATATTAATATGTTTTATTTCATCTATCTTTGCCTTGCAATGCATATTATGAGCTAAACCTTTTTGGTTGAGATGTTCTAACTTTATAATGAACTTTTGAGTAAGCTATTGTGTTTTTTAGTGTTGCAAGCATTTTGGGTCTTGTGTTATACTACATCCATCTTATTTTAAGGTTGATCACTTAGAATAAGTAGAGTTATATTCACAGACATGGTTTATAATTATAAATCAAGACTAATAAGGGTTAGTGTTTTAATGAAGGCTTTGTTAACTTGTGTAATAAAAGAAACTTTATTAAAACCATGTTAAATCCTAGACATAGGATAACATAGTCTTTAGGGTGAAACAGTGGGTACTTCCAAGGCAGGAGTGAACTTATTTAGCAAGCCCAGACATGGGAAGCTTGTAACGAAACTCTGAAGAAAGTAGCTGAAAAGCACACACTCATGCAACTGCACTCAATGCAACTGCACCTTGGTGCTTCTGCATCATTAAAAGCATAGAAACTCTCAAAAGAACATGATTTAGTGAAAACATCTCTACCACGTTTCTCAACTGATTTCCTTCATATTCTTTTACATATTTGCATTCTATTCTCACTTAACGAAAAAACCCCAAAATTTATGAGTAGAATAGTAGTACTAATTTATATGCTTTCTAAACATACATAAAGTTAATCCAATCTCTGTGGGTTCGACCTTTCTTATCATTGTATTACTTGTTTGTGACTGTGTATACTTGCACATCTTTTCACATACCAATCTTCTTTTTCATTAACTTCTTCATCACCAGTGTTTGGCTCATCACATAAATGGGTAAGGAGTTCAACTTCAATGACTTCATTTACATTGGACATTTCATCCATTTGATATGGTACATCTTCCACTGTGTCATCATTTGTCTCAATGCGACCTCTTGGTTTTGTCTTAATTGCAACACACCAACCATGCCGATCAGTCTGTGTTGATGGATAGGAGACATAATAGACTTGTCTCACATTTTCTGTAATGACGAGCGGATCATACAGTCGATATCTACTATTCATTTTAATGTCCATTGTATTTGTCTTTGGATTAAACTTTGTTCCTCGAGCGGACGGATCAAACCAATTACAATAAAAAACAACTACTTTTTGACTATAATCTAGATAAGGGTACGCGAGTTCATATATGTGTTCAACTACACCATAGAAATCATCTTCGCCTCTCCCAGTGACACCCTTCATGCAAACTCCACTATTGACTGTTTTTCTGCCCTCTGTCCATTACTTAGTGTCACTACAAGAAAAACCTGTTTTAGCCACCAACATTTGCGACGAACTCTTATCCGTCGCAATTTCCGATGGATTTCTGACGAAAAAGTCGTCGCAAATGCGCAGCAAAAGAGGCGCTAAAATCCCCGCTCACGTTTGCGACGAACTTGTTTTTCGTCGCAAATTTCCGACGGGGATTCTCGTCGGAAACGTCAAAAAGTCCGTCGCAAACCGTAACACCAGATAAAATACAACACAGCTTCATCGAATTAACCTTCTCAGTTCTCACTTTACGCAGCTTCATCGAACCCTCTCACTCACTCTCCTCCGCCCTCTTCCACTGAACCTCCCTCCTCCGTCCTCCACAGCCCTCCTCCGTCCTCCACCACCCTCCTCCGTCCTCCACCGCCCTCCTCCGCCCTCTTCCCCCTCCTACATCGCTAAGCGTTTCGCCGTTCTCCCTCTTCCCTTACTTTCATTCTCCTTCTTCCCTCACTCTCGTTCTCCTTGCGTTTCGCCGTTCTCCCTCTTCCCTCACTCTCGTCCTCAGCCGTTTCCACTCTCCCTCTCCTTGCGCGTCCTCCATAGGTAATTTCATACTTTCTTTAATTTGTGCCAATTTTTTTAAACGAAACCCTAACCTTAATTTGTTGCACCTTAATTGAAATTCGACTATCCCTCTCCTTGTTTCGTGTGATTGATGAACGGTGTTTAAATGTTTAGGCTGAGAATCTTGATTTCATTGCATTTCCTTCTTTTAGCAGTGCGTGCGGCGGAAGCAGTTGAAGCTTATGCCCAATCTGCAAAAGCTCCAGAATCTGAAGGTAATCTCCTTCTGTTATCTTTTCTTTCTGCTTCTTATGCTGCTGTTTTTTGCTTCTGTTGCTGCTATTATGGCTACTACTACTACTGTCACTTTGGCTTTATCCAATGGAAGGAAAAGTTTTGGTTTTGTGAGTGAGAGATAGAAAGAGAGAAGGAAGCTCAGTTTCTGGAGGGTCCAGCACACAGAAGAGTGCAGTAGTGAGTGAGTGAATGAATTGGATTGTTGAGTTTTTTAAAACTTTTCTTGACTTTTTTAAAACTTTACTTGATGCAATTCATATATAAAACTTTCCTCTCTTAATTGTTGAGTTGTTTCTTATCCACTGTTGTAGATCTGTTAAAGGAAAATTATAATTAATTGTTTCTGGGTAATCTTGATCACTAATTCATTCATTTTTAAAATAGAACCGTAACACCTATAGTGGTAGCAAGAAAACATGAGCTTACATAACAAGATATTAATTAGTATATGCCATTATATCTTAAGTAACATCATTGAGAGATGGCAACATTAGTTACAAATAGAAACGTAATTTTATGGATATAGTTTTACACTTATACTTGAGTTTGTATATGTCATTATCTCTTTGGTAAAATCATTAAGAGATGACTGCATTAGTTAAAAAATGCAATGGGATTGAGTAGAGCATATATTCTTAATTTCTTGGTATCACTGTTAAATTGATGTATGGTATTTAGGGTGAAGGACTGGGTGCTGTAGATGGAGCTGATGAGAAAAGACTAGAGAAAAACTTTTCTGCAAGAATAGAATTTGCTGCATCTGAAGGATGAAAGGCATCCCAAAATACATATTCATTGCGGTTCTTGCATAACTTTGAGTTTGGTAAGCATAACCCTCCAATGCTTGTGTCTACATTGCAACAAGAAGTATTTGAGACTTTAAAACCCGTGAAATCAAATCATTGTGGATCTCACGTTAAGTATAGCTAGCTAGAAACAAAATTGGTACATTTTTGCTATTCATAAAATGCATGGATCTAATTTATAATGTTTGGAGGTATTTGGCTTGATTAAAATTAAATTGTTACTCGATATGTTTGGAAAAGGATTATTGAATTGGCTAAGTGCAGCTGTACTCAAGGTAGACAGGAGCACGCTCTTTTCTTTCGCTGAGCGACGACATTCAATAATTCTGATTTTGCTTCCTTTCTCAGTTTCCGCGGTCTCTTCTTCCTTCTTCCTGGTTCGTATTCCTTCTACTGCTCTGTTCTTTTGCTTCCTTTCTCAGTTTCTGCGTTTTTCTCTGTTTTGATTCTCCGTTTTGCTCTTTTTGTTCTCTGTTTTGATTCTGCGTTTTCTTCTTTCCTTTCTCAGTTTTCTGATTTTGTTTTTTCTGTTGTGTGTCACTGTGTTGTGTTCTTTTTAAACCATTTTGTTGAGTATTATTGTTTGTAATGATTTATGTTTATGTTTGTGCCTTTATGCCCTTATTATGTTGTTTAAGACTTATATGTTGTGGGTATGACATTGAAGTTCTTGAGTTTCTCTACCTTTTGGTTCAGTTTTTATTAGCATTTTTCAGTATTCATTTTTATGATTGCACAGCCTTGAATCACAACATGTGGTGGGCATGTCAATGTTAGGTTGCATCTTTTGGCAAACTAGTATTGAGTAAACCTATGTATGTGTGGGAGAATGTTGTTTAAGTTATGACATGACTCTGCCATATTGTTTTGGTGTTAAAGATTATATCCTCTATGTTGGGCTGACAGTATTGAGTAAACTAGTACTGACAGTTTTTTTTTCTAGACTAGCAAAATGTTGGGCTGCTTCACACCTATTTTCAGCTTGCTTGGTAGAGGAGGCTGTTGAGCTTTTGGTTGCATATCTCTTTCTTAATCCGTTGCCATTTGATGCTCCCTGCTCACGGATCACTGGGTTCTTAAGGTGGGTTTTCCTAATTATTGTTTCTCACTCTGCAAAGGAAATGACTATTCTGTGGCCATTCCCTTATGAAGAAGGGGTTCTCGATTGGGTGTGAAGTTGGGATGGACAATTACCCATAGAGCTTGAGACTGAATATTTAAATTTTAAACTATGGTTATTGGTTTATAAATATTATAAAACTATTTTATGATTATTGATTGCAAATTGACAGGTTCCTACAGTTGCTCGCTAATTATGATTGGACTTTTTCTCCCTTGGTAGTTGACATAAATAATGACTTGAACCAAAGTGATGAGAAAGAAATAAATGTAAGTTGTATATCTTCGTACATAATGTAAAAATGTTTTGGAAATATACATTATTAATGACAACCATATGGATTTTCAGAATAACTTTGAGCTAAGAAGAAAAAGTCAGGGAGAGAACGGACAAAATGTAGGGCCAGTGATGTTCTTAGCTACAGTTTATGATAAAACATCCAAGGCTTGGACGGGGTTATCACCTAGTGCACTGGTTAGTTGCTCTCCGTGTTTGTTAATTGCAATTTCTGTCCTCACTCCGTTGTTTCTCTACGAATAATTCTTTACAATATATAATTTTGATTGGGTGCTAGTTGAGGTCAAGTAAATGTTGTCTGTGGTTGTTTGAACCTTTTATGTCAACATTTCAATATTGTTGAAACTAATTGGCTTAGTGAGTGCATGCTAATTGATAGTGAGGTATTTATTGCTTGGTAATGACTAATATGTTTTTTATTTTTAACAGGAACTTAAAAGGTTGGTTGCCTATGCCGGAAGCAGTGCAAATTTGCTAATGAAACTAACATTTCATGAGGAGACTGGTCCATATACATGGGAGGTGAGTGCAGCACATTTTAGTTATTTATTTGTTTCAGTTTCAACTTTCAGTTGGAGACGTGATTTCATTAAGAGTCTTTTACGATTCTTTCAATCCATGCTGCAATGCATTTTTCGAACTCCTTTGAACAATTATGATGCAATAATTATTCTCCACAAGGACAAACTCCCGTATCCCTAAAGGCTTCTCTTCTCATCAGAAGTTGATCACGGTATAATTCTTAATAGCCGGTTGTTTTCATAGCTATATAGTCTGAAAGTCTTAAAATGATTTAAGGGTGAGGTTGATATAATTAGTTGACATAGATTATTAGTTGTAAGAAGGCAATCAACATTTTCCTTAGTAGGAGGTTTTCTGTGTGCATGATCAAATATGATATCATTGTATAAAATATCCGACTATACAAGACATGATCACATTGGTTCTAGTTTTAGTAGAAATTAATAAGTTAAATAACATCAATTATTTACAGTCTAACCTTTCTATATTTCGCTATATCTCCACTTTCACAAACTTAACTAATCAAATGGTATTCTCATCGGCAATGTTGACAGGAACACAAGTTGCTAAAGGACATGCTAGCAAGTGCTTCCAACCTTTTTTGTTACCTAAAGATTTCAAGGGTAGGCCAGAGCAACTTAAAAATAAGTTGCTAGTAGACTTTGATCCATCAAGGTGCTTTATCAGAGACTTAGAGGTAAGTACAGTGAAAATGACATGGTGTTAAACATATTGATGTTGTTTCCTTTTGTCGAATATATCGGTATCCTCTTTGCTTATTAGATACCCTCCTTTATCGGTCTAACGTGGGGGAAATCACATTCTTCCAAGGTATAAAAGTTGTGTTTATATCGTTGATTTAGCGCAAAGTATATTATGAATCCTTACTATACGAGTTTTAGTAAATTGATAGTCTGATCATTGTTTTTCCTTTCTTTTTCAAAGAAGTGGAAGCAAGAGGAAGTAGTTGAGGAAGGAACTGACCCTCAGAAAGTGTTAAAAGCAGTAGGTGAAGTTGGAAAAGGGTTTGTTAGGAGTATCTACTTTCTCAAGCCCCCTAGACATAATTAACATTGTTTTGATTATTAATATGCATCAACAAGAAAATTTTGTCCTAGGAACAATAGTTAATTTCATCAATTAGACCACAAGAGTACTGTGTTATGAGAAAAGTAGTAACAGTAGATTGGCGTATCTATAGTCTTCCAACTTCACATTTTGGCAACCCAAAACGGATGAAGAAAGAGTTCCAAATTCTTATTGTAAAGAAGCTGATATAGTATGTCACAAATCATACAATATTTTTTATTGAATACATTGACATTAGCTTGACTTCCCTGATGCATGGCGTCAGAGATATTTGGTTATGTAAGGGTGTTGGTGTAGTAAATGTATGCTGAGAAATGTAGACAACGACACTTATGGGGATTTTTTAATGTCTTATGTATATAAATATTTTAAGCAGATTATTTTCGTATGTTTAAGAGGAAATGTTATTTCTCCAAAGTTCCTGATTGTACCAAATATTTGTTATCATTCTATTGTTATGATAATTACTAGTGTATAAGAGAAGGAATTGCAATAGAAGTTTGGTTTAGTGAGGGTATAAGGACGACTGTTGGATTTAATTTTTTTTTAAAATTTCTGACGCATTTCCGACGGATTTGCGACGAAAATGTGTCAGCGTTTGCGACGACTTTGCCACGGAGATTTGCGACCGGTTTCCGACGACTCTGCGACGGAGACATTTGCGACAAAAAAATCCGTCGGAAACGATTTGCGACGAGCGATTTTGCGACGACTTTTTGTCCGTCGGAAAGTTCGTCGGAAACATCAATTTCCGACGAAAATTGCTGCATTTGCGACGAAAATTGCCGTCGGAAATCGTCGATTTTCTTGTAGTGTGTGAAATTTGTATCCATTGAAAAAATATGTGTGCCATTCTTTAACACATCTTCGAGGACCGTCAGATAAGTTCCTCAAGTGTTGGTTGGTAGGAGTCGGCGGGAGGAAATACACACATTGCCTAAACCACATTGGAAAATGCGCATGAATATGAGCAGAAGATTGTTCTTCACTTACTGCCTCTGATGACAAGAACTCCCTAATAAGAAATTAGTAATTGTTACACAACTGTGTACTTTAATTTATTAACTTATTGAGATAGCTAGGTCGAGAAATACATACTCAATGAATGGTTGGATCTCAGTACAGTTTATCAAGACTTGAACATGGGCTGGATTTAACTCTTCTTCTTGTTCCATTTTTGTAAGGTCATCCGCTTTTAGCGTTGCAGAACACAAATTCTTAAAGTATTGATTTATTTCAATGAGCGGATTCAAAACGTGTGTTGGCAACGAACTAAAGGCAATAGGAAGTAAGCACTCTATGAATACATGACAATCATGGCTCTTCATCCCATGTAACCTCCCATTATCCACATCGGAACATCTTACTAAATTAGAAGAATAACCGTCTGGCATTTTCAACTCAGTAATCCACCGATAAACTGCTTTTGCTTGCTCCGTAGATAAAGTATAATTGGCTTTGGGTTTCAGTGTCCTACCGTTAGCTTGCTCAACCAACAACAAATCCTTTCGCCTGCAGTAATGATCCACATCCTTCCTAGCCTTCTCATTGTCTTTCGTTTTACCTTTCACGTTCATAATAGTGTTAAATATGTTATCAAAGAAATTCATTTCAATATGCATTACATCGAGATTGTGTCTCAATAGATTATCTTTCCAATAACAAAGTTCCCAAAAAATACTTTTTTTGGTCCAATTATGCCACAATCCATAACCATTTGGACGAGAAACAACACCCGCAACGACTTCCACAGGAGGGATATCCTTGACACTGTTCCAAACTTCTTCTGGTGTTAGTCTACGAGGAGGTTCAGCTGTTTCAACATTCCCCTTGATGAATGCATATTTTGACTTTCTAAAAGGATGCTCGGTAGGTAAAAAAACTACGGTGCGAGTCAAACCATGTGGTTTTTCCTCCATATTTAAGAGTAAACTACTTTGTGTCAACCATGCAAATCGAACACGCCATCTTACCTTGTGTCCCCCATCCAGACAACATTCCATACGCAGGAAAGTCATTAATGGTCCACATCAAAGCCGCCCTCATCATGAAATTTTGTCTTCGTGCTGCATCATAAGTTAAAACACCATTCCACAACCTTTTTAGGTCATCAATCAAAGGTTGCAAATATATGTCAATACCAGCTGTTGGATTAGTTGGCCCTGGTGTTATAGCATTTGAAAACATGTAGGGTTTAGACATACACATTTCAGGAGGAAGGTTGTATGGGGTAATTATAACTGGCCAACAAGAATACAGTGTTGCTGACGCTTGAATATATGGTGTGAAACCATCAGAGCATAAACCAAGCCGAACATTGCGTGGATCATTAGAAAAATCTGGATGGACACGATCAATATGCTTCCAAGGTTCACCATCAGATGGATGACGTAATTCAACAGAATTGTTTCTATTTTCATAGTACCACGTCAATTTACCAGCAGTTTCCATTGAAGTGAACATTCTCTTCAGTCTTGGTATAATCGGCAGATAGAACATTGCTTTCCTTGGAATTGGTTTACCTCTGCTTGTCCCTTTCCTGCTGACACGATACCGTGGCTCTTCACAAAACTTGCATTCCAGCAACTCTCCATCGTTTATGCCAAACTCATTGTTATAATAGATCATGCAACCAGACACACAACAATCAATTCTTATGGAATTTAAACCAAGCTTCGATACAAATCTTTTAGCATCATAATAACTCTGCGGCAAAAAAGTCCTCTAACGGGGGTTGCATCCAACATCATTTTAGTCATGTATTCCACACACAATTCCGCAACGTTAAATTGAGACTTAAGACCCAACAACCGAACACACATTGATAACTTAGAGTCTGTAGATCCTTCAAATAATGGTTTATTTGTCTCACTCAAAAACATATAAAACCTCTGAGCTTCCTCGTTTGGAACTTCTTGAGCATCATATTGTGGTTCTTAGAAATCCAAATTTACACCGACAGCATCAGATATCACCCCCTGAACAACATCAAACGGCTGATATCCCGTAGTCATTGGATTACTACTTGATATGGAAGCTACGACTGGACTTGACGACATGGGACGTCATTCTACTTGGACAAGAACATTATCAACCGCAGGAACTCCAACTGCTACCTCACCATGACGGGTCCATATCCAATAATTTTGCTTAAACCCATTATTGTACAAATCAAGTCGAATATCACATTCCTTTTTTATAGATCGAAACATACATTTGGAGCAAAGACATCTAATTCCACCTTGTCGCTCAAATTCTTTTTGACGCTTAGCAAAAAGAACAAACTCTTTGACTCCTTGTACAAAACGTCGCTTCAACCCAGCTCTGCCAGGATACATTCGATCATACATCCAACTACGATCCATTTTTTTGTGTATGTTCCTTATAATATACACAATACAACATCTATCATACATGTGTATTACAACAATTACACATTGGTATTGGTATTTTTATGTTTGACCAAATATACAAAGTAAATTAAATAAACTATTAACTTGTTATGAATATTACTATTGGATGTCCATTATCCTTCCCCTACCTTCTCATCATTATCTAGTAAGTGGTCTTTTATGATGGACTACTCACTTACCAATCATCCTCCTATAAAAGGGGTTCACCCTTATGTATAGATCTACACTTGTGAAGTGAAATACAAAGACTCATATTCTCTCATTCTTTTATCATTCTTTTGTTCTTCTTTTGCTATAGTTTCATAACACGTTATCAGCACGAAGCTCTACCAATCTAAGCTGTTAATCTTTAATTACTCACAAATTTGTTTGATCGGTGGATAAGGATAACTGATAAGGTACGCGCCTCCTTCACGGTAAAGATTGATGATTCTTTTACTTTTTACTTTCAAAATTGTAATGAATGTGTATACTTTGGAGAAAGAATACAAATTTCCATTGTTGTAAACATCCTAAGGTAGTATTGGTTCTTCTAATTTCCATTGTTGTTGTGTGTTGTGTTATATAGTTACCATTTTTTTTTGTTTTACTTTAGTCTCGTAACCTATCATGGATATTGACCAAGTATATCTGATCTTATATGTATGACATGTGGTTAATACTTTGGAGAAATTCCTTGCGTTGAATTGTCTATGCAATATCATTTGTTGAGATTTTTTTGCTTGATATGATTATAAACTTTTGGTGTATCTTAGGAATAGTAATCTAAAGACTTGCATTCTCTGCATAGAGAAAAGTCTCCCTTCTTTGATATCTTTGGTTTTTGGATCGTTTTTTTAACGGTGAATTATGTAGTTGAATTTTCCATTTAATACCTTTTGTCCCAATCCCAACTTTTTATTGTCCGACTTCCACAGTTACCGATCAAAATCATTAACTTCTAGTTATCATCATTAGTATTAGTTTTTATATGATTCCCTATTATTACCCTATGTTGGTTGTTTGTGACTCTATATATTTCTTGCATATTTAATGAACATTATTTTTATTTGCATTATGGCTTTTAAAATAATGGTGATTTGATTTTTCAAATTAATTCCTGGTGATTTATAAACTTCTCCATGATACTACTTGTTGTATTTTATAGTTATAATTTTCTTTATGCCTTTTAGATTGTTTGACCGAAAAAGTAGCAAAGTTTTGATCATATTTGAGTTTTTGATCTATGAAGCCACAATGCTATTGTCGAATGGATTTCCTTTTGATTATGATATTATTTCATTATTTGTACACACAACAAAGAATATTTCATTTCAAAAATATTTGTTTTTGTTTGGCGGTTAAGGGGAAGTCTAAAACTTTGATATAGTGCTTATGCATTGGATTCATATTTTTGTTTTTATTTGTATATATTGTTTACTGATTCTAAAACTTTGATATAGTGTTTTTATTGGTATTTTTTTTGTTTCATATATTTTTTTCCATTTGTATATGAGTATTCGAAAAGTTCATTAGATCACACTTCCACTCAAGTTTTCAATATCTTATTGAAGAAGACTTTATATTCTATATGAAATGTATGAACATTAGACAATCAAGAGCTCAAAGAAAGTGTTGTTTTATATTCTATGGAAAGTGTTTGAACATTAGACAATCAAGAGCTCAAGGAAAGTGTTGTTTTATATTCTATGGAAAGTGTTTGAACATTAGACAATCAAGAGCTCAAGGAAAAGAAGTGTTTCTTCGTGTGGAAGTCCATGAGATTGATCAGTATTATTAGATGGTTCATGGTTCATGATTTTATGCGACTTTTCTTTCATTTTAGATGGTTCATGCATTCTCGAGTACACTATACCCGAATATTATTACTTGACTATGGTATTGTTGCGCCTTCCACTAAAAGTCATTGGAATATCATGAGGCTCATCCCACTAGTACTGCTTCATTCCCAGAAGTGAATGGAGCAACACATGATAACAAAATAATGAATTTTTAATTAAAAAAAAAATCATGTGACTCGTCCCACTAGTAATGCTTCATTCCCAGAAGTGAATGTAGAGACACACAAACATATATGAGCAAACCCGTTTGAAAAAGAACATTTGTTTTTCACCAGAAGTGGAAAAATATTGGAAAGAATGAAAAGGGTGGGCAGAATAGCAAAAATAATGAAAATATATGCTATAAAAGTCACTGGGTTCGTACCTCTTGTATCTTGTTGACCTTTACCATTTTCAACTTCCATCTTTATTCTTATACTTATCTCTTATCAAATTTATTTAATGGAGATATGTGTGTCGCTGATAGCGGAACTACCCATACGATTTTAATGGATAAAATATATTTCTCTTATTTAGTAAAGCGAGAAAGCAATGTTAGCACTATATCTCGACTTCAAATATAATTGAAGGCTCCGGAAGAGCTAATATATTGTTATCCCGGGGAACAAATTTACACATTGAGAATGTATTATATTCCCCTAAGTCTCGTAGAAATTTAATAAGCTTCAAAGATATTCGTCTAAATGGATATCAAATTGAAATGATATATGAATGAGATATTGAATAACGAGACATACTTTGGGAAAAATAAGTGTAGTGGAAAAGTTGTCTGCCATTTTCTCTAGTTTGTACTACACTTGTATCTGTGCAATTGAAGCACATGTTGTAAACCAGAAGTTTACAGGTCACAATAAATTTGTTGTTTGGCAAGGCCGGTTGGGCCATCTCGGGTTCATTATGATGCAAAAAATAAAGTAAAATTTATGTGGTCATCAGTTGAAGAACCGGAAGATTCTTCAATCTAATAAATTCTCATGTACCTCTTGTACACAATGGAATTAGCCATCACCACAAAATTGGAAGTGAATATCTCAACTTTTTAGAACGAATACATATGGTGATATCTGTGGGTCAGTACACCCACCATGTGGATTACTTAGATACTTTATGATTATAATTGATGCATTAACTAGATGGACACATGTATTTGTCATCAACACACAACTAGTAGTTTGTGTCTTTATTGTCAACTCACAATTAGAAGTTTCTGAGATTGTTTGCTACTATAACTTCACTAAGAGCTCAATTTTCTAAATTATCTAGAAAGCATCTGACGAGTATTGTATGATATTGGAGATCATGTAGCATGTGTTCTTATATAAAATGGTCTTGAAGAACCATTCTTTAGACGTCTAAAGTTAATTATATGACAAATACTTATGAGATAAGAACTTCCTTGAGAACATGCAATTGCAACATTGATTCGCATCAAGCCAACAAGTTATAACAACTCTTCCCCTATACATTTTGTTTTTGGTCACGAATCTAATATTTCCCGTCTTAAAGTTTTTGAAGGTGCAATGCATATTCGATCTTCTCCGCTCACAATGCACTAAGATGGGTCCTCAAAGAATTGGATATAAATCTCCATGTATGATAATGTATGAACCAACAATTGGAGACTTGTTTATAGTCCATTTTGAAAATTATTATTTGATGAATTAATTTTCCCAACATTAGGGGGAGAGAATAAGCAGCTTGAAAAAGAGATCATTTAGAATGAATTATCATTGTCTCATCTCGATCCTCAAACTAAACAATGTGAACTAGAAGTTCAAAAGATAATTCATTTGCAAAGCTTAGCAAATCATCTACCAAATGCATTCACTGATCTAAAAGGTGTGACCAAATCATATATATCAGCTGCTAATGCTCCAATAAAATGGATGTCCTTGGTGGACAATCTAACATTGCAAATGAGTCTCAACCGCACCTGAAGTGTGGTAGACCAATCGGTTCCAAAGATAAAAATCCTCAACCTAGAAAAGGAGCTAAAAATAAAGATGGTCTAAGCGAGGATACATAAACTCTAAAAGAGTATTCATACATAATTGACATTTCAGTTCTAGAAGAACTGATCAGGTACCTGAAAAAGTTCTGAAATAAAGAGATCTCAATGAATTATGTCATGAATGAAATACAATGGAACCGAAACGAAGTCAACGTTGACGATATTTTTACATATAATATAGCGCTAAATTTGATAAATGACAATGAGGATCATGAATCAAAGTCTACTAAAGATTGTAGGCAAAGTGAGAATTGGCCAAAATTGAAAGATAAAATTGAAGCAGAATTAAGCTCATTTTACAAAAGTTTATGGACCTGTAGTCCAAACACCTGAAAGTGTTAAACCAGATGTTGAATGAGGATGGTGAAATTGTGAGATTCAAAGCTCGACATGTTGCTCAAGGGTGAATGGAAGTACTTTTCAGTACTTAATTAGCCTTGTAGCACATGAAAAGCTCAATTTTCACAAGATGAATGTGACCATAAATTATTTGTATGACTCATTTGATATGATAATTATATGAAGATCCCTGAAGGATCTAATATTCTGAGACACACTCTTCGGACTCTCAAGATGAGTACTCAAATTGAATAAATCCCTCCATGAGATAATATAAGTTGAGCACAAGTCGTATAATCGTCTCAATTCACATTCTAAAGGAGGGATATAAAATTGAATTTTATGAAAAGCTCAAGACATGAATTTGCTATAGTTTTCTATTATTGGAACTCCTAAAGAGAGTTTTCCAAAATTATAGACTGTTCAAAGAAACAACTCTAGATGAATGGCATCAAATTATATCTGGGATTTTGAGGTTGAACCTGTAGGTGACCTCTACATGGAAAATCCCAGAAGGATTCAAGATAAAAAGAAATATTTTTTTTGTAAAACAAAGTCTTTTATTGATCTGCAGAAATTATTTATATTGAGTACATGAGTTGTGTGGTAAGAATATGTGAAATATCTCAGTCCCGAAGACTATGAAAACATGCATGCATATTACCAAATTTTATATCCTTTGGTATGATAATATTAATGAGTAGTAATATAGTTTATCACAAACCAATATTCGTGCAGATAAAAGGGGGGTAAGATGCATATTTATGTTTGACTATTGTAATAAATAAATCATTTTATATATGTTACCCAAGTTAACCATGCAGATACGAAGTATTTTCCTGATCTAAATGAAGTCAAATCACAAGTCAACTATTATCTACATGTGGGGAAATTGAAATATATTGTTGATCTACAAGACAATATATGGTTCTTGCTTCTTCATTTTATGCTCAAATGCCAACAATTCAAGGAAGCTGTTCCGAAGATAATATTGACCGCAAAGCTCCATTAAAAGAGGATATATCACAAAAGACAGAGCGGAGTAGATTGGTCCACATGCACTCAGAGAGAAAATCCAGATGTTGGAATTCATATTCTTAAGCGACGCTTTAAACAGGGGGAGAAAAACTGCACTCTTTTTCCCTTCGCTATGGTTTTGTCCCATTAGGTTTTCCTGGCAAGGTTTTTAATGAGGCAGTCCCTATAGAAAGGATATTGTACTCTTTTTCCTTCGCTAGATTTTTATCCTACTGGGTTTTTTCTAGTAAGGTTTTAATGAGGCATATCCTAGGTGGACATCCAAGGGGGAGTGTTATGAATATTACTATTGGATGTCCATTATCCTTCCCCTACCTTCTCATCATTATATAGTAAGTGGTCTTTTATGATGGACTACTCACTTACCAATCATCCTCCTATAAAAGGGGTTCACCCTTATGTATAGATCTACACTTGTGAAGTGAAATACAAAGACTCATATTCTCTCATTCTTTTATCATTCTTTTGTTCTTCTTTTGCTATAGTTTCATAACATAACTATTATTTTTTAAGATATATTAATACTTTGATTTTTTTAGTATGGTAACATATTTTAATAATAATGGTAACATTTTATTTTACTAATAATTTTACTATTTTTACTAATATTATATATATATATATATATAATATTTTGTATTTATTTTATCTAAAAAAGTAGAATAAAAAAAAAATTTCGTATTATTATAATAAAATAATAACAAACAATTTTTGTTTTTTTACAAATATTATAATAATATTTCGTATTTATTTTATCTAAAAAATACAAATAACAAACAATTATTACAATCTAATTTATTTGATTTTTTCGAATAATTTCAACTTATAACATCAATAATTTTTACTAAATAATAACTATTACACAATCACTGTAAACACTATTTAATAATTATACAATAAATTAAACTTATTTTATTTTCGCAAAAAATTTCAGCTAATAACATCAAATAACAATAAAATAATTCGTATTTTTAAAATAAAAAAATTTTCAAATAATTTATTTTTATGTTTTAAACTAATACATTAAATAATTCGTATTTTAAAAATAAATTAAATTTATTTTATTTTCGCAAAAAATTTCATCTAATAACATCAAATAACATTTTATAATAAATAATTTTGTTAACTAACTGGTAGTGTAGAGAAGTCTCTGACTTGATGCTTTCCAGACTTTTGAACAAAACTTTCAAGTAAACTCCAAACTCCAATCAATTGCAAAACAAATAATAACAAAAAAAATTAAACAACTATATTTGAAAACTAAATATTAACTAAAACAATCAAATATCCGTTAAAAAACATATCTTAAATCAAACTTAACAATAATCTCGCAGGTAGAACAGAACAGATTTCGAATGGAGTGAATTGAGAGATTTGAGAAGAGAAGAATGAGAGATTTCGGAGAATAGAGTGAAGAGTGAATGAAGAGTGAGTGAAGAAAGAGTGGGTTCGTATATATAGAGGAAGGTTGCAACGGCTAATTTAGCAATTCCGCCGGAAATGTCGATTACAGGCGGAATTTATGGCTTATAGGCGGATTCCAGTACACGACGCGCACACAACTTCCCACACAGAAATCCGCCGGAAATGTACACTACCGGCAGATTTATGAATTTACCGGCGGATTTTTGAATTTCGAAATTCAAAAATTTTTCGCCGAAAATCCCTATTACCGGCGGATTGTTGAGTTAACCGGCGGATATTTGCATTTACCGGCGCATTTTTGAATTTCGAAATTCAAAAACTTTCCGCCGAAAATTCCTATTACCGACGAATTTGTTTAAATATTATTTTTTAAATTACGGAATTTATCCGCCGAAAGGTGTAATTACCGGCGGATTTGTTTTCAAAGTTTTTCCATAAAATTTCCGCCGGTAACAGCTATATATTCTGCCGGTAAGTTACAGTCAAATTATAATCCGCCGGTAAAAATTAAAAAATCCTCCGGTAATTTACTGGGGTTTCAAATCCGACGGTAACGCTAAAATATCCACCGGTAATGTACTGGCGGATTTATTCTGCCGGAAATAGTCACCCGGAAATGCGCCAAATTCTTGTAATGATCATGCAATCGATCAAACAAAAAAAACCAAACAAAAACATATAATTTCATGTGTTAACTGGGCCTCGATGACCTTAACTTAATTTAACCTCACCTCCAAAAGAGTAGTCAAATGATATTTAGCAATCACTAACTCTTTAATTTTCCCGATGTTATAAAGTATCTTTCCCCCACCTCGAGTAAAGCTTATAGTCTTCCTTCGACAAAACCCTAGCTTATTCTGCACAATCTCGAACTACCTCTAACCAGAGAAAATATTGGGTTGATAAATGACACTCGCTTAGCGACTCCAAGTCACTCAGCGACTATACACCTCTTCCCCACCATGTATCTACACTTCTTGTTAATCCATGTCACCCTAGTCTAGATAGGCTTTTCAGTCTATGACTCGCTTAGCGACTAACAGTTTCTTAGTGAAAGAAGGTGCTTTCACCGCCAAACCAAAACACGCCACATGACATTTCTTGAGCCATGAAGGCTACCTCAACAAGTAAGGTTGATATTGAAATGCGAAAAACACTAGAAAGGGAAGTTTGAATAGGGTTTGTGAAATTCCTTTCTTAAACTTTGTTTTAAAAATAGATTTTGTAAAATCTTTGTAAGCGTAAAGGTAAAGGAAAGCAATTAAATGGTAAACATAGATGTATCATTGTTCAATATCACCTAGTAGCTAGTACAATTTCTCACGACCATTTACAAATTTTCAAAAACAGTGAATTTGCACTATTTCAGTGATAACTTCTAATTCAGTATCCGGTTGAGGTGCTTTTGGATGCATTGGAAAGATAATGAAACACTACGCCAGATGTTGAGAAAAATGGCGCCCTATTGGGCAGCGCTCTTTAAGGAAGCGCTGCTTTTGGCTAAAATGCGATGGGAATAGGCAGCGCTTTTTAAGGAAGCGCTGCTTTTGATTGAAATGCGCAGGGGCAATGGGCAGCGCTTTTTAGGAAGCGCTGCCTACGGTGGACGCGCTGGGGGCGATGGGCAGCACTTTTTATGAAGCGTTGCCCATTGTGGAATGTAACGCCCAAATAATTTAATTATTTATTTAATTAAATTATTTAGGTATTTTATTAGTATAGTCATATTAAAATAATAATATGATGTTTTATTTAAATCAGGGAGTGATGTTTAGTAATTAGGCTGAGTAGTAGACGGGGGCCCGTGATCCAAGAGCCCAATGGAACAGGCGCATAGGTGAAGGCATTGGCTAGGGTTTGGTCATTTGCGAATTTTTGAGAAAAAGAAAGAAAGATTGCGAAGAGAGAAGAGAGGGGTGGTGTAACACCCCGATAATTTCTATCTTGTAGAAATTACCGAAGCGCACGACTGGCATACATCAGAGTGACTTTCCTTTTTAAAATATTGAACACATACTAAACTTCGATAAATCACTCATCGAACGTGCTTACATAGCTGAACATAATATATATAAAATCGGTCCTTACACCCTCAACTAGTGTTCAATACTCAAAAAACCGAAAGCCTGCGGAAGCGATTTACAACTTGAAAGACATAAGTCGTACAATCGAATAGCCTTAAGATACTGAATAGAAATACAGAAATACAAAGGAAATTGAAATACAAGACATAATGAAATAAAGATAGCGGCCGCTCCTCAAGCGTCTCCATAGCCGTGCCTCGCGGTCTTCAACTTTCCCTGCTTAACTGAAAAACAACAACAATGGATTGGGTGAGACAACTTGTCTCAGTGAGTTCTATCGAAACCCCTTACTAACTCTCTCGGTTCAATTATACTTGATTCATTATTCTGATTCTAACTCATAGTCCTCAAAATTGACTATGTGGCTAACTAACTGAAGTTGTCCTCATAACCCTCAAGCCGGTTACAAGAAACAACACATAAACTGAACTGATATTTTAGCTTGTCACTGGTCACTTGGCATAATAAGCTTCCGGTGAACCCGTCCCCACTAATCGGCTGGGTCCCTGATGGGGCCTAGGTTCATAGGGCTCATGACTTCCCCTCCCCTAGCACACTAAACTGAAATAGGGTCGTCACCCTAACTGAACTGATGTATATATTTTAATATACCTGAACTGAACTGAACAATGAACTTAAACATAACAATAACTTAACTTAACAATGAACTGAACTTAACATAAACTTATTGCTAACGTAATCTAATTACTAACTTAGTCTAAATATTAAGTGATCTCTCATGGATTACTAAGGTTCGCTAACTTAACTTATCAATCTTACTAAACCAGTCAGTCCAGCACAATACATCAATCACAAGGTCATAACATGAAAGCAATGGTCAATCACATGAGCATTCACTTAACCTGAACATAATCCAAACATAACCGATCATATGGTACTAACATAACTTGGATCCAATCACAGTAAATTACCACTCAATTCAAGGCAATTCAATTATAGTATCATTGGGGAAGGTGGAAGAAAGGATTAGAAAGCAATTAGAATCGTTCGGAATGATTTAAAGCACTTTTTAAAATAGGCAATCCGAGAGTTACGCACGACCCGTGCGCCCATACGCACGTTCCGTGCGTGTCCAAAATTCATTCCCAAGCTTCCCATGAACAAACAGCACGACCCGTGCTCCCATAACGCAGGATCCGTGTGTTTTTCACAGTAGCCCAGATTTTTATTTTCCTTGAATCGTATCATTCCGTTCCGAACCCGAATTACTTCCCGATCGATACTACCACTTCGTACGCACATAACCACAGTCAAACCAATCAACAACCAGTACATATCAAACCACAATCATGACATGAAAATTCATAAGTTCAGCCCAACATTCCAATTCAACAATTGCATGACTTAACAACTCAACGAAGTTTTACCTTAACTTGTGGAGCCTACAACTTGAGCTACACAGTTCCAAATTAAACCAAATTAGAACCACAATAACAGGCATTTAGTCTAGTGATGCTCATATCTTTGGATACCTATATCATCCTTAGATACCCAGAAACCGAACCTATTCTCAAACTGTCTCCAGAATTCTATTCTAACTTGTGATGCTCATATCTTGAGCTACACAAGTCCAAATGTCACCATTCCAAATCCAAAATGACAATTATTCAATCTAGTTTCTAAGAAGCTAAGTTATATAATTTTTGGATATGTAAATCATTCCCAGTTTCAGAAAGATAGCACCTATATCCAAATTATCTCCAGAATTCTACCCTAACTTGTGATGCTCATATCTTGAGATACACAAGTCCAAATGTCACCATTCCAAATCCAAAATGACAAGTATTCAATCTAGTTTCTAAGGAAATAAGCCCCATAATTTTTGGACTAACATATCGTTCCCACTTTCAAAACAATCGCACCTATGTCCAGAATGCCTATACAATGATTTTGCTAACAATAATTGCTCCAAATTGCACCAAATTTCGTACCAACAAGTACAACAACAACACAAACAGGATTCAACCAACCATGCAACATAAACAGAAATCCTAAGCGAGTAGAACTCACCTTTTTGAAGACAATAGCAATCAAACACCGATAATTTGTGCACACGAACAAATAGAGGGTCACGAACTATCTCCAATCCAATTCTAAACAACCCAAAACTGAACACCCAGCTTCCTAAGGCTTGAACTTCGAACCCAGCTACTGAATAAGTCCCTAGGTTGTTCCAAATTCGTAATCAAGCTTCAGAATTTGGTTCTTATGCACTCTAGCTGAACATGCAAGTGACATACATGGTGTTTGGCCAAGTGGAGCTCAAGGTGGTCTTCAATGGTGGTTTGTGGAGGAGGGGAGGGTGGCCACGATTTTGGTAGCAGTAGAATGAGGAAGAGAAGCGGATTTTGTGGGTATGGTTAGATCACACATGCATTGAAAATTTTTGGGATTCCCTCCCCTTCTCCTCTCGCCCTCTCCCCTCTCATTCTTGTTGGTTCTGAAATTCTGAATTGAGGAATGAAGTGTATTCATTTGTTCCAGCTGTTTGGGTTATTATATAGACTAGGACAATTACAACTATGCCCCTCACTTAACATTTCTTTCCAAATGACTCCCACCAGCTCTAACTAACTAAATATGATGCAATTAACTCAATTTGGCACACAATTCTCTCAATTAACCAATAAAGTAAATCACTTTCAATTTATTTTATTTCTCATCAAGACAATAGTTCACTCAATATCAATTCACGCCAAATAATTTAATTAGCGAAAATTGGGGATATTACAGGTGGAGGCGCAACCAAGGAGAAAGAGGAGAGGAGCTCTTGTTGATGTGGTTCTTTGGAGTCTTTGTGCAAGGGGATCTCAGATTCGGCAAATCTAAGGTAAGGGTGGGTTCTACTTTATAATAGGGTGTATGATGGGGGTTATGTGGGAGTTAGGCTCTAGGTTGCCCCTTTGATTTTGTTTGGTGTTTATTTGGCGATGTTAGAATGTATGTATGATGATTGAAATTGGTTGATCATGGTGAAAATTTGGTGTTTGGGGTTTGGTGCAATTTGGTGTTGTTGTCTTAGTTGCTGGAAACGGCGCCCTGCCCTTGGGCGCCCTGCCACTGTTGTTGGTTGTTGCTGGAAGTGGTGCCCTAGGTGCCCAATACTGTTTTGATGCTGTTGGAAATGGCGCCCTAGGCGCCCAGTGTTGTTTCGGTGTTGCTCAGAAAGGCGCCCTAGGCGCCCAGTGTTTCCCCTGTCGCTGAAACTGGCGCCCTAGGCGCCCAGTGTTTGTCTGTGTCACTGAAAGTGGCGCCCTAGGCGCCCAGTGGTGTCCTGTGTTGTTTCTGTGTGTTGCTGTGTTGTGCCAGTATGGTTCCTGTGTTGCTGCTGAAACTGGCGCCCTAGGCGCCCTGTGCTGGTGTTATATTGCTTGCTGGTGCTAGGCGCCTTGCTCCTGGGCGCCAAGTCTGTTTCTGTTGCTGTGGTGCTAGGCGCCCTGCTCTTGGGCGTCATGTCTGTTTCTGTTGCTGTTGTGCTAGGCGCCTTGTTGCTGGGCGCCAGTTCCTGTTGTTGCTGTTGCTTGTTGGCGCCTTGTTGCTGGGCGCCAGTTCCTACTGGATGTTGTTGCCTGTTGGCGCCCTGTTGCTGGGCGCCAGTTCCTGCCATGTCTGTTTTGCTGAGAATAAATGTTGCTATTTTCTGAAAATAACTGTTGCTGTTGCTGAAAATAAATATTGCTGTTTGCTGAGAATAAATGTTGTTGTTTTCTGAAAATAAATATTGCTGTTTGCGGAGAATAAATGTTGCTGTTTTCTGAAAATGAACATTGCTGCCTGCTGAGAATAAATGTTGCTGTTTTCCGAAATTAAATGTTGCTGTTTTCTGAAAATAAATGTTGCTGTTGCTGTAAGCTATTGTTGCTATTTTGCTGTAAAGTATCGTTGCTGTTTGTTGTAAACTGTAAGGTGATAGGTGATGGGTCTATGACCATTTGTTGATATTGGTGTTGTTGTGTCAATTAAATGACTATTGATGTTGATTGTCTCTGGTGCATTGTTCATGGTGTCGCATATATTTCATATGCATTATTTTGGTGATGATGGCTTCGGCCTTGGAACTATAGGTGATGATACAGGTGATGATGCCCTTATTGGCTACTTTATTGGTGATGATTGGTACCACATGCATATACCCGTTGGTGTGGGTTGCATCTCATTCATTTACTCATGACATTGGTGATGATTCTTGGTGATTGCAATTGATGTTGTTGTGAAACGGTGGATATAGTTGTCGTAACTCTAGCATATTGCCTATCATATATGCTATTATAATGTTAGATATCTCACCCCTTCTGTTTGAATGTTACCCCTATGCCGGTAACGTGCAGGTGATTGCGAGTGAAGGCATGTCTACCTTCGCTAGTCGAGTCGGTGTCGTCGCTCTGATACGTAGCACTCGGGGGGATGAACGCTAGTTTTTATTAGTGGTCTTTATTATTTAATTTCTGTGTGTTATGGTGATGTTAAGATTATTCATTGAAACCTTTATGTTATTCCGCTGCGTGGTGATGGAGTTACTGTTATGTATCGTCCTATTTTAATGGTGAATTTTATTATTGGCGTGTGATGTTTTAATGGTGAAAATGTGGCATCCCTTGTGGGTGTAGTGAAAAATGTTTTTGAAAACTCTGATTTTTGTCAAAAAATTTCCGGGTAGAAAAGGTGTGTTACATTAGTGGAATCAGAGCAGTTTCGGTCTGTCCGGCAGAGTTGTCAAGTTATTGTGTCATTGACGATCAAGTACTGTCAATTAGTTCTAACTATTGCTTATGATTGTAGTGATTAGTTGAGATGGCTGGAAGGAACGATGCTGCTATTGCTGCTGCGTTGGCTGCTATAACTCAGGCCGTGGAGGGTCAGCAGAATGCTGGTGAGAATGCTGGGTCTCGTAGTTTGGCTACCTTTCAGAGAGAGAATCCGCCTACCTTCAAGGGCAGGTATGATCCCGATGGGGCTTTAGCTTGGTTGAAAGAGATGGAGAGGATATTTCGTGTGATGGACTGCACTCCAGCACAGAAGGTCCGTTATGGTACGCATATGCTGGCAGAGGAGGTCGATGACTGGTGGCTAGAGGCTAGGCAGAGATTGGAGACTGCAAACGAAAAGATCACTTGGGCTGTGTTCCGCAGGGAGTTTATGAGAAAATATTATCCGGAGGATGTCCGAGGTAAGAAAGAGATTGAGTTCCTTGAGCTGAAACAAGGGAATATGACCGTGACTGAGTACGCTGCTAAGTTCGTGGAATTAGCAAAGTTTTACCCGCATTACAGTGAGGCTACTGCTGAGTGTTCCAAGTGCATTAAGTTTGAGAATGGGCTGCGTCCTGAGATTAAGAAGGCGATTGGTTATCAGAAGATCCGTGTTTTCTCCGACTTGATTGATAGCTGCAGAATTTATGAGGAAGACAACAATGCTCACTACAAGATTATGAATGAGAAGAGGAGCAAATTTCAAAGTCGTGGTAAGCCGTATGATGTTCCTGCTGGTAAGGGTAAACAGAAAGCTGCTGTTGGCAAGAAGACTAGTGGGGGAGATGCTCCTGCTAGCATTGTATGTTACAAATGTGGCAGAGCTGGTCACAAGAGTAACGTGTGCAAAGATGAAGTGAAGAAGTGTTACCGTTGTGGTAAGGAGGGCCATGTGGTGGTTGAATGTGAGCGTAAGGAGGTGGTCTGCTACAACTGTGGTGAAGGAGGGCACATTAGTACGCAGTGTCCGAAGCCGAAGAAAGAAAGGTCCAGTGGAAAGGTGTTCGCTTTGGCAGGTGAAGAGCCTACTGAAGATGATGGACTTATTAAAGGTACGTGCTTCATTAATGGTACTCCTTTAAAATCTATTGTTGATACTGGTGCTACTCATTGCTTTATTGCTGCTGATTGTTGTAAGAAATTGGCTCTTGTATTGTCTGCTATGAATGGAGAGATGGTTGTCGACACTCCAGCTAAGGGGTCGGTAACTACTTCTCTGGTGTGTTCTCAGTGTCCCTTGTCGATCTTCGACAGACACTTTGTTGTGGATTTTGTTTGTTTGCCGTTGAGCGGATTGGATGTAATCTTGGGTATGAACTGGTTAGAGCATAACCATGTCCATATTAATTGTCGTAGCAAGTCAGTGAGTTTTGAAGGAGAGGAGTCTGGTCTGTTATCCGCTAGTCAGTTGCGGAAGTTGGTGAAGGAAGGAGTTCAGTTATTCTCGCTGATGGCATCGTTGTCTGTTGAGAATCAAGCTATCATTGAAGAGTTGCAGGTGGTGCGCGAGTTTCCTGATGTTTTCCCTAATGAGATTCCAAGTGTACCGCCAGATAGGGAAGTTGAATTCTCTATTGATCTTGTACCTGGTACCAGACCTGTTTCTATGGCACCGTACAGGATGTCCGCATCCGAATTGTCGTAGTTGAAGAAGCAACTTGAGGATCTGCTCGAGAAGAAGTTTGTGAGGCCGAGTGTATCGCCGTGGGGAGCTCCTGTGTTGTTAGTAAAGAAGAAGGATGGCAGTATGAGACTCTGTGTGGATTATCGGCAGTTGAATAAGGTGATAATTAAGAACAAGTATCCACTTCCGAGGATAGATGATTTGATGGATCAGTTGGTGGGTGCTCAAGTATTCAGTAAGATTGATTTGAGGTCGGGTTATCATCAGATCAAGGTGAGGGACCCGTCATGGTCATTATGAGTATTCGGTGATGCCGTTTGGTTTTACCAACGCACCAGAAGTATTTATGGAATATATGAATCGTATTTTCCATACTTACTTAGATCGGTTTGTGGTGGTGTTCATTGACGACACTCTGATTTACTCTAAATCGGAGGAAGAGCACGCCGAGCATCTGAGGTTAGTATTGGAGGTACTGAAGGAAAAGAAGCTGTATGCGAAGTTGTCAAAGTGTGAGTTCTGGTTGAAGAAAGTGAGTTTTCTCGGTCATGTCATTTCTGGTAGTGGTATTGCGGTGGATCCGTCGAAAGTAAAAGCAGTGTTGAATTGGGAAGCTCCGAAGTCGGTTATGGAAATTAGAAGCTTTTTGGGATTGGCCGGCTATTATAGAAGATTCATTGAAGGTTTTTCTAAGTTAACACTTCCGTTAACTCAGTTAACCTGCAAAGGAAAGGCTTTCGTTTGGGACGCCCGTTGTGAAGAAAGTTTCTTGGAATTGAAGAGGAGATTGACAACGTCTCCTGTCTTGACGTTGCCCAATCCGGAAGGGTCGTTTGTGGTGTATTGTGATGCTTCAAAAATGGGTTTAGGTGGTGTGCTTATGCAAGATGGGAAGGTTATTGCGTATGCATCGAGACAGTTAAGAGTTCATGAGAAGAATTATCCCACTCACGACTTGGAGTTAGCTGCAGTAGTCTTTGTGCTGAAGATTTGGAGGCACTATCTCTATGGTTCCAGATTTGAGGTGTTTAGTGACCATAAGAGCTGTTTGAATCAGGTAAATTTCGAGGACGAAATATTCTAAGTGGGGGAGAGTTGTAACGCCCAAATAATTTAATTATTTATTTAATTAAATTATTTAGGTATTTTATTAGTATAGTCATATTAAAATAATAATATGATGTTTTATTTAAATCAGGGAGTGATGTTTAGTAATTAAGCTGAGTAGTAGACGGGGGCCCGTGATCCAAGAGCCCAATGGCACAGGCGCATAGGTGAAGGCATTGGCTAGGGTTTGGTCATTTGCAAATTTTTGAGAAAAAGAAAGAGAGATTGCGAAGAGAGAAGAGAGGGGTGGAGGCGCAACCAAGGAGAAAGAGGAGAGGAGCTCTTGTTGCTGTGGTTCTTTGGAGTCTTCGTACAAGGGGATCTCATAATCGGCAAATCTAAGGTAAGGGTGGGTACTACTTTATAATAGGGTGTATGATGGGGGTTATGTGGGAGTTAGGCTCTAGGTTATCCTTTTGATTTTGTTTGGTGTTTATTTGGCGATGTTAGAATGTATGCATGATGATTGCAATTGGTTGATCATGGTGAAAATTTGGTGTTTGGGGTTTGGTGCAATTTGGTGTTGTTGTCTTAGTTTCTGGAAACGGCGCCCTCCCCTGGGCACCCTGCCACTGTTCTTGGTTGTTGCTGGAAGTGGCGCCCTAGTGTAACATCCCCTAATTAGATAATTTAAATTAATTAAATTAGCGAAGAGGTTAAGGTAAATTATTTACTAATTGGACTATTTAGCACAACAAGTTATCATGAATCGATTAATTAGCATAATTACTAAATTATGTGATGCTGAAATAAATAAAATTATAGTCATGCATAGTCTAAAATATTTTGTTAAGTTACTAGGAGTTGGCTAAGTTCATTAGATTAGGCCATGTCTTAGTAGTATTAGAGGAGTAAATGACTAAAGGGTATTTTGGGTTTTTACACCCCTTTAAGTGATGACACAGCTGAACCAAACCCCACCCCAACCCAAACTCTCCATCATTTGTGACATTCAGAAAACAAAGAAAGAAAAGAAGAGAGGAAGCTGGAGAGAGAGAGAGAGAGAAAACTCGAGAGTGAGGAGGAGAAAGAAGAAAGGGATCTCCATAATTCCTTGATGCATGTGGAAGATAACACCATCATTCTTTTGCATTTCCTTTCCTCTACCCACTGATACAAATTTCATCAGCCACATTCTCTTCTCTACCAAATCACCATTGAAGAACAATCAAGCTCAACTTGAGAAAAATCTGAGTTACAAACCTTGCATGTCCTTGTTATAGCCCTACATTCAGTACCAAGGTTCACTTCAAGCAACAATTCAGTTTGAAGTTCATTGGGGCAGCTAGGATTCGAATTGGGTAGCCTTCCAAAGGTTAGGTAGCTGAGTTCGAGGTTGGAGCGGATTCGGGGAGAGTTCGCGTGTTCTTGATTCACTAGCATATGTCAAAGTCTCGGTATTTTTCGTGATTCTCATCACGTTAGGTGAGTTCTATAACTCGCTTAGGGATTTTGTGTGTGTTCTGAGTTTTCACACTTTCGAAAAATCACTGCCATGTCATTTTGGGTTTCAAAATGAAATCAGATTTAAAACTGTTTACCAAAATCATAAATGGAAATGAGAAATTGCATGTTGCTCGTTTGGAATGTACTGGATTGAATTGATTGTCTGCTGTGATATACTGTGTATAATGGGTGTGTAAGTTTGGGTCTAGATCGGAAGGAAATTGGAATCGGGACGGAATGGAATTTACTCATGAAAAGTCTGTTTTCTGGAAAACTGATGGAGACGCACGGATCGTGTGCCTCTGTGCACGGGTCGTGCGCCCCCATCTGATGCTACACGAACTGAGTTTTTAAACACACACGGATCGTGCGTATAGTCGCACGGGTCGTGTGTATCCTTCTGAAACTTTTATTCAACAAAGCCCGGATCGTGCGCTTAGTCGCACGGGTCGTGCGTATCTTTTTGGAAATCTTCTACAACTTTGTTCAACAGCGCACGGATCGTGCGCCTACACGCACGGGTCGTGCGAGATCTTCTGATCCTCAGATTCAAAGTACCTTTTTATCCATTCCAAATGATTCCAGAACCTAGGCTCTCATGTTGCTCACTTGGATTAGTGGGGATGGGTTCACCGAGACGTCCTAACCTTAGCTAAGGCAGGCTTCGAGGTGTTGTGCTAAGTTCATGTTAAAATATAATCTGTAGTCGCATATTAGGGCTACATCAGGAAAAATCAGAAAGGTAACGAGTAGTCACTTATTAAGGCTACAAGTTACGAGAAAACATCATGTATTCACGTGGTCGCTTATTAGGGCCACGAGTTCAGATTCAAGTAAAATAAACCGTTAGAGTTGGTCAGGGGTCTCGATAGGACTCACTGAGATAATGTTTATCTCACCCTTCATATTTGTGGTTTTTACAAAGAAACAGGGAAAGGCAAAGGCGACAAAGCATGGTTAGCTGGTGTGACTCGAGGAGTCCGGAAGTTTGTGTTTCATGTTTTAGGCCCTTACCCTTCTGTATTACTTTTGTTATCGTTTGTATAACTATCATGTATAAGTTATAAATCGTTTCCGCTACTTTATGTTTTGAGTATTGAACACCAGGATTATGTACAAGTCTTAAGTTTTGAAACTTAAGCATTTTCAAGAAGTTTATGAGGTTCAGAGAACCATTTGATATGTATTATCGAAATTTTAGTTGTGTTCAATATTTCAATAACAGGAAGTTACTCTGATGTATGCCATTTGGTGCATTTCGGTGATTCTACATGTTAGAAATTATCTGGGTGTTACATTATGGTATCAGAGCAGTTCGACCTAGTCGGGCTTAGACAGTTAGGGTGGTTTTGTTCCTCGAGTAATTCTGCTATTTTGCTTCTTATGATACTAAGAGATATTGAGACTGATCAACTTAATACTTGGTGTATCATTTGCAGAATTATGGCAGGAGGATCGAGGAATAACCCACCAATTGATCCGCATTCTGCATGGATGCAGAATGTGATCGAGAGACAACAGAAGATGATGGAAGATATGTTGCTAATGCAGCAGAATGCTCAAGCTCAGCCACAGCAAGTTCCTGAGCCTCAAGTTGGCCCAAGGAGGGTTTTCTCTGAATTTCTGAAAATGAAGCCGTCCGAGTTCAAAGGAGGACCGGATGTCATGGAAGCCCAGCATTGGTTGGATGATATAGAGAAGATTTTCTCAGCTATGCAGGTCACTGATGAGGACAAGCTGAGATTGGCGACACATATGCTAAAGGGAGAAGCTAACAACTGGTGGACTAACGCCAAGGCCATGATGGCAACTATGGGTACTCCCCAGACTTTGGAACATTTCAGGCAGGTATTTTTGGAGCAGTTCTTTCCGTTAGCCAGGAGGTTTGACAAGGAGAATGAGTTTTTGACTCTCACTCAAGGAAGTTCAACTGTGGGTCAGTACGCGGCTAAGTTTGAAGAGTTATATCAATTCTTCGGTTTGGCTGGGTACGCTCCCAATGACAAGTGGAAAACCGAAAGGTTCAAGTATGGGCTAAGGGAAGACATTGCTCAAAGTCTAAGTTCTTTTGCATATACCAATTATGCGGCAATGGTTCAGCAAGCTTATATAGCTGAAAGTGATTTGAAGAGGTTGTATGCAAGTAGGAAGGTATTCAATCAGAGTAAGAAGAATGTTGGATCGTCCAACAATCAAATGGGTCCCATGTACAACTCCAACAAAGGGAAGAAAGTTCAGTCGTCCAATTCCCCAAGGTTCAGTACGTGCTCCAACTGCGGAAGGTACCATCAGGGTAAGTGCCAAGTGGGATCGAATCAGTGTTACTACTGCAAGAAGGAGGGACATTATGCAAATAACTGTCCAAAGAAGAAGGGTCAGGAGGATGGTGCCACTACTACAACTCATGGGAGGGTTTACACCTTGGACGCCCAGAATGTCACACCGTCAGATAATCTACTAAGGGGTATGGGATCTCTTTTTAATAACTCCGTTAGTATTTTATATGATTCGGGTGCGACCCATTGTTTTATATCTCAAGTTTGTGTTGAACGGTTGGGATTGGCTTTAACTCCCTTGCCTCAACCAATCTCCATTAAGACTGCTGCTGACGGTAGTGTTCAGACTCAAGCGATATGTGAAAACTGTCTTTTATCCATTGGAGACAGGAATTTTGTGGTAGACTTCATTTGTTTACCAATGAAGGGTATGGACGTTGTCTTAGGAATGAGTTGGATGACGACCAACCATGTGACTATAGATTGTTTTCATCGAACTATCGGTTTCGCCTCCGAGTCAGTGGAGCTACAACCGCCCAATCCTGAAGCTGTTATTTCTTTCACTTCGGCCAGTAATTATCTGTTCCAAGGCGCAGAAGCTTATGTCATGATGTTGTTTGCATCTACTGAGACAGGTCAGGATTTATCTTCTGTGCAAGTTGTTAATTAATTTCTTGATGTGTTTCCTGACGAAGTTCCTTCGTTACCTCCGGATCGTGAAGTGGAATTTTCTATAGAGTTAGTTCCGGGCACGGGACCTATTTCTATAGCCCCGTACAGAATGTCGCCGTTAGAGTTGAGGGAATTGAAAGTCCAATTGGAAGAGCTAATATCCAAACGGTTTATCCGGCCGAGTGCCTCACCATGGGGTGCTCTAGTGTTATTTGTCAAGAAGAAGGACAGAAGTATGAGATTGTGTATCGATTATCGCCAGTTGAATAAGGTAACTGTCAAGAACAAGTACCCTCTACCGAGAATTGATGATTTGTTAGACCAATTGAGAGGAGCCTCTGTATTTTCAAAGATTGATTTGAGGTCCGGCTATCACCAAATCAGAGTTAGAGCTTTGGACGTCCCGAAGACCGCTTTCCGTACGAGGTATGGACACTATGAATTTGTAGTGATGCCATTCGGTTTGACCAATGCTCCGGCCGTTTTCATGGATTATATGAATCCGATTTTTAACCCTTATCTGGAGCAGTTTGTTGTGGTGTTCATTGATGATATCTTGGTGTTCTCTAAGACGATTGAGGAGCATGTGCAACATCTCCGAATGTTTCTGAACGTACTCCGAGAGAAGAAGTTGTTCGCAAAGCCGTCCAAATGTGGTTTTTGGATGCCCGAAGTTAAATTTTTGGGTCATGTGATATCTCAAGCAGGTGTTGCAGTGGATCCCAGTAAGATTGAAGCTGTGGTAGAATGGGAACAACTGTCTACAGTTACTGAGGTAAGAAGTTTCTTGGGTTTAGCTGGATATTATCGAAGATTCATTCAAGGATTTTCCCAGCTAGTCCTTCCACTCACTCGGTTAACTCGCAAGGGTCAGCCGTTTGATTGGGACTCAGTCTGTGATAATTGTTTTGCGGAATTGAAGAATCGTTTGACTTCTGCACCAGTCCTTATTTTTCCAGATCCGTCCGTAGGATTCCAAATCTATTGCGACGCCTCTGGTAAGGGTTTGGGATGTGTCCTAATGCAGAATCAACAAGTAGTTGCTTATGCCTCGAGGCAGTTGAAGCCGCATGAAGAGAATTACCCAACTCATGATCTAGAGTTGGCAGCGATTGTGTTTGCCCTAAAGATTTGGAGACATTACCTGTATGGGTCTCGTTTCGAAGTCTTTCGTGACCACAAGAGCCTTAAGTATTTGTTTGACCAAAAGGAGCTGAACAACAGACAGAGGAGATGGATAGAGTTCCTGAAAGATTATGATTTTGAATTGAGGTACCATCCTGGTAAGGCTAATGTTGTGGCCGATGCTTTGAGCAGAAAGTCTATCCACACTGCAGAGTTAATGATTCATGAGATGTCATTGTTGGAATCATTTAGAGACCTTAATTTGAGAGTGAAGGCAAGAAGGAGCAGGCTAGTGTTGAGCCATATTCAGATTTCAAGTTCCTTGAGAAATCTGATTCGCTCAGCCCAAGAAAGTGATGTAGAGCTGCAAGCACAGAAGAGATTGCCGAGTTACACCGAAGATGGTGGGGGCGTGATTAGTTTTGATGGTAGAATCTGTGTGCCGAATGATGAGAATGTGAAGAGGCAAGTTTTAGAAGAGGCTCATAAGAGTCAGTTCTCAATACATCCTGGGTCTACCAAGATGTATCGAGATTTGAAGCAATTGTATTGGTGGCCGGGTATGAAAGTAGATATTGCAAAGTTTGTGTCTCGATGCTTGACTTGTCAAAGGGTTAAGATAGAGCACCAGAAGCCAAGTGGCCAGTTACAGCCGTTGAATGTACCTGAATGGAAATGGGAAAGCATATCTATGGATTTTGTCATGGGATTACCACGGTCCCAAGCCGGAAATGATTCTATTTGGGTAGTGGTGGATCGCCTGACCAAGTCCGCCCATTTTATTCCGGTACGTTCAAATCACAAGGTTGCTAGATTAGCAGATGAGTATCTCAAGAATATTGTGAAGTTGCATGGAATCCCTACAAGTATCATTTGTGATCGAGATCCCAAGTTCACATCTCGATTTTGGAGAGCATTGAACATGGCGTTGGGAACAACGGTGTGTCACTAGTGCAAAATTGACATTAGAAAGCACCATTTAGCATCGGTTGTTTGAACAGCCGATGCTAAATGTAGACGCGGTGGCAATTTTGAAATTAAATGGAAGTTTTCAGTTTTTGCGCCTACATTTAGCATCGGTTGTTCAAACAACCGATGCTAAAAGTACCTGCGTTAGACATTTAGCATCGTTTGTTTATACAACCGACGCTAAATGTGTATGTCTAACACATTTAGCATCGGTTGTACAAACAACCGATGCTAAAGGTCCAAGTTTATTAGATACGCGTCCTCGTTCTCTCATCACTCTCTCGTTCTCTCATCACTCTCTAAGCCTCGTTCTCTCACTCTCTGAAATCTCGTTCTCTCACTATCGTCACTGTCGCCGTTAATACTCGCCGTCGTCCACACCGTCGCCTTCCTCACCGCCGTCCTCTCTGTCGCCTTCCTTTCACCTTCGCACCTGGTTTGATTAACCTCGTTCTGAAACCCTTTGTTTTGCTGAATCTTGCTGGTGATTTCACGTTAATGGTGATTTCGTGACGATTGAAGTATGAAACCGCTTCAATCTTGCTGTACGAGTGACTAGAAAAAGGTACGAAGCAAAACCCTTTTGTTTTGCTCTTTTGATTCTGCGATTTCAGAATCCCTAACTGTGTTCTTGTTGATTTTTCAGGTAGATGATGATGAATGCTTCACACATGAAGCTAAGTAATCAACTCATTGTTGATGTATTGCAGTTTTTCCTCTTTGTTTAATTGCTGAAACCCTAAGTTCACTTAGTGATCCGACAAGGTAACACACCATTACACCTAGTTTTAAGATTCTACCAAAATCCATCATTTATCTTCTGTTTCTATACTATTAGGGTTTCTTGTGATTCGTATCGTTTTGATTCACGAAGTTAGGTTTTCTTCAGATATTGCTGAATTCGTCATATGGTTTATGTGGTATGGAGAATGTATAGTAAAATGTTAGGTATCCAGTTCTAGAAAGACTATCAAAGTTGGTTCTGATTTTGTTTGTTGTAAACAAGCTCTGTTTGGTTTTAATAATTTAATTATGACTAGTTTTTCTGGATGTTATCAGTTTTATTTGTAACTGGTACTGTATTTTGATGCCTTTATTCTAATCTCTTGTTCTTCTTAATTGCTTCTAAACAGATGGAGCTTCCTGAATGGACAGATATTGTGAAGGCTGCAAGGTTTAAGGAGTTGGCACCTTATGATCCTAACTGGTACTATGTTAGAGCTGGTGAGATATTTTCGTGCATTTCTTAGTTACTTGGGCAAGTTTTCCTTCTTCTGTTGTGTTTGTAAACATGAGACAATACTTTGGCTATTTTTTGTTGAAATTTGCAATTAATTGTTCATGTGTGTGTGTGCTTGATTCAAACTTGGTCTCAGCTTCCATGGCAAGGAAGATCTACTTGAGAGTTGGACTTGGAGTTGGTGCTTTTCAGAGGATTTATGGTGGAAGCCAAAGGAACGGTATGTTTGGTGCTTTTCAGTGGATTTATGGTGCTTTGGTTTTGTTGAAGAATTTGAGATTGACTATGTATCCTCTAATTGTTGCAAGGGAATAGCTAAAGAGTTTAATGTTGATGTTAATGATACCACCTTAGTAATCCACTTATCCTGGGAAGGGAAAGGAACCAGTGCAATTCCTATTAGAGGTGTTTATGGACCTCTTATATCTGCCATCACCGTGATCCCAAGTAAATGGTTTCATATTATTGATGTCATTTTCTTCTATCAAAATACTTTATGTCATGTTCAGTAAGCATTTATATATTTTTTTGCAGACTTCAAAATTCCTTCCATTGGGTTGTCTGCTGGAGCAATTGTTGGAATTGTGGCTGCATCATTGGTACTTGCCATATCATCATTCATAATGTTGGTGTGAGGCTGAAGACCTTGGTATTTCTAGGTATGAAGTGTTTTATTGTTACTAGATGTTGTACTTCTGTGTTTTAGTTTTGTTTTTGTTTTTGGTTTAATGCTCATACTATTTTTGGTTTGATGTTCATAGTGGATTGAGATTTTAATGGTATTTTTAACTTTGATCAAGTTTTGGTTGGATGTTCATAGTGGAAGTGGCATTGAATCCTTGAATAGCATCCATCTTCATTACTCAATTTGATTGTAATTTATTGGATTTGGTTCTCCGCTTTGATACTTTCAGGAGTACATGTTAAGAGCAGAATTTCGTCTTCCCGTATAACAGATGAGGAAGCAGCTCCTGAGAGAAAAGCTCCTATACGCGTCAAATTTGAGATGCCATATTTTACTGTGATGTGCTTTGTAGAGTTGCTATTTATTTAACTTTTAGTATAACAAGTCCTCAGATTTTATACCTCTTGACATGAATGATATAGTGCCTTTTGAAGGCAATGTCTTCTTGCTGGCTATTCTATCAGGTGCTTTATCTTTTAAGACTGCAAGTGAAGATGATCATTGGTGTGGATCTGATTTGCAAGTGTATTCTGATTATATGTTTTTGGTGTCTGTTTTTTTTATTTGACACTTAAATCTTTTATCTTATATTACACTATAAGTATGCTAGTTGTATTGAGAAAATGAAGAACTGGGCACCACTTATTGGGAATATCGAGTATGCATAGTTTTCCCAGTTATGTTGTGATGCTCCAATATTAAGTATGATTCCGACCAGTGTTTAATCATAAAAAATAAATTGCTACAGGTCAGTCATCACCCTCCAATGAGTGTCAGACATGCTGAAAATGAACATTTCACTTATGATGTGACATCAAAATTGAAAACCAAATTTCTTGGCAACTCAGTTGATGTATATCCTGTTGGAAGGTAATTCTTATTCTTCCTTTTTTCATTGCTCTTCATTTTAACTGAGATTTACGGAATGGAACTCAATTAAGGAAAACTAAAACTCCTTCATTCATTATCTCAAGTCCGGGGATTTTTTGTAGATTCACTTTTTCAATTATCTTGTCTTTAAAAGCCTCGGCAGTTGGGGTTTTTAACCTCTCCCCACTCCCGCAGCATGGATTTTGAACTGTGTATCATGGTTAAGGATGTTCATATGGAGCCATTAAATTGAATAGAGTATTTCTATTTGTGTTACTACTTACTACTACTTTTTTACTACCAATTAATAGCATAATCTGTTTCTACATTTTGGATCTGGGTGAAACTAAGTACTAATTAGCATAATCTTTGAATACTTCTTGCAGGCATCAAAATCATATGGTAAAACTGATGCCTCATTTCATAATAGGAGACAGTGGATTAAGCTGTTCGGATTGCTGCAGCAAAAGCTATTAATGAGACTGGAATTGGCTGTGATAGGGGTATGTAGGGCTTACTCCACAAGCCGTTAGTGTTTTAGGGGGATTTAGACCTCAAGGAAGAAATGTTGCCAGTGCTGTGAAGGTCTATCTATGATGAACAATAATGGAAATGGTACTATTACTAGTGTTAGCTTTTAGTGTTAATTGACTGTTCTTAGCTTTAATTTGTATAAGGATGTTGTGCATTTTGGTCAAGAAGTGGAAAATTTGATATTTCTTCAAGTTAAGATTATAATGTTGAATTTTGATGTAATCCGTGTATGAATAATTTGTTCACGTTAAGATTATAATGTTGAATTTTGATTTAATCAGTGTATGAATAATTTGTTTACAATATTGGATTAAAAATGAACAAACTATAAAAAGAAACTAGACATTTAGCATCGTTTGTTTCAAACAAGCGATGCTAAATGTCATTTTTTTTTATCAAAAATGACTTTTAGCATCGGTTATTTGGAACAACCGATGCTAAATGTCATATATTGATACATTTAGCATCGGTTGTTCCAAACAACCGATGCTAAAAGTCATTTTTGATACAAAAAATGACATTTAGCATCGCTTGTTTGAAACAAACGATGCTAAAAGTATCAATATATGACATTTAGCATCGGTTATTTGGAACAACCGATGCTAAATGTATCAATATATGACATTTAGCATCGGTTGTTTCAAACCAGCGATGCTAAATGTCATATTTTGTATCAAAAATGACTTTTAGCATCGGTTATTTGGAACAACCGATGCTAAATGTATCAATATATGACATTTAGCATCGGTTATTTGGAACAACCGATGCTAAATGTATCAATATATGACATTTAGCATCGGTTATTTGGAACAACCGATGCTAAATGTATCAATATATGACATTTAGCATCGGTTATTTGGAACAACCGATGCTAAATGTATCAATATATGACATTTAGCATCGGTTATTTGGAACAACCGATGCTAAATGTATCAATATATGACATTTAGCATCGGTTGTTTCAAATAACTGATGCTAAAAGTCATTTTTCAGGACATTTAGCATCAGTTGTTTCAAATAACCGATGCTAAAAGTCACTTTTAGCATCGGTTAAATAACCGATGCTAAATGTCCCACATTTAGCATCGGGGGATTTAGCATCGTCGGATAACCGATGCTAAATGTCCAAAACAACCGATGCTAAATGTCTTTTTTGTACTAGTGTGTGTTAGCACCGCTTACCATCCGTAGACAGACGGGCAGACTGAGAGAACGATTCAGACATTGGAGGATATGTTGAGGGCTTGTGTACTTGATAGTGGAGGCAGATGGGAGGACCATCTTCCATTGGTGGAATTTTCATACAACAATAGTTACCATTCTAGTATCGGAATGGCTCCATATGAAGCATTGTATGGAAGGAAGTATAGAACACCATTGTGCTGGTGGGATATAGGTGAACAGAGATTGTTGGGACCGGACTTGGTCCGTGAGACTACGGAGAAGATACGTCAGATAAGAGAAAGGATGAAAGCCGCGCAGAGTCGACAAAAGAGTTATGTGGATAAGAGAAGAAGGCCGTTAGAATTCAAAGAAGGAGAACACGTCTTTTTGAGACTTTCTCCAACCATCGGGACCGGTATCGCTTTGCGAGCGAAGAAGCTCAGTCCTCGGTATGTCGGACCCTTCCAGATTATCGAGCAAGTTGGGCCGGTAGCATATCGCATTGCATTACCTCCAGAATTGTCCAGATTACATGATGTGTTTCATGTATCGCAGTTAAGGAAGTATATCCATGATCCGAATCAACCCTTAAGTTATGAAGCGATCGACATCAGACCGAATTTGTCTTATCAGCCCACTCCGATCACAATCAGCGAACGTGGCGAGAAAACGCTCCGGACGAGATCAATTCCTATTGTCAAGGTGCTTTGGGACAGTGCATCACCCGACGAAGCGACGTGGGAGGTAGAGGAGAACATGCGGGTAAAATATCCCCATTTGTTCGATTGAGGTACGTTTTGTTCAATTTTGAGGACAAAATTTTAAAAGTTGGGGTGATTGTAACATCCCCTAATTAGATAATTTAAATTATTTAAATTAGCGAAGAGGTTAAGGTAAATTATTTACTAATTGGACTATTTAGCACAACAAGTTATCATGAATCGATTAATTAGCATAATTACTAAATTATGTGATGCTGAAATAAATAAAATTATAGTCATGGATAGTCTAAAATATTTTGTTAAGTTACTAGGAGTTGGCTAAGTTCATTAGATTAGGCCATGTCTTAGTAGTATTAGAGGAGTAAATGACTAAAGGGTATTTTGGGTTTTTACACCCCTTTAAGTGATGACACAGCTGAACCAAACCCCACCCCAACCCAAACTCTCCATCATTTGTGACATTCAGAAAACAAAGAAAGAAAAGAAGAGAGGGAGCTGGAGAGAGAGAGAGAAAACTCGAGAGTGAGGAGGAGAAAGAAGAAAGGGATCTCCATAATTCCTTGATGCATGTGGAAGATAACACCATCATTCTTTTGCATTTCCTTTCCTCTACCCACTGATACAAATTTCATCAGCCACATTCTCTTCTCTACCAAATCACCATTGAAGAACAATCAAGCTCAACTTGAGAAAAATCTGAGTTACAAACCTTGCATGTCCTTGTTATAGCCCTACATTCAGTACCAAGGTTCACATTCAAGCAACAATTCAGTTTGAAGTTCATTGGGGCAGCTAGGATTCGAATTGGGTAGCCTTCCAAAGGTTAGGTAGCTGAGTTCGAGGTTGGAGCGGATTCGGGGAGAGTTCGCGTGTTCTTGATTCACTAGCATATGTCAAAGTCTCGGTATTTTTCGTGATTCTCATCACGTTAGGTGAGTTCTATAACTCGCTTAGGGATTTTGTGTGTGTTCTGAGTTTTCACACTTTCGAAAAATCACTGCCATGTCATTTTGGGTTTCAAAAAGAAATCAGATTTAAAACCGTTTACCAAAATCATAAATGGAAATGAGAAATTGCATGTTGCTCGTTTGGAATGTACTGGATTGAATTGATTGTCTGCTGTGATATACTGTGTATAATGGGTGTGTAAGTTTGGGTCTAGATCGGAAGGAAATTGGAATCGGGACGGAATGGAATTTACTCATGAAAAGTCTGTTTTCTGGAAAACTGATGGAGACGCACGGATCGTGTGCCTCTGTGCACGGGTCGTGCGCCCCCATCTGATGCTACACGAATTGAGTTTTTAAACACACACGGATCGTGCGTATAGTCGCACGGGTCGTGTGTATCCTTCTGAAACTTTTATTCAACAACGCCCGGATCGTGCGCTTAGTCGCACGGGTCGTGCGTATCTTTCTGGAAATTTTCTACAAATTTGTTCAACAGCGCACGGATCGTGCGCCTACACGCACGGGTCGTGCGAGATCTTCTGATCCTCAGATTCAAAGTACCTTTTTATCCATTCCAAATGATTCCAATCCCCTTCTAATCCATTCCTCATGGTTCCCCAATAATGAAAAGAGACTGATATCATGGAATTAAACATGTTCGAAAGAAAACTTGTGTGTTATGAACATAACGGAAAACCGTACTTAGATAACGCGAGAGAACACAAGTCAAGGAATATTAACGGACCTCGAGTCCAATCATGTTAAGATAACGAACTTCAAGTTCATCATGTCATGTAAGCTAATTGATTGTACGTCTATAAAGATATAAAAGATCTTAATTCAAGTAAACACAATTCAACTTACTTTCCCTCGGGGAAAGGTAGATGGTATACCTTGTGTATATCGAGGGTGACGATCCTCCAGTTATTAGCATACAAGGGGAGGGGAAGTCATGAGCCCCAGAACCTAGGCTCTCATGTTGCTCACTTGGATTAGTGGGGATGGGTTCACCGAGACGTCCTAACCTTAGCTAAGGCGGGCTTCGAGGTGTTGTGCTAAGTTCATGTTAAAATATGATTTGTAGTCGCTTATTAGGGCTACATCAGGAAAAATCAGAAAGGTAACGAGTAGTCACTTATTAAGGCTACAAGTTACGAGAAAACATCATGTATTCACGTGGTCGCTTATTAGGGCCACGAGTTCAGATTCAAGTAAAATAAACCGTTAGAGTTGGTCAGGGGTCTCGATAGGACTCACTGAGATAATGTTTATCTCACCCTTCATATTTGTGGTTTTTACAAAGAAACAGGGAAAGGCAAAGGCGACAAAGCATGGTTAGCTGGTGTGACTCGAGGAGTCCGGAAGTTTGTGTTTCATGTTTTAGGCCCTTACCCTTCTGTATTACTTTTGTTATCGGTTGTATAACTATCATGTATAAGTTATAAATCGTTTCCGCTACTTTATGTTTTGAGTATTGAACACCAGGATTATGTACAAGTCTTAAGTTTTGAAACTTAAGCATTTTCAGGAAGTTTATGAGGTTCAGAGAACCATTTGATATGTATTATCGAAATTTTAGTTGTGTTCAATATTTCAATAACAGGAAGTTACTCTGATGTATGCCATTTGGTGCATTTCGGTGATTCTACATGTTAGAAATTATCGGGGTGTTACACCTAGGCACCCAATACTGTTTTGATGCTGCTGGAAATGGCGCCCTAGGCGCCCAGTGTTGTTTCGGTGTTGCTGAGAAAGGCGCCCTAGGCGCCCAGTGTTGCCCCTGTCGCTGAAACTGGCGCCCTAGGCGCCCAGTGTTTGTCTATGTCACTGAAAGTGGCGCCCAGTGGTGTCCTGTGTTGTTTGTGTGTTGCTGTGTTGTGCCAGTTTGGTTCCTGTGTTGCTGCTGAAACTGGCGCCCTAGGCGCCTTGTGCTGGGGTTATGTTGCTTGCTGGTGCTAGGCGCCCTGCTCCTGAGCGCCAAGTCTGTTTCTGTTGCTGTGGTGCTAGGCGCCCTGCTCCTGGGCGCCATGTCTGTTTCTGTTGCTGATGTGCTAGGCGCCCTGTTGCTGGGCGCCAGTTCCTGTTGTTGCTGTTGCTTGTTGGCGCCTTGTTGCTGGGCGCCAGTTCCTGCTGGATGTTGTTGCCTATTGGCGCCCTGTTGCTGGATGCCAGTTCCTGCAATGTCTGTTTTGCTGAGAATAAATGTTGCTGTTTTCTTAAAATAACTGTTACTGCCATGTCTGTTTCATATAGGTGATGATACAGGTGATGATGCCCTTATTGGCTACTTTATTGGTGATGATTGGTACCACATGCATATACCCGTTGGTGTGGGTTGCATCTCATTCATTTACTCATGACATTGGTGATTATTCTTGGTGATTGCAATTGATGTTGTTGTGAAACGGTGGATATAGTTGTCGTAACTCTAGCATATTGCCTATCATATATGCTATTATAATGTTAGATATCTCACCCCTTCTGTTTGAATGTTACCCCTATGCTGGTAACGTGCAGGTGATTGCGAGTGACGGCATGTCTACCTTCGCTAGTCGAGTCGGTGTCGTCGCTCTGATACGTAGCACTCGGGGGGATGAACGCTAGTTTTTATTAGTGGTCTTTATTATTTAATTTCTGTAGTGTTATGGTGATGTTAAGATTATTCATTGGAACCTTTATTTTATTCCGCTGCGTGGTGATGGAGTTACTGTTATGTATCGTACTATTTTAATGGTGAATTTTATTGTTGGCGTGTGATGTTTTAATGGTGAAAATGTGGCATCCCTTGTGGGTGTAGTGAAAAATGTTTTTGAAAACTCTGATTTTTGTCAAAAAAATTTCGGGTAGAAAAGGGGTGTTACATGGAACGCGCTGGGGGTGATGGGCAGCACTTTTTAAAAAGCACTGCTTATGGCTAATAGGCGCTGAGGAAACGCTGCCCATTGTCTTTTTAATTAAAATTTTTCAATTTCCTTAGCTCCCTCGTTTCTGTTTCGCTCACAGTATCCTCGTTCTCTTCTCTCTCGTTCTAACGTCTCTCTCACAGTGCAACACCTGCAGCAACCTCTCTCAAATCCTCCCTCGCGAACAAACCCATCCCTAAAAGAAAACCTCCCTTGCGAACAAACCCATCCCCAAACGAAACCCTCCCTCGCGAACAAACCTCAAACGAAAACCTCCCCCGCGAACAAACCTCAAACGGATAGCTGAAGAGGAAGCTGAGTTCGCTGAAGAGTTCGTGAAATAGGAAGCTGAAGAGGAATGAGTTCGTTGAAGAGTTCGTGAAGCTTAGTTATAGTTAATTGTTGGTGCTTACGGATAGCTAGAGGTTTGTGATACTTCAAATTTTTGAAAACAAATTGTTTATGCTTCCTTTGCTGCATAATGCTTACTGTGATTATAGTTAGTTGCCTAACTGACAATAAACTGTTTGATAAAATGTCTAACTAAAGTTGTAATATAGTTCAGAATGTTTGACAATAAACTGTTTGATAAAATGTCTAACTAAAGTTGTAATAAACACTACGCCAGATGTTGAGAAAAATGGCGCCCTATTGGGCAGCGCTCTTTAATGAAGCGCTGCTTTTGGCTAAAATGCGCAGGCAATAGGCAGCGCTTCTTTTGAATGAAATGCGCAGAGCAATGGACAGTGCTTTTTAGGAAGCGCTGCCTATGGTGGACGCACTGGGGCGATGGGCAGCACTTTTTATGAAGCGCTGCCTATTGTGGAACGCACTGAGGGTGATGGGCAGCACTTTTTAAAAAGCGTTGCTTATGGCTAATAGGCGTTTAGTTGATCCGTAGCACTTTTAAGAGGAAACGCTGCCCATTGTCTTTTTAATTAAAAATTTTCAATTTCCTTAGCTCCCTCGTTTCTGTTTCGCTCACAGTATCCTCGTTCTCTTCTCTCTCGTTCTAACGTCTCTCTCACAGTGCAACACCTGCAGCAACCTCTCTCAAAAACTCCCTCGCGAACAAACCCCTCCCCAAACAAAACCCTCCCTCGCGAACAAACCCATTCCCAAACGAAACCCTCCCTTGCGAACAAACCTCAAACGAAAACCTCCCCCGCGAACAAACCTCAAATGGATAGCTGAAGAGGAAGATGAGTTCGGTGAAGAGTTCGTGAAATAGGAAGCTGAAGAGGAATGAGTTCGTTGAAGAGTTCGTGAAGCTTAGTTAGAGTTAATTGTTGGTGCTCACGGATAGCTAGAGGTTTGTGATACTTCAAATTTTTGAAAACAAATTGTTTATGCTTCCTTTGCTGCATAATGCTTACTGTGATTATAGTTAGTTGCCTAACTGACAATAAACTGTTTGATAAAATGTCTAACTAAAGTTGTAATATAGTTCAGAAGGTCTGACAATAAACTGTTTGATAAAATGTCTAACTAAAGTTGTAATAAACACTACGCTAGATGTTAAGAAAAATGGCGCCCTATTGGGCAGCGCTCTTTAAGGAAGCGCTGCTTTTGGCTAAAATGCGCTGGGAATAGGCAGCGCTCCTTTTGATTGAAATGCACAGGGGCAGTGGGCAGCGCTTTTAAGGAAGCACTGCCTATGGTGGACCTGCTGGGGGCGATGGGTGTAACACCCCCTTTTACTAATTATAAATAAACACGCAATTATCAGAGTCACCACGAGGGCGCTACATTTTTCACCACATAAAAACTCCAAATTGATTTAAATTAAATCCTCAAAAATATAGTTAATAATTCTCTAAGCAGCGGAATCATAAACTCATTTAACATCTTCAAAAATAATTAAACATTAAACCAAAACTCCAAAAATAAATAATAATAGTTTGACAACGGTAACTAAGGCCCTCCCCGGTGCTACGCATCAGAGCTGACACAGACCCAACGAGAAGGAAACTACACCTAGCAATCCTCCACGAGTGCTAACGATCACCTGCAGCGTTGCCACATAAGAGCAACATTCCAAGCAGAAGGGGTGAGCTTAACAGAAATAATAAGTTAATGATAGCAGTATATAAGCAGCGGGTAAATCACGGGAACACAGAAAGTCAACACATCATAGCTATACCATCATATCTCATTAAAAATCATTTCACAAATATACCACGTGTTGTAGCATCACAGCTACCTCGAAAATCAATACATCATAGCACCACACAAGACACAAATTCCATCAGAACGGAACACCAAAACACGTTACATATATATATATATATATATATATATATATATATATATATATATATATATATATATATATATATATATATATATATATGGACTATGCAACAATGCAACCCCTCTGGGCATATGCATGCGGTACCGATCTCGTAAAAGGCCACGACGGGCATACCACCAAAATAATCACGTGTTGTAGCATCACAGCTACCTCGAAGATGCATATGACAATGCGACTCATGATTCATGCATAGATACACATACTCGGAGCATTTAATTAATAAATACCATACCACAAAAATTATTATCACACAGAAATACCACGTGTCGTAGCATTTTACTAAACAGCTAAGGAGCAGTATTTCTCAGCAACTGTGCACAAACTCCGACAACTAATTTAGCATATCAAACGATGTCGGAATTTTGCAAACGAATATCCTCTGGAAAGCTTGAGATGTCTAGTTTCTAGAAATAATTTTTATTTATTTGTTTAGGTACCCAAATAGTACAGTTTTGCAAAATACCTCTCAGGATACAGAAGTTCGACAGCTTCAGTTAGCAAAATTGTAACCCAGTTTTATCTTTGAATTCTCAACCAAATGAAACGCAATCCGTGTCTAAATTGAAGCCCCGTGAGTCTGGTTTACAATGAGATAAAAATCATCCGAAACCGAGTTCGGTGGAAAGAGTTATGAACAAAACATTGAACCTATACCCATACGGTTTCATGCAGTTTTTCATATTCTTTTACCCATTTTGTAAAAAGGTTTTCTCCTGTTATACTGACTCAAATTTAGCGAAACCAGTGCCTAAAGTGAATGAAATAGTGTCTACTTCCCAATGAAACAAGCCCCACGCAATTCGGGCCAATAATGAAGTCACAATCACAGAAATACTGGACACCTATCAAAACGGCTTCAAAACGAAATTTCAGCACATCAATTCCCTCTTTGCACAACAACCACTAGAAACCAGATTTTTAACGAATCCACATCACGATATGATCGACAACCACAACCCACCCGCCATTATCAAGAATCATCATCAACATCATATATCGTCAAAATCAATCATCACATAAAGACAAACACCATTGAAGACTCAATAACAACACATCATGCGAAATAACAACAATAGCAACATCGCACCATCATCAATTTCAATCCAACATCGCAAATAATCCAACCAAACCCTAACTACCCATATACCCCCATCATAACCCATTATTAGTGTTAAAACTCACCCTTACCTTAAATTTTGATGAACACCAACGCCCCCTTGAGCAAGTCACCAACAAAATTCAGCAACAAGGCTCCTCCCTCCTCTTGAACTCGCGAACCTTCTTCTCTTTTTCCTCTTGGGAGGCGCTGAATTCTTCCCTCTTTTCTCTTCTCTCTATTCGCAACTCCCTTCTATTTTTGCCTTAGGGTTTGTGCTAATGACAAGCCAACCCTAACTCCCATCTAGTCTAGGCGCCTAACCCATGGATATGGGTCATGGGCTCTCCTCCAACTTAAGCCCTATTACTATTCTCCACACCCCTCTCTAATATTATTATTCCTATTAATTCCAACATTAGGATAGGTCCATAAAATAATATATTTTCATTCCAATATTATTTTCTACACTTATTCCCCAATTAATTAAATCCATTAATTAATTAATTAAACAAATGACTAAATAAATATCTAATCATTTTTGGGGTGTTACAACTCTCCCCCACTTAAAAGAATTTCGCCCTCGAAATTTTACCCACCAATTCTAACACCTTCCCACTAGCACGCTACACACAAGTTCACACAGCAAGAAAACATGTCCTAGCACATCAACAATAAGGACTACTAACAAAAGAAACACACAGAAAATACAATAAGGCACACCATGCTAGTAGGGACATCTCCCCCACTAGTCCACTTACCATTGGCAACTCTTGGTTTACCTGCAACGCAAACAATGGTCAGCACGAAAAGACAACAGTTGGTCGTACACTGACTCAACGACTCGACGACTTGGCCGGACGGACCAACCATTGCTCTGATACCACTAATGTAACACCCCCTTTTACTAATTATAAATAAACACGCAATTATCAGAGTCACCACGAGGGCGCTACATTTTTCACCACATAAAAACTCCAAATTGATTTAAATTAAATCCTCAAAAATATAGTTAATAATTCTCTAAGCAGCGGAATCATAAACTCATTTAACATCTTCAAAAATAATTAAACATTAAACCAAAACTCCAAAAATAAATAATAATAGTTTGACAACGGTAACTAAGACCCTCCCCGGTGCTACGCATCAGATCTGACACAGACCCAACGAGAAGGAAACTACACCTAGCAATCCTCCACGAGTGCTAACGATCACCTGCAGCGTTGCCACATAAGAGCAACATTCCAAGCAGAAGGGGTGAGCTTAACAGAAATAATAAGTTAATGATAGCAGTATATAAGCAGCGGGTAAATCACGGGAACACAGAAAGTCAACACATCATAGCTATACCATCATATCTCATTACAAATCATTTCATAAATATACCATGTGTTGTAGCATCACAGCTACCTCGAAAATCAATACATCATAGCACCACACAAGACACAAATTCCATCAGAACGGAACACCAAAACACGTTATATATATATATATATATATATATATATATATATATATATATATATATATATATATATATATATATATATATATATATATGGACTATGCAACAATGCAACCCCTCTGGGCATATGCATGCGGTACCGATCTCGTAAAAGGCCACGACGGGCATACCACCAAAATAATCACGTGTTGTAGCATCACAGCTACCTCGAAGATGCATATGACAATGCGACTCATGATTCATGCATAGATACACATACTCGGAGCATTTAATTAATAAATACCATACCACAAAAATTATTATCACACAGAAATACCACGTGTCGTAGTATCACAGCTACCTCGTAACTCTCACCTATTTACAGCATCACAGCTGCCACATATCACCTGTACACATCACGCCAAACAGCGCGCACAACCAAAACACACACAGCACAGAAATTGGCGCACAGCACCACCGGACAACACCAGCACGACAGACACACGCAACACCACAAATTGGTGCACAGCACCACTAGACAATGCCTGAACTTACGCACTAGGCGCGCCCACACACAGGACACAAGGGCAGCGACAATAACCAGCACAACATCCTCTTCGTTCGACCATTTTACTAAACAGCTAAGGAGCAGTATTTCTCAGCAACTGTGCACGAACTCCGACAATTAATTTAGCATATCAAACGATGTCGGAACTTTGCAAACGAATATCCTCTGGAAAGCTTGAGATGTCTAGTTTCTAGAAATAATTTTTATTTATTTGTTTAGGTACCCAAATAGTACAGTTTTGCAAAATACCTTTCAGCACATCAATTCCCTCTTTGCACAACAACCACTAGAAACCAGATTTTTAACGAATCCACATCACGATATGATCGACAACCACAACCCACCCGCCATTATCAAGAATCATCATCAACATCATATATCATCAAAATCAATCATCACATAAAGACAAACACCATTGAAGACTCAATTACAACACATCATGCGAAATAACAACAATAGCAACATCGCACCATCATCAATTTCAATCCAACATCGCAAATAATCCAACCAAACCCTAACTATCCATATACCCCCATCATAACCCATCATTAGTGTTAAAACCCACCCTTACCTTAAATTTTGATGAACACCAACGCCCCCTTGAGCAAGTCACCAACAAAATTCAGCAACAAGGCTTCTCCCTCCTCTTGAACTCGCGAACCTTCTTCTCTTTTTCCTCTTGGGAGGCGCTGAATTCTTCCCTCTTTTCTCTTCTCTCTATTCGCAACTCCCTTCTATTTTTGCCTTAGGGTTTGTGCTAATGACAAGCCAACCCTAACTCCCATCGAGTCTAGGTGCCTAACCCATGTACATGGGTCATGGGCTCTCCTCCAACTTAAGCCCTATTACTATTCTCCACACCCCTCTCTAATATTATTATTCCTATTAATTCCAACATTAGGATATGTCCATAAAATAATATATTTTCATTCCAATATTATTTTCTACACTTATTCCTCAATTAATTAAATCCATTAATTAATTTATTAAACAAATGACTAAATAAATATCTAATCATTTTTGGGGTGTTACAATGGGCAGCACTTTTTATGAAGCGCTGCCTATTGTGGAACGCGCTGGGGGTGATGGGCAGCACTTTTTAAAAAGCGCTACTTATGGCGAATAGGCGCTGAGTTGATCCGTAGCGCTTTTAAGAGGAAACGCTGCCCATTGTCTTTTTAATTAAAAATTTTCAATTTCCTTGGCTCCCTCATTTCTGATTCGCTCACAGTATCCTCGTTCTCTTCTCTCTCGTTCTAACAAACCCATCCCCAAACGAAACCCTCCCTCGCGAACAAACCCATCCCCAAACGAAACCCTCCCTCGCGAACAAACCTCAAACGAAAACCTCCCCCGCGAACAAACCTCAAACGGATAGCTGAAGAGGAAGCTGAGTTCGTTGAAGAGTTCGTGAAATAGGAAGCTGAAGAGGAATGAGTTCGTTGAAGAGTTCGTGAAGCTTAGTTAGAGTTAATTGTTGGTGCTTACGAATAGCTAGAGGTTTGTGATACTTCAAATTTTTGAAAACAAATTGTTTATGCTTCCTTTGCTGCATAATGCTTACTATGATTATAGTTAGTTGCCTAACTGACAATAAACTGTTTGATAAAATGTCTAACTAAAGTTGTAATATAGTTCAGAATGTCTGACAATAAACTGTTTGATAAAATGGCTAACTAAAGTTGTAATATAGTTCAGAATGTCTAACTACTGTGATATGGAAATTAGTTATTCAAAATACCACTTGGTGTTCATAATTTCAATAATCATGTGAATGTTGTAAATGATTGATTGAAATTAGTTATTTGATATGGATGCATGTTGAGTTTCAATTTTATGTTGTGTTTGAACATGTTAAATTGTATATGTGTGGTGAATGAAACTAGCAAATTAAAATGGAATATGCGAATTGTTTGTTAGGTTTTGCGAGTTTGGTTTGCCGGAGCTTCGCGTTCATTGTTCGAGTTCGTCCTGGTTCGAGTGTTCGTTCTAGTTCATTCGAGTTCATTGTTGCTTCCATTTGTTCAGGTACTTTTGTTGTTTTCTTATATTTATTATATGAAGAATGACAATATGGAAGACATCAAAGTCTTTGATTTTTTTAGCTGAAAATAGTTGAATGTCTTAGCTTCAAAAAAAATTGTACGTTGTGTGTTTTTCACCTGTAATAGGTTTAAGTTCTCTTATCAGGATTTTATTATAAATATTGGGAAATTATGGATAGAAAGTGGATGTCTGCCAATCGTCTGTCCAAGGAATATGTCGCTGGAGTGGATTATTTTGTGAACTGTGCTGTTAAACGTTTAGGGACTTCTAGTGATATCAAATGTCCGTGTTTAAGTTGTTGTTATGAAAAATCAGTTAATGCAGAGGAGTAGGCAGGACACTTAAAGGGTTACGAAGTTGATCAAAGTTACACTTGTTGGACAATGCATGGTGAGGAAAGAGGTGAATCTTCAAATATGGGTAATAATACTGAGAGATGTGCGCCGGTTGACGCCGAAAGACCTACATTGGATGGGGATGAATTTGAAGAGATGGCAAAGGCTGTTGAAGACGATCTTAATGACTGTCCTAAAATGTTTGAGAAGTTGATAACGGATGCGGAGATACCGTTGTATTCGGGTTGTACTGAATTCACAAAATTATTGGCTGTGATAAAGTTGTATAACTTGAAAACTTGCCACGGATGGATAAGAGCTTTACGGAATTACTCGCACTATTGAAAGAAATGTTGCCGACGGATAATGTGCTCCCTTCTCAGACGTATGATGCAAAACAAATGTTAGGGTCCATTGGATTGAACTATGAAAAGATACACGCTTGTCCCAATGATTGCATTTTATTTCGGAATGAACATGCATTGTTAAAGTCGTGTCCTAAATGTAACGCATCGCGGTATAAAAAGAAAGAATCTCCTCCAGGAAAGGTGTTGCGGTATTTTCCCATAATTCCTCGATTTAGGCGCATGTACCGTAGTTCAGAAGATGCAAAACACTTGACATGACATGAGGATGAAAGGATTAAAGACGGCATGCTACGACACCCGGCGGATTCTCCGCAATGGAAAAAAATTGATATTGATTATCCTGATTTCGGGTTGGAACCAAGAAATCTTCGACTTGCATTGTCTGCTGATGGATTTAACCCGCACGGTATCCAGAGTAGCTCCCACATTACATGGCCCGGGATTTTGGCGATTTATAACTTACCTCCATGGCTTTGTATGAAACGCAAGTATATGATGTTGTCTTTGTTAATTTCCGGTCCCAAACAACCGGGAAATGATATTGATGTATACTTGGCTCCTTTGATTGAAGACTTGAAGCTACTGTGGGAGACTGGCGTAGAGGTGTATGATGGGTTCAGAGAAGAGAGTTTCACCCTAAGGGCTATGATTTTTGGCACAACTAATGACTTTTCAGCATACGGCAATCTATCTGGGTACAGCAACAAAGGTCAGTGTGCATGCCCTATATGTGAAGATAACACTGATTGGATGGGGTTGGAACATGGTAAGAAGAATATCTACCCTGGTCATCGTAGATTTTTGCCATCTTCTCATCAGTATCGACTATTGAAAAAGGCATTCATTGGGAATACCGAAACCCGTAAAGCTCCCAAGGCTTTGACGGGTGAACAACTATTTGAAAAGGTGAAAGATTTGAACATTAAATTTGGGAAGCCTTTTGCAGGAGAGCTTGCCAAACGGGGATGGAAGAAAAAGTCCATTTTCTTTGAGTTGCCATACTGGAAGTCATTATATGTAAGGCACTTCATTGATGTGATGCATGTCGAAAAAAATGTCTTTGAAAGTGTCATTGGTACCTTACTCAATATGCCAGGAAAGATTAAAAATACCATCAACTCGAGGTTGGACTTGCTTAGTATGGGGTTGAGACCAGAAATGGGTCCGATATAAAGAAGGGTACACGTACATATCTACCTCCGGCAGCTCATACTCTATCTAAAAAGGAGAAGACCGTGTTTTGTATGTTTCTTCATGGAGTTAAAGTTCCAGATGGGTACTCTTCAAATGTTACGAACCTTGTATCGATGAAAGACCTCAAGTTAAAGTCTTTAAAGTCCCATGATTGTCATGTTCTAATGGAGAATTTGCTACCCATTGGTATATGATCCATTTTGCCTAAGAAAGTGCGCCAGACCCTAACCAAACTTTGTTTCTTTTTTAAGGCAATTTGTAGTAGAGTGATTGACCCTGGAAAGTTGCCATCATTGCAAAGAGAAATTACTGTCACTTTGTGTGAGCTTGAGATGTATTTCCCACCTTCGTTTTTTGACATAATGATTCATCTAATAGTTCATCTGATTAGAGAGACACAATTGTGCGACCCATGTTACATGAGATGGATGTATCCGTTTGAGCGTTTCATGAAGATATTAAAAGGATATGTGAAAAACCGATCACGACCCGAGGGTTGTATTGTTGAGCGCTACATAGTTGAAGAAGCTATTGAGTTCTGCACCGGCTATCTATCTAGTCTTGAATATTCTGTGGGACTGCCAAGGTCTCGTCACTTAGGAAGCATTAGTAAAGGGATGTCAGGAACTAAAATAGTTATGGTATCAAGGAAAGAACTAGATCAAGCATACTTATATGTTTTGCACAATGATAGTGAGGTTGATTCATATGTTGCCAAGCACATGGACATACTTAAGAGTGATCACCCATATAAGGGTCAAGTTTGGTTAACAAAAGAACGTAATCGGAGTTTCATAGTGTGGCTAAAAGAGCACATTGATTTCGAGTTTGCTATGAATCCTACCTCGATTTCAGAAAGATTGGGATGGTTAGCAAAATGTCCAAATATACAAGTTTTCTCTTACACCAGCTATCTAATGAACGGGTACACATTCTATACAAAAAACCATGATGATCAGAGTAAAATGCAAAATAGTGGGGTGACTCTTGTAGCTCAAGCTATGCATACATCAAGTGCCAAAGACAGAAATCCCATATACGCGAATATGTCATACTTCGGGGTCATTGAACACATATGGGAGTTGGATTACAACATGTTTCACGAGCCTGTGTTCCAATGTAAGTGGGTTGACAATAATAATGGTTTGCAGGTTGATGAGTCGGGGTTCATGCGGGTGAATTTCAACAAGTTAGGATATAAATATGACCCTTTTATTTTGGCATCCAAGCTCAACAAGTGTTTTATGTCACTGATCCAGTTGATATCAATTGGTCCATTGTTTTATTGACAAATAAAAAATGGGTGAATGACATTGATGATCAAGCAACCGATGATGATGGTATTGAGGACGACCCTTTCTTCGGGACATCACTACCAATAGTAGGGGAAAGAGAGGATGTTGTGTATGTTAGAAATGATCATAGTGATGGAATTACGATTCGTCAAAAACAAAGTACCAATAAGCGAATTGCAAATAAAATTATATCCAAGAAAAGGAAAAGGTAATATAGACTTACATCAAATGAATTTTTACATAGTTTTCATCTTCTTGACTGATTATTTATTTTTTTGTTGGTCTTTTGGATAAATATAACAATAACAATGATTATTCATATTCTTGACTGGTTATTTACACAGTTTTCATCTTCTTGACTGGTTATTTATTTTTCTTGACTGGTTATTTATTTTATTGCAGGTCAGATGGCAGATCATAGTGGGCATTATAGTGGGCATTACAGCGGTCATGAGAGTGATGTTGGAGACTATATCAGGAAGCAGGCTCCCCGTGGAATGACTGTCAAAAAGAATATCATCAGTCGGATAAATAAAGGAAAAGGACCCTTATCAGTAAGTTACTAATTACTAATTAACTTAATTCAATACTTAGTTTTAATTGTTTGTTAACTAATTTACTAATGACATAATGCAGGTCGAGTGGAATGTTAAGGGTTAGCCAATTGGAAGAAATGACACACAGTTGAATACTGTAAGTTGTTAGAGTTTGATTTGGCTACATATAGCTAAGCTAGTTTTGGTTCATATTGTAAGTTTAGCTAGTTTTGGATACATTTTGGTTCATGTTTTGGTACATATTGGTACATATTGGTGCATTTGTATTAGCTTGTTGTTGTTAACTATATAATGAATTGGATTGTTAGAGTTTGATTTGAATACATATGAATTGTTTGATTTGGATAGTTGCTAGCTGTTTTGGATACATAATAATGTAACTTAATTGTTAGCTAGTTTGTTTTGGTTCTTGTTGGGTACATATTGGTGCATTTGTATTAGCTTGTTGGATACATTTTGGTTCATGTTTTGGTACATTTTGGTACATATTGGTGCATTTGTATTAGCTTGTTGTTGTTAACTATATAATGGATTGGATTGTATTGGCTGTATATATATGACCAGGAAATATCAAATGTAAAAAGGAAAATAAACAAAAACAGAAAAAAAAATAAAAAATAAAATTAAACAATGGGCAGCGCTTTCCCCTGCAAGTGCTGCCCACTGTGTAGCGAAATATGGCAATGAGCAGCGCTTTTCAGTGCAACCGCTACCCATTGTTTAGCAAAATTTGGGAATGAGCAGCGCTTATGACTTGGAAGCGCTGCCCATGGCTATCAATGAGCAGCGCTTCTTAAACGCTGCCCATTGTTGGAGTGGAATCAGCAGCGCCAAGTTAAGCAGCGCTCAGAAGCACTGCCCATGGCTAAAAAAAAGCGCTGTCCATCCTTAAATCTGTTGTAGTGAAAAGACCTACGTTTACAAGAGGGTATTGTGGGATTTTGATAAATAATCATTAAGGACTTAATTTTATTAAAATAAATTGTAATATCATGTTTAAGAATCAAATTTAGATTGCTATATGGTATTAATTGTCTTCGATTCTTAAATGTTAGGTTACGACAGTCTATTTCGGTTAGAATAAAGTGTTATCGCTTTGTGTTGTTGACAATTAATTCTTATGTGATAAATATCTTCCCCCGTTTACTTTAGTAGCATCTGACATGAAAATATTAGGAAAGCTCTGGGGTGCTAATGTGTTAGATGATGTTGGTGATCTTATGTTTACTGATACCCAATGAACAATTGCGCGAGAAGATAATTTTGAACTAGTTGTGTCCAAGACCCAAAAGAAGACGGAGCAGCAAAAAAAGAAATTGGTCGTTGGCTATAATACTCGTTCAAGAGAAAATTCTGTATCTGTCTCTTTTTGATCTAGGTATTGTAAATTCGTCCTTTAAATTGTCTTATAATTTGTCTATAGGATGGATTGTTTTAAGGAGTCTTTCACCGTAACAAGTTAGTGGCGCGGGGGGGGGGGGGGGGGGGGTTTGGATAAACAAACTTAGGGACGCTTAGGTTTGGTTCTTCAGATAAGACCTCTTTTACATGCTTTGTTGTCTATGCATGACCTTGAGGTATCTATGTTTATCACACCTACTTGATGATTAGTTTATGATGTTTTATTTCTAATATGGAAATTACACATTATACTATAGCGCTTATGGTTAAATTGATAATATAGAATTGCATGTGTAGTTAAGTAAATTAGATAACTTGCGTGGACAAGTTTACTGGGACGTCTATCTCATGTTTACTCATTGTTTGAGATGCACCTGGTAAAGTTATCAAAGAGGAGACATTAGTCGGATTTTGTTTGTTTTTCTATAATCCAATTTTAGTAATTGTACTTTATTACACTCGGATATCACCTGAGCTATCATTAGGTACTCGGGAAAGTTTTAATGATTATGTGTTATGAACTTTAAACTTCAAAAAAAATCGTACGACTTGTAAATTATTTACATTTTGTAAGAACTATCTCCATTTATGTATGAAGTTGTCTTATGTTATCGTATATGTAAACACTTTGTGAATATTCAAGATATTTTCGTACGCTGTTACATAACTCCTTTATTATTTTTGATTCCTTGTACCATATTTTTACTTTAGATAGGCTAAATGTCACTTTTGGTCATTTATCTTTGCTTTAAGTTTCATTTTGGTCTTTTATCTTTTTTTTTCCCATTTTGGTCCTTCATCTTTCATTTTCGTTTTGGTCCCTGCCGTTAGTTTTTCTTAACGGACGCCACGTTGGCATTTAACTGCTGACGTGGTGTCTTACGTGTCAGGGCTGACTTGGAACTCATTAAGTGATGTGGCATATAAGGGACCAAAATGAAACTTAAAAAAAAAACACCAGGGACCAAATTGACAAAATTAACAAATTTGGAAAAACACCCCAGTCTTCATCTTCATCTTCTCCGGCGAGCCACCACCACCACCAACCAACAGTGACATCGCCTCTCTCTCTCTCTCCCTTCGTCATTGAAAGTGCCAAAAAATAGTAAAACGCGAATATACATTTCCATTTCGTTCTCAATTCTTTATCATTTTTGGTGAAATATTTTGCTAACAATCAGTTACTGCACCAATTTCGAGTCTCATTCAAGTGGTTTGGTGAATTTTGGTTGAGTTTTGAACGTTTCCCCAATTTGCAAAACCCAAAACGCGTTTGCCTCTTAAAATCACGTTTTCGATTAAGTTCTTCCACTTTTTTGTGCCAATTGGTGATGGATTCCAGTTCCTTGTGAATTTTCGCATGAAATGCACTATTCATTTGCTTGATTTGGTGAAGAATTGAGAATTCTGGAAATTACTGTTGTTCTTGGTGTTCTTGATGAGAGAGAGAGAGAGAGAGAGAGAGAGAGAGAGAGAGAGAGAGAGAGAGAGAGAGAGAGAGAGGGAGAGAGAGAGAGAGGGGGGGAGAGAGAGGCGATGTCACTGTTTGTGGTGGTGATGGTGGTGGTGGCTCGCCGGAGAAGATAAAGATGAAGATTGGGGTGTTTTTCCAGATTTATTAATTTTGTCAATTTGGTCTTTCATGTTTTTTTGAAGTTTCATTTTGGTCCCTTATATGCCACATCATTTAATAAATTCCAAGTCAGCCTTGACATTTAAGATGCTACGTCAGCAGATAACTGTCAGTGTGGTGTCCGTTAAGAAAAACTAAGGGCAGAGACCAAAACGAAAAATCAAAGTTGAAGGACCAAAATGAAAAAAAGAAAGATAAAGGACCCAAATGAAACTTAAACAAAAATAAAAGACCAAAAGTAACATTTAGCCTAATATTAAATATCTCAATCAATGTGTTGAAGTCTTTAGATAGTGAGTACCAGACACCTGTGAGCAAGGTGGGTAAAATCGCGAGCTAGTTCGTTGATTCGCACGTTTTTACGTGTTTCAGAGAGCTTAGCGAGTTCAACAATGGTGGAACTCGCAAAAGAGAAGGAACGGTGAAGACGACGAGCAGAAGCGCAAAAGCGCTGGAAACGGCGCCTCACAACGCGTCTATTTTTTGACCCGTTTTTGCGAAAAATGGGCTTCTCGGGTCAGGTTTGTTTTCTGGCCCGTTTTTTTAATAAAAACCCTAATTCTAATAGTAACTCTTAGTTACTATGTAACTAGATAGTTACTCAGTAACTATCCCGCCCATTTTACCTTCACTAAAGTAAAAAGTAAAAACCCTAATCTTCCCTTTTCCTTCATCGTTTCTTCTTCTCACAGCAAGCATCGTTTCTTCTTCTCTCTGGTTTACAACCAGCGCTTCTTCTCCTTCTCCAGGAAGAGAGCAACACAAGCTTCTTCCTTTTCTTCTCCTCTGTGATTCACGACGCCAATCTCTGCTTCTTCCTTCAAGGTATGTCCTTCATCTTTCTTCTCCTCTGTTTATTCATATTTCTCCATCTTTTTTCTTCCTTTACTCTTTTTTATTCATATTTCTTCATGTTTCGTTTTTCATTATTTCTTCTCCTTCCTTCATCTATTCGTTGCTGAACCATTACTGTGTTTTATTTTTTCTTCTTTCATGTTCAATAAAACAGTTTTATTTCTCTTATTTAACTTTCATTTTCTCTGCCTTTGTTTGCCTCTGTTTTGCTTAAAGAATGTCAACCCCTCCAACTCTTCCTCCTTGGGTGAACATGATGATTTTCTCTTGAAAGAGCTACTTTAGATTTCTAGGTGTTTATGTCATTATGTCTTTTGGCACTTTTTGTTGAAAACTTGTATTTTGGAATTGTGCCATTTGGAGTTATTAGTTGTTAAGCTTTGGTATTTTGAATTATGTATGCCTTGTTAAGTTGTAGTACTTTGAATTATGTGTGACTTTCTTATTAGTATTTTGAATTTAAGCTTACTAATGGTGTTTAATTTGAATATATATGAATTTATATGCAAATCTATATAAGTTTGTACAATAAGTAGACTCTTACGAATCGTGCTACGACTCTACGAGTTACGACTTTTAGATCCCCTCCCGAGTTCACGTAGAAACTCGAATTTAACTACCTTGCCTGTGAGAACTTGGCTTGAATTCCACAAATAATGTTGGACCAGATCTTCACTCTAAACATTGATCAAACATTTATCAGATACACTTTGAGAGAAGTGGGGCCTACAACTAGAAGCGCTCTTGAGAAGCAGAGAATTTTTGACCAGATGATACATTTCCTAATGAAACTGGATGATGTGCGCATCGTTAACCAAATGGCATATATCCCTTTTGACCAGATGCTTGCTTCATCTGGTTTAGGTCTTCTGCATCTATTCTACGTTACTTTTCTAGACTAAAATATTAGTTTTTCTCACTAGAAAAACACGCTAAAAATAAATTGTTCTTTTATTATATTTGTTATCTTCAAAATCAATCGCGTCATTGTTTCTGGACCCACCTAGTTCCAACAACACTTAGCCACTACAATCTAGTCCACAACAACCACATAACCAAGTGTCCACTCAAGCATATCAATTAGGGTTTAAGCTCAATAAGATTTGAGTTTAACACATTAGAATTAAGGTTTCAGAAAATAGGATGTCAAAATGCCCACAAAATATATTAGTTACCGAACGCAAGGTAAAGAAATCCAAAGCAAGAATAAATCATAGGGTTGATGTTATTAGTATTTTTATTTCAATTGCGAGAAATGATGCAAAATTACATCTATGCGGTATTTGTTGGACCTAACTTCATATATGTGGAAGGTTGTTTATTCCACGGAATACATTTAATGGCCCAAGGCGAAGACTTATGATGCTTACACGCACCATCTTCATAAACTCTCCAAGACCAAAAGTTGCCGACGCCATCTCGGGTTTCTTTATAAATGTCAAAATAATGAAGAAATGGTTCTTTGTGCCATGTAAAGCTGCAAAAGTATAAAGTTGTAAGAAAAATATTTGGATGGAATGAAAACTGGTAAGAATCCCAATGCATGATTGTATGAAATCCCAAATCGTCATCTTTAGATTTGCAATGAAGGGCCATATTTTCCTTAACCGTATACAAATTATTGATAATTTCTACCGTGGTCTTAGGATTACCAATTCTATAGGCCTCACTTGCCTCAAACTCAAGTATTATTACGAGTAATAATAATGAAATGAGATCAAAGGGAATTTTGTATAGAGTTGCCATAGGTGGTGTACAATGCTTACGAAGGAAACCATGTATTTTAATTTATAGAACACTTACACATCTCCCACTAGCATCTTCGTAATTTTGAAAAATTTGGTTTTGTTGTTTATATGGTAGTTATAATTTTTTAGAGTATATTTTAATAGTACAATAATAAATTTCTTTTGACTGAGTTATTTTAATGACTACCCATTTAATGATTTTGTTTGAATCTTATTTAAGAGTAGATATAATTTAATGTTGGTTATACACTAGTGCAAAAAAGGGATTTAAAGTGAGGCGAAAATGGGATTTAAAGTCAGGCGCCCGCTTCAGGAGTTTTAAAGTCGAACGATAGCCTGACTTCGTAAATCTGATTTAAAGTCAAGCATTTATTTCGCCAGACTTCGTAAGTCAGTTTTAAAGTCTAGCATTTATTTCGCCTGACTTCATAAGTCTGTTTTAAAGTCAAGCATTTATTATTGCCTGACTTCGTAAGTACGATTTAAAGTCAAGCATTTATTCTTGCCTGACTTCATAAGTACGATTTAAAGTCAAGCATTTATTCTTGCCTGACTTCGTAAGTAGGATTTAAAGTCAAGCATTTATTATTGCCTGACTTTGTAAGTCTGTTTTAAAGTCAAGCATTATTGCGCCTGACTTTAAAAGTTTTTTTTTTCTTTCAAATTTTGGTTTAATCTATACACACTTGTTATACGAATTTTGATCATTCCTCACATTCTAGTATAATTCAAAGCTAAATGACATTGTACTTAAATTCATATACAACAAACAAAACAACACAGTTACAAATATTATTCATCATAAGTAGTCTTAATTCATCAAATAAAACATGAATGATATAGTTTCATAATACTACTAGTTTTCAAACTAACACTAGTGCAAAATTGACATTAGAAAGCACCATTTAGCATCAGTTGTTTGAACAGCCGATGCTAAATGTAGACGCGGTGGCAATTTTGAAATTAAATGGAAGTTTTCAGTTTTTGCGCCTACATTTAGCATCGGTTGTTCAAACAACCGATGCTAAAAGTACCTGCGTTAGACATTTAGCATCGGTTGTTTATACAACCGATGCTAAATGTGTATGTCTAACACATTTAGCATCGGTTGTACAAACAACCGATGCTAAAGGTCCAAGTTTATTAGATACGCGTCCTCGTTCTCTCATCACTCTCTCGTTCTCTCATCACTCTCTAAGCCTCGTTCTCTCACTCTCTGAAATCTCGTTCTCTCACTATCGTCACTGTCGCCGTTAATACTCGCCGTCGTCCACACCGTCGCCTTCCTCACCGCCGTCCTCTCTGTCGCCTTCCTTTCACCTTCGCACCTGGTTTGATTAACCTCGTTCTGAAACCCTTTGTTTTGCTGAATCTTGCTGGTGATTTCACGTTAATGGTGATTTCGTGACGATTGAAGTATGAAACCGCTTCAATCTTGCTGTACGAGTGACTAGAAAAAGGTACGAAGAAAAACCCCTTTGTTTTGCTCTTTTGATTCTGCGATTTCAGAATCCCTAACTGTGTTCTTGTTGATTTTTCAGGTAGATGATGATGAATGCTTCACACATGAAGCTAAGTAATCAACTCCTTGTTGATGTATTGCAGTTTTTCCTCTTTGTTTAATTGCTGAAACCCTAAGTTCACTTAGCGATCCGACAAGGTAACACACCATTACACCTAGTTTTAAGATTCTACCAAAATCCATCATTTATCTTCTGTTTCTATACTATTAGGGTTTCTTGTGATTCGTATCGTTTTGATTCACGAAGTTAGGTTTTCTTCAGATATTGCTGAATTCGTCATATGGTTTATGTGGTATGGAGAATGTATAGTAAAATGTTAGGTATCCAGTTCTAGAAAGACTATCAAAGTTGGTTCTGATTTTGTTTGTTGTAAATAAGCTCTGTTTGGTTTTAATAATTTAATTATGACTAGTTTTTCTGGATGTTATCAGTTTTATTTGTAACTGGTACTGTATTTTGATGCCTTTATTCTAATCTCTTGTTCTTCTTAATTGCTTCTAAACAGATGGAGCTTCCTGAATGGACAGATATTGTGAAGGCTGCAAGGTTTAAGGAGTTGGCACCTTATGATCCTAACTGGTACTATGTTAGAGCTGGTGAGATATTTTCGTGCATTTCTTAGTTACTTGGGCAAGTTTTCCTTCTTCTGTTGTGTTTGTAAACATGAGACAATACTTTGGCTATTTTTTGTTGAAATTTGCAATTAATTGTTCATGTGTGTGTGTGCTTGATTCAAACTTGGTCTCAGCTTCCATGGCAAGGAAGATCTACTTGAGAGTTGGACTTGGAGTTGGTGCTTTTCAGAGGATTTATGGTGGAAGCCAAAGGAACGGTATGTTTGGTGCTTTTCAGTGGATTTATGGTGCTTTGGTTTTGTTGAAGAATTTGAGATTGACTATGTATCCTCTAATTGTTGCAAGGGAATAGCTAAAGAGTTTAATGTTGATGTTAATGATACCACCTTAGTAATCCACTTATCCTGGGAAGGGAAAGGAACCAGTGCAATTCCTATTAGAGGTGTTTATGGACCTCTTATATCTGCCATCACCGTGACCCCAAGTAAATGGTTTCATATTATTGATGTCATTTTCTTCTATCAAAATACTTTATGCCATGTTCAGTAAGCATTTATATATTTTTTTGCAGACTTCAAAATTCCTTCCAATGGGTTGTCTGCTGGAGCAATTGTTGGAATTGTGGCTGCATCATTGGTACTTGCCATATCATCATTCATAATGTTGGTGTGAGGCTGAAGACCTTGGTATTTCTAGGTATGAAGTGTTTAATTGTTACTAGATGTTGTACTTCTGTGTTTTAGTTTTGTTTTTGTTTTTGGTTTAATGCTCATACTATTTTTGGTTTGATGTTCATAGTGGATTGAGATTTTAATGGTATTTTTAACTTTGATCAAGTTTTGGTTGGATGTTCATAGTGGAAGTGGCATTGAATCCTTAAATAGCATCCATCTTCATTACTCAATTTGATTGTAATTTATTGGATTTGGTTCTCCGCTTTGATACTTTCAGGAGTACATGTTAAGAGCAGAATTTCGTCTTCCCGTATAACAGATGAGGAAGCAGCTCCTGAGAGAAAAGCTCCTATACGCGTCAAATTTGAGATGCCATATTTTACTGTGATGTGCTTTGTAGAGTTGCTATTTATTTAACTTTTAGTATAACAAGTCCTCAGATTTTATACCTCTTGACATGAATGATATAGTGCCTTTTGAAGGCAATGTCTTCTTGCTGGCTATTCTATCAGGTGCTTTATCTTTTAAGATTGCAAGTGAAGATGATCATTGGTGTGGATCTGATTTGCAAGTGTATTCTGATTATATGTTTTTGGTGTCTGTTTTTTTTATTTGACACTTAAATCTTTTATCTTATATTACACTATAAGTATGCTAGTTGTATTGAGAAAATGAAGAGCTGGGCACCACTTATTGATTTTACTCACTTGGATTGATGGAAAAGGAGATTTTACTCACTTATTTGTTCATCTTGCTCTTTCAGCTATCATGGCACTTATTCCAAAGATGGATTTAGATTCTGTTTACGAAGACAAGAATGAAATTGCAACAGTTGTTCAGAAACAAGTTGGAAAGGTATATTTTATATATTGTATAATTAGATTAGATCCCTCCTTTATGTTAATTTGCTTATTGTTTTGTCAAATAATATATAAGAAGTGATAATTAATTTACTTTTCTACTACTAGGCTATGTCTGCTATTGGATTTGAGATACTCTAGACTTTTATTTATGGCATTAGGCTAGATGAGTCTGTGAAGAAAGCCATGTATGATGGTATGTTTTTCTTGTACAGACACTTATTTTATAGCTAAAGATTTATGATCTTTTATGATTTATATATAACACTGTTTTCTCTTTACAATATTGTTTTTCAACAACCACAAAAAAAGTTGTGAAACTTAGGGTGGATGCAAAGGAGAAAGCTGAGGCAGGGAAGATGTTGCATCTTAAGATGGCAGAAACTGCTGCAGAATCAAAGTATCTGATGGCAGAAACTGCATTTGAGACTTATGAACTAGCTAACCATGGTGGCATGTCATTTATAGCGGAACAGGTGCGTTTAAAGTCCTGTTTAGTTTTCTTCCAGTTCATTAAACAAAATTCTCCCTCTGCCATTTACTTGTTGGCTTTGCCTCTCTAGCTTCCGATATTATAATGGGAATATCGAGTATGCATAGTTTTCCCAGTTATGTTGTGATGCTCCAATATTAAGTATGATTCCGACCAGTGTTTAATCATAAAAAATAAATTGCTACAGGTCAGTCATCACCCTCCAATGAGTGTCAGACATGCTGAAAATGAACATTTCACTTATGATGTGACATCAAAATTGAAAACCAAATTTCTTGGCAACTCAGTTGATGTATATCCTGTTGGAAGGTAATTCTTATTCTTCCTTTTTTCATTGCTCTTCATTTTAACTGAGATTTACGGAATGGAACTCAATTAAGGAAAACTAAAACTCCTTCATTCATTATCTCAAGTCCGGGGATTTTTTGTAGATTCACTTTTTCAATTATCTTGTCTTTAAAAGCCTCGGCAGTTGGGGTTTTTAACCTCTCCCCACTCCCGCAGCATGGATTTTGAACTGTGTATCATGGTTAAGGATGTTCATATGGAGCCATTAAATTGAATAGAGTCTTTCTATTTGTGTTACTACTTACTACTACTTTTTTACTACCAATTAATAGCATAATCTGTTTCTACATTTTGGATCTGGGTGAAACTAAGTACTAATTAGCATAATCTTTGAATACTTCTTGCAGGCATCAAAATCATATGGTAAAACTGATGCCTCATTGCATAATAGGAGACAGTGGATGAAGTTGTTCGGATTGCTGCAGCAAAAGCTATTAATGAGACTGGAATTGGCTGTGATAGGGGTATGTAGGGCTTACTCCACAAGCCGTTAGTGTTTTAGGGGGATTTAGACCTCAAGGAAGAAATGTTGCCAGTGCTGTGAAGGTCTATCTATGATGAACAATAATGGAAATGGTACTATTACTAGTGTTAGCTTTTAGTGTTAATTGACTGTTCTTAGCTTTAATTTGTATAAGGATGTTGTGCATTTTGGTCAAGAAGTGGAAAATTTGATATTTGTTCAAGTTAAGATTATAATGTTGAATTTTGATGTAATCCGTGTATGAATAATTTGTTCACGTTAAGATTATAATGTTGAATTTTGATTTAATCAGTGTGTAACACCCCGGTATTTCTATCTACTAAAAATACCCAAGTGCACATGAGTAACACATCAGAGATATATTTCCTGCTTAGACACTGAATATCACTATAAATTTTTCGCTGAATAAAACCCAAACAGTCTTATTTACAACAAGACAATATGGTTCTCAGACCATATATCATCAGCAATTATAGTATTCAGTATCATACAAGAAAGCGGAAGAAAGATATACCTTAAATACATAATGTTTTAGTATACAGACAACAAAAGGGAAAATAAGCTTAAACATAAAGCTAGGCTATCAGCAACCAGTCCGAGCTCAACCTACTCGTGCCTCTTGGATTTCTGCTGTCCCTGTGTCTCTGTAAATCAACAACAATTAAACAGTGAGATACAATCTCAGTGAGTTCTACCGAAACCCCTACTAACACTCTCGGTTCAGTTATGAAATCCGGTATTAATTCAATACGGCATCGGCTGCGCGAACGCTACCCCGATGGACCGCATAAAACATTTTAACAGATTACCGCTGACGCGAACGAAGAACCCGGTAACCTGTTAGTCTAGTACGATACCGCTGACGCGAACGAAGAACCCGGTAAACGTACTACAAACAACATAACACCGCTGACGCGAACGCTGCAAGGCGGTGAACCCCCCTACCAATAGTACCTTCTCCTATTGGCATGGAGCCTAGGTAAAAGGATCATGACTGCCTCCCCCTAGTATGTTAAATAATGGGTCGTCACCCAACTCGATATACTTTATACGTATATCTACAATACTATGAACCCACGGTCCATCAAATCAAACAATCAATGAAACACTTTAATCCACATTTTTTAAAATCCAAGTTCACACTCGCACTCTAGTTGACCGCTTTTCGACACAATTTTCCATATCAAAAACAGTTTAGTTTTACCTTAAAAATAGAATATTCAGTTAGGCCTCTGAATAAGCTTTCCAACGCATCTTAGAACACCTCAATCGGGTTCCCGGATCAAAAGTTATCGCGAAAATAAAAACAGTGAATAGTTGCTGAAAATATGCAAAGCGTCGCGACGCGAACTGAGACCGTCGCGACGCGAAAAATGACAGAAACATTTTGCGTGACAAAACTGGGCCAGGTCGCGACGCGATGAGAACGGGTCGCGACGCGACCCTCTGCAGAAAAGTGCAGGTTTTCCGTTTTCTTGCGAAATTCGCTATTCCGCTCAATTCCGATTCTTGTTCCGATTAAAAACAGATTTAACAACCATAAAAACAGTTTCAATCAAAGTCACGCAATCATTCAAGTCAATCAAAAACTCATTCAAAACGGATTTTATCAAAACGCGACATATTTCCCAATTAACGGTTTTTAAGTCAAAATCTTTCGAAATCAAATCACCGAAAATTCCATTTCAACGCGACACAACTCGAGACTCGCTCCGATCGATTCCTAATCCGAAACAGACAATATCCAGAAATATTCCAGTCCAGCGAAAGCGATAAAACAGTTAATTAATAATTCGAAACATAAAATCCTAAACGTGAGTAGAACTCACCCTTGAAGCGTGAACCACGTACGGCCGAATCCACCGAGTAACCACACGAACATTCCCCGCTCCGGCGACACCCAGTCCGCTCCCAAAGCTTCCCACTCGATCACGAAACCGCTTTTTGACCGAAATACCGATTTCCCGAAATTCTCCATGGGCACTATTCATCATCTTCTTCACCTCAAGTCACTATTCACATAAACCTCAAATCTTGATTTTTCAACCTAACTCACCCAATCGATCTTCAATACTCGAGTAATCCACCTCGTGCTCGCTCCTAAACATCGTCCTTAGCTTTCCCTTGAGCTTGAACCACAAAACCTCCATTTTTTCCTCTCAAATCGAAAATGGTAAAATGAGAGAGAGTGAGTTGATGATAAAAATCTTGGTACCAAATCGAAGAGGAAGGAACGCCGAACATTTTTCATGTTGGAAGGAAGTCGTTTTGATGAGCGGAATTGCCCCCTTTTTCCTCTTCTTCTTCCTCCCCCTTTCTTTCTCTCTTCTTTCTTTTCTCTCCTTTTCTCTGTTTCTCTCTTCTGTTCTCGCGTGGAATTCTTTCTTAATTCTTTCCTTTTTAACACATACACACACACACACTTATTTATTTATTTAATATATATGTTGCAACGCGGTCAAATTACCATATCGATCGAAATCTCCTATTTCGATTCCAAAACTTCCTTGGTCCGTATTATCCGGTTGACGATTCGATGACAACCAATAAATAATTTTAGCACTCGATAAATTTACCAGTTAAGTACTAAATTGGTTTAATTGGGTTAACACCCAAATAATTCTACTAGTTATTTTGCGGATGTTACACAGTGTATGAATAATTTGTTTAAAATATTGGATTAAAAATGAACAAACTATAAAAAGAAACTAGACATTTAGCATCATTTGTTTCAAACAAGCGATGCTAAATGTCATTTTTTTTTATCAAAAATGACTTTTAGCATCGGTTATTTGGAACAACCGATGCTAAATGTCATATATTGATACATTTAGCATCGGTTGTTCCAAACAACCGATGCTAAAAGTCATTTTTGATACAAAAATGACATTTAGCATCGCTTGTTTGAAACAAACGATGCTAAAAGTATCAATATATGACATTTAGCATCGGTTATTTGGAACAACCGATGCTAAATGTATCAATATATGACATTTAGCATAAGTTGTTTCAAACCAGCGATGCTAAATGTCATATTTTGTATCAAAAATGACTTTTAGCATCGGTTATTTGGAACAACCGATGCTAAATGTATCAATATATGACATTTAGCATCGGTTATATGGAACAACCGATGCTAAATGTATCAATATATGACATTTAGCATCGGTTGTTTCAAATAACCGATGCTAAAAGTCATTTTTCAGATACATTTAGCATCGGTTGTTTCAAATAACCGATGCTAAAAGTCACTTTTAGCATCGGTTAAATAACCGATGCTAAATGTCCCACATTTAGCATCGGGGGATTTAGCATCGTCGGATAACCGATGCTAAATGTCCAAAACAACCGATGCTAAATGTCTTTTTTGTACTAGTGTAAAACTAAATCTAAAATATCTAAGTTGAAGTGTGAAAGGTACAAGTTTTTGCACTTAACAAGGAATCTGAGAGGAAGAAAACCCTTGCACTTATGTTGTTGTTTTACTCCAAATTCTTCACCAGCTTTAGAATGTGAGCTGAAAACTGAGTCTAAATCTTCAAGTTCTTTGCTTTTTGTAAGCTGTGTATCTACCCATTGTTCTAACCAGTACCTCCATCTTCCATTTACTTTACTTATTTCTGATTCTGCTGATCTCTAAAGGGCTTTTTTCACTTAACTGCTGATCTACAACAACACAGTTAGCAAATTAGATCAGTGATAGAGAAAGATGCAAAGTAGAAGAATCAATTTGCCAAAGAAAACAAACTGAATACTTATCAGCCATGACCTATCAAGCAAATCAAATATAATGAAGAATCAATTCATATCCCTATTACATCCTAATAGCTAATAATAACATGTCTTTCTATGTAAACAAACAAGAATTCAGTTTTTGTAATTTATAGTAACTCAATGAAATAGCAATCATGTTTAACTATTATATTCATCTCAATATTCATCTCATAAAAGAATGTAAGTTATACCTCTGCGAGATCCCCAGCGAGGCTCTGAAGCTGACCAGTAAGAGAAGAAACCTGCAGTTGTAGAGCTGGAATGACTTGTTTTGCTTCCTTCAGCTCTGAGCCTTGCTTCTCCACAAGTTCCTGAAGCTCGGAATTCATAACATCTGGGAACAGTACCGCACTCTTCAGTGATTTGATTTCTTCTCTTTGTTTCAAGCACAAATCCTTCAGCTTCTCTACCTGCAAATTTAACAAATCAAAAGTGGCTCAGGTTGATTTGAACATCTTCATGAAACACTTGAGAAGAAAGAAATAAAAGCATGCAATAACTATCACACTTTTAGATAATAATAATAACTTTGTGACTTCAAATTAACTTCTGCATATCAATCTCTTCAAAAATTCACTAATTCAACTTATCTACAAATATTTCTAAGTTAATGAAAAACCTGCATTTTCTTGAATCCACAAAATAAAACTGCTTGATAGAAGGCCACCAATGTTGATAGAGAAGTAAAACCAGTTGAAAAAGGATCCCTTCTTAATACCACCAGTCCCAAGTGCGATCAGGTAGAAACCAAAGAAGAAGACAGCATATTGTGCAGGAATAGCCGGGGGGCAGACAGAGCCCAAACACTCGGCTGGCTTCAATGCTGGAATAGAAGCAGAAAGAGTCAATGTACCCATCCCCTGCATGAAACAGCAATGTTACAAGATTAAAACATGTAAACACGATTGAACATAAAGCATATAGAAGCAAAGGTACCTAGGTAAAAACAAGCACTAAAAGAAGGCAAAAACAACTTTTAATCGTACTAAAAGAAAACTAACATATATATTCTAATTGATTAATTCATTCACACCACTCAAGTAACAAATATAAAGCAGGGGAATTATTATACATGCTGAAGATCATTTAGAATTTGTTTTACTGCTCTGCACAAAAAGGTTGTATAACATGTTAAAAATTATTATACATGTTGAAGATCAAGTGCTTGCATGAAGAAGGATGCCAGTACAATCAAGAAAAGAACTACAAGCAAATTTATAATGCCAAGCTTATCAAATCTACTATTTTCCATTTCATTTCCATGAAAGCAATGGATGGAGGGGGAAAAATTCAAATTTTCACTTCACCTAATTAGAAACATTTCTCAGGTATCAAATCCTCTATTGACACAGAAAGACCCGACGAAATTAAGCAAATATTACATTAAATAGCTTACTTTAAGAGATGCCAACTGCTCTTGCAAAGCGCTATTGTGGCCTCTTACTTTGCTTAGAGTCTCAACAATAGTAGTTTTCTCTATTTCCAAATTTTGATGTTTCTCATTAGCTAATTCAAGGTCTGATTGAAGGCTGCTATTGTACTGCTGCAGACTCATATTATACTCCTGTGATCGTCTGTACAAGTCATCATTTGAAATGGCCTGCAAAAAACAACAGTTTCAAAAGGAGAGAAAAAAATAAGAGACTCGTGCTGCAGGAATCAAATAACCAATAAGGACAAGTCAAATCATTTAATATAATGTAAGCAATAGTTGCAACATGCATTACCTTCCGCTCAGCAGCTGATTTCTCTTCGCGAACTTTCTCAAGTTTAGTTGAAAGACAAGCTTGCATCTTCTCAACTGCATTTCTGGCTTCTTTTTCAGTTCTAAGTAGTTCAATAGCTTCCTAAAACTGAAAAGGGATCAAAGTAATATTCAACTCAGTCTTATGTTTTCTCAAAATATATGTATATAATGAAGGAATTAATTATAATGCTAGTAGAACCAAAAAGTAATTAGTAGCTCAATGCCAGAGTGGGGTCTAGGTTGATAAGCAAAATATTTCAACCATAAAGAGAAGTCACAAACAAGTTACTTGAACATTACGCCTAAGTTGCTTTATGTTAATGATTTCGGCAAGTGTACCGAATCGTTCAAGTAATAAAAACCGGTAAGACCAGGTATCGTCCTCGAGGATCGAATTTAATCTACCAACACGTTAACAACAGCTAAAAGAACCAAGTGGAAATAACTTGAAAAGGGTATGATTGCATTACTAACGCTAATTTAAAACAGTTAAATAATTTTGGTGTTTTCAACGAGAGAAAACGGAAATGCTTAGGAGAAAATATGGATGAGAAGACGCTAGGGATGAATGCCTTTCGATTTCACACTATTGTCACTGATTTATTTTCAAAAGATAATCTCTCTCTCTCATTTGCTATCGAATCCACAATTCTAACCAAGCCCTAATCCCTTAGGTGACTAGTCCTTTGTTGATTCATGAAAGCCCTAATTCCTTAGGCGCATCTACTAACAACAAGCATTAACAACTAGGATTCGCAACATACATCAATTCGAAGAATATTCCTAAGCTACGAATTGAAGGAATTGAAATTCAAACATTCCAATAATAAAATTCCCATTTAATCATTGAATAAAGATTTGTTCTATAATTTTCCAATCATAGAAATGTTAAGCACTGAAATTCAATTCACAAATGAAGAGAGAAAACATTAAGAACATTAACATAAACCAGCAACAATAGTTGTACATCAAAATTCATCCATCCCTAACATTAGGGTTTAGTTACACATGATCAAAGAGAAAGAAAAGAGATTTTTACACATAGGAGATGATGAAGAACGCATGTGAATCTTCAATCCTTGTTCCCAAGTATCGAATCTTCAACCCCAATCGCAAGGGATCAGCTCTCACGCGTACTAGGGTTCCAAAATAGTGCAAAAGTCCTCAAAAACGCGTTTTGGACATGATTTAACGCGCATTCTGGAGTTTCGCGTGCCAGTTGCGCGCGGCGTATCACTTACGCACGAGAAGGATCTTGCTCGCTGTGAATCTGCGCGCCACGCGCCAATGGCGCGCCATTTGGCTGAGGCTTCTGTCAGTTTGCGCGCTGCAGCGCCACCTGCGCGCCAGTTGCGCGCCATTTGGCTGAAAGCTCCTAGATCTTGCGCCCTTGAGTCCATTTGCCTGCACTGCTTCGTTCTTCATTTCCACCTAGTCCCTGGGCACAGAAACACGACAAAACCCAGCATAAACACTGCATAGCAAAGCAATTTCAAATAGCACAATTTGATAATTTTCATCACACTTTTAATTCATTCATCACCATTTCCACTTAAAAACTCTCTTTAAACCAATGAAACACATCATGTGATGCGGGTTCATCACTTTATCAAAAAAATCTATGCCTATGATGTTGTTGAGACACAAGGATGATGGAGTGGCAGAGAAGTAGCACTCTGATTCTTTTTCACTTTCAGTACAGTAGTAATTAAACCTATGAGCTCTATAGCCAGACCCTGACCCACCCAGCCACTCGAACTAACCTCAGTCGCCTACAGTTTCTTTTTCCTCAAACAAAGTGTATCATGAAACACAGATTGTTTAGATAAGCAGAATAACTTAAATTCTAAATGCAAAAAAATCACTTAAATCAACCCTACATTCACCTACATTCAAGTAAGAGTGCGGAGCAACATTGGCAAAAGTCGAAGTGCAAAGAGAGGCAATGCAAAAACTCAACCATACCTGCTGCTTAAATAGTTTCAAACAAGCTTTCTTTCTTATATCAGGCATATCACTCAAAACACCTAACTTCAAATTAGGCATGTACCTACATCAATTACGAAAGCACAACCACAAATACCTTATATGACAAACACAATTAAACAACAACTTGTGAAAAAGAAGCAGAAAAAATTATCAGATTAGTATACCTTTAGGAAAGATGAGAGTTGACAAGAGCAGTTGCGTAAGATCTTGCGGTGGAAGAAATAGTAGACCATTAATCTGAAGAACAACATTAGATTTTCAAATCCTAAGTTAATAACAATCAGTAGGGTTCCAAAACGCAAAAACGCAAAAGATGAGCATAGTTCGAGTATACAATCAGTAGACAAGCACTAAAATCACTCAAAATGTTGAAGAAAAAAGGTTAGGGTTCCGATTAGGTCACCTTAGTAGATGAAAACGGGATCGCGCAATTGAGAACTGAGAAGATGAGAAACTGAGAAGACGAGCACGGAAATGAGGAACGATTGGTTCGATTGTTGATTTCTAGGTTTGAAGGTGAGTACGGAAACGAGGAACGAGGAACGATTGTTGAATTCTCGATTTGTTGAAGAACACGAAGGTTCACATGGTGATGGAAGCTTCGGATCCATCTCCTCGCCACCGTCCTCCGCCTCAGCTCCTTCGGATCCATCTCCTCGCATCCCATCACCTTCCGTGACGCCGTGAACAGCGTCAAGAATGCCGTGATGACGACTTCCTTGTCTTCGGTCGTAGGGTGCAAGCGAAGGAAGATAGGAAAGTCAGGGGTGACGGTGAGGGAGAGCGACCGAGAGAGAGAGAGAGAGAGAGAGAGAGAGAGAGAGAGAGAGAGAGAGAGAGAGAGAGAGAGAGAGAGATGGAGTGTTCTGAGAAGAGATAGGGTTCTAAGGATCGAAGGAGTGAGTGTCGTCTCTGAGAAGAGATAGGGTGAAATTCTTTTTTCTATTTTAGTACTTTAGAAATCAGGCGAATACACGCCTGACTTCTAAAGTACTAAAATAAAAAAAAAAGAATTTCATTCTTAATTACAAGTTTGCCACCGTGTCTATTTATATAGTCAGGCGAATATATGCCTGACTTCTAAAGTCTAATTTTTTTCCTATTTGTTCACTTTAGAAGTCAGGCGTGTATTCGTCTGACTTTAAAACTCGCGAGTTTTGCCTCTTAATTACAAGTTTGCCACCGCGTCAACATATAAAGTCAGGCATCTGAGTTTAACACATTAGAATTAAGGGTTTAAGCTCAATAAGATTTGAGTTTAACACATTAGAATTAAGGTTTCAGAAAATAGGATGTCAAAACGCCCACAAAATATATTAGTTACCGAACGCAAGGTAAAGAAATCCAAATCAAGAATAAATCATAGGGTTGATGTTATTAGTATTTTTATTTCAATTGCGAGAAATGATGCAAAATTACATCTATGCGGTATTTGTTGGACCTAACTTCATATATGTGGAAGGTTGTTTATTCCACGGAATACATTTAATGGCCCAAGGCGAAGACTTATGATGCTTACACGCACCATCTTCATAAACTCTCCAAGACCAAAAGTTGCCGACGCCATCTCGGGTTTCTTTATAAATGTCAAAATAATGAAGAAATGGTTCTTTGTGCCATGTAAAGCTGCAAAAGTATAAAGTTGTAAGAAAAATATTTGGATGGAATGAAAACTGGTAAGAATCCCAATGCATGATTGTATGAAATCCCAAATCGTCATCTTTGGATTTGCAATGAAGGGTCATATTTTCCTTAACCGTATACAAATTATTGATAATTTCTACCGTGGTCTTAGGATTACCAATTCTATAGGCCTCACTTGCCTCAAACTCAAGTATTATTACGAGTAGTAATAATGAAATGAGATCAAAGGGAATTTTGTATAGAGTTGCCATAGGTGGTGTACAATGCTTACGAAGGAAACCATGTATTTTAATTTATAGAACACTTACACATCTCCCACTAGCATCTTCGTAATTTTGAAAAATTTGGTTTTGTTGTTTATAAGGTAGTTATAATTTTTTAGAGTATATTTTAATAGTACAATAATAAATTTCTTTTGACTGAGTTATTTTAATGACTACCCATTTAATGATTTTGTTTGAATCTTATTTAAGAGTAGTTATAATTTAATGTTGGTTATACCAAAATAATCATTTATGATAATTATTCATTTAATTTTATCATAACAAAATCTTATAATTATTTTGAGAATAAAATAGATAATATAAATATTAATTGATGCTTGATTAGGAAGTATTTGTGTAAATATCAAAGTTTTTAATTAAAATCGAGAATTTAATTTGGTTTTTCTAATAAATGATTTACTTTTCTAAAAATTATATAGAACTAGAGTAATTGACTTGTGTCATGCAAGGGTATAGGGTAATAATAATAATAATAATAATAATAATAATAATAAGTATAGTTATATGTAGAACTAGCACATTTTTTATAGCGATTTACTTATATGAAACAATAATAAAAATAATAAGTGTATCAGCCCAATCCTTTTACCTACTCATTTTCGGCTTATGGCATTGGCACTGTCACTCATGACCTTCGCCACCCCCCTGTGGAGTTTTTGCCTTCCGTGGAAATCGAACCATGTACCCTGGGGCTCAAGTACATGCTCAATGCATTCCTACTTTGAGCCCCAGGGTACATGGTTCGATTTCCACGGAAGGCAAAAACTCCACAGGGGGTGGAGAAGGTCATGAGTGACAGTGCCAATGCCATAAGCCAAAAATGAGTAGGTAAAAGGGTTGGGCTGTTACAATAAGTATAAAAATGAATCGTAATTTATATTTACTTATTATAATTATGGATAAACTGCATCTTCTTTTGGTTGTTAGAATTCTTCATTGCATACTCTAATAGCGAAGTATGGCCACACTTACTACCATGCCTTACATTTGGTCCCAACGTTAAGGCACAATATCGAAATATTATGTTAATGGATATTATTTATTAAAAGAATAATTTATAAGATTTTATGTATTAATTAAATTTATTTCTTTTGAAATATTCAAAATTATATATATTAACTTGTAGTGAAATGTATTTTATATAGATATAACAATTCCAAGAAAAGTTATATGGGATAACTTTTATCACTAAAATTTACTAAATTTTGTTAAGAAATATTTTAATTCCAACTACTCTCATTTTTTTTGGTCTAGGGTCTTTGATCCCCTTCGGTATCCGGGGGAAAGGGGCCCTAAATAATCCCGAGTTCGGTCGGAAGGTAAGTGAAGCCTAGCTCTAATTTGTTCCATCGCCAGGGATCGAACCCGAGTACTAGCCGAGTCTGCCCCTTAAGATGGAGTGCATTAACCACTTGCACCCAAACTTGGAGTTACAACTACTCTCATATGAGAAGTAAATTATCACACACTAGTAAAGCATATGATACTAACACGACAAAAGACCCAAATTGGTCCATGCATGTTGCTTCAAAAACACACTAGAGCAAGTGTACTCTATCGCAGAAGTAGTATAAAAGATTATCGTCTCCGCAGGGATTAATCAACAAGTACTAAACTAATCAAGATTTATTATTATTTAGACGAACGAATAATTGAGTTGTACGAAAACAAATAAAAAGAAATAAAGAACAATAACAAAATGAAAGATTTAATTCAATGGAGAGAAGCCTAGGGTCACGGTTTCACTTGCAAGCTTCGATTCCTCTATGTCTAATTCTACCTGAATTCCCTTATTTTATTCAATTACCAATCTCTTTACTAAGGCTATTAATCCTTTTGGTCATTCGCGATCAATATTCTTTTTCCTAAATCAACCCTTGCTTGGTCATGCAAGAATTCAAATTTAAGAAAAGCATAAAGAGCAAAAAGGTTAAATGATTGGAAGACTAAATTAAAGTTTGGTCATGCATTAATTTTAGTCTCAATTATCCTATAGGTCCACCAACTAATTGCAGTACGGTCGATGATCAACTAATTGATTATGAACATGCAAAGGGTTGTCAATCCTAATTATGTGATAAAGCAATAGGATAATATTAATTGAAATAAAAATTAGGAATTCAAAGTATAAATTAAAACATAAAAAAGGTCTCTAATCAAGCAAGATCCACCTAGACCCTAGAAGAGGATTTAGCTATCCATAGTGTTCCAGAACAATAAAATAAAATTAGGAGTCATAAATTACAGAGATAAAAATAACCCGGAATAGAGAAATTTCTGATCCTGAGAATTTAGTCCCATTTTTCTGCTTCAGAGCTCTCTCCCGGTGTCAAGAACGGGTACCCAAATTTGCTCCTCACTCTCTCTGTACTGTTGCCGTCCTCTCCTTTCTCTATGTGTGCGGCTGATTTTGTGTTGTGTACGGCTTCCTTCTTTCTATCCCTGTGCCTGTGGCTTCTTATTCTCCTCTTCGTTAGTTCTTGGCGTGTCTAGGTTAGCCCCTTTTTCAATTGAATACTTCCTTTTTATATTGCCCTTAGGTTTATCTTCAATTCCATCATGGGCTTCAGTTTCAATTCCAACAATTGGGCCATTGGACCTTCCTTTGTATATTGTTTCTTTTTTGCTTTGCATGCCTTTCATTTCTTTTGCCATATATATATATATATATATATATATATATATATATATATATATATATATATATATATATATATATATTATTTAGGACTTTAAATTTTCTGCAAAAATAAAGAGTAAAGTAAGTCACTTTTTTATTTAATTCGTAATAACTACTCTAAAAATGGCTCAAAAATATCTCTAAAAAATGCACTTATTTGGAGTTTATCAATGCACAATTTCTTCGCGGGACAAATTCGCCTCTGACAATTTTTTTGGGACTCATTAGTCCTGCTATTTTCAAAACGGGACTCGTTCGACCCTTCGTCCCTTTAGCCGTTGACAGCTCACTTAACACCTCTTACGTGGCATGTTAAAGTGCCACAGTGTCAAGTTAAATGCCACGTAAGATATTACTTTGGGCCAAATTAGTCCTAGACTTTACAAATTTTAAATTTTTTAGAAACGGGACAAATCATTCCTTGCACATTTTGGGACAAATTGGTTCCTCGGACACACAAAAGTGATTTCTAGTTTTCATAACCAAAAAACCATTTGAGAGCACAGAAAAAACCATGCTTGGGGCCTTGAACTCTTTAATCAACTCGTAAATCTAGGAGGTGTGTACTTGGGCACTGATGAAAAAAAAATTCCGAAAAAAAAAAATAAGTACACCACTCAGCCCAAGCCCGGCCCGGCTGGCCGGTCGGAGAGACGGCGGCGGCGCGCGCGTATGTGGTGGTCATTTTGTGTGTTTATTAAAGAGTTCAAGGCCCCAAGCATGGTTTTTTCCGAAAAAAAAAAGTACACCACTACTTTTACAATTATATATTAATGTTTATTATTTATATTTATCTTTATATATATATATATATATATATATTGTTTTTATTATATTATATATTAATAATAATTAGTTATTTATTTCTTTGTTGGGTTATTTTTTTCAGGAGAGCTTCCAGGGTGGGCTGGCTGAGTACCATGAGTCACAGCAGGGCAGTGGGACAGATATCGATCCTGTGGAGGAGGTTAGAGTAGCTCGTGATATTTGGGAGAGAGTAGTTGGTCCCCAAAAGAGTAATCGTATGGTAGGATCTGGTGGTATTGGACCGGCTGCTTTCAGAACAAGCATTATCCGAGTCTATCTTCTTCACATTCTGGATCAGAGAGTACTGGTCACTCTTATCTTCCTAATTCTAGTGAGTTGAATGATGTTACGCAATTGACCCAGCAACTGAGCGAGGCCCATCGTCAGTTTGCCGAGCGGCAGGAGCAAAATGAACGGGAAGTGCAGGCGCTTCGGGAGAAAGCTAAGATAGCTGGGGACCGCATGGAGGAGCAGGTAACACCCCTTTTCTACCCGGAAAATTTTTGTCAAAAATCAGAGTTTCAAAACGTTATTCGCTACACCCACAAGGGATGCTACAATTTTCACCGTTAAACATCACACGCCAATAATAAAGTTTCACCATTAAAACAGTGCGACACCTAGCACGTCATAACATCACCAAGCAGCGGAATAAAAATCAAAGTTCAATTAAATAATTATAACATCGCCATAAAACTTCGAAAATTAAATATTAAAGACATCTAATAAGACTAGCGTTCATCCCCCCGAGTGCTACGTATCAGAGCGACGACACTGACTCAACTAGCGAAGGTAGACATGCCTTCACTCGCAATCACCTGCACGTTACCAACATAGGGGTAACATTCAAACAGAAGGGGTGAGATATCTAACATTATAATAGCATATATGATAGGCAATATGCTAGAGTTACGACAACTATATCAACCGCTTCACAACAACATCAATTACAAATCACCAAAAATTATCACCAACATCATGAGTAAGTATATGAGATGCAACCCACACCAACGGGTATATGCATGTGGTACCAATCATCACCAATAAAGTAGCCAATAAGGGCAACATCACCTATATGAGCATCACGATCATCACCTATAGCTCCAAGGCCGAAGCCTTCATCACCAAAAATATAATGCATATGAAATGCATGCGACACCATGAACAACACACCAAAGTCAAACAACAACAACAGTCATCTATGTGACATAATCAGCACCAACATCAATAAATGGTCATAGACCCATCACCTGTTCACCATAGCCCATAAATAGGCACATCACCTGTTATACCATCACCAATAGCACCAATCATCAACAATACACCTACACCTATAGGACAGTCTAACAACTTGACCAACGACCACCGACTCCAAGGACACCAATAAATTTACAACATCTATGACAACGACAATCGTACAACACCGAGACATCGACAATTGACAACACCAGGACAATACCAATTTACAGCAATAGCGACAATAGCTTTTAAAACAGTAGCTTAAAAACGGTGACAGCAACAATGACTTTCCATAAAAAAAGCATATGAAAACAGTGACAGCAACAGTGATTTTCCATAAAAACAGCAACATGAAAACAGTGACAGCAACAGTGATTTTCCATAAAAACAGCAACAACAGAAACTGTGACAGCAACATATTTTTAGAAGACAGCAACAGCAACAAGACAGAAACTGGCGCCCAGCAACAGGGCGCCAAGTGAAACAGCAGCACAACAAGGAACTGGCGCCCAGCAGCAGGGCGCCTAGCAGGCAACAACGACAACAGAAACTGGCGCCCAGCAACAGGGTGCCAAGAGCATCAACAACAGAACAGAAACTGGCGCCCAGCAACAGGGCGCCTAGTGCAACAGTGGCATCAGCAGACTTGGCGCCCAGCAACAGGGCGCCTAGCACAACGGTAACAAAAACTGACATGGCGCCCAGGAACAGGGCGCCCATCAGGCCAATAACACAAACTGGCACCCACTGCGCCAAACACCACGGGGCAGCCACATGAGGCGCCCACTGCAGCAGTCTCAGTAAATTCGACAGCAGTTGTCTCAGTAAATTCGACAGCTTCTGTGTCAGCAACTTCGACAGCTTCTGTCTCAGCAACTTCAATAGCTTCTGTCTCAGCAACTTCGACAGACTTGGCGCCCAGCAGCATGGCGCCTGGCACGACAGCAGCAACAACAGACTTGGCGCCCAGCAACTGGGCGCCTGATTCAGCAAGGAACACACCCGGACAGTGACACAGTCATGGCAGGAACAACACTGGGCGCCTAGGGCGCCTTTCTCAGCAACACCGAAACGACATTGGGCGCCTAGGGCACCATTTCCAGCAACAACCAAAAACAGCAACCACCTATAGACACGCACAGGACATGGCGCCCAGCAACAGGGCGCCTTTTTCAGAAACTAAGACAACACCAAAATTGCACCAAACACCAAACACCAATTTTCACCATGATCATTCACCCAAACATCAAATCGAAATCATCATAATATATATTCAAACATCACTAAAACGACATCAACAAGATCAAAGAGGCAACATGGTCCTATCTCCCACATAATCTCCATCATATACCCTATTATATGGATAGAACCCACCCTTACCTTGGATTTTGCCGAACACGATATCTCCTTGCACGAAACTCCGAAGAACCACCGCAACAAAGCTCCTCTCTTCTTCCTCCTTGGTTTCGCCGTGCCCCTTTCTCTCCTTTCCTCTCTTCGCAATTTCTTTCTTTCTTTTTTTCTCCAAATGCACTAATGACTAAACCCTAGCCAACACTCCCCTTCATGCGCCTAAGCCTTGGGTTCGTGGATCACGGGCCCCCGTCTACTACTCGGCTAATTTCTAAGCACCAATCCCTAATTTAAATAAAACATCATTTTATAAATTATTAAATATGACTATACTAATAAAATACCTAAATAATTTAATTAAATAAATAATTAAATTATTTGGGCTTTACAACTCTCCCCCACTTAGAATATTTCGTCCTCAAAATTTACCTGATTCAAACAGCTCGGGATAGGATTCCCGCATCTTGCTCTCCAGCTCCCACGTCATGCTCTCTCCGGCAGCTCCTAGCCAGACTACTTTCACCAACGCAATCTCCCGGATATAAATCTCCGCCAACTTCGACACCGGATACGTGATGCTGATAGGAACAAAATTAGACGATTTCGTTAATCTGTCAACAATCACCCAAATTGCATCATACCCTTTCGCAGTATTAGGCAATCCCGTCACAAAGTCCATTGAAATGCTATCCCATTTCCACTCTGGAATTTCTAACGATTGCATCAGTCCAGCAGGCTTCTGATTCTCAACCTTTTACTTCTGGCAAGTCAAACATGCATAATGTAACACCCTTTTTTCACCCATCGTTTATTCATAAATTATCAGAGGTTTTCGCGCCAAAAGAGTGTCGCATTTTTCAACGTAAAACAAAACCTCGTAGTTTTCTCAAAACATGCAGTGGAACTATTCAACATCGTTAAAAACATCAACAACCGACAAAGTGCAAAGTGCACCAATTACTAAAAGATTCAACATCAACTGAAATATAATTAAAAACAGTAATCGACCCTTCCCCAAGTGCTACCTATCAGAGCAGACGACACCAGACAAAAGGAAAACTACAATCTTCACTCGGGCTCACCTATAAAGTAACAACCACAAAAAGGGGCGAGATTCCATACAATATAAGAAGTGTATGAAAGACCACATACAAAGCTCAAGGCATCACTAACCACTGCAAGCAACATCATTCTTAACAGTTAATAACAGCTAAGTATACATTAACACGTCACTTTCACAACAACACATCACTTTAACAACACATCACAATGGCCAAACAACTTCATTCAATCAGTCGTGCAATATGAATGCGATATGAGACTCAAGCAATGCACATGCATGTGGTACCAACCTACGTCACTGGCCAAAGGCCTAATTTCCGTCACTGGCACAAGGGCCTAAAATATCGTCGCTGGCCAAAGGCCTAATTTTCTCGTCGCTGGCACAAGGCCTAATGTTCATGGTATGCATGCGACTCAATGATGTATGCACAACAGTCAAACAACCACACATCAACGTCACTGGCCATAGGCCTAAATCACATCACTGGCCGAAGGGCCTACAATATAGACAACGCTGGCCAACGGCCGTCACAACAAAACAACTCAAAGGTGTGGGTCATTCGGCGGTACCCACGACAACACAAACAACACAACATCTTCAGCAATTAACAGCTCTCAACCACAACACTTTTCCAAAACATTTAGGATTGACGACCACTTTTTGAAAAAGACACCGGAGACGCCTCAAGGGCACCTCAGACACCAAAACAACTCCAGGGAACAATGTTAGAAAAATAGTTCAGAATGCCTTAAAATTAGAGTATCCAGTTAGGCACCTGGATAAGCTTTCCAAAACATTTTGAATCGTCTCAATCGGACTCCCGAATCAAAAGTTATGTCGAAAACAGTTTAGGAGAAAAACTAAGACATCCTGAAAATGGCGCCCAACAACAGGGATCCAACCAAATTTTCGCAAAAGTGAACAATTCGCACAGGAGCAAGAATGGAATGACTCAATATGATTAGGCAAGGCATCCAGCAAAGGCACGGACCAAAACACCAAAGAGAAACAGAATAGGGCTTGGCGTCCATGGGTAGGGATCCGAAGACAGCAACACAACACAGAATGGCAACACAGCACAAGTGCTGGATTCCTACAGCAGTACACCTACTTCGGCGAATTAATTAAAATAGCAAACGACATCGGATTTCAACAAAAGACCACTCATTGGAAATCCCTCTGAGTGTAGTTTCTGCCTATGATTTTTATTTTTCAAAATAAGTATCCATTTGGTACAGTTTTTCAAAACACTACACTGAGGTACCAAAATCGGACAGAACTCTCTACCCATCTTGCAACCAAATTTTCTTTCTCATTTCTTAATGAAATTTCGTGAAACCAGTGCCTATTTCGTAGAGAATTAAGTCTACTTCCCAATGAAACAAGAATCGTTCAAAACGGAGTTCAATTGATAACACAAAGCCTACAAAAACCGAACCTACTAACAGTTTGATTCCAGAAATTTGACCTAAATTCGGAGGCTCATAACTTGAGCTACACAACTCCAAATTGAACGAACCCAGTGCCAAAACGACCGGCTTTAAGTCTATTTTCAAAAACAATCAGCCACATAATTTTTGGATCAACCAAACAGTACCAGTTTTAGGAGGACCGAAACAGTGCCCAGAAACGCACAAAACTATAAGCAAGTAAAACTCATTATGATCAATCACCATGAATTGTCAATCACAACATAAAATACAATTTGTGAAACACCTAGCATGCAATTCATATCAACACCTATGAGCACCAAATTTCTAGAGTTGCAACCATCACCAACGAGCAATTATTTCAATCAACACATCATCAAAATCATCGCTCAAACACTTGACATGCAAAATCATAAATTCTCAACAAGGCACACAATCATAAGGCATGCAATTTTTCAAGACAACAATATGGTGATCAAGACACCCTAAAACCCCACATGTAAATCCTTCATAAACCCTTATATTGAATTAAATCCCACCCTTACCTTAGCTTGGAGAAAACGAAACCTTAGATTAGGAGATGTGTGAAACCCTAGCTTTCCTTCTCTCTCTCCTTGGTTGTAGATCACGCCCCTCTCTCTCTTCTAGCTTGTGGATCACGCCTTCCCTCTCCTCTTCTCACTTCTCTAATCCTTATTTTTCTTTTTCCTTCTTATGACAACAAAACCCTAACCTAGCCCTTTTATAAACTCACTTAACCTCATGGGCTTTTTCTTATCTTATGTGACTTAATCATGGGCCACCACTTAACACTTCTAATTTACTAAGACTAACACTAATAATTAGGTCCACATATACTAATAAATAATTATTTCTATTATTTCTACCACATGAATCCTAAATAATTAATTAAATAAATTAATCAATTATTTTGGGCTGTTACACATAAACGAACTGCGCCACATCTCGCTTCATACCAGGCCACCAAAACAACTTCTTCAGGTCTTGATACATCTTTGTAGCTCCCGGATGAATACTTAACTTACTTCTGTGACTCTCTTCAAGAATGGCTCTCTTCATGTATGCATCATCAGGAATGCAAATCCTACCAAGGAACCTCAACACACCTTGGGAATCCAACTTGAAATCCTCATTCTCAGATCGATCACTCCCGACCGTCAAGTCTACCAGTTTAACATCTGATTTCTGGGCCTCTCTGATGCTGTTCAGAAATTCATTACCAATCTTCAACATTCCTAACTTAACACTCTGAGGTGTCATTTCACAAACCAGACTCATATCTCTGAATACCTCAATCAGCTCTAACTCCTTAACCATCATTGTCGACATATGCAAAGTCTTCCGGCTCAAAGCATCAGCCACGACATTAGCTTTGCCTGGGTGATAGCTCAAACCAAAATCATAGTCCTTCAACAACTCCAACCATCGTCGCTGCCTCATATTCAACTCCTTCTGGTCAAACAAATATTTCAAGCTCTTATGGTCACTGAACACCTCAAATCTAGAACCATAGAGATAGTGCCTCCAAACCTTCAGCACAAAGACCACTGCAGCTAATTCTAAGTCATGCGTAGGATAATTCTTCTCATGAACTCTTAACTGCCTCGACGCATACGCGATAACCTTCCCATCTTGCATAAGCACACCACCTAAACCCATTTTTGAAGCATCACAATACACCACAAACGACCCTTCTGGATTGGGCAACGTCAGGACAGGAAACGTTGTCAATCTCTTCTTCAATTCCACGAAGCTTTCTTCACAACGGGCATCCCAAACAAAAGCCTTTCCTTTGCAGGTTAACTGAGTTAACGGAAGTGCTAACTTAGAAAAACCTTCAATGAATCTTCTATAATAGCCGGCCAACCCCAGAAAGCTTCTAATTTCCGTTGCCGACTTCGGGGCCTCCCAATTCAACACCGCTTCAACTTTCGACGGATCCACCGCAATACCATCACCAGAAATGACATGACCGAGAAAACTCACTTCCTTCAACCATAATTCATACTTTGACAATTTCGCATACAGCCCCTTTTCCTTCAGTACCTCCAATACTAACCTCAGATGCTCTGCATGCTCTTCCTCCGATTTAGAGTAAATCAGAATGTCATCGATGAATACCCCCACAAACCGATCTAAGTAAGTATGAAAAATACGATTCATATATTCCATAAATACTCCTGGTGCGTTGGTAACACCGAATGGCATCACCGAATACTCATAATGACCATAACGGGTTCTGAAAGCCGTCTTCTGAATATCTTCGTCCTTTACCTTGATCTGATGATAACCCGACCTCAAATCAATCTTACTGAATACTTGAGCACCCACTAACTGATCCATCAAATCGTCTATCCTCAGAAGTGGATACTTGTTCTTAATTGTTACCTTATTCAACTGTCGATAGTCCACACAGAGTCTCATACTACCATCCTTCTTCTTTCCTAACAACACAGGAGCTCCCCACGGCGATACACTCGGCCTCACAAACTTCTTCTCGAGCAGATCCTCAAGTTGCTTCTTCAACTCAGACAATTCGGATGCGGACATCCTGTACGGTGCCATAGAAACAGGTTTGGTACCAGGTACAAGATCAATAGAGAACTCAACTTCCCTCTCTGGCGGTACACTTGGAATCTCATCAGGGAAAACATCAGGAAACTCGCGCACCACCTGCAACTCTTCAATGATTGCTTAATTCTCAACAGACAACGACGCCATCAGCGAGAATAACTGAACTCCTTCCTTCATCAACTTCCGCAACTGACTAGCGGATAACAGACCAGACTCCTCCCCTTCAAAAGTCACCGACTTGTTACGACAATTAATATGAACATGGTTATGCTCTAACCAGTTCATACCCAAGATTACATCCAATCCGCTCAACGGCAAACAAACAAATTCCACCACAAAGTCTCTGTCGAAGATCGACAAGGGACACTGAGAACACACCAGAGAAGTGGTCACCGACCCCTTAGCTGGAGTGTCGACAACCATCTCTCCATTCATAGCAGACAATACAAGACCCAATTTCTTACAACAATCAGCAGCAATAAAGCAATGAGTAGCACCAGTATCAATGATAGATTTTAAAGGAGTACCATTAATGTAGCACGTACCTCTAATAAGTCCATCATCTTCAGTAGGCTCTTCACCTGCCAAAGCGAACACCTTTCCACTGGACCTTTCTTTCTTCTGCTTCGAACACTGAGTACTAATGTGCCCTCCTTCACCACAGTTGTAGCAGACCACCTCCTTACGCTCACACTCAGCCACCACATGACCCTCTTTGCCACAACGGTAACACTTCTTCACTTCAGCCTTGCACACGTTACTCTTGTGACCAGCTTTGCCACATTTGTAACATACGATGCTAGTAGAAGCATCTCCCCCACTAGTCCTCTTGCCAGCAGCAGCTTTCTGTTTACCCTTACAAGCAGGAACCTCATACGGCTTACTACGACTTTGAAATTTGCTCCTCTTCTCATTCATCATCTTGTAGTGAGCATTGTTGTCTTCTTCATAAATTCTGCAGCTGTCAATCAAATCAGCAAAAACACGGATCTTCTGATAACCAATCGCCTTCTTAATCTTCGGACGCAGCCCATTCTCAAACTTAATGCACTTGGAAAATTCAGCAGTAGCCTCACTGTAGTGCGGATAAAACTTTGCTAATTCCACAAACTAGCAGCATACTCAGTCACAGACATATTCCCTTGTTTCAGCTCCAAGAACTCAATCTCTTTCTTACCTCGGACATCCTCCGGATAATACTTTCTCATAAACTCCCTGCGGAACACAGCCCAAGTGATCTCTTCGTTTGCAGTCTCCAATCTCTGCCTAGCCTCTAACCACCAGTCATCGGCCTCCTCTGCCAGCATATACGTACCATAACGGACCTTCTGTGCCGGAGTGCAGTCCATCACACGAAAGATCCTCTCCATCTCTTTCAACCAAGCTAAAGCCCCATCGGGATCATACTTGCCCTTGAAGGTAGGCGGATTCTCTCTCTGAAAGGTAGCCAAACTCTGAGACCCAGCATTCTCACCAGCATTCTGTTGACCCTCCACGAGCTGAGCCATAGCAGCCAACGCAGCAGCAATAGCAGCATCGTTCCTTCTAGCCATCTCAACTAATCACTACAATCATAGACAATAGTTAGAACTAATTGACAATACTTGATCGTCAATGACACAATGACTCGAAAACTTGGCCGGACAGACCGAAACTGCTCTGATACCACTAATGTAACACCCCTTTTCTACCCGGAAAATTTTTGACAAAAATCAGAGTTTCAAAATGTTATTCGCTACACCCACAAGGGATGCTACAATTTTCACCGTTAAACATCACACGCCAATAATAAAGTTTCACCATTAAAACAGTGCGACACCTAGCACGTCATAACATCACCAAGCAGCGGAATAAAAATCAAAGTTCAATTAAATAATTATAACATCGCCATAAAACTTCGAAAATTAAATATTAAAGACATCTAATAAGACTAGCGTTCAACCCCTCGAGTGCTACGTATCAGAGCGACGACACCGACTCAACTAGCGAAGGTAGACATGCCTTCACTCGCAATCACCTGCACGTTACCAACATAGGGGTAACATTCAAACAGAAGGGGTGAGATATCTAACATTATAATAGCATATATGATTGGCAATATGCTAGAGTTACGACAACTATATCAACCGCTTCACAACAACATCAATTACAAATCACCAAAAATTATCACCAACATCATGAGTAAGTATATGAGATGCAACCCACACCAACGGGTATATGCATGTGGTACCAATCATCACCAATAAAGTAGCCAATAAGGGCAACATCACCTATATGAGCATCACGATCATCACCTATAGCTCCAAGGCCGAAGCCTTCATCACCAAAAATATAATGCATATGAAATGCATGCGACACCATGAACAACACACCAAAGTCAAACAATCAATAAATGGTCACAGACCCATCACCTGTTCACCATAGCCCATAAAATAGGCACATCACCTGTTATACCATCACCAATAGCACCAATCATCACCAATACACCTACACCTATAGGACAGTCTAACAACTTGACCAACGACCACCGACTCCAAGGACACCAATAAATTTACAACATCTATGACAACGACAATCGTACAACACCGAGACATCGACAATTGACAACACCAGGACAATACCAATTTACAGCAACAACGACAATAGCTTTTAAAACAACAGCTTAAAAACGGTGACAGCAACAGTGACTTTCCATAAAAACAGCACATGAAAACAGTGACAGCAACAGTGATTTTCCATAAAAACAGCAACATGAAAACTGTAACACCCCAATTTTCGTGCGTTGTGGCTCTTTTAAAATATTTTTTTTATTGTATTAAGTATTTTAGATTGATAAGACTAAATTATTTTAAGTTATTTGAGTTATTAAAATTGGTTGAAAACATATTTAAATGTACTTTATATGCTATTGGTAACATATAATTGTTATTATATATTTATTTTATTTTTATAAAATATTAGTGTTTAAAGTATAATTTAGTTATAAGAATTATTTGGGTATCAAGGTGTTAACCTACCCAACAGCTCCGACCCGCCCAGATCCGACCCGGTCCGTTTCTTTCCTCTTCTTCCTTCTCGCGCAGCTGCAGTGGAAACCTACCCAACAGCTCTCCAACGCGTTCTCCCTCCTCTCTTCACGACTGACCCTCAAATTTCACCTTTCCACTCGAATTCTGCCATTGATTCTGTTTATGACCTTAGTTTTATCGATTATGGCTTCGTTTGTTAACAAAAGTCGCACCAGAAACCGCGTCCCATCTTCACGATCCCTTCCTCTCCGCCGCGACTCGCCCTTCGCAACTGCAGTGGTTCGAATAGCATCTCAGATGCGAGTTGCGGAAAGGATAGCCATGTGCAAGCTGACCTCTTCCTTATTCAAACTTGGAACTGATTTGGATGTTATCCCGTGCCTTCCTAATTCGTGATAGCAACCCCAAATCGCTAATCATGGAGCCTCTACCGCCACAACTTGGCTGCTCTGTCACAATCCATCTCCTCTACATAACCAACTACTTATCCAAGTTCTTGCTGCTGTTTTGAATCCGATCGATTAGAAGCACCGTATGCGTCCCATTTATCCACCTGAGTTTCCTGTGAGTAATACATTTCCTCATATTTTTGCATGAAGTGATAACTTATGATTCTGATCATGTTTAAGCTTGCTAATTCAGGTAGCCATTTAATAAGTTCCAAAAGACCACCATTAATGGATAACATCTTTTTCTAAGGACCAACGAAGTAACGTAGACTATAGGTTACTGCCAAATTAAGTCTATCTTTAATGTTTCAGTACACATTGATTCTGTACACATTGATGCATATTTCTTTAAGGTGTTGGGATATTTTTGGAAGAGACGCACTTAATAGCATGTTCTAGTTGAAGAGTATTTCTGGCAAGAGTTGTACTGATAGTATGGATAAATTTGGCAGAGGATTAAAGAGTAATTAGACGATTGAATTAAGTCAAAACTCTAATGTTCATTAATTTATTTTACTTGTCAATAATAACCAAATAGCTTTAGCTGCTAGGTAAGAAATAATCCTGCAACTGATTCTAAATAGCTAATAGTCAATAACTATATTTCCAAATATCTTTAGTTGTGCATTGGGTTCCTATCTAAAAATTTCAAATTCTTCGAGTCATGATTTCAATCCGTTGTCACCGCCTTGAACCGTTCCATAGGTACCGAAACACATTTAATTCGTTAAACAAGCGATTAATTATATTTAATATGTTTGGTATATGACTTTTGTACTGTCATCGTTGTTGTTGCATAATTGTACGCGTTCGAGTGGCACATATAGTCTCGTTGGAGTTAGATCGCGCTCGAGAACCGGTGACACTCTTTTGTTGTGCCAAAGGAACTATTGCAATTGGATATCAGGTAAGGGTGGGTCTCATCTTCTCTATAATAGGGTTTATGATGGGGACTAAGTAGGGGTAGGCTCTATGTATGCCATTTTATGTATTTCTAGTGATTATTGATGAACCCTAGGCATATGACAACTTGTTGTTGAGAAATTGTGGTTTGCGTGCTAAATGCTTGGATACTCCTTAATGGTATTGTGATTGATAATGATTCGGTGGATGATTTTCGATGACTCTTTATGTGTTCATGATTGATTTGTGATGTGATATTATTTTTACGGTTGATATGCGATTTGAAGTTGTTTGTATGAGTTGTATGTGATTTGATGAAGTTGTGTTGCTGAATTGTGCTTGCTGTTGTGCTGAATTGTGCTTGCTGTGTGTGCGTGTCAGTGTGCGTGCGTCGTGTTGCTTCCGGATGTCTAAGTTGTGTCTTAGGCGCCCAGTGGGCGCCATTTTCAGGACGTTCCCGATTTTTAATACAAACTGTTTTCGCTATAACTTTTGACTCGGGTGTCCGTTTTAAACGTTTCGAAAAGTGTTGTGAAGCCCATCTCGTTGTCTATCAGTGTGTCCTATTTTAAAAGCGAAAACTTATTATTTTCTGATGGTTCTGGGCGCCCGAGTGGCTGCCCCGATGGTAGTTGTTGTTGCGTTGCAAAACTGTTTTCGGTGTCTAAAACCTTTTTGGCGTCAATGACGATGTTCTAAAGAACGTTTCTGCCTTAGTGGCTATTATTAATTATAATGACGTGTAAATGACGATGATGCCCTTGGTGGCTAGTAAATGACGTTTTTGCCCTTAGTGGCTATTGTTTGAGCTGATGATATTTATGTATAAGCGACGATGAATTATAGCGACGATGTTGTGTGTAGTTATGAATTGACAGGTGCTGTGCCCTTTTTGGCAAATTGGTAAGTGACGGGTCACATCGTTGACTGTGTTTGTGTGTGTTTGTGTGTGATGCATGTCGTAGTGTCCCATGCATCCCATGTGCATAATGTGAAGAATAGGCTTCGGCCTCTTGTGAAGAATAGGCTTCGGCCTCCTGTGAAGAATAGGCTCGGCCTCTTAATTGTGATGAATATGGTACCATCATGCATATGCCCGCGAGTGGGTTGCACTTCATATACTTACATAACATTGTGATGAGCTTCGGTAGTGATTGAATTGATGTTTGTGATGTGGTCCATATAGCTGGCGTTGCGATAAGTTGTTGTAGTGATTAATATTGATGATTGATTTGATAATTCGTGATGCGATTGATATAGTGTCATAACCCTAGCCTAATGCTTATCATAAGCTTTATTATATTGCTAGATGAACTCACCCCTTCTGTTTGAATGTTACCCCTATGCGGTAACGTGCAGGTGATCTCGAGTGAAGGCTTAGGTATCTTCACTAGCTGAGTCGGGTCGTCTGCTCTGATTATGTAACACTAGGGGGAAATGATGTTGTTTAAGTTACTTATGGATGTTGTTGTTGTTGGATTTTTAGTGCTGTCAGCCTTGCCTGGTTGCAATGCCTATTACGATTAAATTTGTTGGATTTTCCGTTGTGAGGTTATATTTTAATTTACAATGACGTTTTGTAAGTATTATAAGACTGTTTTCGAAAAGCGAGTAATTTGGCGCGTGATGTTTAACGAAGTAAGTGTGACATCCCTTGTGGTGTATTTAAAATTGGAAAACTCTGATTTTTATGCAAATAAATTAATGGGTAGAAAAGGGGTGTTACATTAGTGGTATCAGAGCAATGGTTGGTCCGTCCGGCCAAGTCGTAGAGTCATTGTGTCGGTTAACGACCAACTGTTGTCTTTTAGTCTTGACCATTGGTTTGTGTTGTAGTGATGTTCCTGCAGGTACAAGTAATCGGAAGCTGCTGATGGTAAGTGGACTCTTGGGGGGGGATGCCCCTGCTGGCATTGTGTACTGTTATTATTTAAACGCGGATGCCGTTTTATTATTGCTGTCGTGCTGTTGCCGTAGACTATTGTTGCTGCTAAGTTTTGCTGTGCTGTTTGATTTAAAATCACTGTTGCTGTTTTGTAGTCACTATTTAACTGCTGTGCCGTTTAATTAATGCTGCTTGGTGTGTTACTGAGAAATTGTTTGTTTGTTGTTGTAAGTTAAGTTACTGTTGCGCTGGAAATTAATTACTGTGGTGTTCTATCGTTGACAATTAAGTGTTGATGTTTTGATTTAAAACCGTAACTGCTGTTACTATTTAATTGCTGTAAACCGAAATTATTGTCACTGTTGCCGTAACAAATTAAGGTTGCTGTTTTCGAAAATTGTTTCCGAAAAACTGTCGCTGTTCTACTATTGCGATTAGATGTTGTTGTTATGGAAATCGAAGGGGAATAAAATTTATTTTTGACTTAGGATTTTAAATGAGGAAGTATAGAGGTGAAGTTTTGGTTGGATTGGAAAATGATTTTTCTAGTTGGATTTATTTGAAAAAGAGTAATGTTTCGTTGTTGTGTCGATTTTAAAAACCTTGTGTGCTCTATGATGTTTAAATGGGTTAAGAAATTTGGCGTGCTCTATGTATTGTTTGATTTATATGGAATATGTATTGCTTGTAATTTACATAGCGAGTGTGTTGAAATGATTGATGTATTTTTAATTGGTTGGTATATGATTATTGGGAAGTTTGAACTATGCTTGATGGCTGAATTTGTGGCTGCTATGCTGTCATTGTAACGGAAAAATGTTTTGCAATATCTTTTGAACCAGGAGTCCGATTTGAGTAAACTAAAACGTTTCGGAAAGCTTATTCGGAGGCCTAACTGAATATTCTAATTTCAAGGCAAAATTGACTGGTTCTGGTGTTGTTGATTTTTTTTTTTTTTTTTTTTTTTTAGGCGTGCCGGTTGATTTAAGTTGTTGTGGCATTGTCGGTGCCGTAGTGCCCGTAATTGTTGTTGTGTTGTCGGTGGCCTAGTGCCCTAGTTGCTGTTGTTGTTGGTTATGGGATTTTTGGTCCCGGAGTTGTCTCCGCATTGTTGCTTTGCGGTGCTTTGTGGTTGCCTTGTTGATGATAATGATTTTTCTTTGATGTTGTTGGTGGTTGTGTTGTGGGTAACGCCGAATGGCCCACAGTGTTTTGTAGTGGGTACCGCCGATATGGCCCACGTGGTTTTGCCGAGGGTACCGCTGAATGGCCCGAAACGTCTTGATGAATTTTGTGTTGTAGGCCTATGGCCGATGTTGTGATTTAGTGTTGATGTCGCCTGAGTGGCAAAGTCGTTTGTTGATGTTGTTGTCGTGTTGTTAAATTATGTGGCTTGTTGTACAACTGTTATGCACTCTGTGAACTTCATTGTGATGCTGTGATGATTGATGAATTTCGTTATCCTTAAGGGTAGATGAGTGAGGTAGAATGCGAGCTAGTTTATCAGAGTAGCGCAGCGGAGTCTTAGCATGTCATATTGGGAAGGAACTTTAATAGAGCCTAGGGGGTGATCACGTGGTACCAACGTGATTACGCTTAAATCCCTATCGGAGATCCTTAGGGAGAGGATGTGTCTGGTTGTTATTTCTCAAAGCTACCTGGCTGAATAAGTAGGAGGGACGGCCGCCCAATCACTTACCGCCGGTAATCAGAGAAATGGTAATCAGCATGGTAGATAGAACTAGTTGCCTAGATAGCTTAGTCGTTGGTGGGAGAGAGTTAGCCTTGGCGGGTAAAAATTTCGAGGACGAAATTTCTTTTAAGGGGGGTTGAGTTGTAACACCCCAATTTTCGTGCGTTGTGGCTCTTTTAAAATATTTTTTTTATTGTATTAAGTATTTTAGATTGATAAGACTAAATTATTTTAAGTTATTTGAGTTATTAAAATTGGTTGAAAACATATTTAAATGTACTTTATATGCTATTGGTAACATATAATTGTTATTATATATTTATTTTATTTTTATAAAATATTAGTGTTTAAAGTATAATTTAGTTATAAGAATTATTTGGGTATCAAGGTGTTAAAATAGCGTGTATATTTGAAATGGGTTTTAAAAGTAGACAAAAATCTGTTTTTTTTTATGCTTTACTCACGCGCACCCCCCACTTCCTTGTTAGGCGCACCCCAGCCACTAAACCCAAATCAGTTCGCAGCCAGCCACAGAAGCCCAACGCGCGACCCGCCCAGATCCGACCCGGTCCGTTTCTTTCCTCTTCTTCCTTCTCGCGCAGCTGCAGTGGAAACCTACCCAACAGCTCTCCAACGCGTTCTCCCTCCTCTCTTCACGACTGACCCTCAAATTTCACCTTTCCACTCGAATTCTGCCATTGATTCTGTTTATGACCTTAGTTTTATCGATTATGGCTTCGTTTGTTAACAAAAGTCGCACCAGAAACCGCGTCCCATCTTCACGATCCCTTCCTCTCCGCCGCGACTCGCCCTTCGCAACTGCAGTGGTTCGAATAGCATCTCAGATGCGAGTTGCGGAAAGGATAGCCATGTGCAAGCTGACCTCTTCCTTATTCAAACTTGGAACTGATTTGGATGTTATCCCGTGCCTTCCTAATTCGTGATAGCAACCCCAAATCGCTAATCATGGAGCCTCTACCGCCACAACTTGGCTGCTCTGTCACAATCCATCTCCTCTACATAACCAACTACTTATCCAAGTTCTTGCTGCTGTTTTGAATCCGATCGATTAGAAGCACCGTATGCGTCCCATTTATCCACCTGAGTTTCCTGTGAGTAATACATTTCCTCATATTTTTGCATGAAGTGATAACTTATGATTCTGATCATGTTTAAGCTTGCTAATTCAGGTAGCCATTTAATAAGTTCCAAAAGACCACCATTAATGGATAACATCTTTTTCTAAGGACCAACGAAGTAACGTAGACTATAGGTTACTGCCAAATTAAGTCTATCTTTAATGTTTCAGTACACATTGATTCTGTACACATTGATGCATATTTCTTTAAGGTGTTGGGATATTTTTGGAAGAGACGCACTTAATAGCATGTTCTAGTTGAAGAGTATTTCTGGCAAGAGTTGTACTGATAGTATGGATAAATTTGGCAGAGGATTAAAGAGTAATTAGACGATTGAATTAAGTCAAAACTCTAATGTTCATTAATTTATTTTACTTGTCAATAATAACCAAATAGCTTTAGCTGCTAGGTAAGAAATAATCCTGCAACTGATTCTAAATAGCTAATAGTCAATAACTATATTTCCAAATATCTTTAGTTGTGCATTGGGTTCCTATCTAAAAATTTCAAATTCTTCGAGTCATGATTTCAATCCGTTGTCACCGCCTTGAACCGTTCCATAGGTACCGAAACACATTTAATTCGTTAAACAAGCGATTAATTATATTTAATATGTTTGGTATATGACTTTTGTACTGTCATCGTTGTTGTTGCATAATTGTACGCGTTCGAGTGGCACATATAGTCTCGTTGGAGTTAGATCGCGCTCGAGAACCGGTGACACTCTTTTGTTGTGCCAAAGGAACTATTGCAATTGGATATCAGGTAAGGGTGGGTCTCATCTTCTCTATAATAGGGTTTATGATGGGGACTAAGTAGGGGTAGGCTCTATGTATGCCATTTTATGTATTTCTAGTGATTATTGATGAACCCTAGGCATATGACAACTTGTTGTTGAGAAATTGTGGTTTGCGTGCTAAATGCTTGGATACTCCTTAATGGTATTGTGATTGATAATGATTCGGTGGATGATTTTCGATGACTCTTTATGTGTTCATGATTGATTTGTGATGTGATATTATTTTTACGGTTGATATGCGATTTGAAGTTGTTTGTATGAGTTGTATGTGATTTGATGAAGTTGTGTTGCTGAATTGTGCTTGCTGTTGTGCTGAATTGTGCTTGCTGTGTGTGCGTGTCAGTGTGCGTGCGTCGTGTTGCTTCCGGATGTCTAAGTTGTGTCTTAGGCGCCCAGTGGGCGCCATTTTCAGGACGTTCCCGATTTTTAATACAAACTGTTTTCGCTATAACTTTTGACTCGGGTGTCCGTTTTAAACGTTTCGAAAAGTGTTGTGAAGCCCATCTCGTTGTCTATCAGTGTGTCCTATTTTAAAAGCGAAAACTTATTATTTTCTGATGGTTCTGGGCGCCCGAGTGGCTGCCCCGATGGTAGTTGTTGTTGCGTTGCAAAACTGTTTTCGGTGTCTAAAACCTTTTTGGCGTCAATGACGATGTTCTAAAGAACGTTTCTGCCTTAGTGGCTATTATTAATTATAATGACGTGTAAATGACGATGATGCCCTTGGTGGCTAGTAAATGACGTTTTTGCCCTTAGTGGCTATTGTTTGAGCTGATGATATTTATGTATAAGCGACGATGAATTATAGCGACGATGTTGTGTGTAGTTATGAATTGACAGGTGCTGTGCCCTTTTTGGCAAATTGGTAAGTGACGGGTCACATCGTTGACTGTGTTTGTGTGTGTTTGTGTGTGATGCATGTCGTAGTGTCCCATGCATCCCATGTGCATAATGTGAAGAATAGGCTTCGGCCTCTTGTGAAGAATAGGCTTCGGCCTCCTGTGAAGAATAGGCTCGGCCTCTTAATTGTGATGAATATGGTACCATCATGCATATGCCCGCGAGTGGGTTGCACTTCATATACTTACATAACATTGTGATGAGCTTCGGTAGTGATTGAATTGATGTTTGTGATGTGGTCCATATAGCTGGCGTTGCGATAAGTTGTTGTAGTGATTAATATTGATGATTGATTTGATAATTCGTGATGCGGTTGATATAGTGTCATAACCCTAGCCTAATGCTTATCATAAGCTTTATTATATTGCTAGATGAACTCACCCCTTCTGTTTGAATGTTACCCCTATGCGGTAACGTGCAGGTGATCTCGAGTGAAGGCTTAGGTATCTTCACTAGCTGAGTCGGGTCGTCTGCTCTGATTATGTAACACTAGGGGGAAATGATGTTGTTTAAGTTACTTATGGATGTTGTTGTTGTTGGATTTTTAGTGCTGTCAGCCTTGCCTGGTTGCAATGCCTATTACGATTAAATTTGTTGGATTTTCCGTTGTGAGGTTATATTTTAATTTACAATAACGTTTTGTAAGTATTATAAGACTGTTTTCGAAAAGCGAGTAATTTGGCGCGTGATGTTTAACGAAGTAAGTGTGACATCCCTTGTGGTGTATTTAAAATTGGAAAACTCTGATTTTTATGCAAATAAATTAATGGGTAGAAAAGGGGTGTTACAAAAACAGTGACAGCAACAGTGATTTTCCATAAAAACAGCAACAACAGAAACTGTAAAAGCAACATATTTTTAGAAGACAACAACAGCAACAAGACAGAAACTGGCGCCCAGCAACAGGGCGCCAAGTGAGACAGCAGCACAACAAGGAACTGGCGCCCAGCAGCAGTGCGCCTAGCAGGCAACAACGACAATAGAAACTGGCGCCCAGCAACAGGGCGCCAAAAGCATCAGCAACAGAACAGAAACTGGCGCCCAGCAACAGGGCGCCTAGTGCAACAGTGGCATCAGCAGACTTGGCGCCCAGCAACAGGGCGCCTAGCACAACGGTAACAAAAACTGACATGGCACCCAGGAACAGGGCGCCCATCAGGCCAATAAAACAGAAACTGGCGCCCACTGCGCCAAACACCACGGGGCAGCCACATGAGGCGCCCACTGCAGCAGTCTCAGTAAATTCGACTGCAGTTGTCTCAATAAATTCGACAGCTTCTGTCTCAGCAACTTCGACAGCTTGTCTCAGCAACTTCGACAGCTTCTGTCTCAGCAACTTCGACAGACTTGGCGCCCAGCAGCAGGGCGCCTGGCACGACAGTAGCAACAACAGACTTGGCGCCCAGTAACAAGGCGTCTGCTTCAGCAAGGAACACACCCGGATAGTGACACAGTCATGGCAGGAACAACACTGGGCGCCTAGGGCGCCTATCTCAGCAACACCGAAACGACACTGGGCGCCTAGGGCGCCATTTCCAGCAACAACCAAAAACAGCAACCACCTATAGACACGCACAGGACATGGCGCCCAGCAACAGGGCGCCTTTTTCAGCAACTAAGACAACACCAAAATTGCACCAAACACCAATTTTCACCATGATCATTCACCCAAACATCAAATCGAAATCATCATAATATATATTCAAACATCACTAAAACGACATCAACAAGATCAAAGAGGCAACATCGTCCTATCTCCCACATAATCTCCATCATATACCCTATTATAAGGATAGAACCCACCCTTACCTTGGATTTTGCCGAACACGATATCTCCTTGCACGAAACTCCGAAGAACCACCGCAACAAAGCTCCTCTCTTCTTCCTCCTTGGTTTCGCCGCGCCCCTTTCTCTCCTTTCCTCTCTTCGCAATTTCTTTCTTTCTTTTTTTCTCCAAATGCGCTAATGACTAAACCCCAGCCAACACTCCCCTTCATGCGCCTAAGCCTTGGGCTCGTGGATCACGGGCCCCCGTCTACTACTCAGCTAATTTCTAAGCACCACTCCCTAATTTAAATAAAACATCATTTTATAAATTATTAAATATGACTATACTAATAAAATACCTAAATAATTTAATTAAATAAATAATTAAATTATTTGGGCGTTACAGGCTAGGATAGCTGCGGAGCAGGCTAGGATAAATGAGGAGCGCTTTAAGCTTTTGCAGGATCAGCTAATGTCTCAGCACTCGAGGCCATCATCATCACATATGCCATCCTACCTGCCGCAGCAGCATTTCGGCGGTGCATTTCAGCCGTTGCCTCAGCCCCAGTATTCCCAGCAATATGTACCCCAGTATTCCCAGCACTATCCACCGCAGCAGGTTCAGCACCGCCAGCAGCAGCCATACCAGTCATACCAGCACCCCCAGCAGCCATACCAGCACCCCCATCAGCAGTCACCCCACCAGCCCAACTCAAACATCGATCTTAATATCGATGCGAATAGTGCTTTTCTTGCATCAGATGATACCTATTATCATGATGATGAGTCAGGCCAGCAGCCACCCCAGTAGCTTTGAATTGTTTTATTTTGTTGTAATTTAAGTTTTCATTTGTATTTGTTATAGATATTTGAGTACTTTCTTCGATTTGAAATTTGAATTAAATTAAAACATCTTCAGTTCAGACCTATTATTGTTTTTCATTTCGTATATTATTAAGATCGATATTATTAATTTTAATTATTATTTTTTATTTTAAAAAAAATAATTTTAAATTTTTTTTAATTAATTTAATTAATTATTTAAAATTAATTACTATATTAAATTAATTATTAAATTTCATTACTAATTTTTATTTTTTTAAAAAATAAATCAATTAGTAATTAAAGTTTTTAATAAAATAATATTAATTTTTTAAATAAAACGAAAATTAATTTCCGGGGGATTTAACGGGTTTTCCGGAGGATGTTTTTTTTTTCAAAAAAAAATGTTTTCCCGGTGGATTTAACGGCATTTCCGGCGGTTTTTCATTATTTTTTTTTTTAAAAAAATGCTTTTAACGGCGGATTTAACAGCATTTCCGGCGGAATTTCTGGCGGATAATCCGCCGGAAACCGTTTGCTGCGAGCTGCCTACCGGCGGGCAAAATCCGTCGGAAAGTCCATTTTTTCGGCGGGTTTTTGGCTTTTCCGGCGGATTTTGCCCGCCGAAAAAACCAACTTTTCTTGTAGTGTAAGCATTATACTAGAAGCATTATACTAAAAATTAGCACTTAACAAGATTATACCAAATCTGTATTATGCAGAAAGAGAGCCAACACAACAAGTACAATCCCAAGTATTATACCATATCTGTAATATGCAGAAAAAGAGCCAATAACATATACCACTTGTGGCTGTGATGGGGTCAAACTGACTTCATCTTTAGTAGGTTGTTTAGGCAATCTAGCCTTCTTCGCAACCCTCCTTTTGATATATCTTGGTTTAGCAGGTCCTTTGCATGTATTTTCATAATGACCAGGTTGAAGACATTTGGTGCATGTTACCTCATACCTCTTTTTAAGCTTTTGTCCACCTGACACTTCTTTAGAAACAACATCTTTTCTCCTAAGGTTTTTGGGTCTGCCATTAGTCCTCTTCAGTGGTGGGGGCTCTAGTTTAAGATGATCAACAGCCCAATATTCTTCACTGTTGACAGACTAAATTTCGTGCTCATAAGTTGCATTCAAGCATCCATGGTCAGCCATTGATGCACATAATCCTCGGGCTCGCATTTTTATATGCAATAGCTGCGATGGCATGCTCACAAGGCATCCCAGCCAATTGTCACACTTGGCATGTACAAGTGTGACGAGCTAAATTGAACCCCAATCTTGGAACTATTCTTTTGAACCTCAAAGGTTTCATTTAAAGGTTCACTCGTAAAAATAGGAGTCCAGAAATTACTCTCTATGCTTATAGTAGGAAAGTTTATGAATTTGCTAACTTCTGGTATAATGCTAATAATGCTTTAGGTATAATAAACGAATCAAGTTTTGAGTCTTTTGAATGTGTAGAATGCTAATAATGCTTCTGGTATAATGATGATCAGCTTATTATGATAATGTTACAATGACATTAGGGACTGAGAGACCTATTTATATATTTGTCGAGAACTAATATGAACTATTTATATATTTATCATGGACTAATATGACCTCTCTTCTTTCTGCTCCATGCTCTCTCTTCTTTATGCGTCAGATGGTTCTTTGATTTTGAAAACCAGAAACCACTTTTGTGTGTTCGATGGACCAATTCCTCCCAAAATACGCCGAGACTGATTTGTCCCGTTCTTTAAAATTTTAAAATTTGTAAGGTCAAGGACTAATTTAGCCCAAAATAATGTCTTACGTGGCATTTAACGTGACACTATGGCACATAACGTGCCACGTAGGAGACATTAAGTGAGTTGTCACCGACTAAAGGGACGGAGGGACCAAAGTGTCATGTTTTGAAAATATCAAGGACTAATGTGTCTCGAAAAAATTGTCAGGGACAAATTTGTCCCGCACTACAACAGATTTAAGGATGGGCAGCGCTTTTTTTTAGCCATGGGCAGGGCTTCTGAGCGCTGCCTAACTTGGCGCTGCTGATTCCACTCCAACAATGGGCAGCGTTTAAGAAGCGCTGCTCATTGATAGCCATTGGCTGCTCTTCCAAGTCATAAGCGCTGCTCATTCCAAAATTTCGCTAAACATTGGGCAGCGCTTGCACTGAAAAGTGCTGCTCATTGTCCTAGCGCTTCTAACAATGGGTAGCGCTTTTCCCTGCAAGCGCTGCCCATTGTTAGAAGCACTGGGTCAATGAGCAGCGCTTTCCCCTGCAAGCGCTGCCTATTGTTTAATTTTTTTTGTTTTTGTTTATTTTCCTTTTTACATTTGATATTTCCTGGTCATATATATATACAGCCAATACAATCCAATCCATTATATAGTTAACAACAACAAGCAAATCGGTCAAGAAGATGAATAATCATTGTTATTGTTATATTTATCCATAAGACCAACAAAAAAATAAATAATCAGTCAAGAAGCTGAAAACTATGTCAAAATGAGGACGAACTCGAACAATGAACGCGAAGCTCCGGCAAAACAAACTCGCAAAACCTAAAAAACAATTCGGATATTCGATTTAGGCATATTCGATTTTACTTTGCTAGTTTCATTCACCACACATATACAATTTAACATGTTCAAACACAACAAAAACTTGAAACTAAACATGCATCCATATCAAATAACTAATTTCAATCATCCATTTACAACATCCAAGTGGTATTTTGTGTAACACCCCAATTTTCAAAGTAATATGAATTTGTGTCTATGCGACTATAGTAGTAATTTTGTGTATTTTTTTAGTAACTAGTATATTTTAATGAAATGTTATTATTATACTATTTTATTGCTAAACATTAGCCATGACTTATTGTCATTACTATTTTAAATTATTGATTAAATGATCTTAAGGTCGCCTTTTAAAATATAAGTTGAATTGATATTTAATTATATTTTTAAATAGCATTGGTTGTATAATATTATTCTTATTTAATTATGTTACTTTATAAGTATTTGTGTTTCAGATATTAATCATATAGGGATAAATATTATGGTTGAAAATGTTCTTCATCAAGACAAATTAGCTTTGGGCTCCTTGACTTATCCATACCCCTTTCATGGGCCTTACAACCATGCACCCAATGTCTCGTTGATTCCTAAAAACCTAGATTGCTCATCATTCCGCTGTATAGCCGCATTCAAGTTATCCATCGGTTTTTCCTTCATTCCTTCTTTAGACAAAAGATATCTTTGACTATTATTTCAATTCGCCTCTTCCTTCACATATTCGCCATGTGTGCTCTAAGTTTTGGAATTTCATGCCAACCATATTAAAGCCACGTTTTTATTGGAGTCTACTTGAGGGAGTTGGAATATTTAACTCGACGGAAATTCAAGCCACTGCGTGCATGAGCAGCCGAATTCTCGCAATTGTTCCTATTGGTTGGTCTGTAAAGCCTTTGGTCCATCTGTTTTCATTCATTGTAAATGTTTTCATTCTCTCCGATAGTTTCAGTGAGTGTCTCTCTTTTGTTAATTTTAATATATCGTATAGTAAATAATTATTTAATTAAAATTAATTACGTTTAGTATTATTAATTGAGCACTTGTTGTCTTGTATGTATCCGAGTCAATGGTGACATCACGAATTTTAGACTATACTTGAGAGCACTTGACTTGCCTTCAGCAATCCGCTATTGGAATACAATTACTTGTCAGGTACGGGGGAAAGGGTTTCTTTTCTATATGGGGGATAGGGGATAGGACTATAATAGCATTGATTATCGTCATTCATATTTGTTTGTATTTATTCATTGGTTAGTTATTATCTATATTTGGTTTGGACGACTGTAATTAGATGATTTGGATGACTGTAACTAAATGAATTGGATGACTGTAGTTAATATGCCGAGTTTAGGGAATGAATCATAGTCAATTTATAACAACTGATGTTCTTTGATTTGAATGACTTGTATGTTACTAAGATGAAGTTGATATGTGTAAATGCTATGCCTATAGGCTGTTGTTTTTGTGATTGCCGTTGTTGTCATGATTGTTGTTGATGATGATTATAACACTAGTGCAAAAAAGACATTAGAATTAGACATTTAAAGTCAGGCGCCCAGATGCCTGACTACATAGGTAGACACGGTGGCAAACTTGTAAATAAGTGGCAAAACTCGCGAGTATTAAGGTCAAGCGGATACACGCCTGACGTCTAAAGTGAAGAAATAGGGAAAAAATAAGACTTTAGAAGTCAGGCGTGTATGCGCCTGACTACATAAGTGACACGGTGGCAAACTTGTAATTAGGGGTGAATTTTTTTTTTCTGTTCTAATACTTTAGACGTCAGGCGTCTATTCTCGCTTGACCTCTAAAGTCCAAAAATAGAAAAAAAAATATTCAATCACGCGTACCTCTCCATTCTCAAACCTTCACTCTCACAATCTCACTACACTCAAAGCATCTCACTCTCACTCTCAGAGAAGACACCACGAATCCTAACCACTGATGATTCTCTCACCCCTCACCGTCACTCCCTCACCGTCACTCCCTCACCCCTCACCGTCACTCCCTCACTCCCTCACCCCCTCACCGTCACCCTCACTCCCTCACCGTCACCTTCCTCACCCTCACTCCCTCTAGCTCTCCACTCTTAGAACCCTTCACTCTCCGCCTCTCACTCTCAGATGTACGAAGCCTCTCACTCTCAGATCGAAGAACACGAAGCCTCTCACTCTCAACACGAACCACGAACCCTTCTCACTCGCAGAACACGATTTCAACGCTGTCTTCTCTCTCTTCTCTTCACTTCGTCTTTCTTCTTCCTTTTGATCTCTCTGCTAGGGTTCAAAGCTTCCACTGATTTCACAAAACTGATGCTGAAATCTTCAGCAATGGAGGTTCAAAACACCACGAACAGGTATATAAACGAAAACTCCTTTGTTTCTTTCTTTGATTCTTTCTGTTCGTAAAAACCCTACAATGTTGAATCGTTGTTTTTCAATGATTGAAGGTTGAAATCACTTCGACCTTGTTGCTGTTACGATTATTAACATGTAATACACAGAAACCCTTTGCTGTCTTTCTTTGATTTACTGTTTTAGAAACCCTAAGTTTCATAAACACTGATTCTGTGTATTTCTAGGTTAATATGAACGAGATACAACTGATGAGTTCTCAAAACTTCACCACGATGTGGTTTCAAGCCACAGTTTCAGCAACAAAGGTAGATCCCTTGCTTTCTCTATTCTGTGTATACTACTCTCTATATAGCTATGTCTATTTCTGTGTACAAGTTTGGGTTAATTATATATATGGAACTTATTCAAAGTAATTATATTTCTATTTTTGCATTCTCTTCTGTTGATGAGCAATGTTTCAGACTGTTTCTACCAGAAATGGAGACGTTAACACTAGGCTTGGGATTGAGGGAGCAGAACATCTCTTTCTTTTCCCTTTTTGGATTTTGATTCTTTGACATTTACATTTTTGTTAATCTTTTAGAGTTCAGGGTAGAGTATTGCTGCACTTCAGCTAATAGATATCAAACCACAATCAAAATATTTGTTATTACAAAGGGTCTATACTCTATTCTGTGAATTGTACCACTTTTGGTGAATGTTGAAGTCTTTGGTTTTATTTCAATATGCTGAAACTCAACATCGTTGGTGTGCTTTGAGTTATTAGGCGGTATGTATGTCTGAGTTAATATGTCCCCCAAAAGAACTAGAAAAGTGTAAATCAACTTTTATATTTAAATAAAATAGAACATGCGCCCTTCAATAGAAAAAGATTTGTAATAGAAAGGGGCTTTGACTTTGTGTGTTTTACTGGGAGCAATGAATGTTTGGTTTTAATTTGTAACTCACGTTATTCAGCTGAAGACTTGATACTAAAATAAATGATTATATTATATGATGTTTGAACAAGACTGGTTTTCTTTACATGGCAGATTTATTCTGGTGGCTTTTCTCTTTGGAGTTTCCTCAAATGGAGCAAGAATAGTAAGTTTGAACATTGGTCAGCCAAACCCACGTCTAGCTTGGTAAGCTGTTTCTGATCTTTAGATACAGTACAAACGGGGAGCTACTTCTTTTTTCCCCACTCTGGCTACTGTGATGCTTCAGCACCTTGATTCTTGTAATAGTATAATTTTGGAAATATGTTACTAGACCGTAACACGATTAATTTGGGCAAACTTATTTTTAGCTTATGTGTCTCCTCAATATGTATTCCTCTAGTTAAAACTTGTAGACTCTACGATCAATTTTTTTTTTGCCTTGTGCAAACTATACATTCAATGTGCAAACTATACATGCCTTGTGCTTGCGCTTACTTTGGATTAGTTGAAGGTTTCTGGTATAATGTAAAATATCTAAGCATCAACCCATCTACTAAAGAGAATAGAGAGCTATCACAATCTTTTTTGAATTTTTGATCCAATCTTTCAAAAATCTTTATATTTGTGTTTTATATATGCTACATAATGTCAAATACTGATGCAATAATGTCAAATACTGATGAAAAAATACATTAATGGGCTGAAACAGGTACCATAGTAGACTTCTTATTAGTATGCTTTGGGACCTTTTATTTTACATGTGTTGTTTTTGAAACTGAAAATTGTTTTGGTAGAGTCTTTGGCTGACTAATCCTTGTAATGGACTACACCTAGTGAAATAAGGCTCTTTTAGTGGGGGGTTTTATTGTTGCTAAGCTAACCTGTTTGATTTGGTGTTATTTTATTCTTATGGTAGCTGCTATTTATATTTATTTTACCTCACACCTAGCAGGACAAGTCTTGGTTTCCTGTTTCAAAAATCTGTTGTATTTTCATTTTACGTATTCATTTTTATTGCAATTTTGCTAATTGTGTGGTAATGTAACATGAAGCACTTATACATAGATCTTTTTGTGACATCTGCAGATTGTACAAGAGTGGAAAGCAAACAAGTCTTGGCTTCCAAAAGAACGAATAGATGAGGTATTTGATTTAACTTGATTGCCATATTCTTGAATATATTAAAATTTGTTATCTGTAGCAAAATCATTTATTTTTGGGTTGTTAACTTGCAAGGTGATAAATGATGTGGAAAACTTGAAGAACTGGTTGAATGAGAAAGAAACTGCAGCTTTTGTACTATGGATTCAATTTGTGTTTTGAGTTATATTTTTGCTGTTAATGGGTTTTGATTAGTTGAGCATAATTTACCTTTCTCTTCATTATCTAACTCCTTTTATTTAAAATAAGGACCAAACATTTTCCTCTTGAATGTGGTGGTTGAAATTCATTGAAGTTTATATGGAGTTATAACTTATGTTAGTGTTTTCTTTTGGCAAAAGGTAACTCTTTGTACACAGTTTATTGGAGTTTCAGCCTTAGGAGAGTTAGAAGTTGGGTTTGTTTCCATTACTCTCCCTCCATCCTTTGATTGATGCAATGTGCTACTGCTTAGACAACTGACTGAACTGAGACATCTTCCTCTATAATTTGGGATATGTTCTTGTTTTCTTTCTAGGACATGGCTTTACCCTTGGAGCTTATTTGCTAATTTTTCCCTAAACATATAATCCCTTGATGTGCAATATTCAAAACATGTGATTGATTTTTTGTTGTAGCTCAAGTTGGTTTGATCTTCGCACACACAGGTTTGAAAGAAAAACTTCAACAAGAGGTGGTCTTTTACCTTGCACTTTTACTCTTTATTGTTTCATCTGAACTGTTCTTTGTTCTATTCTTGCACTGCTTGCTGTCCAATTTGAAAGACTTCTCAATATGATTCATATGATTCTGATTCTTTTCTCTCTCCTTTTAGCATATATATTTCTGTCCAATTTGAAGAGTATGTGAATTCCCTGTTGTAAACAATGTAAAGTTTGTGGGTGATGGATATACCCACTGTGAAGGTAAATTGCTTTTTTGAATTCAGATGTGCTCCTTGTGCCTCTCAATGCAACTTCCAAACAGAACACATTATTCCTAATCATGCATGGGAATTTTGAATTTCTTAACAGCTTCAGGAGTCTTAAGTTGTGAAGTGAACAATGGAGGTTGATGGAGTAAAGAGCAAGGTGGAAGGCGTTACTCTGCTTGCCATGTAAGTTGTTTTGTTTGTCCTTTTGTGCGCGCTTTTGGTTAGGAAGGGTGGAAGAAAGACCGATATGCTAGATAATAACTGTCATTTGTTTCCTTTTTTCTGAATTGATAATTGATAATGCAGAATGAATACAATAAAGGTTGTGAGTGTCTACCTGGGTTCAGAGGCGATGGAGTCCTCTCGTGTGAAGGTACTCACTGTCCTATTTTTGGTGATTTTTCTAGTTTACAGTAAATACACATAAGAGAGAATTATTACTCTTAATGGACTTTACCATGAAGATGTTTGTTTGAAAAAGGCCAAATTTGTATTAATAGCGAGTGTTAAGGTACTTGAAACCTACTTATTCTGATTATGTTGCAGATGTTGATGAGTGCAAAGAGAAATCACCCTGCCAGTGTTCAGAGTGCAAATGCAAAAATACCTGGGGGAGTTATGAGTGTAAATGAGCAAAAATACCTCTTTGCTCATTGAGGTTCTTCTTGGCACTTGTATGGTAATTGGGGATGGACTTCTTACCCCAGCTATTTCTGGTAAAAATCCTCTTTATTCTTCATCTTTTACTTTTACAATTAATTTTTTAGATCAATTTGCTGATTAGCCATCTATTCATGTGTAGTTTTCTCAGCTGTATCTGGTCTTGAGGTTTCCATGTCCAAGAAACACCACCAGTGTAAGTTTCACTTATGTTATTATAAATGGTTAATTTTTAGGATTTTATCCTTGTTTAGGTGTTTGAATTTTGAAACTATGGGTTTGTATTTGTTAGATTCTGCGATTCCTATTACTTGCTTCATACTGGTGTGTTTGTTTGATCATTAAATCTGCTTTGTGTTTAGAGAATTTTGAAGAATAAGAATGAGGAAGTTGTGTTTAAAGTATGTCTAATGTTTTTGAAAAAAATGCATGTGACTAGTGTTTTTATGGGTTGGGCTGTAATATGTATTTTGATTACTTCAATATTTAGTTTCAAGTTGTAATATGTATTTTGTAATATGTTTATTTTGCCATACTATTGTTTTGTGTGTTCCCCCTTTCCCTCTTGTTTGCTTTGTCCATTACATTAAGGGTAAAGAATCAGAATAATGACCATGAATTAGCAAATATATACTTCATTTCTCTCTCGTTTTAGCATATATATACTTCTCAATATCATTCTTTTACGTGTGATTTGACCATGAATTAGCCATTATTTTGTTGAACTCACCAACTTTGATTTGATTAACTGAGACATTTTCTTGTCAACTGAATTCAGGAAGCAATGCAAAGGAAAGCTCTTGCTTCAGCAGCTGCTGCTGCAGCAGTAGAGGAGGCCAATGCTACTGAATCTATAATAAGAAATTTAAGGTAACCATTACATGACTTTGATCTGAATTTTTATACTTCAAAGTTTTTAGTCCATTGGCATTGGCAGTTTCTAATTAAACCTTGAAATAGTTCATTTTCTGCCAAAGGGTGTCAAATATCTTGTTTGTTTCCTTCTCCTTTAGTGGCTAACATGAAATAAATGTCCTTTCTGCTTGCTTCAGCATGTTTTCAGAACTCTGTTCCGTGTGCTAGGCCAGAAATCCTGTTATCATGGATATTATTTTGTTTACTCATGCAGGCCTGTTGGTGAAGATATGTTTCATTGGCAAGCTACAATTATGGGTCCTGCAGACAGCCCTTATGCTGGTGGTGTATTCCTAGTGAACATTTACTTCCCACCAGATTATCCATTTACTTCATAGTTTCACTCCTCATGTAATTATATACAGGAGCTGTAAGAGAAGTAAAGGAAGAACAGGGGTAAGTTTGATGTTAACTAAGAGATATTTATTCCTCTATCATATCAATTTAATTATGACTTTGTATGATAAGTGTCAGATTAGTAGCTAAGTCATTCTTTAGCAAAAGTGAATTGCTTATCTCATTGATTTATTGCCCAGAATTGGCTTTATTACAGCTTAGTTCTGTTAATTCTGGTTGGGTATTATTTATGGTTGTTTTACTGTGAGTATTATTTATGACATGAGCACTGATATATGACTCCATGGCCTAATGGATAAGGCGCTAGTCTACGGAACCAGAGATCTGGGTTCGATCCCCAGTGGAGTCGCTTCTACGGAACGAAAATTTGTATAACCAGGGTGTAACCAAAATTTTAAAAAAAAAAACTTTTAAGGTCGGGCGCAATAATGTTTGACTTTAAATCATACTTACGAAGTCAAGCAAAAATAAAAGCTTGACTTTAAATCATACTTACGAAGTCAGGCAAGAATAAAATGCTTTACTTTAAATCATACTTACGAAGTCAGACAATAATAAATGCTTGACTTTAAATCATACTTACGAAGTCAAGCAAGAATAAATGCTTGACTTTAAAACAGACTTACGAAGTCAGGCGCAATAAATGCTTGACTTTAAATCATACTTACGAAGTCAGGCAATAATAAATGCTTGACTTTAAATCATACTTACGAAGTCAAGCAAGAATAAATGCTTGACTTTAAAACAGACTTACGAATTGGGCGCAATAAATGCTTGACTTTAAATCATACTTACGAAGTCAGGCTATCGCTTGACTTTAAAACTCCAGACATACAAAGTCGACTTAATAAAAGTCAAGCGCCCGCCTGACTTTAAATCCCCTTTTCGCCTGACTTTAAATCCCTTTTTTGCACTAGTGTAAGGGACCAATTCAATGTGATTGAGTCTCGTCGTTAAGGCCTAAGGCCTAACCTCCCTAAAAGAAATATGATTGTCAGTGTTGCTGTAATTGGGTAGTTATAATTGATGAACTCTAGGGTAGTAAACCTTATTGGACCTTTGAATAAGTTGATGATGAAATTATATGGTTAAATAGCCCAAAGTTGAAATTGATGATGTACTTATGGTTTAGACTATCTCTAAGTTAAGTAACAAGCTTAAACTCTAGTATAGTATACTGGTTTGATGATATTGAGATTCCTAAGTATTTTAATGGTTAAATTTAGACAACAACGACTTATAATGATTCCTAGGCATGAATAACGATGATGATTGATTAAGTTGATGTTGTTAGTTTATTAGAGCAGTGAAATTATCTAATAGACAACTTAGAACCTCTTAACCGATTAAGACTAAGTCGTTAATGGATTAGAGCTATTCTTGGTGTGTCGGATATTAAAATTACCTAACAGACCAATTGAAGCCTATTAGTTGGATAAGATTAAGTTGTTAATGGATTAGGACTATTGTATGGGTGTTTCGGATAATGCTTGACCCTTCTTAAGCTAGTTTTAGGTAGCCTTGACCATGGATGATGATTGAGACAATGAGGTCGTATAAAGCTATAGGAAATATCAAGTAATGGGTGACGTTGGGATTAGAGGCATTGAATCAAGACGACTATACATGAATATAAGAATGTCATTATTATATAGAATTAGCAGGGACTTGGGTAATAGTTATGACCAGAGATGATGACTATAGTGACCCCTTAGTTGTATGATGATACCCGAGATGATGATTAAATGACCCCTAGTTGTTGATGATACCCTCGGACTTAAGAGTTCTTAGGGAAGTTGATGATGATGTTTAAGGAACCTTGTCGCAGTATGGGCAAGGACTCGCTGCAGTATGGGCGAGTCGTACCTTAGTAATTTAAGTTGTAGGAGGAACATTGTCGTAGTATGGGCAAGGACTCGTCGCAGTATGGGCGAGCCGTACCTCAAAGGATGGTGATGATGATAGCTATTGTTGTTGTTGTTGTCATCGTCGTTCTCGTTGTCGTCGTCGTTGTTGTTGTTGTCGTTGTTGTTGTTAGCAGGGCATTATCGGGTAACGTATCCCGTTCGGGCAAGGTATCTCGGTCCTCATAGTCCTCTTGGGTGTTCTTCAGGGCATTATCGGGAAAGGTGTCCCGTTCGGGCTATTCCGGTCCTGTTGTTTTCTTGTAGGGCGTTATCGGGCAAGGTATCCCGTTCGGGCAAGGTATCCCTATTGTTGTTCGTCGTAGGGCGTTATCGGGCAAGGTATCTCGTTCAGGCAAGGTATCCTGGTCCTATCGTTGTTGTCGTTGTAGGGCATTATCGGGCAAGGTATCTCGGTCCTACTGTTGTCGTTGATGATGATTGTGAGGCAGTATCTGGCAAGGTGTCCTGATCCTATTGTTGTTGTTGTTGTTGTTGTTGTTGTTGTTGTTGTTGTTGTTGTTGTTGTTGTTGTTGTTGTTGTTGTTGTTGTTGTTGTTGTTGTTGTTGTTGTTGTTGTTGTTGTTGTTGTTGTTGTTGTTGTTGTTGTTGTTGTTGTTGTTGTTGTTGTTGTTGTTGTTGTTGTTGTTGTTGTTGTTGTTGTTGTTGTTGTTGTTGTTGTTGTTGTTGTTGTTGTTGTTGTTGTTGTTGTTGTTGTTGTTGTTGTTGTTGTTGTTGTTGTTGTTGTTGTTGTTGTTGTTGTTGTTGTTGTTGTTGTTGTTGTTGTTGTTGTTGTTGTTGTTGTTGTTGTTGTTGTTGTTGTTGTTGTTGTTGTTGTTGTTGTTGTTGTTGTTGTTGTTGTTGTTGTTGTTGTTGTTGTTGTTGTTGTTGTTGTTGTTGTTGTTGTTGTTGTTGTTGTTGTTGTTGTTGTTGTTGTTGTTGTTGTTGTTGTTGTTGTTGTTGTTGTTGTTGTTGTTGTTGTTGTTGTTGTTGTTGTTGTTGTTGTTGTTGTTGTTGTTGTTGTTGTTGTTGTTGTTGTTGTTGTTGTTGTTGTTGTTGTTGTTGTTGTTGTTGTTGTTGTTGCTGCTGCTGCTGCTTGTAGTCCTAGGATCGTACGGGAGGTCGCGACACTAGGATTAGATGAAGATTAGTTAAAGATTGTTTGTGCATTCGTGTTAAGAAAGTTGTATCCACTACTGTTGATTGTTTCCTTGTTTGTGGTAGTTTTGTTGTTTTAGTTTCGGTCTTATATTCCTTATATGGTTTGGACGCTCTTTCTCAACCGTGCACCATTTTTTAGATTGAGTTCCAGGTGTCGTTGGAGTGACTTTCTACGATCGTGTAGTGGGAGAGATTTGATTCTACACGTTGATGTCACTCTATTTTTAGTTTATTGGATTAAAGGTTAATTGCTCTGATTATGTGTTATCGGTATTTGGGTCGTACTCTTACTATTATAATTAAGATCAGTATTGTTATTATATTGAAAGAAATGTTTTATAGCTTAGTATTTGGTATTATTAATAATCTTATTTATGTGATTCAAGGAATTGGATGACATCTTTTACTTACGAAAAACTATTTCAGAAAGGGATTGAAATTTTAGTTTTAAAAACAATTCGCTCGTTTTTCGTACTCTTTCTTTTATAATTTTATTCGGGGTAAAGGGTGTCACATTTTGAATAACTAATTTCCAAATCAAATAACTAATTTCCATATCAAATAACTAAGTCAATTATTTACAACATTCACATTCTATTGAAATTATGAACACTAAGTAGTATTTTGAATAACTAATTTCCATAACAAATAACTAGTTTCCATATCAAATAACTAAGTCAATTATTTACAATATTGATATGCATGCATCCAAATTTCTACAACACACAACAAAGCAACCACATAAACATAATATCACAAACTAAGTAAAATAATTAAAATTGGTCTTCTTTGAGTCAAAAACAGAAACACTTTAAATGCAACCAAAAAAACAACACAACCAAACAACCACATATACACAATATCACAATATCATAGACATAGCAGTATAAAGAAAATGAGCTTCTTTGAGTCAAAAACACAAACACTTTAAATGCAAAAATAAGAAAATGAGTTTATGAGTTACCTCAAAGATGCTTGGCAAGCCAAAATGAAATGGGTTAATGTGGAAACCCAAACCAAAACGAAATGGTTGAGAGAGAAAGAGAGAGAAACGAAATCGGAGAGAGAGACGAAATGGTTGAGAGAGAGAGAGAAACGAAAATGGTGAGGAAAAATGGGAGAAACGAAAATGGTTGAGAGAGTGAGGGAACTTGGTGAGTGTGAGTGAGAGAGCTTGGTCAGTGTGTGAGTGAGAGAGCTTGGTGAGTGAGAGTCGTGAGAGTGAGAGGGAATGTGAGGAAAATGAACGTTGGATGCGAGGGAAAGAAAAAAAATTAATATCAATAGGCAGCGCTTGCCATAAAAAGCGCTGCCCATAGCCCAAATTTCGTCTAACCCATTGGCAGCGCTTGTAAAAAGCGCTGCCCATCGCCCATGTTTGTGATCTAATAATCAGCGCTTGATAAAAAGCGCTGCCCATTGCCAATTTTCGTCCTTCCATAGGCAGCGCTTAAAAAAAGCGCTGCCCATTGCTAATTTTCATCCTCCTATGGCCAGCGCTTTTAACAGAAGCGCCGCTCATTCCCCTGCGCGTTTTAAGCTTATCCAGCGCTTTAATCAAAAGCACTGCCCCATAAAGCGCCATTTTTAAAAGAACTGGCGTAGTTCCGCCAGGAAATTATCGGGGACCATTTTGGGTCTTTACTCTATTAACATGCATGGTGAGATAGAGCGACAGATTAAATATAAATGTAGGGTCCAAAGCCTTATTTACTTTACATAAGTTCTGAAGTCAGATTTGAAATTACAAAAACTTCCTCGAGTACGCTTAATAGATAACTCGAGTGCATTCCAGCTACTTAAGAATATGAATACATGCAAAGAATATAAACATAAAGGTGCTAAGTCTTCAACTCGGTTGATTAAATCTTAAGGCTTTATCTTTTTTTAGTATAAATCGGGTATCTTCTACAATTGGTGGGAAAGCAAAGCTCTCTCAAGAGATTTAACACTGTTGCATGCTCAATGCTGGATTCGAACCCAAAACCTTGGTTAAGCTGGAAGAGACATTTACCATCTCATTCAAATGCTCTTGAATATCTCATGCTTTATCTGAAACAATATTATAAAGAAATTGGTTAGTTTTATTACATAAAACACACATTGTATTGTAAGCAACGCGTAACATCCCTTTTCTTTGAAAACATGCCCCACTAGTTTACATAAAACACACATTAGGTGGCTGTAAGATCTCTACGGCACAAACATAAGCCAATCTATAGTTTACTTTACCCAACCCCCGTCCCTCATTTGAATAGATTGTTATGTAATCTCTGCCCATTAAAATTGAACGCTAAAAGTGTATTTGATTTACCTGGGAACCTATGCTCCATTAAACTAACATCTTTAACTTGAATATTACATATATTATTTACTTTTATTACAATCACAAGATACTCGATAAACCCAAATTAATTTATCACAACCTATGTTGGATGACTTAGGACTAAATGACTTTAAATAGTCACAAAACCACTTGCCATCGCTTGACAAGACCTTGTCCTTGTAACACCCTGAAACTTTCTTATATGGTACTTATTTTACACATATGTATCTTGTTAACTATTTAGGAATTATATGTGTAATAATTCTATAGTATGTGTGTTAACTTAAATAATTACGTATACGGAAGTGCTGTTTATTAGTATATTTAGAAAATTTAGATAATATATTATCCCTTTTATTTAATCATTTTATGTTATAAAGTATTAGTATTTTAAGTATTATTTATTTCTCGACTTATTTTTGGTTAAAGAGGTATTTCAATGAGTATTTTTCATTGAAATGAGCTTTAAAAATGGATTAAGAGTCTTTGGACGTTTTACTTATGTAGCCTATAGCGCTTTTTTTAGTGCACCCCCTTGTCACTAATTTAATTCCTGTCAAGCCCAACCAAATCGCACAATAACAACCCATGAAATTGATCAAACCCTACCCGCACCAGCCCAACCGCTCAACTTATGGATTTGATTGACCAGACATGGTTCCCTTCTTCCCTAACTGGTTTTCTCTTAGTTCCTTCCCCCTCTCTTACCGCGGCAACCACATGATAGCATCCTTTTTCAAGAAGAGATCCACTGATTCCAAAAATCTAGAGAGAAGTGGGTCGAATTGGGGGGAAGAGGAATGAGATCCATGGGCTAGTCCTCCCAAATGGCGCTTGGTGTATTGAGGATGTAGCTCTCCAAACTGAGGCCTTCGGGTATTTTAAAAACTTATTGGGTTTTTTTTTGGTACCCCCATCATCTCCCTATCTACCCCCACATAAAAGCGAAACCCGAAAATACCCCTGCCCAATTTTCAATTCGCTCGGATTTACCTCCATTTTAGGTAAATCCGCTTTGTTATTTTTAAAGTCGGATTTACCTCAGATGGGGGTGTCCAATAGGTAAATCCGATTTCAAAAATAACAAACGGATTTACCTTAGCTGAAGGTAAATCCGCTTTGTTATTTTTGAAATCGGATTTACCTAGTGGGTACATAAATCCGATTTCCCTAAAAAAAGAGAAAATCGGATTTATCCCACCTAAGGTAAATCCGATTTCCCAAAAAAAAGAAAATCGGATTTATCCCACCTAAGGTAAATCCAATTTTGTTATTAAAAAAAATTGTTTTTTATTTAATTTTTTAAAAAAAGTTATAAAATGCTACTAAAAATCCATTAAACAGCCAAAACTAATCCAAAAATTATAAAAACACCACTAAAAATCTAATAAAACCAAAATAAAGTTATGCAAATTTTTTCAGATTTTTTGGAGATTATGAAAAATTAAAAAAATTAATAAAAAATAGTAAACGATGGTATTGATCCTTGATATTTTTCGAATTTAAAGAATGTGGTTTCATTACAATTTGAGTAGATTGCCCGAAAACTGATTTTTTAGCCAAAATTATTCTCCCGACGTACAATATCGTCACGTGTTAACGAACTACACACTAAACAGAACCAAAAGACGGTCGAAATTTGTTTCTAAAATTTTAACTGATTTATTTATTTATTAATTAGGTTAACAAAGCGGATTTACCCCCACATAAGGTAAATCCGCTTTGGTTATTTTTAAAAGCGGATTTACCTTATATGATGGGGTAGATCCGCTTTTAAAAATAACAAATCGGATTTACTCCCACTTAAGGTAAATCTGATTTGTTATTTTTAAAAGCGGATCTACCCCATCTTAAATAAATCCGATTTAAATTTTTTAAATTTTTTTGTGGAAATAGGATTTACCTAAATCCGATTTAAATTTTTTAAAATTTTTAGTGGAAATCGGATTTACCTAAATCCGATTTCCAAAAAAAAAATTGAAATCAGGATACGTTCGGGATTTTTAAATTTTGTTAAGGGCAATTACGTCTTTTCGCAGGGTCGATGGGAGTAGCTAAGGAGATGATGGGGGTAAAAAACAAACCCAAACTTATTTTGTCATGTTAATTCGAATCATGTGCTCCATAACTCTGTGCAACGCTTTATCCCTATGCTTAAGGTGATTGCTTTCCCCACACCCCCTCCTACTCTTCGCACACCCCCGAACTTATTTTTCCCCAAAATGACCTCGCGTGAGACGCTCGTGTAACACGGGTTAAGTGACTGTTCGAACGAGGTTATGCGAACCAGTTCGAACGACGTTGTGCGTGTTAAGGAATTTGTATTGTTCGCATGACATCGTTCGAACCTGTTCGAATAATGTCATCCGTGTTAAGGAATATTGTTAACTGATGGTGTGAGGGTGTGTTTTGGCTGCCTCGAATGGCTTTATTAGAACGTGTTCGAATGGGTGCGTTCGAACAGGCGTTCGAATGGCCACATGCGAACCACTGTTATGCAGAAACAGAAACTAAATAAATCAGCACACAGTTTTGGTGATTTCAAAATATAAACCTAACTTTAAAATTATGTACCAAAATTATACAACATTGTGTACCAAAATTATACAACATTGTGTACCAAAATTATAAACCTAACTTAACATTGACTACCATCACTATCTTTACTTAAATCTACACAAAGAAGGGGATGGGGGGGTTGTGATTGTATGAGCAAATTCTTCCACTTTTGTATCCGGCCAACAAAAAGCGAGTCCCAACCCTTTGCTATGGGTGCCCTATTAGTATTCCATATCAAATCCGGCAAGGGCATTGGACTTCCAGGCTTCAAAAAGACAACAAAAAACAGAATGTTATGTAATGTTTTGGAATTCCTACATTGAATCTAAATAGAAGACAGTTTACCTGTACAAAGTGTTTGTGTTCTGGTACCAAAAGGATGTTGAACTGTCGGGCAGTTCTGAATGGTGCAACATTGAATGGAAAAATTGTGTAACAACAATTAGGTGACCAACAAGTCAGGACGACTTTGTACTTGTTACTGATTAGATACCCCATATCTGGTGTAGTCATCCAATTATCTTCAACATTATTGCCATGATGTGCCCTCAACAATGCCTTCATCAAAAATGTGACCTTACCAATACCACCATACAGTCTAGTGTAGAAGTCATTGTATTGGTTAAGCTCCTCCATCAGATCAGTTCTGACTGACTGCCAAGCCTCCTCACCCCTACCAAGAAATGCAGCAATACATCGGAAGCCACAATTTCCATCACCTACCACATTAACAATTTTTTGAACATAGGAACGCATGTATTCTGGCATCCCTATTATGTAAGTATTAAAAACATCAATGTGTGCAGCATCCATAGGTGTGGGTTTTGGATGAGGAGCTGGTGTCAAAGTAAGTGTTGGTGTCAAAATAAGAGCTGTTGAAACAGTAGTAGCAGCAGCAGCTTCTGTAACAATAGGTGTGGGTGTTGGTTTCTTATGTAGTGGAGGAGTAGGGATTGTAGTAGCACTGTCAACTTGAGTTCTCTTTTTGCTTTCTGATGGATTAGGTGCTGGACACGTTGACAAAGTAGGAGTGGAACCCGAACTGTGTGGGTTTGTAGGCGTTCCACTCCTACTTTGGGGAGGAGTAGGGCGTTTACGAGACTGAGCAAAACATCCACTAAATGAACCATCGGGGGAGTCAAATTTGTCATCTACATGCTCCCAAAAAGACTTGTCTCGCTTTGTTGAGTAATCAACTTTCCCTTTCTTATCTTTTTTTGGTGCTCCCTTTGTAATGATCGTATCCGGAGGTGGACACATGGAAGTCGTGTCTGGGAATGCCAATTCACGTGCTTTTGCTTTAATCATAACTCTACCGGCGTGATCAGAGGCCTCAAACCTTCTTTTGATAGCTTCAAGTTCAATGTCTACACTCAACTCATCATCCGGTGTCAGATCTTTCTATAACAATCACCATGCAGTATTGTTTACCTAATCGTCGTCCGGTGTCAGATCTTCCTATAACAATCACCATCCCAAGAGATTTTCCAACCGCACGCACCCACGTCAGCAGCTCCTCACGACTAGGGAATAACTGAAATTCAATTACTAAGTGTCAATTAAATAAATTGAATAGTTCGCTAAAATTAAAACAACTAATTCATTATTACCGTATCCGTTTTGAACGAACTAGTAAAATCTTGGGATTCTACGACGTCAGTTGACATCTCATCTGCTACAGTTGGGATTATGCGAACACTGTTCGAACGGCCTTATGCGAACACTGTTCGAACGGCCTTATGCGAACCAAGCAAAGTCACACCCCATTAAACACTTGTTCGAACACGATCATTCGAACATGTTCGAACGACCCTGTTCGAACGGAGTGCGAATACAGGAAAAAAATGGCGTGAAAAACTGAAAACAGAACCAAAATGAAAAAAGTTTGGTAGGGTTATTACCTTGAGCTAGTTGCCAATGTTGGGTAGTTGAATAGGAGTGAATGATGAAGGTGAGGATGGGTGGGTTTGGAGTGGAGAGGGGGGAGGTTTGGGATTTTAGAGGGGTGTGTTGTGTTGAAGGAGAAGAAGAGAGAGAGGGGTAGAGGGGGAAAATCAATTTTAAGTGGGGTTAGTTTGGTAAATGTGTAGGGTGAAGGGGTGTGTTTTGAGTAGGAGGGGGTGTGGGGAAAGCAAGTCCCATGCTTAATTAAGAGGCCCAACTTGCTCTTACTAAGCCCATTACTCATGAAGAGGTCACGCAAGCTATATTCACCAAATGAAGAGGTCACCTGTAAACGGTACTCTCTAGATTTCTAGTGAGATAAGGTCTGATAGGGTGGTAAAATATCTTAAAGGTGTTTGGCTAGTTATTAACCTTTGGGTTAAAACTACAACGGTCTATTATCTGATAGTTTTTAGTGGTGGTGTCTACTTCTAAATGGTCCTAAAGATGGGTATGGGTTATAACATGAAGGGTTCTTGAAGTATTCAGTGAGATATTATCATTGTTCTACAAGGTTTCTTGAGTTTATGAGTTCCAGAAGAGTTCAGCTTCTTCATTTTCTTCTGATTTAGGCTGGTAAGAAGTCTGTGTATCCATTATTGTTATTAAGATCATAAGCTGCTGGTTATGAGAGTTAAAGAGTCAAGTCAAAAAGAGCAAAAGAGCAAGTTTATAATTTTTTTTGAGTCAAAAGAGCAAAAGTGCATGAAAGAGCAAAAGAGCATAGGAGATTAGTGTCTCTTAGTTTTTAATGTTTACAGAAAAGGTATTCTCAACTTTGTAAGTTAAGTTGCAATCATAAAAAGTCTAGGTTCCTAGTGTCCTGTTGTGTCTTCAAGAATAGATTTCTGCTTCTAAGTTATAAGTTTAGTCTTCTCTCTGGTTCTTCTTTTCTGTTGTGATCTTTGGTTCTCTATTTCAGCCTGAAATAGTGATCTGATTCAGTAGTCACTTTTAGTTCAGATTTTTCTTCTGGATACTTACAAAACAATGGATACTCCTGAAGATGAGCGAGAAATTGTTGTTGAGAAACTTGTTCCTGCAACAAAAAACAACATAGAGTATGGATTGAGAGCTGTTGTGGGTCAGGTTATTTCTGACAAGGTCATAAATAAAAAAGCATTTAGAACTATCATGTTCAATACTTGGAAAGATTATAAAGGCTTGTTTATCTTTGATATGGGGGACAACAAATTCCTTTTTACCTTTCCAACAGTTTTAATTGCTGAAGAAGTTATTAGTAGGGCACCTTGGTTTGTAATGAACCAGGTTCTGAGTCTTCAGAGATGGGAGGAAGGTCTGGCTTTCTCAGATATAAACTTTGATCTGGTGCTTTTCTGGGTTCAAATTCATGGCCTTCCTAGAGAGGATGTGAATCCAGAGAATGCATATATCCTCTTAAAGAAAATTGGAAGGGTGGTGGAGATTGATGACCCATTAATACTGGGAAGTAGTGCCCCTACACACTTTATAAGAGCGAGAGTTGCTATTAATATAAAGAAAACTATCTGGTCTGGTTGTTGGATTCAAAAAGATTCTGAGAGAAGAATTTGGGTCCATTTCAAGTATGAAAGACTCCAAGGTCTTTGCTTTAAATGTGGAGAGTTTGGTCATGATATTAAACATTGTATTAAACCTATGGCTATGGCTGCTATAAACAAGAATTTGCCAAAGTATGGACCATTTCTTACTGCTTTTAAACCTAGAGCCTTTCAGAAGCAAGGTGAAGGAAGTTCAAACAATCAAAGTCAGAGAAATAGTCAATCACAAAGCAATTATTCAAATGCAGATGTACCAAGTAATGAAAGTAGTGGTGTAGAAAGTAGAGAAAGAGAGGAAAATCCTATTTTATATAGTGATGTGAACACAGATGAGAATTCTATTCCATTGGCAAAGGTGATTTTCCACAAATTTGATAGTAGAGAATATGATTTACCTCCTTTTCAAGGTAACCCTCCTTATTATGTTGAATTGCCACCTGAAGACTTTGAAATGAATGTTCACACTACCAACAGTATTCCTGCAAGAGTAGAGGAATCTCTCAGTAACAAGTTAGCTATTGGTCTTAATTTAAAAAGAGGAAGAGACATACAGAGGTTAGGTTTGGCAAAAGATGAAGGAGAAAGCAGTTATAATGGAAGAAAAAAGAAGGCAAAGGTAATAGCGGTTATTGATGGGTATATATTTACTGCTAGTAATGAGATGACTGAGGAGGCGGGTCTTTCCATGCCCCCTAATTCAAAATGACTACAATTAGTTGGAATTGTCGTGGAATAGCTGCATCCACGACAAGTAATGAGCTTCAAGAGCTCATAAAGATTTATAAACCAGCTATTTTGTTCCTTATGGAGACTAGGGCTCAAAAGGAAAGAATTGATAGGGTTAGAAGAAAACTAAAATATAATAAAGTGTTATGTGTGCCAGCTGAAGGCACTTCTGGTGGGTTAGGTTTGTTTTGGAATAATGAATATGAGCTTCAAGTATTGGATTCTACTATTAATTACATTCATATAGCAGTGAAGGAGAAAAAATCTGGAAATCTTAGTATTATGACATTTGTGTATGGCAATCCTACTTTTGATAGAAGAAGACATTTGTGGGGGAAGTTGTTGGCTCTTATGCCTTTGAGGGGTGAACCTTGGTGTTGTGTGGGGGACTTCAATGAAATGTGTTCTATTTCTGAGAAAGATGGCCTTAGATCTGTTGCTCCTCTGAGGATGGCTTTGTTTAGAGATTTTTTGAATGATGGCAGTCGGATGGATATTGAATTGAAGGGTAACAAATATACTTTTTCAAGTAATCCTAGGGATGGTATTGTTACCTACGAGAAGATTAATAGAGTTTTAGTCAATTGGGGGTGTACAAAGGAGGGATAAAAACAAGTTTTACAAATTAAAGGACAAGGATGGGATCTGGGTTGAAGGCCAATCTGATATTACAAAGGCTATAGAAAATTATTTCAAGGACATCTATGTGCCTTCTAATCCATCTTTTTCTCAATGCTTGAGGGTAGTTCCAAAACTCATAACTGAAGAGATAAATAACAGTCTTATGGCTCCTGTTCTTATAGGGGAGATTGAGAGTGCAGTGTTCTCTCTTGGTGCTCTTAAATCCCCAGGTCCTGATGGTCTTAATGGTTTATTTTATCAAAAGAATTGGGAAGTTATTAAGATAGATGTTTTTGGGGCTGTTTCTGAGTTTTTTTTGTGTCAGGAGAGGTGGGGGAGTCAATAAATGAAACCTTAGTGGCTTTAATTCCAAAAATCCCTCATCCTGAGGAAATAGGGCAGCTTAGACCTATTAGCTGTTGTAACTTCATTTATGAAATCATTTCTAAAGTCATGGTGTCTAGGCTCAAGCCCTATCTTAATTCTATTGTTTCTCCTCAACAAAGTGCTTTTGTTGGGGGAAGATTAATTCAGGATAATCTAGTGGTTGCACAAGAGGCTTTCCACTCCCTTAAAAAGAAAAAATCTGCTGCTAGAGGTATTTATTGTGTGAGAGAGGATTTCTGGGATGTTAAACCTAAATCTGGAATATCATGGGTTTGGAGAAGTATTCTTCATGGAAGAGATCTACTAAAGCAACAAGGAAGGTGGAGGATTGGGGATGGGGCAAATATCTGTATTACAGAGGATAGGTGGCTTGCTTCTGGAAATATGGCAGTTACTAATCAAGGGTGCAGGGCAACTGTGGTTAAGGATCTAATTGATCCCTCTTCTAAAGGTTGGAATGTAGGAGCTCTGAGGATTAATTTAGCTACTCAAAGTGCAATAGGGGCCTTACAAACTCCTATTAGTATGTTTCAGGTGAAAGAGACTTTATATTGGCCTTTTTCTAAGGATGGTGACTATAGCGTGAAGACTGGATACTATGTCTTAAAGAATTTAGTAGTCTCTAAGTGTGGTAAACCTTCTAGTTCCTACACTAGCTCAGAGGCTTCTTGGAAATTAATTTGGGGGGCTAGAGTTCCTGGAAGAGTTAAACAGTTTATTTGGAGGTTAAAACACAATGCTATTAGTACATCCCTTGATTTAGTGAAGAGAAAAATCTATCCTACTGCTATGTGTCCAGTTTGTAAACTGAATGAAGAAACTATAGAGCATTTACTTTTTCTATGTCCTTGGACTACTCCAGTTTGGTTTGGGCTTCAACTGTGTCCGGTCCTAAGTTCTAACAATATTACTCACTTTGGGGATTGGTTTGAATCCATTATTGAGGCTAATTGGTGTTCTGGAAAGGAAAAGAAGTTTCTGCTCTGCTGTATCATGATTGCCCTATGGAACATTTGGAAGACTAGAAATACAATGTGTTTTGAAGATAAGGCTCCAGTTCCCAATGATACCCTATTTGCTATTAAAGCTAATTGCAATTCCATGATTATCCAGAATCACAGTACTGCTAATCAATCAGATGGAATTTATTGTCAAAGGAGGTCTTTGGCTGATTGGAAACCTCCTTTAAACAATGTCATAAGATTTAATTCAGATGTACAATTTGATGTGATTAGTGGTAAAGGTTTTACTGGTGTTGTGGCCAGAAACAACCTGGGTAAAATCGTAGTAGGGATTACCTCAAAGATCTATGCTCTATCTCCTCTTGTTGGTGAAGCGATTGCTCTTCGTGATGCGGTGATTCTAGCAGCAGGCCTAGGGCTTCAGGAAGTGTCTTTTGAATCTGATTCTATTGGATTAATCAATGCTTGCAACAGAGAAAATATGGTGGGTGAGATTGAAGCCTTTGTTCTAGATATTATGGAAATTAAGAAGAATTTTACCTCTTGTGTGTTTCTCTGGATTCATCGGAATGGAAATAGGGTTGCTGATATGGTGGCTTCGCTTGCATCAAGCTCTTCACTGCCGAGAAATTGGGTTTCTTCTCCTCCTGTTGAGATCTTGAGATTGCTGCATAAGGACTTCATGGTGTAATGATATTGATTTGTAATGGTTCCTGGTTAGGTTTTTTCTTTGTCTACTTCTCGTTTTCTCGCTGCGTCGAGAAGCTATTAGCTTTTTGCTTCTTTTAGCTTTTTGTTGGTTTTTGTTTTTCTTGTTTTGTCTGCCTTTGTTTTTGGTCTGGGCTGTTTTTGTTTTTAGCCCTTTTTGTTGTTCTCCTGTGTTGTTTCTTGGTTGGGCTTAGCCCTTTTCTTCAATGAAAGCCTTCTCTGTTGGATCAAAAAAAAAGAGGTCACCTGTATAGATCGTCTAGTTCGAATGGCTTTCAAGGAAATTTTCTTAAGACAGTACTGGGAGCTGATTGATGAGCCTATTAGTATCAATGTTTTAAAACTCGGACCGGTGACCGACTCGGTGAAGGTACCGGGTCACTAGGTCAAGGGTCGGACCGAGGGGTCGGCAGTTGAACCGCATGACCAAAACCGGAACCGGATGACTCGGACCCGGTCTCTATTTCGAGAATTTTCAATACCTATATAGTATATAATATAAATTTCGTCCCTGTAAAATTAATAACTATGTTTATTTTATATCTACTAAAATATAAAAAATTCCCAAATTTTCAGGACCTGTATATTTCATACTTGTAAAACTTAATTTGCTAAAATTACACACCATGCCTATTTTATTTTTATTTGCTTGGTATATATTAAATAAATTTTAAAAGTTCATATCATGCTTCAATAAATATTTAGAGCAAATTTCATAAGTTAACAACTTAATATTAAATAAATCTTTAAAAAAATACTTAATATTAAATAAGTTTGTTGAAACATAATATTAATATTAGAAGCTAATGCCATGAGAATAAACGTACTTGACTTTTAGGAAAAGAGGTACCAATTATATATATTTGAAATAAATAATATCCTCAATAAGATTGGTAGCCTCATGGTAGCGCTCAGCATTTGCTTTCAACAGGTCAGGGGTTCAAACCCTACTAATGGCATTTTGTTGAGGGTTTTGAGTCTCTTTTGTTTTAAGTAGTTTACAAATAGTCCCACATCGCATAGAATGAACGGAACAGAGAGGAGAATGAGATATAAAAGCAAGGCGTATGTCAATGAGAAACATACTTACCTAGATGGCAATCACTAGTGGGGGCCTGCTTTCGCGTGACCCCTCCCAATTACAGTTCAAAGATTTGATAAAAATAAAAAGCAAAATGCACAACCCGGCCCGGTTCGAGCCGGGTCACCGGTTTTTCCAAAAATGGCCGATTCACACCGGTTCCCTCCGGTTTGCTGCTTGGCCGATCCAAAACCTTGACCGGCTCGGTTCCCGGTCCGACCGGCCAGGCCGAGCCAGTTTTTAAAACACTGATTAGTATGCTTGTCTCTCATACTTTCAGGACTGGTCTTTTTAATCTGGTTACTGCTGAGACCCTTATAGCCCTTATTCCTAAAGTTGATTGCCCTACTAATTTTAAGGAATTCCGTCTTATAATTCTATGTAATACTATCTAGGCTTAATTATAGTTTTGGTCCCCTTATTATTACCAACTCACGATTTTAGTCCCCCAACTTTTTTTTCCACGAATTTAGTCCCCTTGTTTCCAAATTTCTAAAATCAAGGTCCCCCTCAATTTTGGTCAAACAATTTGCTGACGTGGACCTCACTTAACTGATGTGGATTGCCACATAGACTTTTAAATTAAAAAATAATAATTTTTTTATTTGTTAAATTAAAAAACTTCATCTCCTTCATGGAGACCCAGATGCAATGTGCACCGGAGCAGACGCCCACCTCATCTGCGACCAACCATGGCCCAGCGCTGCATGGTGCAGCACGTATGTACGCTTGCCTGCCCAGCTCGCATCCTCAAGAGTTTTCTTCCCCTTTCTCTGCTGCGCAGAGCAGCTACTGGGAGAGATAGGGTTGCTAATCGAAAATCCCACTTCAAACACAAGAATGAATTCTTTTATTTACTCTTCCTTCAAATTAAGTGAAATAAAAGTGTTTTAATTATTCCATGCCTACTATTGTCTAGACATTCTGCAAACACCGTATTCACATCACACAGTCAAAATCCCTTTCTTTCAAAGGGGACAAAAAAAGATAATGACAAACAGAAAATGCTATTGAGGAAATTCATCATTTGAGTATCTTGAACTAGATTCAAGTAATTGATCATTTGGGTTTTCACATTGTCAAAAGAATCGTTTAATCATTTTAGAAAACAGATTGCGTAGAGAGAGAGAGAGAGAGAGAGAGAGATTGAGATGATTTTTGGGTCGGTAGATTTTGTACGAAGGAGGAGATAACAGCGATGCATGATTCTGGGAAGTGAGTTACATTGCAGATGAATCGGATAGACTCTATTGAGTTGAAAGGGGTATGTGACTCGGCTGAGTTGAGGGGTTGGTGTGGTGGTGGATGAGGGAGAAAGATAAAATGAGGATTAGGAAGAGGGTTGTGATGGTGTAGTTTTTTGAGATTTTGGGGAATCAATGATGCTTTTGTTGTTGTTGATCTTCGAGGTTGTCATGTTTGTTTTGGTCCACTTTGTCATCTTGGGTTGGTCTACAACAATTAGGTTCGGAGTCTCCACGAAGGAGATGAAGTTTTTTATTTTAACATAAAAAAAAATATTTTTAATTTAAAAGTCTATGTGGCAATCTAGTGTTGTTTGCCACATCATTTAAGTGAGGTCCACGTCAGCAGATTGTTTGACCAAAATTCAGGGGACCTTGATTTTAGAATTTGGGAAAATAGGGGGACTAAATCGTGGGAAAAAAAGTTGGGGGACTAAAATCGTGAGTTGATAATAATAGGGGGACCAAAACTGTAATTAAGCCTACTATCTATAAGCTTATTACTTAAGTGTTGGTGATAGGCTTAGACCCAGTCTAGATCAGATTTTTGGCCCCTACCAAAGTAGCTTCCTACCGGGTAGGGGGGTACTAATGATAAAGATATCATCTTGCAAGAGGATACTCTATGAGAAAATCTAAAAAGAAGAAAGGGGTTGGGTTTATAAAATTGACTTGGAAAAGGCCTGTGATAATGTTAATCGTGAACTCCTTCAACAAGCTTTGATGGAGTTTGGCTTCCCTCCTATGATCATTAGTTTGATTCACTAGTGCAAAATCAAGAAAAGAATTGGTGATTTTAAGTCGGACTCCCAAATATCCGACTTAAATGGTGGACGCGGTGGCAATTTTGTAATAAACACGCGAAAAAAATTCTGGCGTTCACCCTTTTAAGTCGGGCAACCCTTACGTCCGACTTTAAATGTGTAATCTATTTTTGGCAAGCAGCACATCTCGCGCTGCAAGTTTTTTTTTTATTACTTGAGTTTAGTATTTTTTTTATCTTGCGTTTGGTATTTTTTTTTTTACCAAAAATCAAAAGTTGAAAACAACCCACCCTTCCATTCCATCACTCTCGACACCAGTTTCCCTAAAATCAGTTTCCACGCTAAAATCCAGAAATCAACCCACCCTCCCGCAACAGTTTCCACGCTCTTCCCATCACTCTCTCCACCAAAACAACCGTTCCATTCCATTGCTCTACCCATCACTCTCTCTGCCGAAGCTCCATCTCTCCGCCAACTCGCCGTCACGCAACATTGAACCCTAAACGCAACACGCAACAGTGAATCCTAAACGCAACAGTTTCCACGCTCTTCCCATCACTCTCTCAACCAAAACAACCGTTCCATTCCATTGCTCTACCCATCACGCTCTCTGCCGAAGATCCCTCTCTCTGCCAGCTCGCCGTCTTCCCCCATCGCTCTCTCCTCTCTGCCGTGGTCTCCATCCAGCTCGTCGTCAACGTCTCTCTTCCTCTCACCGTCAACGTCTCTCTTCCTCTCACCGTCAACTTCATTGGTTGGCTTTCTTCTGATTTTTCTGAAAGGTAAACAACAACTCTTTTCTAATTCATTTCATGAGTTGAGAATCTTCATTAAGATGAGAGCTATTTCTATGTTTGATTTAATTAAAGGAATTCATATCTCTCGTTACATTCTTAGGGTTTTGTTATATGCCTTATTTTTTTGTGAAATTTGTTAGGGTTTAATGTTTTTTGACTGAGTTTTAAGAATTAATAGTTTTACCTTTCTAATTTTGCAAGAATCAGGTTCAGTAGTAAGCACCTTGCAATCTTTCTTATTTAATTGATTTGACGCCATTCATAGTAAATGTTGAGGCACCACAAAAAAGCCTGCGTTTTGATCCCTGTGTCTTTGAAATGGGTATGAGTCCATGCTTCTGTATGTAGGTATCATGTTTGGCAAGGTTACCAGAAATAGGCAGAACAAGGATTCATAGTTAGTATTTGCCTTTGGTAAATTTTTTAAAAGGCAAATTCTGCATTATTCAAAAGAACCATTAAGAACAGGATTAATATTTAGTATCAATTTTAACAATAGTTAAGCAACAATTTTAAGCAAAATACATTTGAAGATCAATTTCAATTCTAAGGTTAATTTCATCTAGACAAGCCACTCTGCTATGCTAACTTAGCCTATGATTTAATTTCATCTGATTCGGTGAGGGATATTGAAATATGCTTTCATATACACATTAATTTGGCTATGACTAGAGAACAATTTCTACATCACCAAGTGATTATTTTATACATAAACATTTGTATGCTAAAGATTTCGTGTACTTCCTGCAAGTTGTGTGGTTTGGTTAGAGATGTCAATTCGGGCGGGCCGGGCCCATTCGGGCCAGCCCATTCAGGCCAAAGACAATTTCGGGTTCGGGCGGGGTGGGCCAAATTTACTTCGGGCTCAAAAATAACCAGCCCATGCGGGCTGTGGGCCATTCGGGCTGGCCCATGGGCTCTTTAATTCAATTTTTTTTAACTAAAAACTGATTTATATCCATCAGTTTCTAATTGGCTTTCTCTTGCATTTGTGGCAAAATAAAAGTTTTTGCCAATGAACTTGACAAACAGATGGCGTTAACATGTATTTATTATTGACTTGGTTTGGTTTCCTTGTTGGGGTTGCACCTTTGTTAAGAGTTTTTATAAGTCTCCAATAGTCCAATGATTTAACTAAAAACAGTTTTTGAATTGTTGTTCCCTTGAGAAGTTGAGCTGATCCATTCCTTCTATACTACCAAAATTTCCCTCTGTAAGTACATGTTTGAACCTGGACATCTTCAATGGGTAAATTGTCTTCTGGGAAGGTACATGCCCCAATTTTCTCTTCTCCCTGGTCTGGCAACAGGTCACATGGCACAGGAGTCACACCACTTGAAATCCCAGCAACATCAGTACAAGTCCAAGGAACTTTTTTAGCCTTCCTTGCAAGTTCAATGGTTACATTAGATATGCAAATTCCAGTAAATGGTGCACCAGATATACCTTCCAACCTTGCTGCCATAGTCACATTTTCAGCAACCATATCGCGATAATTAATATTCTGAATCACTGGAATTGCATTAGGATCATAATTGTTATCAGCATGAGAACCATAATTTCCTGTCATCCAAAATGCCCATTTCATGGTTTTCATAGTCATTCTTCTAACATATATGTCCTTCACAAAACCTCCTCTTCCTACACCTGTTTTGATCCTTACTCCGGATTCTGAATCAATGGCTAAAATGTGCTCAGCCCTGACGTCTTCAATTCCTCCAGACATCTCAGTCCCTAAAGCAATCACTGCACTGGTTGGAGAAATACAAGTGAGTCTTCTTATTACCAGCTGCTTTGTTGGCATTCCATAAGCTATACCATATTCATCCCAACCACTCTTCACAGCCACACAATCGTCTCCCGACACAATATAACAGTCCTCAATTCGCGTGTTTGTACAAGAGTCTGCATCAGAAATTCAGAATCATAAGCCTTAGTAACTATAGACTAAATACACCAGTTATTCAATGAATCTAAAACTGCATTTTTTGCTTATATAAATAGGTTCAAAGATAGTACTAGACTATATATTGTAGCGTCTTCGAAAAAAATAGATATGGAGATGTTTACTAACTTACCAGGGTTGATTCCATCTGTATTTGGAGATCTCACAGGGGCAAGAATTGTGATGCCTTGAATAATAATGTTGCTGCATTCAATTTCTTATATTAAAAAACTTGAAACAATATAGAAATTTCCCCTACGGATTGCTGCCTAAAGACTAAATAAATGGATGCATTTTCAGCAAGGTAGTATGCTAGTGCCAATGATATAACATTGATAACATAGTTAATAGTTATGAAAAAGGCAAAAAGATGAACCAACCTGCTGTAAATAGGATGAAAATTCCAGGATGGAGAACCAACCTGTCAAATTGAAAATATGTCAAATAATTTGTATATCCCCAAGATTCCTTCTTGGAAAAGGAATAGAGAAGAGAATAAAACAATGTTGTTCTTCTACCTGAGTTTCTTTTGGGGAGAGTTGGGTGATTGATATGTTAACATAGAAAGACATTATAGGTATATATAGTATTGAGCATTATTTTTGGCTTTCATTTGTGCTTTCCTCATTCCACCCACCCAACCACAAATAATATTTCTTATTTGTCATGTGATAACAGGAATGTGAGTCTGCAGAATTAGTCCCTCTAGTTATTCTTTGGATTTAATTCGATATTATTAAAATAAGGTGAAAATGAAGAGGTGAATCAGTTCAAAACAGAATTGGTAGCAACACAAACAATACTGTGAATTCTGAACACATTTTAAAATAAGTTGAATTGATATTTAACACTCTGAATGAGTGAATCGGTTCAAAACAGAATTGTGGTTCAAAACACTGAAGGCGTGAAGCGATTGAAGGCGTGAAGCGATTCAAAACACTGAAAACATCAATTCAATACTGTGAATCGGTTCAAAACATCGATTCAAAACATCAATCGGTTCAAAACATCAATTCAAAACATCAATTCAAAACACTGAAAACATCAATCTGTTCAAATGAGTGAATCGGTTCAAAAACACAAAACATTGAAGGCGTGAAGCGATTCAAAACACTGAAAAGTGATAAATTCTGAAACATTGCCTCTATTTGTGTGGAAGTTCAGAGGTTCTATTTTTACTATTAGGACAGCAGCATTTTCAACCAGTTTGTTAGCTACTCGGTGTGTCTGGAGAAATTTTAATTTCTATAAAATTGCTATTATTATTATTATTATTATCATTATTATTAAGCATTAACATTTGACTTAGATGCATTCAATGGTGCATACAATTGTGCATCTAGCATATTTGGACTAGCATCTGTTTAGGACTAGATAGTATGTATTTTAACTATCTAAATCATATAAATCTATATTTACAACCAAATTATCACTCTTCATGAATCTCTTAATGTCTCCCCACAAAAATGTGATCTCACGATACATACCACAAAAATGTCTCCCCACCCTAATATTTTCTTTCTTTTTGCTATAAAAATGATCCTCTCTCTCTAATTTGAGGTTCTCTTGTTCTATTTTACTTAACAGACCAAGATGATAGATGGGTGAGGAGGAAAAGTGGTCGCTGCCCTAAAGGAAGAAGGGGAAAGGCAACATGATAGATGGGTGAGGAGGAAAAGTGGTCGCCGCCCTAAAGGGAAAGTGGGTGCTGCCCTAAAGGAAGAAGGGGAAAGGTACAAACATATGTTTTTCACTGATTTTCAACTTTTTTTTAGTGACAAGGTTGAAACTGATTGTATGGAAATAAGACCAATAATTGTGTCAACTGAATTCATCTCCAGTGATTTTGCTAGTTGTTCTTTTCCTGCGCATTATTGTAATTAAAATTGAGGGATGAAAGCAATGAATTTGACTTCACCATTTGTCACAATTACTTAAAACTATTAGGATAACTATTAGGATGCTCTGTTATGATCTAGGGAGAGAGAAGCAATGAATTTGTACATTAGCTATATGTTTTGTAGTTGAGATATTAATGCATATATACTATAGATAGAGTATTGCAGAATATGGCTTCCAACTCATTTAGGACCATGTTCGTCTGTTAATTATTGGTCCTTTCACTACAATAAATTCCTTCAATCATTTTCAAGTCCAAGAAAGGAAGCCATCTTCTTAAGCTCCACATCCAAAAGGTTATCTAGAGGATCAAATTTCCCTGTCAAGTTTGGCTCATGCAACAACTAATAACTGGTTTTCATTAATATCATCAATATCACCAGTAAGAGAAGCCTCACCATCACTATCCTCATTATCTATTTTCTTTGAGGGACTTCCACTATCTTTATCAAACACACAATTCTCCATAATTTTGTTATATTGAATTGCTTTCAATCTCCTTTGCCTTGGAACTTCTGGTTCTACATGGATTTGTTTGGTCTTCTTTTGTTCATACTTCTTTGAGAGATTAGTGTTCCAATAGTTCTTGATTTCATTGTCTGTTCGTCCTGCTAGCCTCTTCGCCATCAAAGCCCATCTATAAGAACAAAAATCATAATTTTAATTAGTTGTTGATCACAAAGGAATTATTATGAAAGAAAATGAATTAAGAACTTCTCATCATAGTTTATATATCTATATATAATTCTGGTGGTATGTGAATGTATATATGAACTTCTAATCATAGAATGTATATATTATGAGACTTGTGGTGAGTAGAATGCGTAAGTTAAAAAGAAAAAAATAAGAGTAAATGAAGGATGAAGTAAGTACATTTATTGAATGACAACATATTTGGAGAGAGTTTCATCTTCTTCTCAAGACCAAGTACATTTATTGATCTCCTTGGGGCAGCAGGGACGTCTATCCATCTTAGTTACTATGCTTCTTTTATAACTCAAAAACACTTCATCATAACTGACATACATAAAAAATAAAGAGAGTCATTAATTGATACACAATGCAGTGTTAAATGAGGTTTAAAAAAATATTAATGTTGGAATTAATATTGGAATTAATTTTGTCTTTGTAGTTCTATTGGAATTAATTACATTGTTTGCCATTAATATTAATTTTGTCTTTTTTATAGTTCTTTTTACTATTTTTTTAATGTAGCTATGGATCGTAGTTGGATGCAAAGTAATAAGTTGAGTGATGAGTATGCGAACGGGGTGGAAGAGTTTTTAAAGTTTGCTCAAACAAACCTTGAAAGTTGTGGTGGAATTTTGGTTTGTCCTTGTGTTACTTGTGTGAACCTAACACCACAACCCGCTGAAACGATTTAAGATCATCTTCTTGTTGATGGGATTTGTCGTGGTTATACAACGTGGACATGGCATGGTGAGAAGTTAGATATCCCAATTGTGTCGGAAAGAGAGAATTTCGTAGATGCAAATATGGATGACCGAATGGAAGACATGATACGTGATATTGGTCTGGAATCTTTTAAGCAAGCACATGCCTATGATACTTTGTGCAAAGATAAAGAAGAGCCTTTGTATTTAGGATGTACAAAACACACGCGATTGTCTGCGGTGATGAAGTTGTTCAACCTAAAGGCAATAAATGGGTGGACTGATAAGAGTTTCACCGAGTTGCTGGAGTTGTTGAAAGACATGCTTCCAGAAGGTAACACATTACCGTGTCGTACGTACGAAGCGAAGAAAGTTTTGTGTCCGATGGGTGTTGAGTATAGAAAAATACATGCATGCCCCAATGATTGTATATTGTATCGGAATGATTTTGAGAAGCTGCATAAGTTCCCTGTGTGTAATAGATCGCGCTACAAAGTAAAGTCTGGTGAATCTAGTTGTGATGGCGACGACACAAAGGGCTCTCCAGTGAAGGTGTTATGGTATCTTCCGATAATTCCCAGATTCAAACGCTTGTTTGTTAATGCAAAGGACGCAAAGAACATTAGATGGCATGCAGATGAGAGGAAATGTGATGGACAGCTTCGTCATCCGGCTGATTCTCTACAATGGAAGAACATTGATATTTTGTTTCCGGATTTTGGTGCTGAACCAAGAAATCTTAGGCTCGCACTTGCTTCGGATGGGATGAACCCATATGGTAACTTAAGTACGAATCATAGCTCCTGGCCCGTTCTCCTTATAATTTACAACCTATCTCCGTGGTTGTGCATGAAGCGTAAGTATGTTATGTTATCCATGATGATTTCGGGCCCAAAACAGCCAGGAAATGACATAGATGTTTACCTTAGTCCGTTGGTTGAAGACTTGAGAAAAATGTGGGATGAGGGCGTGGATGTGTTTGACGGTTATTCCAATGAAACTTTCAAGCTCCGGGCGATGTTATTTTGTACGATCAATGACTTTCCAGCATACGGGAACTTGTCTGGATATAGTGTTAAGGGACATAAAGCTTGTCCTATTTGTGCAGAAAACACGTGCTACCATCAGCTGAAACATGGAAAGAAGACTGTATACCTTGGGTACCGGAGATTTCTCAAACGTAATCACTCGTATCGTAGGTTGAAAAATGCTTTTAATGGGTGCCAAGAGAATGAATCTGCTTCGAATGTCTTGAGTGGAGAAGAAGTCTACCAAGTGGTTAAGGACATCAAAGTTGTATTTGGCAAAAAGCAGAAGCAGCTCAATGAAAAAAGCAAGTGGAAGAAGAGGTCAGTGTTCTTTGATCTTCCGTATTGGTCTAGTCTTTATGTGAGGCACTGCCTTGATTTCATGCATGTTGAGAAAAACGTTTGTGATAGTGTTATCGGGACGCTTCTCAACATTAAAGGCCAAACAAAGGATGGTATAAATTCTCGTTTAGATTTGCGTGAAATGGGCATTAGAGAGCAATTACATCCAGAGCCAAAAGGTAAACGTACATATTTGCCCCCAGCATGTTATACATTGTCAAAAAAAGAGAAAATAAACTTGTGTGAGTGTCTACATGGAATCAAAGTTCCACAAGGTTACTCTTCAAATTTTAAGAGGCTTGTGTCAATGAAAGATCTCAAATTAGTTGGCTTAAAGTCTCATGACTGTCACGTGTTGATGCAACAACTACTACCAGTGGCTATTCGTGGCATCTTGCCAAAAAGTGTTCGACATGCCATAACTAGGTTGTGTTTATTCTTTAATGATATATTTGTCAAAGTCATTGACCCTCAAAAATTGGATGAGTTGGAAAACGAGGCTGCTATTATCTTGTGTCAATTGGAGATGTATTTTCCTCCCTCTTTTTTTGATATCATGGTTCATTTAATTGTTCATCTAGTGAGAGAGATTAGACTGTGTGGCCCTATTTATTTAAGGTGGATGTACCCAGTTGAACGATACATGAAGATTTTGAAAGGTTACGTGAAAAATTGTAACATCCGCAAAATAATTAGTAGAATTATTTGGGTGTTAACCCAATTAAATTAATTTAGTACTTGACTGGTAAATTTATTGAGTGCTAAAATTATTTATTGGTTGTCAGCGGATCGTTAACCGGATAATACGGGTCAAGGAAGTTTTGGAATCGAAATAAGAGATTTAGATCAATATGGTAATTGGACCACGTTACCACGTATATATTAATAAATATATGTATATGCGTATGTGTGTGTGTGTGTATAAGTGAAAGAATTAAATAAAAGAAAGAAAAGAAGAAAGAAGGAAGCGAGAGACAGTGAAGAGAAATGAGAGAAAGAAGAGAAAAAGAAAGAATGGTGTGGAAGAAGAAGAGGAAAAAGGGGGTACTTCCGCTCATCAAAACGACTTCCTTCCAACACGAAAAATGCTCAGCGTTACTTCCTCTTCGTTTTGGTACCAATTTCATGACGATCAACTCACTCTCTCTCACTTGGCCATTTTCGTGTTTTGGAGGTTTTGTGAGAGATCCGATTTTGGGTTGGTTTTGAAGGTTTAAGTTCGATTAGGAACGAACCCAAGGTGGATTGCTCGAGTATTAAAGTTCGATTGGATGATTGGGAGCTAGTTGGGTGAGTTAGGTTGGAGAAATCACATTTTGGGGTTATGTGTGAATAGTAGTTTTGGAGGTTGAAGATGATGAATAGTGTCCATGGAAGATTTCGAGGAATTTGGTATCTCGGTCAAAAGAGGTTTCGTGATCGAGTGGGAAGCTTTGGAAGCGGATTGGGTGTCGCCGGAGCGGGGAGCGTTCGTGTGGCTACTCGGTGATTTCGGCTCGATCGTGGATCACGCGTCAAGGGTGAGTTTTACTCACGTTTAGGATTTTTGTTTTCGAATTAATTGATTGATCATTTTATCGCTTTCGCTGGTCTGGAATATTACTTGATATTGTCTGTTTCGGGTTAGGAATCGATCGGAGCGAGTCTCGAGTTGTGTCGTGTTGAAATGGAATTTTTGGTGATTTGATTTCGAAAGATTTTGACTTAAAAACCGTTAATTGGAAAATATGTCGTTTATGATAAAATCCATTTTGATTGAGTTTTTGATTGGATTGATTGATTGTGTGGTTTGTATTGGGTCTATTGTATTGGTTGTCAAATCTGTTTTCGATCGGAACGAGAATCGGAATTGAGCGGAATAGCGGTTTTCGCGCGAAACCGCCAAAATTCTGCAGCATCAGGTCTCTATCGCGTCGCGACCTCCCTCCTTTGCGTCGCGACCATGTTTCAGTTTGCAACGAAAATATTTCTGACTGTTTTCGCGTCGCGACGGTTTGCAGATTTTCAACAGTTTTTCACTGATTTTGTTTTTGCAATAACTTTTGATCCGGGAACCCGATTGAGGTGTTCTAAGATGCGTTTGAAAGCTTGATCCGAGGCCTAGCTAAATATACAATTTAAAAAGGTAAAAAGAACTGTTTTTGAAGTTCAAATTGTTTCGAAAGACCGAATAATAGTACACGTGTGCGAATATGTTTTATTAATAATAAAGCGGATTATGAGTCCTACGTGGTATGGTATAACTGACGCGGAATGATTATTATTCATTCGTCTAAACCGGTTAATAATTCACGATATATAAATTATATCGATTATAGGAGTCGGCCCAATGTGGGTGGTTATATATGATGGTAGATATATATATTATATCGAGTTTGGGTGACGACCCATGTTGACATACTAGGCGGGGTAGTCATGAACCCTTACCCTAGGCTCTGTGCCATTAGGAAACACTATTGGTTATGGGGTTCGCCGGGATTAGCAGGTTTGCAGTCGGTGTTATGTTAAAAAGTTATGCGTTACGTTCACCGGGATTAGCAGGTTTGCAGTCGGTGGTACGTAAAAAGGTTTTATGGTACGGTTCACCGGGATTTGCAGGTTTGCAGTCGGTGTCGTATTGAATTAAAACCTTATAACACGGTTTACCGGGATTAGCAGGTTTGCAGTTGGTGCCGTGTCAAATCTTAAAAAGGGTTTCATAATTGAACCGAAAGTGTTAGTAGGGGTTTCGGTAGAACTCACTGAGATTGTATCTCACTGTTTAAATGTTGTTGTTTTACAGAGAAGCAGGGAAGGTGGAAATTGAGGAGGCACGAGTAGGTGGCACTCGGATGGTGGCTGAAGACTTAGCTTTTTGCTTAAGTTTATGTTTTCCCTTGTTATCTATGTATCACAACATCATGTTTGTAGTGTTATGTATTTATTTCCGCTTTCTTGTGCGATATTGAACACTGTATTTCACTGATGGTTTATGGTCTTATTTATGTTTAAGACTATCCTGTTGTTGTTCAGTGAAAATCTTATAGTGATGTTCAATAATTAAACAGGAAATATATCTCTGGTGTTTTAGGAATGGTGCACTTGGGTATTTTTACATGTTTAAATACTGGGGTGTTACAGTCAATATCGTCCTGAAGCATCTATTGTTGAAAGGTATGTCACTGAAGAAGCTATTGAGTTTTGTTCAGATTATTTGGCAGGAGCAAAACCTGTAGGGCTTCCAAAGTCTCGTCATACAGGGAGGTGTCAAGGTAAGGGTACACGAGGTCGAAGAGTTAAGAGTATTGATCGAGCGGAAATGTTGCAAGCACATATGTACGTATTGATTAACACCGATGAGGTATTACCTTATTTAGCTACTCATGAAAAGATTGTCAAGGCCCAAAATCCTCACATGAATCAAATAGAGTTGTTGAAAGAGCACAACAAGACATTCCCAACCTGGTTTAAAGAGAATATTATGAAGGATAATAGTGCTTCTGATACATTAAAGTGGCTAGCATATGAACCTAAATTTGAGGTCTTGTGTTGGTCTGGGTACGATATAAATAATTTTTCATTTTGTACAAAGTCACAAGATGATAAGAGCATTGGGCAAAATAGTGGGGTTATGGTCATGGCTTCTTCAATGCACTTCTCTACTTCAAAGGATAAAAACCCTATTCTCGCGTCAATTGCTTACTTTGGGGTCATTGAAGATATTTGGGAGCTCGATTACTGTAAATTTAAAGTGGCTCTTTTTAAATGTAAGTGGGTTAACAGTAAAAGTGGTGTACAAACCGATGAGTTAGGATTTACATTGGTGGACCTCGACAAGGTAGGTTATAAGGATGAGCCTTTCATCATGGCTGACCAAGCAAAACAAGTTTTTTTTGTCCATGATCCTTCTAACAAAAAATGGTCGGTAGTCCTACAAGGAAGAATCATAAATGGTAATGATGAAGATGGAGACTCATCCCTTGAAATTTCTGAGACTCCTTCTTTCACTACACAAATGCCTACATTTGTTAAGGACAATGATGTGGATGGTGTACACGCGACTCGTGATGATCATAATGAAGGAATATGGGAAGGTGTTTTAATTTGACCCTAGAAAGAAATTATAGGTACATGTAGGTTATTTAATCATTTTTAATAAGTGCTTGTCATTTTTGATATAAGTGTTTGTCATATTTGATATAAGTGTTTTTTTTATCTATTGACATTTTTTCTTTGTTTTGTTTAAACAGGAATCATGGGTGATTCATCTACCGACCCCCCAACAAAGAAGAGGACTAGACGTGCAACAACATTACAACAATTTACGTCAAGACGACCGACAGGTTATAGGTTCCCGCTTGAATTTGATCAAGTTACCCGAAAGCCTTTGGGTGAATTCGCTACCAAACTTAAGAGTTATGTGGCTATGCTAGCACGAAACAAGGCAAGCATATTAGCGGAAACTTGGGGAGATGTGAATGGCCTGGTCAAGAGCTTGATCTGGCAGGATATCTTGGTATTAACTTTTATCACCATATATATATATCGTCTTAATATATTTTATTACTTTAAAGGTTATTAATTACTAACAATGTCTTCTTTTTTGTACATAAGCAAACATTTGACATTCCTAATGACGAGAAGTTGAAGAATCATTGGATTTCGTATGCCGGTGAACGTTGGACGCAGTTTAAGGCAACACTCACTAGGGATTATGTCTTTGGCTCTGGAGACAAACAGGGTAACACTACTCCATTTGAGAAATACTGTTGCATAACAACTGAAACCTGGGAGTTGTTCGTAAAGAGTCGCATGGAAGAAAAGTTTCTGGTAAGTAGTTAGTAATAGTAGTTAGTAATTGTCAGTGCTATTATTACTGCAGTAAAATAAAACTGCTATTACTGCTTTTTTGTTTTAAAAAAAAGAAACTGCTATGAATTTTAATTTATCTTAGTATTTGGAAGTTTGAAGGGTAATTTAAAGTTCTAATTATCTTACTTGTGCTATTTTATATGCATATATATATATATATATATATATATATATATATGATTTATAAGTATATATAAATATAACTATATATAAATCAGTTTTATAAATTTGTATAATATTACGATTACTGTTACGATTTGATGGAGACTAATGATATTTTCTATCAATTAAGTCTATAGATATTGATATTTATTGATAGGCTTTTGATTATTTTTGTTTTTTTTTGCAGTTTTTTATATGTATATTAGTATCTATATTGGTTTGTTATTTGTGACAGAGTAAAAGAGAAAGGGCCAAAGAAATTCAGTCCAAAAATCACTTCTACCACACAACCTCTCGTGGTGGCTATGATATGGCTAAGGCCAAGTGGGAGAACACCTATGTGGAAGCTAGGCGTGAGGAGGCAGGTGATCCAGGCTTAGTAATAGAGCCTCCACCTCCTCCACGTCATGAGTTATTTAAGTTGGCCCATCAAAGAAAATCAGGATCTTTTACAACAGATGAGTCTGCTTCTGTTGCTTCAAAAATTGTAAGTTAAAACTTCTATTCAAACACGAATGCCTTACGAAATACATTTTAGAATATTGCCTAAAGTGAATGTGGTTTTTGTTATAGGATGAGCTAGTTGATCAAGCCACACATGGAAGTTTTGTTCCACATGGACGTCAAGATATCTTAACTGCAGCCATTGGAAAACCTGATCATCCTGATCGTGTGCGTGCAGCTGGTAGAGGGGTGGGTCTTGCAGTATACTTTGGACGTGCTTCAAAGACTAACTCCACCTCATCTACTGAGAAATTCGCTGCCATGACGCAAGAGTTGTGGGAGTAGTTCAAACAAGAATTGGAAAATAAGTACAAAGATTTGAAGCAAGAGTTGAGGGAGGAGTTAAACCAAATTGATTCAGAGAAGTTGGCTGCCATGAATTCTACGAAGAATACAATTGGTTCTAAAGCTAGTTGTTCACCATCCCATGTGGAGGAGCCGCTCAAAAATGATTGGTTGAGAGAGTTGTATATTGCATCTTATGACATGACAGAAAATATTAAGTTCGACTTGGACCATGAACCCCAAGAACATTTCTACATTGGATCCAAGGAAATTGTAGATATGGCTAAAGGTGTTGCTGATCTTGAGTTGAGCCATTTGGGAATATGGTGCACGTAAGTATATATTAGTTATTTGTAAAACTTATTCCTAAATACTTTCTAGTACAATTACTGAATAATTTGTTTTCAATATTTTAGGTATTTGCATCGCCAATGTATAGAAAGGGAGATTAGTGATGTGTATGGATTTTTAGATCCATACAAAGTTTGTGGTAGTTATGGCCACAAAGTAGAGGCCATCCAAACATATATCCAGAAAAAGCTAATTGACTAGGACAAAACATGCTTTCTAGCGCCATATTTGATGAAGTAAAGTATCAATTGTCTAAAAGTATAGTGTATCTATTCTTTGTTTGATTATGATTTAATTATTGTTGTCTAATTTTGCAGGAATCATTGGCAGTTGTTTGTAATTTGTCCTACTGTTAATACAGTTGTTTGGATGTGTTCGCTTCATAATCCTCCAGATGAGGACTTAGTTGGAATAGTTGAGAAGTATGTTTTTCTTTTTCTAATGGTCATAATTCTGTGATTTAATTTACTTTAGACTTATAACTTTCTATTTATATTGTTACCACAGAGCTTTGGATGTATACAACAGGATGAAAGGTCGTAAAAAACCAAAGCCTCAATGGGTGACACCTAAAGTAAGTTTTTTTTTTATCATAACATCTTGCATCTATAATTTTCCCACTACATTTAGTTCTATCATTTAGTTTAGGCTGATAGATTCAAACCCAAAATTTAGAACCAGAGCAGTCCTACTGCTCCTTCCAATCCTAAGCCAAACCAAGGCAGGCGCTTAAGTCGCACAAAACAGTGAATGTTTACAGTTACAGTTAAACCTGTCAACACATCTCACCTTTCTTATTACCTGCCAAACCATTTGTCACCATGATCAGCTTCTCTTCTTGGTTATTAAAGGTATAAAGAATATCATGTTAGGTATAAGGTGTTATTTTCCATGTAGAAAGTTGTCAAAGTACTTAATAAAGTACACAAGAATATCATGTTAGGTATAAGGTGTTATTTTCCATGTAGAAAGTTGTCAAAGTACTTACTATGTTTTCTCTGTTGGGGGCAGCATGTATTGTAGATTATGCATTGCAACTAGTTATTGTTAAGAATAATAAGCACTTGACAGATAATATTATAACAAATTATAATGTAAAGAAGCACATGTAACCACGTGAGGTCTTCAGAGTCAAAGACAAAATTTGAATACAGAAGTAACACGAGCTTGGCTTATTGAACCTTTTTGTAGGCTAATAATAAGCAATTATAGCCTCTGCCTCAATATACATAATTTAATTTCAAAACAGCAAACCAAAAAACACATATTGACCATAAGAATAATGTAATCTCACTATATATTTGTAAAAAAAATCTATAATTTTAGAAACTATGTATTTTTAACAATTCAGTAAAAAAAACTGCTGCAAAAAGTTTGGTTAACAGTTCGGTTCGGTTCGACGAACTGTTTCAACTGGTTTAGTTCGGCTCAGTTCGGTTCTCCTCCTGAACTGAACCATGAACAACCCTACTCTCAGCAACTGGATGGACACTGCTCACCCTACCAAACTGCATGGACACTGCTGCTTCAAACCACTGCCCTCTGCTTCCTGCACCTCCTGGTGCTCCTCCACCTTAGAAAATGTATTTCTAGGAAACGGTACAAGCTTACCTGTTCAAATTCTATGGTTGCAATCTCTTCTCCATGAGTTAAGTATTAAAATTCCTGCGCCTGTGATCTACTGTGACAATCAAAGCACAGTTGCTTTGAGTCACAATCCTGTTCTACATTCCAGAACCAAACATATGGAATCTGTTCTACATAGCAGTTAATTAGGTGTATCATTTTAGTTAGAATCTGTTATTCTGTTATGTCAGTTGGATCTGTTATAACAGTTTGTGTAACTGTCAAACTGAATTCTGTTAGCAGACTTGCATATAGCTGCTATATATATATATATTGTATCTCTGTGTAATCTCAAATCATCAATCAGAAAAATATCAGTTTACATTTTCTTCAATATGTTCAGTTCTTTACCTTGTAATATACTGCTCCTTCCAATCCTAAGCCAATGCCAATCCCAGCCTGCTCGCATGAGTGGGAGAACACTCCTCCAATGTAATTCTGCCACCTGGCAGAATTATTTAGTCCTGAGAGTGAGTGCACTGCTGCATTGAATTCACCACTTTATGCATTGATTTCTTTAAGCGAGTTAATGATCATAACATCTTGCATCTATAATTTTCCCACTACATTTAGTTCTATCATTTAGTTTAGGCTTTTTCACTAGCATCATGTGCTGATAAAATAGCCAAAATAGCCAGTTGTTCAGTTTTAAGTTTTAGGGTATATGCCAATGCCATATACTTTCAACTTTGAATTCACCACTTTATGCATTGATTTCTTTAAGCTAGTTAATGATCACAACATCTTGCATCTATAATTTTCCCACTACAGTGAAAAGCATAAATTTAAAAATAATTATCTCTGCAACAACTTGTTGATGTGGACCTCTAGTTTTCTTAATTGTACAATACATTCTATTTAATTCAGTCAATTGTATTCAATTTTGATATTTGATATTCATTTGTAGGTGGCAAAACAAAATGATGGATATTCTTGTGGCTATTATGTGATGATAAATATGATGACTATCGTCTCCACAACTATCACTAACAATTGGAAAAAGGTACTTGAATTTTTCAACTTTTAAGCTGATTAATTATTATTGAGTAGATATTAGATTAACTCATGATAAATATGATGATTATAGGTATTCAATACGACTCGTCCGTTCACATTGGAAGAATTGAAGCACATTAGACAAGTTTGGGCGGAGTTCTTTCTAAGGTTGTATGCGGAGCGTATGCCAATTGGAAAGGAAGAAAGAAGAAACAAACTTAAGTGAAATTGTAGTACATTAGCGTACAGTACATTTTGGTATATTATTAGAATATGAAGTTGTGTACCTTGTTTTTTTGCATAGATAAAAGTGTAGTACATTAACATACATTTTGGTATGAAATTGAAGAGCTTAACTCTATATTTATGTGTAGAATCCTCTTGGCTGTGCTGAAACAAACCCAGGAAAAAAAGTCCTCTTGGCTGTGCTGAAACAAACCCAGGAAAAAAAGTGCTCTTGGCTGTGCTGAAACATACATTTAAGTGTATGAATCATCTTGAAGAGCTTAACTCTATATTTGTATCTATAAGGAGAATTAAAAAAATTGAAATAAACCCAGAAAAAAAAAGACACATTTAAAGTCGGACGTCTATGTCAACCGACTTTAAAATAACACTTATAAAGTCGGAGTTGAGGAAAAACCGACTTTAAAGGTATTCAACAGAGGTCAGCGTCGCAGGAAACAGATCATAATTAAAGTCGGACTCATCAATACTCCGACTTAAAAACGTAGTTTTAAAGTCAGACCACAATCCGACTTTAAAAGTCCTAAATATGCGACTTTGAAGGTTTTCCACAGGCCATAATTAAAGTCGGACGCACTAATATCCGACTTAAAATCTTACTTTTTAAGTCGGACCTTGGTCCGACTTTAAAAAAACATACTTTCTAAGTCGCCTTGATAGAAGTCGGGTGAATGTCCGACTTTAAAGGCCCAAATGGTCCGACTTTGAATCCCCATTTTCCACTAGTGATTATGCATTGTGTGAGCTCTTCCTCCCTCTCTCTTATTTGGAATGGTAAATGCCTTCCAAACTTTTCCCCAACTAGAGGGTTCAGACAAGGGGATCCGCTCTTCCCCTCTTCCAAAATCCGTCGGAAAAGCCAAAAATCCGCTGAAAATGTGGACTTTCCGGCGGATTTTTGGCGCCGGTAGCCAGCTCGCAGCTAACGGTTTTCGGCGGATTATCTGCCGGAAAATCCAAAAAAAAATTCGCATGAGTTTATCCGCCGGAAAGTCCACAAATCCGCCGAAAATTTCCGGCGGATTCTCCGCCGAAAAGTCCAAAAATCTGCCGGAAAAACCGTTTTTTTTAAAATTAATTATTTTTAAAAATCTTTTTATTTAAAAAATTAATATTATTTTATTAAAAACTTTAATTAATTATTTTATTAAAAACTTTAATTATTGATAAAAAATAAAATTTAATAATCAATTAATTTACTATTTAAAAAAATAAAAATTAGGAATGAAAATTAATAATTAATTTAAATAAATATCCATACAACAAAAAAAATATCCATACAATAAAAAAATATTCATACAACAAAATAAAATAATCCAAAGCTACTGGGGTGGCTGCTGGTCTGTGTCATCACCATGATAATAAGTATCATCAGATGCAAGAAAAGCACTAATCGCATCGATATTAAGATCGATGTGGGGCTGTTGGGGTGACCGCCGCTGGTTTGGCTGGTTTGGCTAGTGGGGTGACTGCTGCTGGGGCTGCTGGTATGACTGGTATGGCTGAGGTGCATACTGCTGGGAATACTGGGGTGCATATTGCTGCTGAGGCCACTGCTGAAATGCACCGCCGTAATGCTGATGCGACTGCTGCGGCAGGTAGGATGGCATATGTGATGAGGATGGCCTCGAGTGCTGAGACATCAGCTGATCCTGCAAAAACTTAAAGCGCTCCTCATTTAGCCTAGCCTGCTCCGCAACTACCCTAGCCTGCTCCTCCATGCGCTCCTCAACCATCCCGGCTTTCTCCCGAAGCGCCTGCACTTCTCGTTCATTTTGCTCCTGCCGCTCGGCAAACTGACGCTGGGCCTCGCTCAGTTGCTGCGTCAATTGCGTAACAGCATTCAACTCACCAGCATTGGGAACATAAGAGCGACCAGTACTCGAGGATCCAGAATGTGAAGCTGATTGACTCGTAATAATGCTTGTTCGGAAAGCAGCCGGTCCAATACCACCTGATCCTACCATACGATTACTCTTTTGGGGACCAACTGCTCTCCCCCAAATATCATGAGCTACTCTAGCCTCCTCCATTGGATCGATATCAGCTGCCCCACTGCTCTGTTGTGACTCATGGTACTCAGCCAGCCCACCCTGGAAGCTCTCCTGAAAAAAATAACCCAACAAATAAATAACTATAGCAAAAGTAGTTTTAATATAATATTCCTCTCCCGATATAAAGATTAATATAAATAATAAACATTAATATACAATTGTAAAAGTAGTTTTACCTGAATACTCCTCGTCCGATCTGTAGCAAACTCACCAGTGTCCTCCCGCATATGAAGGTAGCGATGCAACTCAGGCAAAGTGATTGTCCTTTGTTCCCTCGCCTCCTATATATATATATATATATATATATATATATATACATATTATTAATTAATACACATGAAAATGACTAGTTAATTACAAATAATTAATTAATCAAGTAATAAAGTAATAATTTTACCAAACGCATGTGATGCGTTGCAGTATTAACACTCCCCCCTGTGTGTGTGCAGCCACCTTTTTCAGAAGCACGGTTCTTCTTGGCTTTCTCACAATAATTCCTAAATTCTGGTGTCTGCCAGTACTCCTTTAACACAGCCCAAGTTGAGTCTCCCATATAAGATGGCTTCGCATTCTTACCGCGCGCCTCCCGCAGTAATTCAGAATAGCGATGGGAACATCTCTTATGGAACACTCTCTCAACTTCTCTTTGCTGCTCTGGTAACCACGTACATTTTTCCTATTTAAGAAATTTACAATAATGTTGTTAATTATAAGACAAATTAGTTAATCAAGTCAATAAGATAATACACCAAATTAATTATTTCATAGAACAACTTACCAAAAATGATTTTAACATCCTCTGAATTGCCTCTTTATCTTTTCTAACAGTCGTCCAATTCTTCCAGCTGCTGGTGAAATTCTCCTTGATTGTTTTTGTGATGGCGGTAGCTGTAGCCTTCGAAGGAAGAAACCTACATTAAAAAAAGATGAATTTTATTACACCAAATTATATAAGTTATATAAAAGGCAACAAAAATAAATTAATAAATAATATATATATATATATATATATACACTTACGAATCGCCAGCAGTCTCCAATATGGCACGCCCATCAATTGTATACCTCACAACCTCACAGTCAACAGTGAATGTGCGTACCCCATCTGCATCAACATCTGTCGGGGCTAAGCCCTCAGTACCAATAGGAATCACTGGGTCCCTTGCATTACTAGTACTAGCACCCTCAGACCCAGGTGGTGGCAAATATCTGCCACCAGAAACAATAACACGAGCAGGCTGAACACGACGCCCTAGGCGAGTAGAAGTCTTCCGCCTGCTAGTGCTGGCGGCATCACCCGTGACAGGTGGAGGAACATATGTGTCGTCATCGGATCCTGAGTGAGATGCCATGACCATATCTAGAAATATATATATATATATATATATATATATATATATAAACATACTAAACAAATTAAAATATATAAACATACTAACTAAACAAACATAAATTACATCCTTGATTAAAAATAGGTTAACATATATTGTTGAAACATAAATAACTAATTGGAATCCGGCCCATTCATTCTCAAAATCATCATCATCATCAGAGGAGTGAATTCTTGATACACCAATGTGGTCTGTGGCATCTTCATCAGCATCTTCTTCGTCATCAACTTCATTGCCGGTGTTTGGCTCATCACATAAACGACTAATGGGTTCAACTTGAATCACTTCATTTACATTAGACATCTCTTCCATTTTATATGGCACATCTTCCACCGTGTCATCATCTGTATCAATGCGACCTCTTGGTTTTGTTTTAATTGCGACACACCAACCACACCTATCAGTCTGCGTTGATGGATAAGGGACATAATAGACTTGTCTCACATTTTGTGCAATGACGAACGGATCATACAGTCGATATCTACCATTCATTTTAATGTCCATTGTATCTGACTTTGGATTCACCTTTGTTCCTCGAGCAGACAGATCAAACCAATTACAATAAAAAATCACTACCTTCTGACTAAAATCTAGATGGGGGTACGAAAGTTCATATATGTGTTGAACCACACCATAAAAATCATCTTCACCTCCTCTAGTGACACCATTCATGCACACTCCACTATTGACTGTCTCTCTGCCCTGTGTCCATTCATTGGTGTGAAATTTGTATCCATTGACAAAGTATGTGTGCCATTCTTTAACACATCTTCGAGGACCGTCTGATATGTTCCTCAAGTATTGGTTGGTAGGATTTGGTGGGAGGGCATAAACATGTTGCCTAAACCACGTTGGAAAATGTGCATTAATATGAGCAGGAGATTGTTGCTCACTTACGTCCTCTGATGACAAGAATTCCCTAAAAAGAAATAATTAATTGTTACACATTTGTCTACTTTATATTAACTAATTAAGATCGATAGGTAATGTTGAGGAACATACTCAATAAATGGTTGCACCTCAGTACAGTTAATCAACACATGAACATGTGCTGAACTTAACTCTTCATCTGTTAGCCAGTGAATTGACTCCTTCCCAGATGGACGACCGGGTAGACAAAAGACAGACAAAGCTAAATGATGTCTAGGCCATTCAGTATCCATTTCATTTCGACTGCTTCCAGGAGCAAACTCATTCTTGAAATAATAGGAACAAAAATGTGTTGTTTCACGGTGTAAGTAAGAAGAACATATCGATCCTTCAACTCTAGGTTTGTTTTTCACCGATTTTTTGAATCACCCATGAACCTAGAGAAAATGATATTAATTAACATAATAATCATATATTTTAAACTTGTTTCTTATATTATAAAAATTAACTGACCTTTCAAACGGATACATCCATCTGTATTTGACAGGTCCGCCAAGTTTAGCTTCATATACGAGATGGACCGGTAGATGCTCCACAGAATCAAAGAAACCAGGCGGAAATACTCTCTCCAACTTGCATAAGATAAGTGGGATGTCTTGTTCCATTTTTGAAAGATCATCAGCTTTTAGCGTTGCAGAACACAAATTCCTAAAGTTATGACTTATTTCAATAAGTGGATTCAAAACGTGTGTTGGCAACGAACTAAAAGCTATAGGAAGTACGAACTCCATGAATACATGACAATCATGGCTCTTCATCCCATGCAACCTCCCATTATCCAAATCCGCACATCTAGATAACATGGAAGAATAACCGTCTGGCATTTTCAACTCTTTTATTCACTGATAAACTGCTTTCGCTTGTTCGGTAGATAAAGTATAATTGGCTTTGGGTTTCAAAGTCCTAGTACCTTGCGAAACCAATAACAAATCCGTTCGCCTACAGTAATGATCTATATCCTTCCTAGATTTCTCATTGTTTTTCGTTTTGCCTTTCACGTTCATAACAGTGTTAAATATGTTGTCAAAAAAATTCTTCTCTATATGCATGACATCGAGATTGTGTCTCAATAGATTATCTTTCCAATAGGGAAGAAAATACTTTTTTTTGTCTAATTGTGCCATTGTCCATAGCCATCTGGACGAGAAACAACACCCGCTACGACTTCCACAGGAGGGATATCCCTAACACTATTCCAAACTTCCTCTGGTGTCAACTTACGAGGAGGTCCAGTTGTTTCAACATTTCCCTTGATGCGAGTCAAACCATGAAGTTTTTCCTCCGTATTTAAGACTAAAAGTCTTTGTGTCAACCATGCAAATCGGACACGCCATCTTACCATGTGTCCCCCATCCAGACAACATTCCATAGGCAGGGAAGTCATTAATGGTCCACATCAAAGCCGCTCTCATCAAAAAATTTTGTTTGTGTGTTGCATCATAAGTTAAAACACCATTCCACAACCTTTTTAGGTCATCAATCAAAGGTTGCAAATATATGTCAATACCAATTATTGGATTACTTGGCCCTGTAATAATAGAATTTAAAAACATGTACGGTTTAGACATACACATTTCTGGAGGAAGGTTGTATGGGGTAACAATAACTGGCCAACATGAATACGGTGTTGCTGAGGCTTGAATATATGGTGTGAAACCATCAGAGCATAAACCAAGCCGAACATTGCGTGGATCACTGGCAAAATCTGGATGAACACGATCAAAATGCTTCCAAGCTTCACCATCAGATGGGTGACGTAATTCACCAGAATTATTTCTATTTTGATGGTGCCACGTCATTTTACCCGCGGTCTCCATTGAAGTAAACATCCTCTGTAGCCTTGGTATAAGCGGCAGATAGAACATTGCTTTTCATGGAACTGGTTTGCCTCTGCCCATCCCTTTCCTATTGACACGATAGCGTGGCTCTCCACACAACTTGCATTCCGACAACTCTCTATCATTTATGCCAAACTCATTGTTATAATAGAGCATGCAACCAGAGACACAACAATCAATTCTTTTAGATTTTAAGCCAAGCTTCGATACCAGTCTTTTAGCTTCATAATAACTTTGCGGCAAAAGCCCTCTAATGAGGGTTGCATCCAACATCATTTTGGTCATATATTCCATGCACAACTCAGCAACATTAAATTGAGACTTAAGACTCAACAACCGAACACACATTGATAATTTTGAGTCTTTAGCTTTAGCTTTAGATAACCCTTTCCTGAAGCACCTCCTTAGCTTAGTGTGGAGGTCCCTTATGTTGATATTCATGACGATGCTCTTTGCATCAAGGACATCGTCATTAAGGGTAAATGGGAGTTCAATGCCTTATATAGTTTACTTCCACCCCACATTATTGAGCACATCTCCTCCCTATCGGCTTGTCTTCATCCATTTGTGAAAGATTGTTTCATTTCGTGTGGTAATTTGGTTGGTGATCATTCATCAAAGGACAAGTATAAATGGCTTAATAAGAACAACAACAACATATGTATCAGGAACGACACTCCTGATATGTCTTGGAATTGGATCTAGCAGATTCTTGCTCCTGAGAAGATCAAGTTTTCATTTGGATTGCCTCCCATAGGTCCCTTCCTACCATGGCTATGTTAAATCATAGAGGCATGGCTGTCTCCCCAGCTTGCATAGCATCTTCTGCTAGATAATTTTTGATAGAGATATCGCCCGTTATATCAAAAAATTCTTGCTCAGTTGTGGATTTTGCTTGTCTTTGAAACTCAAAATTGTTTTCTACCACTGACCTGCTTTCTTAGTTTAAGTCTGGCGTTCTGCTTCTAAATATAATTGTGTCATCTTCATCTCATCCATTTGGGGTATCTAGAAAGCCCGCAATTCTTTCTATATTGAGAAAGTTCCCTTTCAGTGTCTCAGACCAAGGTTTCAATTCTACACACCTCGTTAATTAACCTTAGGGCTAAGGCAGTATCACCTTCTCAACCACCCATATGGGTTTTGTGGCACCCCAATATATATATATATAGAGAGAGAGAGAGAGAATATGTTATGGTTCTAAATGTGGATGGTAATTGTATTGGCAATCTGGGCCCCTCAGGTGTTGGGGGCGTCCTTAGAAATTCTGATGGAGCTTGGTTGCTTAGCTTTCATGACCACTTGGGTATCTCTAACAACCTTTATGCGGATCTGATGGATTTATTTAAAGGCCTAGATCTGGCTTGGAATATGGGTATCAGGAAGTTGCAATGCTACTTGGACTCAATTGATCATGTTATTGCTCTTGTTTTGGAAGATGGTAGTGATCGACACTAGTATGCCTTTATGATGGCTTCTATTATTGGCTTTTTTAAGCAAAACTCTAAAAACTCTAACACATATTTTTCAAACAGAAAATAGCCGTTGGAATCTATACAAATAAGGTCTCTGTTTAAACAGTTTGTTACAGCAAAAAGTTAGTTACTAACTAACTAATAGTTTGTTAAACTGTTTAACAAACTGAGTTTGTTAGCTACAACAAACTCTAAACTAACAGCTAAGTGTACCAGAGAAAGCTATAAATACATATGTACATACATAGAGAATCACAACACAGAGAAATAAAGTTTTACATTGCATTTTAGTTTTTCATATACTTCTGTTCTTCATGTCTTGCTCTCAACACAGTTATCCTCCTTTGATTTTCTAGGTTGTTGAGTTCATCTTCAACAGTGGTTGGAGACCTCACAACAAGAAAAAGAAAAGGATTAGCATACAATTTCTGTTTCTGTGACTGAAACAGAGAAGCAAAAGGAAAACCAGTATAAGAAGAAGGATTGACCATGTGTGGTCTTGAGAGAAGACCCATAGCTGAGTGGTGTTGCGTGTGTTCATCAAGAACACCATCACAATTCATGCAATCAACAAACAACAGAAATTATATTCATAAACAGAAACGAAAGAAAGCAAACAAAATCACAAGTGGTGAATCTGTACCTTTCTTGTGTTCAATGAAGAGTTCGTTCAACATTCGCCTTCTGGTTGAGTCTTCTCCTAGCACTTCATCATCACCTTGGTACATACAAAGTAGGAAACCAGAAGAGAAATAGCCAGATTCACAGATTAGGGTTTTGATAGAGGAAATCAATGTGGATACCTTGTATTGCAGGTAAACTAATATTGCAGGATAAGTTTTTATGATGAAAAAGACAAAGGCAAAGTTGATGGCCAAAGTAAATAAAAGTGACTAAACATCAAAGTCACAATCCAAGACAAACAAGCTCAAGAATTGAAGATTCAAGTTTAAGGGTAGTCCTTAATTATAAGGGTAGTCCTTAGGGTTTGGGTGTGTCTTAGGAAAAAGTGTAAGCTCTTTCGAAGGTCAGCTCGTATCTCAAAGTCTCACACACTCACAAGTTTTTCAAAGATGCATGCATACTTACGTAAACATACTTATCATCTTTAAAACATAAAAAATCGATTTCATCTTGCATATACACTCATCAAAATCGATGTTCAGGCCAATCAGAAAAGGAAGAATCGATTTTCACTTCATGTATTTTCAGTGCATAAATCGATTCCTGAGCCAAACTTTTTTAAAGGAAGAATCGATTCCCACTCTTTTACACTTAACTGAGAATCGATTCCTACATGTCTCAGGCAAGCTGAGAATCGATTCATACAAATTTTCACTAAGTACAGAATCGATTCCTAGCCCTCCATGGTTCTCAAGAATCGATTGTCCCTATTTTTCAAACAAGTCAAAATCGATTCCTCACTTAAATGAATCGATTCCTAGATCCAATGCTTTCAACAAAGAATCGCTTCCTACATTATTTTCAACGTAAACTTGATTCTCTCATAGCCTATAAATAGGCACTGCATTATGTTCATTTTCACATAACTCATTTCACGAATCAGAGAACTTTTGAGAAAAACTCTTGACGCTTTTATTTTTGCTCGTCACGCACCGTTGGTCCGTTTGAGCTGATCTTTTGCTAAGAGTTAGTTGGGGTTGCATTCTTCAAGTTGTAATATCTGCCTTCATTAGAGGTATTTCTGTCTTTACAATTGTTTATTATTTAATTGTTTGTGATTTGTACTAGGGAGTGGGGTATCTCTCTAGGGTAGCTGTTTGTACTAGGAAGTGGGGTATCTTTCTAATTCCTTCGCTTCCACTTAACCTGCGCGAAAATTAATCTAAGTCATTGAAAAGGGGAAAACGTTTTCGAAAGATCTGAAAAGTTTTAAATCTCAATTCACTTGAAGCCACTTGGTAACAATCAACACCAAACAGCAAACACACAAAGGGCCTGAGGAAAGTATACCTTCGCGTGTAGGAGTTTGTGTGAATCGTTCATCGTGTTGTGAGTTTCGTACATACAACATCAAAGAAGAACGCTGAATCAGTGTCCGAGAAGAAAAGAAAGGAAACTAAAGAAATCAAGGTACAAGAACAAGGGGTTTTCATACTTACCAGTTTCTGAAGTGAAGAGAAGCAAGATTGAAGGTATTCGAAGTCTGAAATCATCATCTGGATCAAAACCCTAGCAGAAGGGTTGAAGAAGAAGAAGAACGGGAACGGCAGAGAACCAAGAAAAGCAAGCCGGTGTTCTTGAAACAGTAGCACAAAAATTAGTGTTTGTGCTTTTATACTATGACTGAATCCGGGTCTGTGTTGACCCACACAAAGGGTCCGAAGAGCTCCGCAGATCCATTTTGTTTTTTTCTGGCAATTGCGTTAGTGTGGGCTGGGCCAGCACTTGGGCATTTTGCTATTTGCACCCCTGCTGCTTGATTTTGGCAACCTGCAAGACAAATCAGTTTAAATGATTAGCAAATTCAACATGGTATCAGAGCTAGTTACAATCCAGGGAAAACAGGAAATTTTCTAACTCTATCTCTTTCTTTTAGATTTCTTTAAGGTTCTTGTTAAGTGTCAAAGAAAAATTTCTGTAAAACAGCAAGTGGCTGTGTGAGTTTTTTTCTTTAAATCTTTCCTATTTTTAAGCCTGCACAGTGTGAAATTGTGCAGCAGCAGTGACTAATTGTTTTAGTGTTTAAAGTTTCAGTGTGTAAGATGACAAGTACAAGTTTAAACACACAAGTCCCTAAATTGGATGGGAAAAACTATGACAGATGGTGCATTTAGATGAAGACAGATCTTGGCTGTCATGGGGTATTGAGAATAGTCAAAGATGGCTTTGAGCCATTGACTGAAAATCCTACTCCTGTCCAAACTAACACCTTCAATGAAAATGAGCAAAAGTACTTCAAAGCTATGTACCTCATTCATTAAGGATGTGATGAAACCAACTTTGATAGGATAAGGAACCTAGAGACTTCTAAGGCTGCCTGGGAAGCCTTAGAATAATACTACAGAGGGGCTGCTCCTATCAAAGAAGAGAAATTGCAGGCTCTAAGAGCTCAATATGAAACATTTAGGATGAAGGAAAGGGAGTGTATTTCTGATTTCTTTATAAGGTTAAGGAAAATCACTCATACTATGACAATGTATGGGGAAACTCTTACAGAAAAGGTGATCTGTAAGAAAGTCCTAAGGTCATTGACTAAGAAGTTTGGATGGGTAGTCAACATCATTGAAGATACAACTCTACCAGATGATTTTAAAGTGGAGGAGCTTCAAGAAAATGAGCTAAGGATCAATCTGCTAGAAGGTGAAGAAGAAGATGACCAAGCATTATTCACCAAAGCTAAGGGTAAGAAAGGAGCCACAGACAGCAGCCAATCAGGTAAACCTAATTGGTCTAAAGGTAAGGCAGGTAATTAAATCTAACCCTAAATCTGATTTCAATAAGGGAAATAGCAATGCATCTAAAGGCAAAGATAAGTCTAAAGTGCAATGCTACAGATGCGATAAGTATGGGCACTATGCTACTGAGTGCCCTACTAGAAAGGACTTTAAGTCCAAAGAAACTGAATCTGAAGCCAATGTGGCTAAAGAAGATTCATATTCAGAATCTGATCCTGTAGCTTTTAGCATGATTATTGATGAACTAGTGGAGATAGAAACTTAGGAAGTTTCTGAGATCACTGGTGAAATAGAAGAAACATAAACTAAGGAAGTTTCTGTGGGTTCTGTGCCTGGACCTAAAACAGAGACTAGGGAAGTTTCTGTGATACCTAAAGCTAAACTAGAAGCAGAATCTAAGGAGGTCTCTGTGAGTTTAGAATGTATGAGTCTAAAAACTGTGAATTTTAAAACTGTGAGTTTTAAAAATGTGATTTTAGAAACTGTGAATTCAGAATCTGTAAGTGCAGAAACTGTGAGTTTAGAAACTACAAATTCTGAAACTGAATTAGGAACAGAAATAAAGGAAATTTCTGTGACTAATAAAATGGAACCTAGGATAAGTAAAAGCTGTGAATATGCTGTCTTTGCTACTCCAACTAATATTGGCAGGATTTTTGAAGTAATGTGGCCCTTGAACTATGACTCTAGTCATAAGGAATGGCTGATTGACTCTTATCCTAGAAGGAAAATTGGCATTAAAAATGCTAAACCTATTACAGCAGCTGGTGTGAGGAACTTAAGGTTCAAAAGGGAAGTTGGACAGGTAATATCTACTAAAAATATTTCCTATGTTCCAGACACTACCTGTTTGATAAGTAAAAGGTTTGTGAAAAAGCTGAAATCTGAAATTAAGGATTTAATTCAGATTGAATATTCATCTACCTATAGGTCACTTAATATGGTTTCATTAAGTGCCAACAAATTGGTTTTAACTTGTGTAGATGAGTATTCAAAGCTTTGGATCTATTTGATAAAGACCAAAGGAGGAGCTTTGGTATGTTTTAAACTGTTTCAGGGTAAAACTGAATTACTTGGAGGCTGTCCTAAGGAGGAAATGAGCACTAAAGACCCTATGATGAGGAAACTTGACACTGAGGAAGCTGTACAGCAGCAAGCAGAAGATGGAATTCCTCACTATAAGGAATCTGTCAAGCAAATTTCAGAACCTATTGGTCAAGTACTGACTAAGGGACAAAGGCTGACAGATTCAGAAGCTTGAATATTATGAAACTCTTGAAGGAAAATGGCTGAGAAGGGCTACAATTGAGGAGTTAAACTCCATTGATGAAGACTTAGGGACTCTATGTGATGTCTATGGACTAGAGTTCTTAAGGACACCTAAAAGCTCTACTCTACAACAACTAAAATGTGCTAAGGGAGTCCTAGCAAGGATTGACAAGGCAGATTACAGTTATGCCAGCAACATTGCAGAATGCTCTCTAAGTTTCAAAACTGCCACTCAAGCAGCTTGGCTAGAAGCACTGAACCACTGCTCAACTAAAGAGCAGGTAGCTGATTTTTTACCAAAGGCTCTAAAAGGTAAAGCTTTTAACTAAGCTTAGGAGACAGCTAGGTTGAAGGCTAACATCTGGGGGCTTGTCCCAGATCATAATTGATTAATGCCTAACAGGGGGTTGTCCTGGTATTAGAATCCGTCTCTGAGCCTAACTCCTTATTATGCTTAAGGAAGGGTTCTAGTTTTTAGGGTTTAGCTTAAGGAAGGGTATTGGCTTTTTTAAGCAAAAACTCTAAAAACTCTAACAGCTATTTTTCAAACAGAAAATAGCAGTTGGAATCTATACAAATAAGGCCCATGTTTAAACAGTTTGTTACAGAAAAAAGTTAGTTACTAACTAGCTGATAGTTTGTTAAACTGTTTAACAAACTGAGTTTGTTAGCTACAACAAACTCTAAACTAACAGCTAAGTGTACCAGAGAAAGCTATAAATACATATGTACATACATAGAGAATCACAACACAGAGAGATAAAGTTTTACATTGCATTTTAGTTTTTCATATACTTCTGTTCATCAAGTCTTGCTCTCAACACAGTTATCCTCCTTTGAGTTTCTGGGTTGTTGAGTTCATCTTCAACAGGTGGTTGGAGACCTCACAACAAGCAAAAGAAAAAGATTAGCATACTCTTTCTGTTTCTGTGACTGAAACAGAGAAGCAAAAGGAAAACCAGTATAAGAATAAGGATTTACCTTGTGTGGTCTTGAGAGAAGACCCATAGCTGAGTGGTGTCGCGTGTGTTCATCAAGAACACCATCACAGTTCATGCAATCAACAAACAACAGAAATTAAATTCAGAAACAGAAACGAAAGAAAGCAAACAAAATCACAAGTGGTGAATCTGTACCTTTCTTGCGTTCACTGAAGAGTTCGTTCAACATTCGCCTTCTGGTTGAGTCTTCTCTCAGCACTTCATCATCACCTTGGTACATACAAAGTAGGAAACCAGAAGAGAAACAGCCAGATTCACAGATTAGGGTTTTGATAAAGGAAATCAACACCAAACAGCAAATACACAAAGGGCCTGAGGAAAGTATAGCTTCGCGTGTAGGAGTTTGTGTGAATCGTTCATCGTGTTGTGAGTTTCGTACATACAACATCAAAGAAGAACGCTGAATCAGTGTCCAAGAAGAAAAGAAAGGAAACTAAAGAAATCAAGGTACAAGAACAAGGGGTTTTCGTACTTACCAGTTTCTGAAGTGAAGAGAAGCAAGATTGAAGGTATTCGAAGTATGAAATCATCATCTGGATCGAAACCCTTGCAGAAGGGTTGAAGAAGAAGAACGGGAACGACAGAGAACCACGAAAAGCAAGCCGGTATTCTTGAAACAGTAGCACAAAAATTAGGGTTTGTGCTTTTATACTGTGGTTGAATTCGGGTCCGTGTTGACCCACACAAAGGGTCCGAAGAGCTCCGCAGATTCATTTTGTTTTATGCTGGCAATTGCGTTAGTGAGAGCTGGGCCAGCACTTGGGCATTTTGTTATTTGCACCCCTGCTGCTTGATTTTGGCAACCTGTAAGACAAATCAGTTTAAATGATTAGCAAATTCAACATCAATTATAGAGATGCTCTTTGTGCCATTGAGAAGTATAGCTAAACACATTCGCTGGGAGAAGGAAACAAAGTTGCTGACTACTTGGAAAAATTGGGTTCTTCCAACTTGTCTAGATGGAACCTCCTTCATTCTCCACCGACAGAGCTCTTGACGAGTATGCAAGTTGATGCTAGCAGAGTCACTTTTCTGAGAATTTAGTTTGTTTTTGCTTTCTGTTGCTTTTCTTTCCCTTTGTATTACCAAAAAAATTTACAACCAATTACTCCCTCCAATGTAAAATATAAAAAACAAAAGGCATTTTTTATTTGTCCAAAATTTATGAAACAACCACTATTTTTAAGATGTATTAAATTTTTCATTTCAATTTTACCCCTATTTTGATGGAGTAATTAAATGTGATATCATTAATTAAGACTATAAACCATCATTTGATAGAAAAAAAGTATTTTTGTAAAGAAGTTCAAAACTTTAATCTTATATGTTGACTTTAAAAAAACGTATTTGATGTTAATATCTGATTTAAATGTCATTCAATGACTTGTGTGTAGGAGTTTTTCTTATATTTTGGAATGGAGGTAGTATAATTTATACTTATAGAGAAATTCAAATATATGAGTGAACCTAACGGTTAATACTTACAAACAACCAATCAAATTTTTAGAATTAATTATTTAAATAAATTAAATTATGATTTACCATTAATACCTGTTTAATGCATACCTTGTGTTTTCTTATTTAATATGTTGATGATTTTAATTTAATTAATTATAATAATTTTATTGATTGTTTGTAAGTATTAAATATTAATACTAATAATCTACTATAGATTTATAGATTTATACAAATTCACCACATATGATTTTACCAATACCCCTCGTTCTATCTAAAAGACACCTCAAATTTTTTAGGGTAAAAATGTCATTACACTCTATTTCTTCTTTTTTTCTCTTTATTCTTACACTCTCTTTCTTACTTTTCACTTTTTTCTTACACTCTCTTTCTTCCTTTTTTCTCTTTCTTCTTACACTCTCTTTCATCATTTTCACTTTTCTTTTACACTCTCTTTCTTTTTTTTTCTTTTTACTTTACTTTTTCCATAAATAATTATTCTCTTTCTCTTATCACTTTAAAGTAGTGTTTGTATAAATTTAGAAATTTAGTTAAAAGAATTAAAGTGAAGTGATAAGAGAAAGAGAATAATTATTTATGGAAAAAGTAAAGTAAAAAGGAAAAAAAAGGAAGAAAGAGAGTGTAAAAGAAAAGTGAAAATGAGGAAATAGAGTGTAAGAAGAAAGAGAAAAAAGGAAAAAATAGAGTGTAAGAAAAAAGTGAAAAGTAAGCAAGAGAGTGTAAGAATAAAGAGAAAAAAAAGAATAAATAGAGTGTAATGACATTTGAGGTGTCTTTTAGATAGAATGAGGGTATTGGTAAAATCATATGCGGTGAATTTGTATAAATCTATAGTAGATTTTGAAGACTACTACTATAAACCTACTATCTAAAAAAAAGAAGACTTAATGACTATTTAAATTAGTAATTAATATTTAAAACAAATATCTCTTATTGATAATTTAATATCTAACTTTTATTATCTACTATAATCTACTAATCAACTAAATTGAAACTACGAGATAACTGCACTGATAAATAAAAAACACGGGATAACTGCAGTGATAAATAAAAAAACACGGGATTAATATTTTTTTGACAAAAAAACACGGGATTAATATTTACCATTGATATTTATAATTTTTTTTGACAATTTATAATTAATATTTATCATTGATAATTATAATTTTAGAAAACTACTATAAAACTACTATCTAAAAAAACACGTGATAACTGCAATAATCTACTATAATCTACTAATCAACTCAAATAATCTAAAATAAAAATACGGGATACTTGCAATAATCTACTAATCAACTCAAATAATCAATTGAAACTATGAGATAACTGCAATGATATATAAAAACACACGGGATAAGTACACAAATATATAAAAAGACAAAGGATTAATATTTGTCATTGATAATTAAATTTTTGGAAGACTACTATAAACCTACTATCAAAAAAACAATAATATTTAATGACTATTTAAACTACTGATTAATATTTAAAATAAATATTTCTTATTGATAATCTACTATCTCTCATTTACTATTTACTATAATCTATTAATCAACAAAAATAATTAATTGAAACTACGAGATAACTGCACTGATATATAAAAAAACACGAGATTAATATTTGTCATTGATAATTAAATATTTTGAAACCTACTACTACAAACCTACTATCTAAAAAATAAGCAGGCTTAATGACTATTTAAATTACTAATTAATATTTAAAACAATTATTTCTTATTGATAATCTACTATTTAACAAATTTACAATCAACTAAAATAATCAATTGAAACTACCAGATAACTGCACGGATATATAAAAAACACGGGGATAACTGCAGTGATATATAAAAAACACGGGATTAATATTTGTCATTGATAATTATAGTTTTTGAAAACTACTATCTAAAAAAACAAGAAGGCTTAATGACTATTTAAACCGATTAATATCTAAAACACACGCGACAAATATTTGTCACTAATACCTAAAAAAGGACAAATAATTTTTCCTGATATATAAAAAAACACGGGATAAATATTTGTTATTGATAATCTACTATCTATCTTTCACTATCTACACTAATCTACTAATCAACTCAAATAATCAATTGAAACTATGAGATAACTGCACTGATACATAAAAAAACACTGGACAACTGCACTGATATATAAAAAAAATACGGGGATAATTGCAATGATATATATAAAAACACGGGATAGTTGCACTGATATATAAAAAAACATGGGATAACAACATTGATATATGAAAAAACACTGCACTGATATATAAAAACACACGGGATAAATGCACATATTTTGTTTTTAAATAATATTTTTACATTTTTAGTTTTAATATTTATCAATTTTTTATTTGAAACTCCTTTTTTATCTACTTTAAATTTTTCTTTATTTTCACGGGGTAATGTTCGGACTATTTAAATACTGTCTAAATTCATTCCCAAAAAGAACACGACAGCACCTATCCGTATCCAAGTCATCCTCTATATTTTACAATTGATTTTAGATTAACGAGATTTCAAACTAACGTTTCTATTTGAGGTAATCGTATGACGTAACTCGATCGGCCCATACGGATGCACGAGTATAGTACTAGTAGTAAGATAAATAATGTAAGACCGATTAGATAGGAAGTTATAAGCTATGGTGATAGGAATAGATAGAATAATAGTAACACTGATAATATTAATAATAGTAAGAGAAGAAGAAAGACTAAAAATATGAATGATTAATGAGTCAATAGCCTAGTAGCTATTATGTTATAGGGTGTACATGAAGATGGCAGGGCCTGTGTTTTATATCAATGGCAAAGGCAAAGTCCTAATGCATAATTTGATCAGATTTGAAAAGAAAGATGTTTCCGCAGCTAGCTGCACAACCACACGTAAACATCCACCACGTTCAAAGGTCTATTCTGTCAATTTAGAGTGACACAGCCTTAGACTCTGCAACCCCGTGAATGGGGACAAAGTTTTCTCAGTCCCCCACTCACACGTGTGAGTCAGGTGTGTGATTGTGACTTAGATATTACAGTACATTATTAGAACTTTCTCCTGTGCGATGTACAAAATTATGATTATCGAAAATATATATTCTATTATACATAATTTATTAAATCATTTAAATTAATAATTTAGTTCAATACAACTCTGTTGGTTAATTATTTATTCAATTATTTTATCTAAATAAAAAGCAACCAAAAAGGCATCCTTAAAAAAACTATTAAAAAATTATTTTGAATAGTTAAAATTTTTCTGAAACCCTAAAATACCTCAAAACTTACCGTTTAGTGTTGCACTATGTATTTTGATACGAAACGAGGAATAAACTTTGTGTATTTAACATTTAATTTTTTTTCTTAATTCTAAAACACGGTGCTTAGTGTCACATTTTAAGTATTTTGTCACGAAATTAATTTTTTTCCACCAAACCGGTTATTGAGGAACGATCTCCGCGTATTAGAACCGTTAATTTTTTCCCAAACTCTAAAATACCCCGAAACACACTAATAAGCGTTTCACTTTATATATTTCTTTATCTGTGGGACCTACACACCCGAATTTCTACACTCATACCATGATTTATAGGACCTATACACTCTCATTTTTGTACCGATTTCATGATTTGTGGGACCTACTTTCTATTATTTCCCTCTTAAAACTTACTTCTTAAATCAGTTACATAAATTAATAAATATAGTTAATTCTTTTTTATCTTTCAAGAGAAATATTGTTAACTTTATTTACTTGATGCAATATGAAAGGTTGCCTCAATTTTTCCTCGATTAATTGCCAAGTTATAGGTCATATAGTGGCAAAATTGCACGATGGGTCTTTTAAAATATATTTTTGTAATAAGTTGGTTATTTATTTTTTTTTCGTACCAACTAAGTCTTTTAAATTACTTAACGTCTTTACTGTTACATTTTTTTAAATTTCTGTTCCAAACACGCCTAGTGGCGTTAACACTGCTGCCGATGTGTTGGTAAAGGTCTCGGCAAATCCAATCAATTTTTTTAATAAAATTTAATAAAAATAAACCAGTATTCACGTTTTTGGTGGTTAGGGTTTTGAATTAGGGATCTGGAATTGAAACCAGATCTAAGCATTTAGATATAAGCATTCAGTAGTACCCATTTTTTATTCCTTTTTTGAAACTCCTCTTGATTTTTCAATGTCTGTGATACACAATTTCATAGTTGCAGTGTTAGAAGGTCGTGAAAACGTTTTGCAATTTCATTTAGGCTTAATTCTACTTTTAGTTTTTCAAGTATTGCAGTTATCACTTTAATTTTCAGATATGAGTTTCAAAAAATTTCTGGGTTTGAAGTTGAGTTCATGGATGAAGAAGTTGAGTCCAAGTCATTAATTAAAAATGACTTGGACTATTATTTATACAACCACATCAGTACTTAACAGTATTAGACAGAAACTAGACGAAAAGGTCAACGGTGAAGACGTTAAGTAACTTGAAGGACTTAGTTTGTACGAAAAAACATAAAAGACTAACTTGTTACAAAAAATAACTTAAAGGACTCCTTGTGTAATATTACCGTCATATAGCGGTTCTAATTGCAAGAAGAACCATCAAGATTTGGATTTGGAAGTGAAATAGCCTAGGCAAATGAAACAAGAAAATGTCCTAAAACTGTTAATGTGTCTAACTCCTCCCAATCAGATCCTTTGGTTTTTGGGGATAATATTGCTGCAGATTGTCATGATCATGAACAGGTTGTTGATAACTGCGTACAACACTGAGCTGCCAAAGGATAAGGTGTCCGTGGAGCGTGAATCTAATATAATTAGCCCTTCAAAGAAGCATTTGGTGCAAGAAGGCATCAAAGTTATTTCTACCTCAGAGAAAAGAGCATATTCAAGTTCTAATATATGAAGCTTTTGTTTTGGAATACTTGTGGCCTTGTCGATGCACCAAGGAGCCCTAACATCATTGACGTTGTTTGATCAACTCCAAATCCGAGATTGATTAAATGTATCACTGATGGCATTTAGATTTGCCATCAAATGGTTGTCTTAGATTTGCAAGATATGTGGTGGCATTTTCAGGGACCATATATAGTGGATCTACTTTGGGCTGCTTTACATTGCATTTGGTCATTTTTAAAGCTTTCCAGGAAGAATTACATGGCACCATGGTTGGTATTGGGTATGCTCATTCAAAAAGGTCGAAATAGGCTTTTGTTGCAGTGTGACTAATCCCTTGTGGTTAGGTATCTCATATCTATAGGGAGGCTAATGAGTGTGGTATCATGTGGTGGGATCTTATCCTTAGTTTTGGTGCCTAGGAGTTGAGACCATGGGGTCTCGCCCCCTTTCCTTTCTTCTTGGTGCCCGCGCCTAGGGGCTGAGACCATGGGGTCTCGCCCCTTTCCTTCCTTTTTCTTGCGCTCGTGCGCCTGTATCCGAGACACAACAGTCTCTCCCATATATAGCCAGTTCGCGCCTATGAGTGTGCCCTTCCACTTGCATTTGGCGCCCTGGGGCCGAGACTATGAGTTCTCGCCCTTTGGCTTGCTTTCTCTCACGCTTATGCGCATGCTTCGTTGGATCTCGACTATGCTCGTTTGTCAAGGTACTAACCTTATCTTTCAATCCTCCGGCCTTCGTATGCTGCCTTGTGTTTTAGATTTTGGACTTAGGATTTTTTCACGTGGGTAGTCACAAAGTTTGGCTTGCTTTTTGCAATTGAGTTACCGACGTCTGCCTGGACAGTTTGTAATGTAGTACACCCTTGGCACAGTTTACCGGGACACGACCCAAATAGAACTCGTCCAATGGGGTTGTGACCACCAAGTTCAGCTCGGGATATTCCCTTGGCACAGTTTACTGGGACTCGGCCCAGATAGAACTTGCCCAAGGGGGTGTGACCACCAAGGTCGGCTTGAAGTATACCCTTGGCACAATTTACCGGGACTCGACCCAGAAGAACTTGCCCAAGGGAGTGTGCCCACCAAGGTAAACTTGAAGTATGCCCTTGGCACAGTTTATCGGGACTTGGCCCAGATAGAACTCGCCCAAGGGGTTGTGACGTCCTTCAAAGTTGCTAAGTGGAGTGAGTCGTTAGATTCCTATCTCGGTATATAGGGGAAAACATGGACGATCGTGGTGCCGTCCTCATGCCGTCTTTTTTACCGACAGTCTTTATTTGTTTCGGCACGCCATGGGACACTTGATTCCCTTACCAGGATTCAAGGTACACATCTGCGTCAACCTAGCTACTTCGTGCGGTCATGCATGTGTGAGGTGTATTTGCAAAACCATCGGCTTGGGAGGATGGTCTTGGCTTGAAGCTAATGTTGAGGTAGCTCCTGCAGGCTAGACAGTCCCTCCCTGCAGGCTAGACTAGGTCTCAAACTTGTATCGGTCTATCCCTAACTATGGAGTTTGACCCTTTTTCTTTCTTACTCTTAAGGAATTTTATTTGGAACAAGTGTCAATGCTAATGAGCTAGAGAAAAACACCTATATTGCAAAATGAATTTCAGTTACTCATTCATATCGAGCTTTTACATTCTGCACTTGTGTTCATACAACGAATTTTCTCAACTAGGCCTAGCTTTAGGTTCAGGTTCGGGTGATTGGCTCCCTATACAGAGTCAGGTGTCCCGTCTTCTTCTTCTTTCACGTACTGGGCGAGCTTCCCTTCGCGAATTAGCTCTTCAATGTCGTCTCTTAGGGTGTTGCACTTGTTGGTGCTGTGTCCATAACTTCTGTGATAACGACAATACTTCTTAAAGGTTCGGTCTTTCCTTTGCACAAGAGGTTCGGGTTGTTTGATGTCGCGAAACTCTGCGTCGGTGCATTCGGTGAGGCTCTCTGCTTGAGATGTGTTCAACAAGGTGTACTCTGAGAAACAGCCTTGTCGGAGTCGGGACTCACGAGGCATTCCTTCAGCTTGGGCTCGCTCCAGCCATGGTTCTTCAATGGCCCTGTAGGCCAGCTCGTCCTCTTCGTAGTTCATGTGCTTCTGAGATCTTTGAAGGAAATCGGCCAAGTCGCGGGGCCTATTGATCCTAGATTCCCTTTAGAATAAGCTTCCTTTACGGAGACCGTCCTTCATCCAAAAGAGCCTCCTCTTGTCTTCAAGGTTCCTAACATTCGCAGGTTCTTGGTTGAACATTTCTAGATATTCTCTAAGTGTTTCTTCATCTCCCTGCTTGATCGCTTTGAGCACCTCTTCAGACTTGGGCTTCAAACGGGATGAGGCAAAACGAGTTGTGAACATCATAACTAGTTGTCCCCAGGATGAGACCGAGTTTGGTTTCAACCCCTGGAACCAAGCTAGTGCTGACTTCTCGAGAGTGAGGGGAAGTTCTTGCAGTGGATGGGTTCCCTTGCCCCCCGGTAGCACATCATGAGAGAGAAGTAGGCCAAGTGTCTGCCGGGGTCCCCAGTACCATCATACATGTTGAGCATTGGGGGTTTTTCCAAAGCCTTAGGGATTGGACAATCATTGATCTTCCTAGAGAAAGGTCCATCATGGGAGGTCCAAGGAGTGTAGCGAGGTGACTCGTCCCCGAGGTCCATGACCCATCAGTCACGTCGGGCGGGAGGACCTCATTGATCTGGATCTGTGGCGATGTCTCTTATGGGGTTTGACTAAGCATCGAGACCTCTCGCGTGAGTTGGAAGACGCAAGCGACGAACTTCTCAAAGGAGAGTCTTCCGTCTAGTAAGTGTTGTCAGGAAATGTTGGAGGAGTGCTTGGAGGGGAGCCTGATCCCCTATATATGCCTGCATCGTCGTGGGGGAGACCGACGAGCTCGTTTTCGCCTCGGGGGAGAGCAATGGTTCAGATGCCGCCTAGGTGGGGACCTATGGCGCCTTGAGTTCACAGTCCCTCGGGGAGGAGTGCTCCAACGGGGGCGAGGCTGTTCAGGCATGGATGCCACATGCCTCTCAATCTGCCTGAGGCGCGCATCTTGCTGTGTCATAGCTTAGGTGCGGTTGCTGAGAAGGTCCAGGAGTTGACGGATGGCCGCAGCATACTTTGTGTGGACAGGGTCCCGCGCCTGATCCGGCTGCAGAACCGGAACCGGCTGGGGAGTCGGGACTTGGACAATGTCACCCTGAAGGGTCACAGCAACGCCTTCAGGGGTGCCTTCAGGTTGAGGTTGAGACACTGTAATGCTTCGAATCCGGGGTCGGCCCCGGGGCACCATCGGAGTGCAGGAGAGAATTTTTAAGAAGTAGAGATGAGGTGAAAGCTAGACAGCTCTCACTGTGGTCGCCAATGTTCTGTACCTAGCGGTCGTGGTGACTGCTGCTGGTAGGTCTCCTGCCGTCCAAGTGGTATGCCAAAGTGATCTCGGGTGGGGTACCTGCGAAGCCACTCCGACGCTCAAGTCAGTATTGAAAATTGTAGAGTAGTATAGCAAGGAATGATAATGTACCTATTTATGGCAATGCGTGCCAGTATTTTTAGGGATCCCTACTAGCTCTAAGTCGTTGGATCGATCGGGTGAATCTGAGCCATTGATGCATAATAGACATGAATGAGCAGATTTATTGTGGATATGAGACGAAGCTATTGGGCTGACCCAGGTCCGATTGCTGGAGTGGGTCTCTTGGCCCAATCCAAAACAAGTAATTTGTTAGGGAGAAAGAAATGTTAGTTTCCAAAATTAAAATTTTAACTTAATTTTTCAAACTTTTTTTTGTTTATCAACTCGCTAAGTGATCTACTTGAGACTTTATTATTATTATTATTATTATTATTATTATTATTATTATTATTATTATTATTATTATTATTATTATTATTATTATTATTATTATTATTATTATTATAAGATTACACATGTTGGTCAGTTATGATGATTCAGTATTTAAAACAGTTGTTCACACACTGCACAGCCCTGGTGCCCCCGCTTCACTAAATAGTACGAATGGTAAATTAAAAATGAACATGAGATGAGAGTTGAGACAATAAGGAAGTGAAAAAATCGTGTGAGGTTTTCTTGTTTATGTTCCAAAAGGCTTGAAAAAAGGCACATTTTTTTCTGCAAAACCCTCTTTTCTTCTCTTTACACAGTCTGTCAAACTTTGCTTTCTCATGTTACATGGTTCTCCAGCATCACACAACAAGATATACATATTCTTTTACTTACTTACATTACAAATTTGTCTGATGGATAGTGAAATGAAGTCATGAACAGTAGTAACTCTTATATCATATGATATCTTCAAAAGAAAATCAAAATGGCCTCGTATATTTCTTCTTCATTCCCATCTTCTTCTATGGGAATGGTATATGCTGACCTTGGATCTCTCTCTCTCAGCTCCAATAACTATGGTGTAAGTAAGAGTAGTAACTATGATGCTTGCAAAAACTTTGTGATGGAAAATGAGAGTACTAAAGGGTGTACTTTTTCATTTATGAGGGACTTTGAGGAACAACCCAACGCAGAAGATTTGGGGGGTAAAGATTCTGATTCAAGTGACGGGGTTAGGGAAAATCATGAAGAGTTAGAAAACCCTAATGAAAATCTTGGCAGCAACAAAGAGGAAGATAAACTTTGTGCAAGAGGGCATTGGAAGCCTGCAGAAGATTCCAAGCTGAAAGACCTTGTGGCTCTTTATGGTCCTCAAAACTGGAACCTCATAGCTGAAAAGTTGGAAGGAAGATCAGGTCTTAAAAAATGCTGTAAAAATAAATTGTGTTTCTTTGCTTCCTTATTTCTTGAAGAACTATAGTTATATATATATATGATTTGTTTTCTTTTTTCTCTTTTGGTGTTATGCATTTTATGAATGATCTTTTCTTTTTATAAGCAAAATTTCATTAGAATGGAAGCATTTGCTCACAGAAATGATATATGATATGAATATATTTAGGTCATTTTGTTTTTAATTTGGACTTATTCTTTAAAGTGTTGACTAACTTTATTTTTTGGGGACATTTTTGAAGGGAAGAGTTGTAGACTGAGATGGTTCAACCAATTGGACCCAAGGATTAATAGGAGAGCATTTAGTGAAGAAGAGGAAGAAAGGCTAATGCAAGCACATAGAATTTATGGCAACAAATGGGCTATGATTGCTAGGCTATTCCCAGGAAGAACAGATAATGCTGTGAAGAATCACTGGCATGTTATAATGGCTAGGAAGTACAGAGAACAATCTAGTGCTTATAGAAGAAGGAGATTAAATTTAAGCCAATCTGTTGTTTCCAAAACCATGGAGCAAAATCCAAGCTTTCTTAATGGAGCCCCACTTAGCAATAGTATAGCAATTTTTCCATATTCTTCAGCATCTTTCCAAAGTGGTGGGATTAATTATGGTTTAAATGTTTCAAACCATATCAGTACTATTGGGAGAGAAGAAGTGTTAAGAAGTTATCAGGCCCCCCCACATGTTGGCTTCTATGTTCAACAAACACCATTTGATTTCCACTCTGGTATGTCCTTTACTGCTTGCTTGTTGCTCCAAGAATCATCTGCTAAATCACTTCCTATTGTTTTGGTTTATATTATATATTGATACGCACTATTTACCGGCTTTGCCGGTGATTAATATGGCTGACTACATGTACTTGGCTTTGCCGGTCCGGATCGGAACTCAATTAGTGCTCGGACTAACCCTTGTTGCATGTTTCTCTTTCTCCCCTCACATAATTTACTCACTGCAATGCTATTTACATATTTTTTTCTTAGGGTTGGGTTTTGAAGGTGCTAAAAACAATGGTATGGTAGAAGTGGAAGAGTCTTTCAATCAAATGAGATGGTGGAATGATACTACTACTAGTGATGAATATCATCAACAACAACTATATGGTTTATATCCTCATTATCCCCAACAATATCTGATGGCAATGCAAAAACCAAACAATCAGATTTTTTACAGTTTCTCAAATTCCTCAGTATCAACAACAACATCACATGTTATAGGGAACAGAGAAAAAGTGGTGAATAGTGACACTCCCCCAGATGCTGTTTCAACTCCAATATTTTTTGACTTCCTTGGAGTAGGTGCCACATGATAGATCCAATGGCTATAGAAGTTCCCGGAAGTTCCTCAATATAGATGTGGTCCAAACATAGCTGAGAAGACATTCGAGGCAAATAGAATGGATAGTTACTCCACTTTGGTGACTGTGAAATGTTGTTACCTTTGCGTCACTTTGTTGAAAATGATATCATCCGTGTGTGTGACTCTGATTTTTTCCACGTGGACACCTTTTCCAAACTATTTAAAAATTAAAAATATTCATAGTTTAATTCGATTATTATACTCTTTATATGCATGCTTATTTTTATGTATTCTGCTTTACTTCTCCTTTTTTTTGACAAATGCATGCGTCACTTTTGTTTTACTTACTCCTAAATCCTAATATCCGCTTCATATTCTATATATCGAATTTTGAGATTTTTTTTTAATTTTTGTTGTAGTTTAACGTTATATTAATTACGTGCTTTTTTAATTACGCCATCAATTATTTATATGAGGGAAATAAATAAGTGTGAAGAGTAATAAAAAATCAAAAAGTATAAGGGGAAAAGACTAATAATTTTAAGAAAAATAAACAAAAATTTATTAATTTCTATTATTTGTGTAAAACAACCTTAAAGTAAAATGAAACAGGAGTATTAGAAACAATAAATGGCTGAAAGTTAGACACATTTAAGGTTAATGATAGGTTTTAATTAGCATTCATCGACAATGTACATGTATTCAATTTCAATTTACGATATCAACCAATTAAAAATTGACATATCACAAAGATGTTTGACTTTTATCTCACGTATTTTAAAAGTTATACTTACTACTGTCTTACTATTTAAGACCCTTTCGACACTTGTTCCAAAATATAAAATAAAACCCTATTACACTTTCACTTTTTAAGCTAATACTCTCATTTCATTAATGAACAACTTAATCATACTAATTGTCTCTGGACTCTTTTATTTAATTTTCAATTATTACAAGACAATTACAAAAAAGTATTTTAGTATTTAGCCAACACAAATTGATGATATTTTAATTTGTGCGTAACAAGGCAAAGTTACTAAAGATTAAGAACAAATGTAGTAATATATAAAGTCATGCTTATTGAAGCTTTTTTTTGTTGACAAAAATGCTTCTTTTGAAGCTTGGTTAGTAATTGAGTAAAGATCCAAATAGTTCCACTACTTTTTTTTAGATAGGCAAAGTGGTTAGTAATTAATGTGTTAGTTGTTAGAGGGGAGGGGGAAGCAGGGTTCGAACCCCGTACGCCTACGTTTTTCCACCAACGATGTCCCTTTCCACTACTTTAGTTTTGGCTATATAAATTCAAATATATTTAAAAATAGTGACATAATGAAATCATATAATTGGCATTTATATCTAAAAACTATAGTATTGGAACTCTTTTTTTAAGAAAGTGAGAAGATCTTTACAGTTATTCAATGTTGTTGTATCTAATAGTTAAACAAACTTAACATACCAATAAACACAGTTTAAATGACGTTAACCTTATTACATGTATGCTTTTTGGGGTAGAAATATCGTTTTTGTTTTGTTACATTAGATATGTGGTTAGTTAACTCTAATATTAAGTGCGAGTGGTCAATACACTTTATCTGAAAAAACAAAATTTGCGTATATGAATTTATAGTTGGTGTTTATGATTTGTCTGCATATATACAAAAAGAATGCTTCAATGCAAGGGTTTTTTGCTTGTCGCTACAGAAGAGGTTTCTGAACCATTTAAGGGGTGATGATGGAAGAACATGTCGATGATAATAAAAGTAAAAAAGAAAGGGGGGAAAAGAAGGGGGGAGGGGGGGGGGGGGGATTGGACTGTTGATAACGTCGCTTTCTCATGGGCCTGCTATGCAATAACTGAAGCACCAATTTTGCAACTGACTCCATATGTGCATTCATAATAGGGAACTGTTCAACATCCCTCTACCATCAGCAGAATCTTTGTTAGAATTCATGACAACCATGTTAATGTGGTTTGTTTATTAAGCACCTTAATCTCATCCACATTGGTCATACCCTCGCAGTTCAGCGTGGACAGGTTTGGGTTTTTGGTGTTGATGGTTATATGTTTGTCTCCATGTTTTTTTATAAGCAAAATATTTTATTGAATTATGGGGTAGCTTTGCCAATCCAAAAATAAAAAGTAAATTATTTGAGTAAGCAGTTATATTTTATATTTAGCTACACCAATAATTTTTTTAATTAACTACTCCAATCAAGTTTATTAGTCTAAGGTTCTCAAAAAGAAATACTAGTCCAAGGAGATAAAAAAACCACAACAAACTCATTAGTGTTGTACAATAAAAACAAGAAACAAGAACAAAGATGAAGAAGATATAAGAAACAAGAGCAAAGATGGAGAATGTGATAGCTTTGTATTAATTCTTTTCTCATGTGTGTAATAACAGTGAGCCCTTTTTATAGGGTGAAAAATGCAAGTGAAAGATCAATCTTAAGAAGCTACTAACAACCCATTACTGAAGGGAGTAATGAGAAGTAGAAGCCTAGCAGTGGAAATCTATTAATATGTTATTCACAACACTCCCCATTAGATGTCCATCGAGGATATGCCTCATTAAAACCTTACTAAAAAAAATCTTGTGAGAAAAAAGTTTAGTGAAAGAAAAAAAGTACAATATCATTTCAATGGGAACTACTTCGTTAAAAAGGTTTCCACAAAAACCCAGTGAAACAAAAACATGGGAAAGGGAAAGAAAGTGCCGCTTTTCTCTCCCTATTTGAAGCGTCACTTAAGAATATATATAAATTCCAACAGTTGGAGTTTCTCCCTGAATGCATATGGAGCAATCAACTCTACCCTGTCACTTGTGATATATCCTCTCTTAATGGAGCTTTAATTTGCGGTCAGTATTATCTTTAGAACATCTTCCTTGAATTGTTGGCATTTGAGTATGAAGTGAAGAAACAAGAACCATAGATTGTTTTGTAGGTCATAAAGATATTTTCATGTCACTACATGTAGATAATAGCTGACTTGGGATCTAACTAGATCTAGATCAGAAAAATACTTTGTATCTCTGTATGGTTAGTTCGCGGAACATATATAAAATGATTTATTCATTAGGATAATCAAAAATAAATTTTGCACCCTATTTTGTTCTAATGCATTTTGGTTTATAATGAACAATATTACTACTAATTATCACATAATATTATCATATCAAACGATGTAGCATTTAGTAATATGCATGTATACTTTCATAGCACTAGGTTATAGTCTCCGGGATCAAGAAATTTATCATTTTTTTGTCGCAACTCGTGTACTCTATATAAATAATTTATAATGAGTCAATTAAAAACTACTTATTTATAACTTGTTAAACAAGAAAAATTAATTAAGTTATTCGATCAGCAGATCACGACGAGACTTTTTTTTTCAAAAGAATCTATTTAAAGATATTTCTTTATAGCTTGAATCCTTCTGGGATTTTCTATATAGAGATCAATCACAGATTGAACCTTAAAATCTATCAGATATAATTTGAAGTCATTCATCTAGAACTTTTTCTTTTGAGGAATCTATAGTTTTTGAAAGCTTTTCAGGAGTTCCAATAATAGCAAACTAGAGAAAATTCATTTCTTGATCTTTTCATAAAACTATATAGACAAGGGATGTCATTTTTATATCACTCATTTAGAATACGAATTGAGGCGGTTATACCACATGCGTTCAAATCATCTCGAGAATCCAAAAGGTGCGTCTCGGAATATTAAATCCTTCGGGGATCTTCATATAATTATGACTGTCAAATGAGTCATACGAATAAATGGTAACAACATTTGTCAAGTGCAAATTGAGCTCTTCATGTGCTAGAAGGTTAAATAAGTACCTTTCCAAAAGGTACTTGCATCCACTACAGGCTAATGTCTCACCAAAATCAATTTTAGGAAACCCTTGAGCAACAATTCGAGCTTTTGTATCTCACAATTTCATCATTCTCATTCTGTTTTTCTACAAAAACCCATTTGTATCAAACTAGTTTCACACCCTCAGGTGTTTGGACTATAGGTCCAAAAACGTTTTGCTTGTAAAACGAGTTTAATTCTACTTCAATTTCATCTTTTAGTTTTGGACAATTCTCACTTTTCATACAATCTTTAATAGACTTTGGTTCATGATCCTCACTATCATTTATCACATTTAGCACTATACTAAATGTAAAAACATCGTCAACATTGACTTCGTTTCGGTTCTATTGTATTTCATTCTTGACATAATTCATTGAGGTAACTTCAATTTCGGAATTTTTCATGTACCTGATCAGTTCTTCTAGAACTAAAATATCAATTATGTTTGAAGACTCTTTTAGAGTTTCTATATTCTCGCTTGGACCATGTTTCTTTTTAGCTCATTTTCTTATTCAAAGATTTTTATCTTTGTAACTGATTGGTCTACCACACTTCAGGCGCGGTTGAGACTCATTTGCAATATAAGACTGTCCAACAGAGACATCCATTTATATCAGAGCATTAGCAGGTGATATATATGATTTAGTCACATCTTTTGGATCAATGAATGCATTTGGTAGATGATTTGCTAAACTTTACAAATGAGTTATTTTTTGAACTTCTAGTTCACATTGTTTAGTTCAAGGATCAAGATGAGACAATAATAATTCATTCCAACTAATTTCTTTTTTCAACTGCTTATTCCCTCCTCCTAATGTTGGGAAATTCATCAAATGATGATAATCAAACATGACTATAAACAAGTATCCAATTATTGGCTTGAGATACTTTATTATACATGTGGAGATACACTACACACCCACAAAATCTAAGATGGGAAATATTAGGTTTGTGACCAAAAACCAAATGTAAAGGGGAAAAGCTGTGATAACTTGTTGGCTTGATGCGAATTAATGTTGCAACATGCAAAGTTGCATGTTCCCGAGTAGAAATTGGAAGTTCTTATCTCATAATTATTAGTTATATAATTAACTTTAGACGTCTAAAGAATGGTTCTTCAACACAATTTTATGAGTTAACATATGCTACGTGATGTCAAATATCAATTCTAATAGAAATACAATACTTGTTAGATGCTTTCTATATAATTTAGAAAAGAGCTCTTAGTGAAAGTAGAGTAGCAAACAACCTCACAAACTTCCTGTTGTATGTTGACGACAAATAAATGTGTCTATCTTGTAGATGCATCAACTAAAATCATAAAATATCTAAATGGTCAACACGGTGGGTGTATTGGCCCACAAATAGTAACATATGTATTCGTTTTAAAAATTTGAGATACTCACTTCCAATTTTTGTGGTGATGGTCTAATTATAAACTTCTTCTATGAACAAGAGATATGAGAACTAATTAGATTGAATAACCTTCTGGTTCTTCAATTGATGACCACATAAATTTTCAATTATTTTTTGCTTCATTATAGACTCGGGTTGGCCCAACCGGTCATGACAAACAACAAATTTATTGTGATTTGTAAACTTCTAGTTTACAATACGTGCTCCAATTGCACTGATATAAGTGTAGTACAAACTAGAGGAAAAAGCAGACAATTTTTTCACTACACTTATTTTATCCAAAGTATGTATCGTTATATAAAGCTATTCAACATCTCTCCTTTATTTCTTGTCTCAATATGATATCCATTTGGACAAATTTTTTTAAAACTTAATAACTTTCTATGAGACTTGAGAGATTATAATATGGTGTCAATGTGTAAAAAAATTGTTCTCTAGGTAATTAACAATACACTAGCTCTTCTGGAGTCTTCAATTACATTTTGCAAACTTCTAGTTGCAAGTTGATAACAAGTACACATGCTACCATATGACTTCTGGCCATAATTAGATAATTTACACAATTTATTATAAAATGCACATATATCATCTTAGTTACCCCTCTAAAAACTAGAATGTCTTATAATTAGCATGCAGTAAGAACAAATGACAGATAAAAACTCATTATATTGAAAAATATTTTAGTCCTTCAAAATTATCAATATGAGATGTCATTGCTACTTTAGAATAATCTTGATAAACGTATTCTAAATAGTAAAATTATGTCGACTACTAAAAATATATTTTTTATAAGTGCAAAGCAAACTTCTGGTTTACTATAGCATAACTTTAGCTGCGCTCATATTTATTTAAACAAAAATAATGTATTTAACTTTGACCATTCAAATTAAAATATAAAATTATTAACTTATGAATATAACAAATTTACCATTTTATAGATAAAGAATTGGAGATACACGACTTTTTTCAATAAACAAAACTATAGAAACCATACATACTATTTTAACCATGATTCAATAACCTATTTGCAAATCTTAGAAATGTCATTTTTAATAGGTATGATTCATGTCATTTCATATGTGCTATAACATTATGGTAACATGAATTACAAGAATATAGTAAAAATTTATGGTGGAAAATAAGAACATAAGAATGTCTAGTCCTTTAGGATCCAGTCATACAATCAATTCTTCTCATTCTTTTTTTTTTCTTGCAACATTTTTATATGAAGTTAAATTTTATATAATGCATGAGTCACTACACCATAGTTAGAGATAAAAAAGGTCATAGCCACTAATACTAATGTCATTTTATTTTAACCCCTCATATGAACATTTTCACTTCTAGGAATAAAGGTCAATTCACTAGATGACCTTTCTCATTTTCAATAAACAACTTCTCTTGTGTGTAATCACAATAGATTTTACAACTACAAAATATTTTTGAAGGTGCATATACTTATATCAAATAGATCTTTTAAATTGCAGTTATTGTGTAAAAGATCAAGTTCTTCAGGAACTTGACCACAAATCTTATAGACTTCCAACACAGTCTAAGTGTATAGTTCTTCAAGAACTATTACACGAATCTTCATATATAAATGGTAACCAAAGTAAATGCAATTTAGCAATACTACAAGGATACTGGATTACCAAATTAATAGTTCTTCAGGAACTATACCACAAGACTTCTCAAACGATTGTCAAGAAAAACCATACTGTGAACAATCCTTCAGGGATGCTTGGAAGAAGAGGGAGTAGGAGTAGGAGAAGGAGTAGGAGGAGGAGTAGGAGTAGGTGTAGGAGGAGGCAGATAGCTTGGTTGTTTACAATGAAATAGACATTGCTGATTTGTTTAGAACGATGTCAATTATAGATGAATTTAAATCCTTAAAGTGTCGTCGAGCTAAACTTTCTTATATATTGTTGTTTTTTTTCTTTGTTGCTGCTTCAATTTACATTTTATACACGTAAAAATAATTGTGAATTTTTTACTTATTGATGAAGTTTAATATATTAATTTTAAAATTATATTTTGTTTTTCTTTATATTTGGAGACCCTGCAAAATTTAGCCCTTGATCCAGCATAGCATTAGTATTTCACATTTTTTTTATTAACAAGAAAGGAAAAGCAAAACATAAAACTGGCTAAAGTCTTAATCTAACAATTCCTATAGCATCAGCTTGAAGAGAAGTAGATATAGCCGGAGGGCAAAGCCGCCAATGATGAACACCATAGTCCATAGATGAACCATGTTTAGCCTGTCAATCAGCACACGAGTTCCCCTCGCGAAGGGAGTGGGTGAAGGATAATTGGCAATCACGCGCCAAGAAAGAGCGAATATAGTCAACAATAGGAGCATAAGGATGGACGGAAGGGATACCATCATTGATGAAACCCAACGCTGTCTTGGAGTCAGATTCACAAATAAACATGATATAAGGGTTACATCTCCAACATGGGAAACTCAATCTATTTATTATTAGAGTTAAATATGTTTTTGATCCCTATAAACTTTGAATTTTTTGGTTTAAATCTCTTTATTATTTTCTACCTATTTTTGGTCCTCTATGTTATTTTCATCAATTTTAGTACCTAATGACTTTTAATAGAACTTAGTTAGAAGAGCTATAAAAGGTCTAAAAAAGTGCTATTAAAAGTCACAAGAACTAAAATTTGGTGAAAATTATTGAAAGAACTAAAACTAAAAAGTTGCATTAGGAAGAGGTTTTTTTTCACGTCCTTAACACTAAAAAGTGTGTCCTTCAATAGTTTCACCACCATTGGATACAGTCTAACGGCAAATCTTGCCTATTAAAAGTTGCATTAGGAAGCAACTCCATATATCATTCAATTTTTTATTTCTTGTTGCTTTTGGTGGTGGACAATTTAATATTTTAAGTTAAAACAAAATAAAATGTAAGTGAAGCATTAATATTGAGGGTAAGTTGTGAGACCCATTGGAGCAAAAAATGAACGAGTTTCAAAAGAGTAATGTAGTTTGACCAAAAAAAAAAGAGTAATGTAGTACGGTGGAGCCCACTTAAAAAAGTCATTTAATAATTTATATATTATATTTAAAATAAATGAATTAATATTAATAATCAAAGCTAAAATCAAACTAAAGTTTTAATTTGGTCAAAAAAAATAAAATCAAGTTTATATGAAATCTATTAGTAGTGAGATAGTTTGTGGGATCCAAGTTGAGTTTTTGAATGGTCATCATTATAACTGTTTTGTACCTTGTTATCGGGGTCGGACTCCGAAGTTGCAATTGGTAGAAGAGTTGGTTGAGACCGGGCTCCTCATGGCTGAAGTCGGGTAGATTCGTCCAAAGTCGTCTTCCTCTGAGGTTGGAGCTCGGAGGGGTTGGTACCTGCAGACACTTTGATGCGAAAGTCAGCAAACAGAAGTGGTGGAGAGGTACTTATGAGAAAGCGTACATGATTCTTGAGGATGACCCTGTATTTATAGACGCGGAGGAGGGGCCTGCTCCTCGCCTAGGTCGAGGCTGGGCCGTTGGATCGATCTGCGTCGATCCTGGCCATTGTTCTTGGCGTCGCCTTGCTAGCCGTTGCTGGGCCTGATCCTGTGCTGGATTGGGCCACGCTTTGTATGGGCTGGGCCGTTTGGCCCAGTCCAGAATATTTGCCCCCCGAGTCGAGGTCGGTCACAGGAGTGCGGCCTCGGCTTGAGTCATGCGCCATGCTTCCAAGTTGTTGAAAGATAACCTTCGTCGGGGTTGAGCTTAACCCGAGGTTGCCTGTCAGCTTGGTGATTATGTCGCGCCAACGTCAGACTCTTGGACATGACACGTGTCAGACCAGGTGATTGATGCAGCGTCTCATTGAAACAAGGTGTCCTGCCCCGATGCTGCCCCCCGAGTCGACGTCGGTAACACGAGTATGGCCTCAACTTGTGTTATGTATTATGTTGTCCGACGAGGCCGATTTCACCCTTGATTAGTTTCGAGTATCAGACGGGGGCGATGTGTTGCATAGAGGTGTGCCCTTGTTCCTCTTGTGTCTGGCTTTGCAGGCGGACTGGGCCGAGCCGGGGTCAGATTACCTGAATTGTGACGTACCCGGTATGGATGCATACTGGGCTCTGATTCACGTTGGACCCGGAGGTTGCGAGCGAGTGGTGTATCCGCTTTGAACTAGTTCACTAAGGGCGGAGCGCTTAGTCAAACTTGGGTAAAAAGGGGATTTGTGAGTCGCGTGGTGATAAACTCTACTTTAGTGCATTTTTAGAGATATTTTTAGGCCATTTTTAGAGCAATTAGTATCATTTAAAATAAGTGACTTTCTTTGTTTTTTATTTTGCAGTAAAGATGGAAAGAGAATATTAATCAAATATGATATATATATATATATATATATATATATATATATATATATATATATATATATATATTGATTAAGGAAAACTTAACTCATTTCATTCATAATCAAAGTGGAAATACAAATCGGACTACAATCATGAACTTGGGAGCTAGCGAAATCCCTTGATGCTCTAGCTAAGGTGTGAGCAACAAGGTTGGCTTGCGTTCGAATAAAACTAACAATATAGTTTTGTAACATAGATAATGAAGCCTTACAAGTACGTAAAATTGAGCCAAACTCGGTAACAGAATTTATGATATATATATATATATATATATATATATATATATATATATATATATATATTACACAAATAAAAGAAAGGAACTTTAAAAGATGCCTAATATCATGAAGCCAGCCCAAGGGAGTGAATGAATCCAAAGTGCCGAAATGGAACTGAAGAAAAACAAGGATAGGAATTCAGCCCATGATGCAATTGAATTATAAGCGGTTCTATTTCATTATATTCCATCCATATACAAATTCCATTTAGTGAATATCCCCATCTTTGTTTGGTGTCATTGAGATAAGAGATGTCGTTTCTAGTCTACCTCTTTCTATTTCGATATCTATCGAAATATTTGAAAAATCATACATATAATTATCATATTATTTATATTATAATATAACAAAATCATACATATAACATATAATTATCATATTATAACATAACATAACAAATTATAACATAACAAAATCATATATATAATCACTACTAGAAAAACAGGTTTTAGTGTAGGCCAGAAGCCCACACTAAAAGACTAGAAACGGACGCTGAGAGTGATTTAGAGTCGGATTAGCGTCGGCCTCGTGTGGACGCTAAAACGGTCGAAGCTAATCCGTAGCGTTCCGTATATTTAGACCGACGCTAATTAGCGTCGGCTAAGCCCACGCTAAAGTCGACACTAATGACAAGGCTGACGCTAAAGTCAACGCTTGGGAAGTCAACTATTTTAACTTAGCGCCGGCTTAGCCGACGCTAAAGTCAACTAAAGAAAAGTCTACAAAATGATATAGCGTCCGTTTAGCCGACGCTAAAGTCAACCAAAGAAAAAATCAACAACAATCTAGCGTCCGTGTAGCCGACGCTAATAATTGGGTTTTTTTTTTAAAAGAACAGTGAGAGCCTACTTTGCTTTCCACACCTGCTAATATTTACCTTTCACCTATTACCAATCAAAATGCTTAATCCCGAAACAACAAAATACCATAACTAATCAGAACAACAGATCAAAGTGTTTGGCATCCAACATCTAGAGAAACTACAAAATATATACCATAGTCATCGTCAAAGTATTTGGCATCCAACAGAAACTACAAAATATGTAACATACTCATCATCAAAATACAAAATATCAAAGCGTTTGGCATCCAACATCTAGAGAAAAGCAACGATAACAAGATCAATCGCTATCTTGTGACTCTTCATCCAAATCATCATCATAATCAGGATGGCTAGCACTACAAGATCCACCACCAGATCGACGCTCAAAAGCATCCATGTGATCAACACATAATTTTTTCAGCGCATTAAAATCATTTTCTAACTTCTGCGAACGCTCATTTGCCTCTCGAGCGTCATGGGCAGCCACTTCAGCTCGGGCTATTGTATCTTGAGCCGTCTTCTCAGCTTTAAGTCTAGCTGCCCTCTCTTCTTCCAAAGCTATCCCAATCATGAAACCAGAAGGATTCTGGGACGGTTGGGTAAGTGACTTGGACCCAAGTCGGGCATTCGCAGATAAGCCTCCTGTGCCATAAAGCCGACCACAGGTAGGACCCCCCACAGCCACCTTCCAACAATCAAGTGCCACTGCTCCATCTACCAGTTGATCATCACCACCTAATTCACCATTTTGTGCTAGTAATTCAGCCACGTTTTGTTTGTATGCATTCTGATCAATAAGAAAATAATGATAATTACTAGCAAAAGGACCAAACTGTTACCAAGTGGCTTCAGTCTCAAGAGGGGGGGTGAATTGAGATTTAAAACTTTTCAGATCTTTCGAAAACGTTTTTCCCCTTTTCAATGACTTAGATCAATTTTCGCGCAGGTTAAGTGGAAGCGAAGGAATTAGAATATAAAGCAGTAAAGTAGAATAACAGTAAAGCAGGAAAGCAGTAAAGCACGCAGAGATTTATCCTGGTTCGGTCACCTCCTAGTGACCTACGTCCAGTCCTCACACCCTTGTGAGATTTTTCACTAACCAAAACAACAAGGCTTACAGGTGCCTTGGAAAACCTTTACAGACTCAGGCACTCTCCTCCTAGGATACCCCACCTATGGAGAGCCCTCAAATCTAACAATACAGTAACAAGAGATACCCCACCCCTGTTACAACAACTGCCCTAGAAAGATACCCCACTTCCTAGTACATGCAGCTACCCCTAGAGAGATACCCCACTCTCTAGTACAAATTATAACAACAATATAACAGTAACGTAAATACAGAAATACCTCTTAGTGTAGGCAGATATTACAACTTGAAGGACACAACCCCAACTAACTCTTAACGTAGGATCAGCTCTTGACGGACCAGTGGTGCGAGAAGAACACAAATAAAATATAAGAGTTTTTCAGAAATGATAGATCGTGAGAATGGGTTGGTTAGAAATGGAGGCTATGAGGCCTCTATTTATAGGCTATGAAAAAACTAGATCTCACGTTGAAAATATTTAGGGAATCGATTATATGCCTAATTGTATTGGATCTAGGAATCGATTCTTGTGTATGACTTCCTTAAGGTGAGAATCGATTCTTACTTTATTTGACAATGAGTGACAATCGATTCTTGGCTCACAGGAGGGGTAGGAATCGATTTTGACTCAAGTATAAAGTATTGTGAATCGATTCTTTCACTTATGGAGACAATGGGAATCGATTGCATGCTTTCTCATTTATGTTGGAAATCGATTTTGTGTTTATTTTAAAAGATGGTAAATCGATTTTTTCTTTTATGGAAACAATGGGAATCGATTATATACTTGGTAAAATCAATATGAATCGATTATGCACTTTCAAAATATGTTGGAAATCGATTTTGATGTTTACCAAAAACTATTGAATCGATTTCTTTCTTTTTCAAAATGGTTTTTAAGTTTATGTGTTCATGCATGCATTTTGAAAACTTGTGTGAGTGTGTGAGACTTTGAGAGGCGAGCTGACCTTCGAAAGAGCTTACACATTTTCCTAAGACAACCCCAAACCCTAAGGACTACCCTTATTTATAAGGACTACCCTTAAACTTGAATCTTCAAATCTTGAGCTTGTTTGACTTGGATTGTGACTTTTGATGTTTAGTCACTTTTCTTTACTTTTGGCTATCAATTTTACCTTTGCCTTTTTCATCATCAAAACTAATCCTGCAATATTAGATAACCTGCAACACAGGTATCCACATTCTCCCCCTTTTTGATGATGACAAAACATTTACTCATCTCAAGGTGGGAGGTTAGTTCAAACAGATAATATATATATGATGCTCCCCCTATCATGATGCTCCCCCTGACTTATTGACTAGATGCATAATATGCAAGTTCTATATGCTCATATGCAACCCTATATTTCTCCTATATGCTCATATGCAGCCCTCTATTTCTCTCCCCCTTTTTGTCATGATCAAAGAGGGTCAATATATGATAAAGTTTGCGAATCGAATGTCACAGCTATTTGACAAGGTAAAAGAGCCATTTCTGATTTGTAAGTGATCATCAAAACTTGAAGAAAAAACATATTTGAAACCATGAAGAGAGTATTTCATCAAGACAGGTAAAAGATAATCATGAGTCTCAAAAATCTGTGAAACAGTTGTTTAAGGCTTTATGTATTTCATGCTGCTTAGTTTGAAAGTTGGTGATGGCAGCCAGAATATGGGAGAAAAATTATTTTAGTTAAACAACGATTGTGAGTATGTATTTTTCGAAAAATACCAGTGCTAGCAGTTGATTGTAAAATAGATTTCAGGAAAAACATAGCACTTTAACTGCAGAAATTCACAAGTCACAATTTCACTTAAATTCACATTTCTTTAAAAAATCACTTTAAAAAACATTTAATTGAAAACTCATTTGAATAAGTGAAGAACCAGGTTTTCTTTTGCAATGGATTTGTGAAAAATATCAACTAGCTGATTTTGACGATTCAACTAACTCAATCACACTATCGCCTTTCTAACCATAACCTCTAAGAAGGTGATGTATAATTTCTATATGATCAGTCCTAGAGGGTTGACCAGAATACTTTGATTGTTTTCATGCCTTAAAAAAAATGTTCCCTTAGAGATGCATGAAATGCGGTTTAGAGATCAAATTGTTTCACCAGTCACATGTTTGACTAAGTAAACTATGATTTAAGCACATTTTCAGTTTAGAGGTGAATAAGACTTTTCTAACCTTTACCAGTGATTCTCCCTCTATTCATCACAAGTCACATGACAGATTTTTCTCCGAGGTGAGAGTTGATAACTTTATTGCGTTTCCGGTCATGTGCTTTGAGTCTTTGCTGTCAAGGTATCCACGTGTCCCCATACCTTGCAGCGTACCTGCAATGATCTAAAACAAGGTTCTAGGTACCCAAATCTCTTTGGGTCCTTGTGGGTTAGTGTTTGGTATGGTTCCTTTGGGAACCCACACCTTTTTCATATTTTGTTTACCTCTTGCCCTGCAAACAGAAGCTGTATGTCCAGGTTTACCACAATAATAACATTTAATGTATGGTCTAGTGGAAAAATTAGATTTGTAATGAACATGCTTTTCTATGGTTTTGATTCTAGATAGTTTTTCAATAGTCAACTCTAGTTCATGAACTTTCTTTTTGCTTTCAACACATTTATCACATGTATGGTTTTCTTTAAAGCATGCAAGACTATCATTTTCTTTTCTAAGTTCTATTATTTCTTTGTTTAAAGAAGTGATGTCTTTTTCCAGATGAGTGATAGCTTTCTTAGATCTGTCTAACGCTTTAGCTAATTTTAATGATTTATCATGTAATTCAGTAAATGCTTCATATAATTCATCATAGGCATCTTGTAAAGATTCAGAGTTAGAATATACCTCAGTTTCACTTTCGCTGTCGTGGTCGGCCATGAGAGCAACTTGATCTTTTTCACTTTCTGAGCTATCTGATGAGTTCCTGTTTTCCCATGCTGTGTAGGCTTTTCTACTCCTTTTTCCTTTGGATCCCTTTTTCTCATCTCTTGGTCGTTTTCTTTGTAATTTTGGGCATTCCAATTTTATGTGTCCGGGTTTCCCACATTCGTAGCAGGTTAAAGGACTTAAGTAGTTTCGTTTGCATGAGACTTCTTTGGTTGGAGAATTCTTTTCTAGAGACCTCCTTATGAACCTTTTGAATTCTCTTACCATTAGGTCTATATTCTCATCCTCTTCATCACTTTCACTTTGCGAGTCATCACTGTCGTCGGATGACCTTGAACTTGAAACTTTGAAAGCTAGGTTTTTCTTTTTCTTGACTTTTCCTTCATTCTCTGCTAGACGAGTGAGCTCTAACTCGTGCTCTAGTAATTTCCCAAACAGAGTGGCAAGAGACATGGTAGTTAGGTTTCTTGATTCAGTTATAGCAGTTACCTTTGGTTGCCATTCTCGGTTTAGGCATCTTAGCACTTTGTTGATCAAGTCTTCGGGAGGAAATGATTTTCCTAATGAACCCAATTTGTTCACTATGTGAGTGAACCTTTTCTACATCTCTGATATTGTTTCACCTGTATTCATTCTAAACAATTCGTACTCTCTGGTAAGAGTATTTATTCTTGCCCTTTTCACTTCACTTGTACCCTCATGAGTAACTTGAAGATTATTCCACATTTCTTGGGCAGATTTACAGTTTGAAACTCGAAAAAATTCATCAGCACTCAAAGCAGAAGTAATAATATTTTTAGCGCGTAAATTAAGTTGCACTTTTCTTTTCTCATCATCAGACCATTCATTTCTACTTTTTATTCTAAGAATACCATCTACTATGTGTGTGGGGACGAAAGGTCCTTTTTCCACAGCATCCCAAACATCTAAGTCTACCCCTTCAATAAAAATTCTCATTCTTTCTTTCCAATATGCATAGTCTTCTCCGTTGAATCCCGGAGGACGGAAAAGAGATGCACCCTCTTGCGTATACCAACCTGAAGCCATTTCTCTTGAAGCGGCTAAGCTCTTTATACAAGAGTCTAGCTCTGATACCACTTGTTACCAAGTGGCTTCAGTCTCAAGAGGGGGGGTGAATTGAGATTTAAAACTTTTCAGATCTTTCGAAAACGTTTTTCCCCTTTTCAATGACTTAGATCAATTTTCGCGCAGGTTAAGTGGAAGCGAAGGAATTAGAATATAAAGCAGTAAAGTAGAATAACAGTAAAGCAGGAAAGCAGTAAAGCACGCAGAGATTTATCCTGGTTCGGTCACCTCCTAGTGACCTACGTCCAGTCCTCACACCCTTGTGAGATTTTTCACTAACCAAAACAACAAGGCTTACAGGTGCCTTGGAAAACCTTTACAGACTCAGGCACTCTCCTCCTAGGATACCCCACCTATGGAGAGCCCTCAAATCTAACAATACAGTAACAAGAGATACCCCACCCCTGTTACAACAACTGCCCTAGAAAGATACCCCACTTCCTAGTACATGCAGCTACCCCTAGAGAGATACCCCACTCTCTAGTACAAATTATAACAACAATATAACAGTAACGTAAATACAGAAATACCTCTTAGTGTAGGCAGATATTACAACTTGAAGGACACAACCCCAACTAACTCTTAACGTAGGATCAGCTCTTGACGGACCAGTGGTGCGAGAAGAACACAAATAAAATATAAGAGTTTTTCAGAAATGATAGATCGTGAGAATGGGTTGGTTAGAAATGGAGGCTATGAGGCCTCTATTTATAGGCTATGAAAAAACTAGATCTCACGTTGAAAATATTTAGGGAATCGATTATATGCCTAATTGTATTGGATCTAGGAATCGATTCTTGTGTATGACTTCCTTAAGGTGAGAATCGATTCTTACTTTATTTGACAATGAGTGACAATCGATTCTTGGCTCACAGGAGGGGTAGGAATCGATTTTGACTCAAGTATAAAGTATTGTGAATCGATTCTTTCACTTATGGAGACAATGGGAATCGATTGCATGCTTTCTCATTTATGTTGGAAATCGATTTTGTGTTTATTTTAAAAGATGGTAAATCGATTTTTTCTTTTATGGAAACAATGGGAATCGATTATATACTTGGTAAAATCAATATGAATCGATTATGCACTTTCAAAATATGTTGGAAATCGATTTTGATGTTTACCAAAAACTATTGAATCGATTTCTTTCTTTTTCAAAATGGTTTTTAAGTTTATGTGTTCATGCATGCATTTTGAAAACTTGTGTGAGTGTGTGAGACTTTGAGAGGCGAGCTGACCTTCGAAAGAGCTTACACATTTTCCTAAGACAACCCCAAACCCTAAGGACTACCCTTATTTATAAGGACTACCCTTAAACTTGAATCTTCAAATCTTGAGCTTGTTTGACTTGGATTGTGACTTTTGATGTTTAGTCACTTTTCTTTACTTTTGGCTATCAATTTTACCTTTGCCTTTTTCATCATCAAAACTAATCCTGCAATATTAGATAACCTGCAACACAGGTATCCACACAAACTAAACCAAAACAACGTATAATGAATTAACCAAAAATTCAAGAAACAATGACAATGACTTACATAGGTAGTTTCAGCTCGATGTTCAACCCAAACACCAGATTTTCTCTTGTGGGTTTTTAAAAATAACTCATCCGGTCGCACATCTCTTTGCATCTCATTGCACTACAAATAAAATCAAGATGTAATCACAATTAATTAAACACTAAACATGTAACATCCTCAAAATAATTAGCCGAATTATTTGGATGTTAACCCAATTAAATTAATTTAGTACTTGACTGGTAAATTTATCGAGTGCTAAAATTATTTATTGGTTGTCATCGGATCGTTAACCGAATAATACGGGTCAAGGAAGTTTTGGAATCGAAATAAGAGATTTAGATCAATATGGTAATTGGATCACGTTATCGCGTATATATTAATAAATATATATGTATGCGTGAATGTGTGTGTGAGTGAAGAGAAGAAAAGAATTAATTAAAAGAAAGGAAGAAAAGAAAGAAAGCAGCGAGAGAAGAGACACAGAGAGGGGAAGGAAAGAAAAGAAAAGAGAAAGAAAGGGTGAGGAGGAAGAAGAGAAAAAAGGGGAAAGTTAGGCTCATCAAAACGACTTCCTTCCAACACGAAAAATGCTCAGCGTTACTTCCTCTTCGATTTGGTACCAAGATCTTCATCATCAACTCACTCTCTCTCACTTTGCCATTTTCGATTTAGAGCTCTAAAGTGAGGTTTCGATGATTGAAGTTCAAGGATAGCTTGGGATGGTGGTTGGCGCGAACCCAAGGATGATGGATCGTTGATTGGAAGCTAGTTGGGTGTTTTAGGGTTGAAAATCAAATTTGAGGGTTTTGTGTGAATAGTGCTTCATGAGGAGGAAGGTGATGAATAGTATCCATGGAGAATTTCGGGGAATTCGGTTTTACGGTCAAAAGATTTCTCGAGGTCGAGTGGGAAGCTTTGGGAGCGGATACGGATGTCGCCGGAGCGTGGAATTGTCTCGGGGAGCGTTCGTGTGGTTACTCGGTGATTTCGGCTCGCTCGTGGCTCACGCTTCAAGGGTGAGTTCTACTCACGTTTAAGATTTTACGTTTCGAATTAATTAATTAATTGTTTTATCGCTTTCGCTGGACTGGAATATTGTTTGGTAATTGAGTTTGAGAGATTTTGGGTTAAAAACCGAGATCTGGAAAATACGTCGCGTTTTGATAAACTCGATTTGATTGAGTTATCGATTGATGTTTTAATTATTGTTTTGGACTGGAATTACTGGTTGTTATATCTGTTTTTGGGTCTCGGAGGTCACGTAATGTCTCGGTATCTATTAGAGAGCGAAATGGGGTAAAACTGAATTTTAGAAAACCTGTTTTTGGCCATTCTGCCTATTTTCGCGTCGCGACGGAGTCCCATCGCGTCGCGATGGTTTACAGAATTTTCAGCAACTAAATACTGTTTTTGTTTTTGCGATAACTTTTGATCCGGGAATCCGATCGAGGTGTTCTAAGATGCGTTGGAAAGCTTATTCAGAGGCCTAACTGAATATTCTATTTTTAAAGAAAAATGAACTGTTTTTGATATTGAAAATTGTGTCGAAAAGTGGTCAACTAGAGTGCGAGTGTGAACTTGGATTTTATAAAATGTGGATTAAAGTGTTTCATTGATTGTCTGATTTGATGGACCGTGGGTTCATAGTACTGTAGATATATATGTTTATATATATCGAGTTGGGTGACGACCCATTGTTCGACATACTAGGCGGGGTAGTCATGATCCCTCACCCTAGGCTCCGTGCCAATAGGGGAATGTACTATTGGTAAGGGGGTTCACCGGGATTAGCACTGGATTTGCAGTCGGTGTTATGTCATGAGTTTGTTGTACGTACACCGGGATTAGCACTGGATTTGCAGTCGGTGCCGCACTTTGTTTGTTCACGTTCACCGGGGTTAGCACTTTATTGCAGTCTGTGTCGTGTTGATTTTAAAAAGGATTTTTTTAATTGAACCGAGAGAGTTAGTAGGGGTCTCGGTAGAACTCACTGAGATTGTATCTCACTGTTTAAATGTTGTTGTTTTACAGAGACACAGGGACAGCGGAAATCCAAGAGGCACGAGTAGGTTGAGCTCAAACTGGTTGCTAATAGCCTAGATTTATGTTTAAGCTTATTTCCCTTTTGTTGTCTGTATACTAAGACATTATGTAGTTAGTGTATATCTTTCTTCCGCTTTCTTGTATGATACTGAATACTATAGATGCTGATGGTATATGGTCTGAGAACCATATTGTCTTGTTGTAAATAAGACTGTTTGGGTTATATTCAGCGAAAAATTTATAGTGATATTCAGTGTCTAAGCAGGAAATATTTCTCTGATGTTCTAGGGATGGTACACTTGGGTATTTTTACTAAATAAAAATACCGGGGTGTTACAGTTGGTATCAGAGCAGTTCGACCTAGTCAGACTTAGTTTAGGGTTGAGTCGATTCCTTCTTAGTCCTTGTTGTAATTACACTTGTGATGCTAAGAGACATTGAGCCTGATCAACTTAATACTTAGTGCATCATAAGCGGAATTATGGAAGGATGATCAAGACGCAGTCCTCGACCAAGACCGGAATCTCCAACCGGTGCATCCTCTGGAAATGTGGCATGACGGTAGAAGAATACACCGCTAAGTTTGAGAAGTTGTCTCAGTTTTACCAAGTGGTGAAGTAAGCTTCGGATGACGAATGGAAGATGCAGAAGTATAAGAGGGGCCTTAGTGCTTTTATGACTTAGGGTCTCAGTTCTTATACTATTACGGATTATGTTACCTTAGTTCAATCAGCCTATGTCGCCGAGGATGATCTCATAGGAAATATGGGAAAGGAAAGAAGGTAGTTGAATTATCAACTCCGAATGCAAGTCCTAAGATAATTTCATCAAAGGAAAAACAGATGCAATTCTTTGATTCTTCAAAGGTCAGAAGATGTTCTAACCGTTGAAAGCCTCACAGCGGTGATTGCAAGCGAAGATCTAATCGGTGCTATTATAGAAACGTAGAGGGTCACTATGGTAAAGAGTGCCCTGTAAGGAAGAGTTTCAAGGAGTTACAAGCAGCTCTAAGGCAAGGACGAGTCAACATTCTGGGTGTTTAGACAGTTACGACTGCAGACAATCTACTGAGGAGTATGAGATCAGTTTTCAATAACTCCGTTGGTATATTATACGATTCGGGTGCAACCCATTGTATAATAGCTCAATCGTGAGTGGATCGGTTGGGATTAACCTTATCTCCGCTATCCAAGCCGATAACCATCTTAACTGCTGCTAAGGGTCGTGTCTAGACCTAATCTTTGTATAGAATTGTCTACTTGCCATAGGAGGCAGAAATTTCGTTGTAGAATTTATTGTTTGCCTACGAGAAGTGTGGACACCATTTTGGGTATGAATTGGACGACTGCAAATCATGTTGCAATCGACTGTATTAATCAGCTATCAGCTTCGCTTCAGAATCAGTTGAATTGTCTAGGACAAATTCTGAAGCGGTTACCTAGTTCACCTTAGACGGTCAATCTTCATTCCAAGGTGCGGAAGCACATGTTAGTATGTTATCTACATCCACTGAAACTAGTTTAGATTTGACGAACATTCAGGTTGCGAATAACTTTCTGGATGTTTTCACGATGAAGTTTCTTATTAACCTCCAGAGCGAGAGGTAGGGTTTACTGTAGAATTGGTTCCTGGCACGGGATCGATATCTATTGTTTCTTATTGAATGTTTCTTTCGAATTAAAGGAAATGGAGTCTCAACTTGAAGAGTCGATGTTAAAGAAATTCATTCGACCGAGTACTTCGCTAAGGAGTGCTCTGGTGTGGTTAGTCGAAAGGAAAAATAGAAGTTGTGTTGAATTGGGAGCGACCGACCTCAGTCACAGAGATCAGAAGTTTTTAGGTCTAGCCGGTTACTATAAGAGATTTGTTCAAGGGTTCTCACAGTTAGTTTTCCACTTACTCGGTTAACTCGTAAGGGTCATCCGTTTGCGTGGGATGATGATTGTGAAGAATGTTTTCAAGAATTGAAGGTTTGGTTGACTTCTGCTCCAATCTTGATTCTTCCGGATCCGTCTTTGAAATTCCAAATTTACGGCGATGTTCTGCGAAGGGTTTAGGAGGAGAATTATCCGACTCATGATTTGGAATTGGCAGCTATTGTGTATGCACCGACGATTTGGGGACATTACCTGTGTGGGTCTCGTTTCGAAATATTTAGTGATCACGAGAGTTTAAGGTATCTGTTTGATCAGAAAGAACAGAATAACAGGAAAAGAAGATGGGTAGAATTTCTGAAGGATTATGACTTCGGATTGAAGTATCATCCAGGAAATTCCAATGTTGTAGCTGATGCGCTAAGTAGGAAATCCATTCACATAGCAGAGTTTATGATGCATGAAGTGAAATTGTTGGAATCCTTTAGAGATTTAAATTTGAATGCTAGATCAAGGAAGAACCGGTTAGTGTTGAGCCATATGAGGATCTCGAGTTCATTAAGGGATTCTATTCGCTTAGCACAGGAAATTGATGTGAAGCTACAATCACAAAAAGTGCTGCCAGATTTTACCGAAGATAGTGATGGAGTTATTTGTTTCAACGGTAGGATCTGTGTGCCCGATAATGAGGATATTAAAAAGCAAGTGCTAGAGGAAGCACACCGAAGTTTATTTTCTGTATATCCTGGATCCACCAAGATGTATAGAGATTTAAAGTAGATGTACGGGTGGCATGGAATGAAGTTAGAGATTGCTGAATTTGTGTTACAATGCTTAACTGGTCAAAAGGTTAAGATAGAACGTCAGAAGCCCGTTGGTCTGTTACGGCCGCTTGAAGTTTCCGTGTGGGAATGGGAAGAAATTTTAATGGATTTTATAATGGCGTTGCCAAGGTCCCAAACCGGTAACGACTCCATATGGATAGTTGTGAACCGGTTAACCGAATCGGCTCATTTTATTCCAAGTTCGTTTGAGTAGTAAGGTATCTAAACTGGCTGAGGAATATCTAAAGAACAAAGTGAGGTAACAGCTAACTGTTTTTCACATTGCGAATAAGCACCAGAGGATTAATTGATGGATCTGCTGCAAGGGACTGGAATTTCTAAAGTGAAGTTTGGCGTGCGGTATGGTAGTTTTGAAAAATCGTTTTGTGAAAACCCACATGCTAAAGTTAATTTTGGGAACGAATCAAAAGACTAATAGGATATGATTGAGGAGGAAAATCCTAAGAGGACTTCTTAGGTTGGGAAAGGAAGCTCTCAACTCTATTGACTAATTTGGAAAGGAATCGGGTGCGTCGTTGGTGAAAACCTCGTGATGAAGTTGCAATAAAGGAAGAATGGCTCTGAGTTCTGCTTGATAGTTGTTTTGAGAACAACTGAGGTGATTTCATTGTCTTCGAAATTAATTGATGTTCCCACGGTTTATTTATACGTTTAAGGTCAAAGCTTATTGTAAAATTCTCATTTCACCTTTTGAAAAGTGTTGTCTCGAAATCTTGGAGGCGAGTCAAGAAGTTTCACAAATGACTTTCCGTCACAATTGTCAATGTGTACGAGAACTGTTATGGAATTTTAGACAGTTGTTGAGAACGTGTTTACACCATTCAAGGAAATCGTGTTTGTTCCTATCTCAATCGAGGATTACCGATATGTGGATCTCATTTTCAACATATATTTCTATCAAGCGTCTTATATTACACCCTTTGATTTAGATTAATCAAAGTTGGGGAGTAAACGAGGATAATTGGAATGAAGCTTCGGAAGTGTTTTCTAACGCGGTGCCGAGCCTATGTAGGCGAATGATGAATTTCTCGTGTAGATTCGTAACCAGAGAGTCCGTATCAAGGTAGTAGTGGATCATACTTGGAGATTGATGTGCCAACTTGGGAAGATTTTCTACACTCATTTCGTTAATTCAAGAATGTTCCAGCAACTAAAGACCTTTCTGAGGATGTCGATCCTCGGTTAGTCGGATGAAAGACTTGACGAAATTTTGAGGACAAAATTCTTTCAAGTTGGGGAGAATGTAACATCCTCAAAATAATTAGCCGAATTATTTGGATGTTAACCCAATTAAATTAATTTAGTACTTGACTGGTAAATTTATCGAGTGCTAAAATTATTTATTGGTTGTCATCGGATCGTTAACCGAATAATACGGGTCAAGAAAGTTTTGGAATCGAAATAAGAGATTTAGATCAATATGGTAATTGGATCACGTTACCACGTATATATTAGTAAATATATATATATATATATGTATGCGTGAATGTGTGTGTGAGTGAAGAGAAGAAAAGAATTAATTAAAAGAAAGGAAGAAAAGAAAGAAAGCAGCGAGAGAAGAGACACAGAGAGGGAAAGGAAAGAAAAGAAAAGAGAAAGAAAGGGTGAGGAGGAAGAAGAGGAAAAAGGGGAAAGTTAGGCTCATCAAAACGACTTCCTTCCAACACGAAAAATGCTCAGCGTTACTTCCTCTTCGATTTGGTACCAAGATCTTCATCATCAACTCACTCTCTCTCACTTTGCCATTTTCGATTTAGAGCTCTAAAGTGAGGTTTCGATGGTTGAAGTTCAAGGATAGCTTGGGATGGTGGTTGGCGCGAACCCAAGGATGATGGATCGTTGATTGGAAGCTAGTTGGGTGTTTTAGGGTTGAAAATCAAATTTGAGGGTTTTGTGTGAAAAGTGCTTCATGAGGAGGAAGGTGATGAATAGTATCCATGGAGAATTTCGGGGAATTCGGTTTTACGGTGATCAAAAGATTTCTCGAGGTCGAGTGGGAAGCTTTGGGAGCGGATACGGATGTCGCCGGAGCGTGGAATTGTCTCGGGGAGCGTTCGTGTGGTTACTCGGTGAATTCGGCTCGCTCGTGGCTCACGCTTCAAGGGTGAGTTCTACTCACGTTTAGGATTTTACGTTTCGAATTAATTAATTAACTGTTTTATCGCTTTCGCTGGACTGGAATATTGTTTGGTAATTGAGTTTGAGAGATTTTGGGTTAAAAACCGATATCTGGAAAATACGTCGCGTTTTGATAAACTCGATTTGATTGAGTTATCGATTGATGTTTTAATTATTGTTTTGGACTGGAATTACTGGTTGTTATATCTGTTTTTGGGTCTCGGAGGTCACGTAATGTCTCGGTATCGATTAGAGAGCGAAATGGGGTAAAACTGAATTTCAGAAAACCTGTTTTTGGCCATTCTGCCTATTTTCGCGTCGCGACGCAGTCCCATCGCGTCGCGACGGTTTACAGAATTTTCAGCAACTAAATACTGTTTTTGTTTTTGCGATAACTTTTGATCCGAGAATCCGATCGAGGTGTTCTAAGATGCGTTGGAAAGCTTATTCAGAGGCCTAACTGAATATTTTATTTTTAAGGAAAAATGAACTGTTTTTGATATTGAAAATTGTGTCGAAAAGTGGTCAACTAGAGTGCGAGTGTGAACTTGGATTTTATAAAATGTGGATTAAAGTGTTTCATTGATTGTCTGATTTGATGGACCGTGGGTTCATAGTACTGTAGATATATATGTTTATATATATCGAGTTGGGTGACGACCCATTGTTCGACATACTAGGCGGGGCAGTCATGATCCCTCACCCTAGGCTCCGTGCCAATAGGAGAATGTACTATTGGTAAGGGGGTTCACCGGGATTAGCACTGGATTTGCAGTCGGTGTTATGTCATGAGTTTGTTGTACGTACACCGGGATTAGCACTGGATTTGCAGTCGGTGTCGTACTGTGCGATACACCGGGATTAGCACTGGATTTGCAGTCGGTGCCGCACTTTGTTTGTTCACGTTCACCGGGGTTAGCACTTTATTGCAGTCTGTGTCGTGTTGATTTTAAAAAGGATTTTTTTAATTGAACCGAGAGAGTTAGTAGGGGTCTCGGTAGAACTCACTGAGATTGTATCTCACTGTTTAAATGTTGTTGTTTTACAGAGACACAGGGACAGCGGAAATCCAAGAGGCACGAGTAGGTTGAGCTCAAACTGGTTGCTGATAGCCTAGCTTTATGTTTAAGCTTATTTCCCTTTTGTTGTCTGTATACTAAGACATTATGTATTTAGTGTATATCTTTCTTCCGCTTTCTTGTATGATACTGAATACTATAGATGCTGATGGTATATGGTCTGAGAACCATATTGTCTTGTTGTAAATAAGACTGTTTGGGTTATATTCAGCGAAAAATTTATAGTGATATTCAGTGTCTAAGCAGGAAATATATCTCTGACGTTCTAGGGATGCTACACTTGGGTATTTTTACTAAATAAAAATACCGGGGTGTTACAAAACACTAATAGAAAAACTAAATAACATCCCTTCCAGCAAACGTTTGGTTTCCCAAGCATTGGGAAAAAAGTTTTATACAGCTACCCAAATATGCCTTCCACAAAACATTTTGATTCAGCAAAAAAAAGAACATTCAGAAAAAGATTGATTAGGCACACTATATGTAACATCCCTAATTTTTAAAGACTCGTACTATGAAGCCTAAGACCGATTTAATTATTTATGGGAATAATTGGTCGTGTCTCGGCGAAGAATAGTCGAGGAAATTGTCAAATAAATCACATTCTCTAATTAATTATGGCTTAGCCATGAATGAATGAAGAGTGTGAGTTGAGGGTAAAATAGTCATTTCACCAAATATCGCTGGATGAATCTAGTAAGAGGTCATGGCTATATTTGTTAGTCAACCCAAGTGTTTTAACTAATCAAATGGCTAATGTTGGGAGAATGTTCATTATTGATTGAAATTTAAGTTAGAGTGAGAATTAGTGAGCAAGGGGTAGTATGGTCTTTTTGCCTCATTTCTTTTACTTCAGCTCCCTTATATTCTGAACCCTCATCCTCACACCCACACACTCATCCATCTTGCTGAAACAGAATTAGAAGTAGAGGAGAGAAAGAGAGAGTGGGCGAAGAGGAGAGGAAGAGGGAGTGAAGGAAATTCACCAAAACCCCATTGCATGTAAGCCTTCTTCATACCATTCTCTCTCATTTTTCATTCCCTTCACAACTGTACCAAGTTCATAGACTCATTCCCCATCCTTTCTCTTCCACCATTTTCTGGTTCCAAGCTCAGCCATGGCCAATGTAACACCCCGGTATTTCTTTCTACTGAGAATACCCAGGTGCACATTAGTAACACATCAGAGATATATTTCCTGCCTAGACACTGAATATCACTATAAATTTTTCGCTGAATATAACTCAAACAGTCTTATTTACAACAAGACAATATGGTTCTCAGACCATATACCATCAGCAATTATAGTATTCAGTATCATACAAGAAAGCGGAAGAAAGATATACCTTACATACATAATGTCTTAGAATACAGACAACAGAAGGGAAATAAGCTTAAACATAAAGCTAGGCTATCAGCAACCAGTCCGAGCTCAACCTACTCGTGCCTCTTGGATTTCCGCTGTCCCTGTGTCTCTGTAAATCAACAACAATTAAACAGTGAGATACAATCTCAGTGAGTTCTACCGAGACCCCTACTAACACTCTCGGTTCATTTATTAGCTCTTTTATAGATTAACACGACACCGACTGCAAAACATTGCTACTCCCGGTATGTCGCAAAATAAACAAAGTACGGCACCGACTGCAGAACATTGCTAATCCCGGTGTATCGTACAACAAACACAGTGCGGCACCGACTGCAGAACATTGCTAATCCCGGTGTATCGCACAATAAACAAAGTACGGCACCGACTGCAGAACATTGCTAATCCCGGTGTATCGTACAATAATCTTTAACATAACACCGACTGCGGAACATCGCTAATCCCGGTGAACCCCCCTACCAATAGTACATTCTCCTATTGGCATGGAGCCTAGGGAAGGGGATCATGACTGCCCCGCCTAGTATGTTACACATGGGTCGTCACCCAACTCGATATATAAACATATATCTACAGTACTATGAACCCACGGTCCATCAAATCAGACAATCAATGAAACACTTTAATTCCAAATTTTATAAAATTCAAGTTCACACTCGCACTCTATTTGACCACTTTTCGACACAATTTTCAGTATCCAAAACAGTTCATTTTGCCTTAAAAATAGAATATTCAGTTAGGCCTCTGAATAAGCTTTCCAACGCATTTTAGAACACTCCAATCGGGCTCCCGGATCAAAAGACATCGCGAAAACAAAATCAGTGAAAAACAGTTGAAAATCTGCAAAGCGTCGCGACGCGATACGAAACCGTCGCGACGCGGAAAATGACAGAAATATTTTCGTTGCAAACTGAAGCATGGTCGCGACGCGAAGGAGGGAGGTCGCGACGCGATGGGGACCTGATGCTGCAGAATTTTGGCAGTTTCGCGCGAAAACCGCTATTCCGCTCAATTCCGATTCTCGTTCTGATCGAAAACAGTTTTGACAACCAATACAATAGACCCAATACAAACCACACAATCAATCAATCCAATCAAAAACTCAATCAAAACGAATTTTACCAAAATACGACATATTCCGAAATAACGGTTTTTGACCCAAAAGTTCTCGAACGATTCTCGTTCCGACCGAAAACAGATTTGACGACCATAAAAACATTCTCAATCAAAGTCACACAATCAAACAAATCAATCAAAAACTCATTGTAATCGAATTGTATCAAAACGCGGCATATTTTCAAATAACGGTTTTCAACCCAAAATCTCTCAAACTCGATTATCAAATAATATTCCAGTCCAGCGAAAGCGATAAAACAGTTTATCAATTAATTCGAAAAACAAAAATCCTAAACGTGAGTAGAACTCACCCGTGAAGCGTGTGCCGACACCGAGACTTCAAAATCACCGAGACTTCGCCAAATCACCGAGTAGCCACACGAACGCTCCCCGCTCCGGCGACACCCAATCCGCTTCCAAAGCTTCCCACTCGATCACGAAACCGCTTTTGACCGAAATACCGATTTCCCGAAATTCTCCATGGGCACTATTCATCATCTTCTTCAATCTCAAACCACTATTCACCAAAAACCCCAATTTGATTTTTAACTCCAAATCACCCAATCGATCTTCAATACTTCGAGTAATCCACCTCGTGCTCGCTCCTAAACATCGCCCTTAGCTTTCCCTTGAGTTACAACCATCGAAACACCGATTTTCCCTCTCAAGTTCGAAAATGGCAAAGTGAGAGAGAGTGAGTTGATGATGAAGATCTTGGTACGAAATCGAAGAGGAAGTAACGCTGAGCATTTTTCGTGTTGGAAGGAAGTCGTTTCGTTGAGCGGAGGTACTCCCTTTTTCCTCTTCTTCTTCCTCCCTCTTTCTTTCTTCTTTCTCTTTTCTCTCCTTTTCTCTCTTCTGTTTCCAGCGCTTCCTTCTCTTCTTTCTTTCCTTTTTTCATTTATTCACACACACACATATATATATTTATTAATATATACGCGGTAACGTGGTCCGATTACCATATTGATCTAAATCTCCAATTTCGATTCCGAAACTTCCTTGATCCATATTATCCGGTTAACGATCCGATAACGACCAATAATTAATTTTTGCACTCAATAAATTTACCAGTCAAGTACTAAATTAATTTAATTGGGTTAACACCCAAATAATTCCATTAATTATTTTGCGGATGTTACATTCTCCCCAACTTGAAAGAATTTTGTCCTCAAAATTTCGCTAAGTCTTTCATCTGACTAATCGAGAATCGACATTCTCAGAAAGGTACAAATTTGCTGGAAAACATTCTTGAGTTAACGAAAGGAGTGTAGAAAATCTTCCCAAATTGGCACATCAACCTCCAAGTATGACCCACTACTACCTTGATACGAACTCTCTGGTTACGAATCTACACGAGAAACTCATCATTCGCCTACATAGGCTCGGCACCGCGTTCGAAAACGCTTCCGAAGCTTCATGCCTCACTTGCTCCCCAACTTTGATTAATCCAAACCAAAGCACTCCTCGGTAGACGTAAAAACAAACACGATTTTCTCGAAGGGTGTAAACACTTTCTCAACTAATCTTCTAATATCCACAACAGTCTTCATACACACCGACAATGTGACGGAAAAGTCACTTGTGAAACTTCTTGACTCGCCCCCAAGATTTCGAGATAACACCTTTCGAAAGAAGATGGAATGAGGATTTACCAGAAACGTTTATCTTAACGTAGAAGTAAACCACGGGGACATCAAATAAATTGAACGTAATGAAAATCACCTCAGTTGTTCTCCAAACAATTATCAAACAGAACTCAGAGCTCCTTTCCGAATTAGTCAATAGCGTTGAGAGCTTCCCCTCAACCTAAGTAATCCTCCTAGGATTTTCCTCCCCAATCATATCCTATTAGCCTCTTAATTCGTTCCAAAATTAACTTTAGCATGCGGGTTTTCACAAAAACGATTTTTCAAAACTGTTACACCGCACGCCAAGCTTCACTTCGGAAATTTAAGTCACCTACATATTCGCGTTCGCATTCGACTTGTCAAACGGAATCATATAATACCATCTCAATGTTAACTTTCACAAAGGAGGTGTTAACAAACTAATACCTCTGCTTTATATTCTGTACACCCAGGAACAGAATATAAACTTCGGTGTGCTTTCACTAACACTTGCCTTTTATTGTTCTCATCATCGGCAGCACAGATTCTACCGTTGAAACAACTGACTCCATCACTATGCATGGTAAAATCTGGAAATACCTTTTGTGATTGTAGCTTCACATCAACTTTCTGTGCCAAGCGTATAGAATCCCTTAGGGAACTAGCGATCCTCATATAGCTCAACACTAACCGATTCCTCCTTGATCTTGAATTCAAATTTAAGCCTCTAACAGACTCTAATAATTCCATCTAATGCATCATAATTCTGCCGTGTGGAGCGATTTCCTATTACTCGTATCAGCTACAACATTGGGATTTCCTGGATGATACTTCAACCCGAAGTCATAATCCTTCAGAATTCTACACACTCCTCTGCCTGCTATTCAGTTCTTTCTGATCAAACAGATACCTTAAACTCTTGTGACCACTAGAGACTTCGAAACGAGACCCATACAGGTAACGTCCCCAAATCTTCAGTGCATACACAATAGCTATTAACTCCAATTCATGAGTCGGATAAATCCTCTCATGAGACCTTAATTGTCTGGACGCATAAGCTATCACTGGTTGATTTTGCATCAGAATACATCCTAAACCCTTCCCTGAAGCGTCATCGAAAATTTGAAATTCCAATGACGGATCCGGAAGAATCAGGAATGGAGCAGAAGTCAACCAAACCTTCAATTCTTGAAAACATTCTTCACAATCAGCATCCCACGTAAACGGATGACCCTTACGAGTTAACCGAGTAAGTGGACAACTAACTGTGAGAACCCTTTAACGAACCTCTTACAGTAACCGGCTAGATCCAGAAACTTTTGATCTCTGCGACTGACGTCGGTCACTCCCATTCAACACCGCTTCCTTTTCACTGGGACCTACAGAAACTCCCGACTTGGGAATTCACATGTCCCAAAGACTTTACCTCTGACACCCAAAAATCACATTCCGAGGGTTTCAAGTACAACTTATTTTCTCGGAGTACGTTCAGAACAATGAGGAGATGTTGGACATGCTCCTCATTGGTCTTCGAGCACGTCAAGATACCATCAATGAAAATGACTTCGAACTGATCCTAATACGTATGAAAAACTCGGTTCATGTAATCCATGAATACCATTGGAGCATTAGTCAAACCGAAGGGCATCACTACGAACTCGTAATGTCCATACCTAGTACGGAAAGCTGTCTTCGGAATATCTAAGGCTCTAACTTTTAATTGATGATAATCTGACCTCAGATCAATTTTTGAAAACACCACGGCAGCGCCTCAAATTGCTCAAGCAAATCGTCTATCCTTGGCAAAGGGATATTTATTCTCGACCGTCACTTTGTTAAGTTGTTGATAATCAATAAACAATCTCCTACTTCCATATTTCTTCTTGGCAAGCAACACCGGAACACCCCATAGAAAAGCGCCCGGTCGAATGAATTTCTTTAACATCGACTCTTCAAGTTGAGACTCCATTTCCTTTAATTCTCAAGAAACCATCAATAAGAAACAATAGATATTGATCCCGTGCCAGGAATCAATTCTACAGTAAACTCTACTTCTCGTTCTGGAGGTTCAGAAGAAACTTCATCGTGGAAACACCCAGAAAGTCATTCACAACTTGTACAGATGATAAATCTAATACTAGTTCCCGTGGATGCAGATAACCTACTAACATGTGCTTCCGCACCTTGGAATGAAGATTGACCGTCTAAGGTGAACTAGGTAGCCGCTTCAGAATTTGTCCTAGACAATTCAACTGATTCTGAAGCGAAGCTGATAGCTGATTAATACAGTCGATTGCAACATGATTTGCAGTCATCCAATTCATACCCAAAATGGTGTCCACACTTCTCACAGGCAAACAAATAATCCTTCTACGAAAGTTCTGTCTCCTATAACACGTAGACAATTCTGACACAAAGATTGGGTCTGGACACGACCCTTAGCCGCAGTTAAGATAGTTATCAGCTCGGATAGCGAAGATAAGGTTAATCCCAACCGATTCACATGCGATCGGGATATACAGCAATAGGTTGCACCCGAATCTTATAATATGCTGATCGAGTCATTGAATAGGACTCCCATCCTTCTAAGTATACCGTCAGCATTCGTAACTGTCTAAGCATTCAAAGTGTTGACTCGTCCTTGCCTTGGAGCTGCTTATGACTCCTTGGAACTTTTCCTGGCAGGGCACTCTTTACCATAGTGACCCTCTACATTACTGTAATAGCACCGATTAGATCTTCACTTGCAATCACCACTGTGAGGCTTTCCACAGTTAGAACATCTTCTAACCTTTGAAGAATCAAGGAATTGCACCTGCTTTTCCTTTGATGAAATTATCTTAGGACTTTGCATTCGGAGTTGATAATTCAACTACCTTCTCCTTTCCCATACTTCCTATGAGGTCATCCTCGGCGACACGGGCTGACTGCACTAGGGCAACAAAATTGGTAACAGTATAAGAACTGAGACCATAAGTCATAAAAGCACTTATGCCTGTCTTATACTTCTGCATTCTCCGTTCGTCATCCGAAGCTTACTTTACCACTTGGTAAAACTGAGACAACCTTTCAAACTTAGCGGTGTATTCTTCCACCGTCATGTCACCTTTCCTGAGGATGCACCGGTTGGAGACTCCGGTCTTGGTCGAGGATTGCATCTTGATCATCCAGTCATAATTCCGCTTATGATGCACTAAGTATTAAGTTGATCAGGCTCAATGTCTCTTAGCATCACAAGTGTAATTACAAAAAGGACTAACGAGGAATCGACTCAACCCTAAACTAAGTCCGACTAGGTCGAACTGCTCTGATACCAACTGTAACACCCCGGTATTTCTTTCTACTGAGAATACCCAGGTGCACATTAGTAACACATCAGAGATATATTTCCTGCCTAGACACTGAATATCACTATAAATTTTTCGCTGAATATAACTCAAACAGTCTTATTTACAACAAGACAATATGGTTCTCAGACCATATACCATCAGCAATTATAGTATTCAGTATCATACAAGAAAGCGGAAGAAAGATATACCTTACATACATAATGTCTTAGAATACAGACAACAGAAGGGAAATAAGCTTAAACATAAAGCTAGGCTATCAGCAACCAGTCCGAGCTCAACCTACTCGTGCCTCTTGGATTTCCGCTGTCCCTGTGTCTCTGTAAATCAACAACAATTAAACAGTGAGATACAATCTCAGTGAGTTCTACCGAGACCCCTACTAACACTCTCGGTTCATTTATTAGCTCTTTTATAGATTAACACGACACCGACTGCAAAACATTGCTACTCCCGGTATGTCGCAAAATAAACAAAGTACGGCACCGACTGCAGAACATTGCTAATCCCGGTGTATCGTACAACAAACACAGTGCGGCACCGACTGCAGAACATTGCTAATCCCGGTGTATCGCACAATAAACAAAGTACGGCACCGACTGCAGAACATTGCTAATCCCGGTGTATCGTACAATAATCTTTAACATAACACCGACTGCGGAACATCGCTAATCCCGGTGAACCCCCCTACCAATAGTACATTCTCCTATTGGCATGGAGCCTAGGGAAGGGGATCATGACTGCCCCGCCTAGTATGTTACACATGGGTCGTCACCCAACTCGATATATAAACATATATCTACAGTACTATGAACCCACGGTCCATCAAATCAGACAATCAATGAAACACTTTAATTCCAAATTTTATAAAATTCAAGTTCACACTCGCACTCTATTTGACCACTTTTCGACACAATTTTCAGTATCCAAAACAGTTCATTTTGCCTTAAAAATAGAATATTCAGTTAGGCCTCTGAATAAGCTTTCCAACGCATTTTAGAACACTCCAATCGGGCTCCCGGATCAAAAGATATCGCGAAAACAAAATCAGTGAAAAACAGTTGAAAATCTGCAAAGCGTCGCGACGCGATACGAAACCGTCGCGACGCGGAAAATGACAGAAATATTTTCGTTGCAAACTGAAGCATGGTCGCGACGCGAAGGAGGGAGGTCGCGACGCGATGGGGACCTGATGCTGCAGAATTTTGGCAGTTTCGCGCGAAAACCGCTATTCCGCTCAATTCCGATTCTCGTTCTGATCGAAAACAGTTTTGACAACCAATACAATAGACCCAATACAAACCACACAATCAATCAATCCAATCAAAAACTCAATCAAAACGAATTTTACCAAAATACGACATATTCCGAAATAACGGTTTTTGACCCAAAAGTTCTCGAACGATTCTCGTTCCGACCGAAAACAGATTTGACGACCATAAAAACAGTCTCAATCAAAGTCACACAATCAAACAAATCAATCAAAAACTCATTGTAATCGAATTGTATCAAAACGCGGCATATTTTCAAATAACGGTTTTCAACCCAAAATCTCTCAAACTCGATTATCAAATAATATTCCAGTCCTAGCGAAAGCGATAAAACAGTTTATCAATTAATTCGAAAAACAAAAATCCTAAACGTGAGTAGAACTCACCCGTGAAGCGTGTGCCGACACCGAGACTTCAAAATCACCGAGACTTCGCCAAATCACCGAGTAGCCACACGAACGCTCCCCGCTCCGGCGACACCCAATCCGCTTCCAAAGCTTCCCACTCGATCACGAAACCGCTTTTGACCGAAATACCGATTTCCCGAAATTCTCCATGGGCACTATTCATCATCTTCTTCAATCTCAAACCACTATTCACCAAAAACCCCAATTTGATTTTTAACTCCAAATCACCCAATCGATCTTCAATACTTCGAGTAATCCACCTCGTGCTCGCTCCTAAACATCGCCCTTAGCTTTCCCTTGAGTTACAACCATCGAAACACCGATTTTCCCTCTCAAGTTCGAAAATGGCAAAGTGAGAGAGAGTGAGTTGATGATGAAGATCTTGGTACGAAATCGAAGAGGAAGTAACGCTGAGCATTTTTCGTGTTGGAAGGAAGTCGTTTCGTTGAGCGGAGGTACTCCCTTTTTCCTCTTCTTCTTCCTCCCTCTTTCTTTCTTCTTTCTCTTTTCTCTCCTTTTCTCTCTTCTGTTTCCAGCGCTTCCTTCTCTTCTTTCTTTCCTTTTTTCATTTATTCACACACACACATATATATATTTATTAATATATACGGCGGTAACGTGGTCCGATTACCATATTGATCTAAATCTCCAATTTCGATTCCGAAACTTCCTTGATCCATATTATCCGGTTAACGATCCGATAACGACCAATAATTAATTTTTGCACTCAATAAATTTACCAGTCAAGTACTAAATTAATTTAATTGGGTTAACACCCAAATAATTCCATTAATTATTTTGCGGATGTTACAGCCAAGGTCAAAAAGAATTCATTGCATGTGTCTTTTGAAGCTTGGGGGTGAAGTGTGAAGACAAGGTTCAGTCCTAGGACCCATGAGAAAGCCACATTGCGAATTGGAGCTCCATGGATAGTAAATTGGTTGCTGGCATCGAAGTATGAGTTGTTGGGCTCGAGTTGGAACTAAAATTCGTGATTTGCAAAGGATTGAAATGGATGTGTTAAGTGCAACAGGAATTCTGGGTAAAACCCGTTCTACCCACCTTCATTGTTTTCATCGTATCTCTCTGTACACTACTCCGATGATCGTGATTCTTGTCCCTCTGGAAACTAGACACAAAGCTCTTCATTTTGGGCACAAGAACCGTATGATTTCATGGACAAAGGAGAGAGATATCCTGTTCACAAGTTTCGGTTTCAGAATCAAACATTGTCCTGGACCAGTCACATAGTTTCGGTGATATCTCTCAATCTACTGGATGCATGCGCGTGAAACTTCTTCCATCAGATAGTAGACAAAATTATCTTCACATTGAGCACTTGTTTGGATAGTTTTGGTCACGAATTTACCAAGTTATGCTTGTTGCAAAACTGAATCCAGATGCTGGGGAAAACAGAAATAAAGCTGGGAATGTTGAATTGACGGATCCGGGGTCGAGCCGTCAAAGTGTCGAGAAACACCAATTCCAGTCACCGGAAGGAAGTCAGTATCAAGAGTGATGTCGGTTACTGAATTCAGATGCGGAAGCCTTCGGATCGTGTTCGAGATTCGGGAACCGTTCGAGTGGCTATCGGTTTGGTTGTTCGAACGAGGACGCGACTTCTCGGGGACTCGTCAACCGGGTGAGTTTTACTCACGATAGGGCATTTTGATATTCTGAACTTGTTTTCGATATGGAATCCCTTGGTCACATTTCTGTTTACAAAAGACTTAAAACTGAAAAGCGTTTTTTGAGTCAAAACGGTGTTTTACGGTTTAATGAGATTTTGATTAAATCGTTGGAATGAAATGAATTGTGTACTATTAGAAATATATATTCTGGGAATTTTCTGAGTTTCAGGTGATTGAAATTAGAAATCGAATCGGACGAGAACGGAGAGTGAAAATGAGAAAAGTGTGAAATTCTGGTAACAGACACAGGTCGCACGGACCGTGCGCCCCTGCGCACGGATCGTGCGCCTGCTTCGGGTTGAAAGAATCGGAAACAGAACGGGACGCACGGGTCGTGCGCCCATGGGCACGGATCGTGCGTTTCCTTCTGGTTGATGGGTCCTAAGTAGTGCACCACGCACGGGTCGTGCGCCCCTGGGCACGAGTCGTGCGGGTGGTTCTGTTACCGGCTTCCGTTTTCTCGTTTTGTTCCTCCGTTTGATCCCGAACCTTTTCTAGTTTCTTTCTCAACCATTCAAAAAGGGATTGCCTCACTGAAAACCTTATTTTAAACTCATGCAACTCATGATTTGAAAAAGAGCTTTGAAAGCCCATTGGATCGATAAAACCGCAACCCTAGTGCGCGTGTGAGTACCCCGACTGATGGATTGATTGAATATATATGTTTATATATGTCAAATGAAAATGATTATAATGTCGGAGGTCTAACTTATGAATTCCTCAAAACGGGTTATAGATCGATATAGATATTGATTATCTAATTGTTATGTAATTGATCCATTTGGTGATCGAAAAGATATAAATTATCTAACTCTCGAGAACTTGATGCGTATTGTCATACGTATTGCGTTGGGTGACGACCCGACAAGTAGCATACTAGGAAGGGAAGTCATGAGCCCTCACCCTGAATGTGTTTTGGCGTGGTCAACTCACGGGTTACCGGGATTAGTGGTTCTTGCACGGCCGGTTTATGCTAAATAAGAAATTCAGCGATTCGCCGGGATTAGTGGTTCTTGCACGGTCGGCGTTTCGATTAATGAATTATGAATACGAATTGCCGGGATTAGTGGTTCTTGCACGGTCGGCGTTTTGATTAATGAATTATGAATACGAATTGCCGGGATTAGTGGTTCTTGCACGGTCGGCGTTTCGATTAATGAATTATGAATACGAATTGCCGGGATTACTGGTTCTTGCACGGTCGGCGTTTCGATTAATAATTAAGAACACGAATTGCCGGGATTAGTGGTTGTTGCACGGTCGGCATTTCGATTAACCAATAAGACATTGTTATGTCAGATTTTGTTGTAACGGTTTAATAATTGAACCGAGTGTCAGTGAGGGGGCACGGTAGGACTCACTGAGACAAGTTGTCTCACCCAATCCATATTTGTTGTTTTTACAGAGAACAGGTTATAAGGACAGCAGGCGGCACAGTTGGTATGTCGGGTTCGAGGAGAAGATTGAAGATTGATTCAATTATAGTTGTCTTTGTTCTTCTGTAGTTGTATCTGTATTCGGTCGTATGACTCGAGCTTGTATCATTTTATTTATTAGTTTCCACTGTTTCTTGTAAAGATGTATATCTGAACAGGAATTTTTATACTCTGATTTGTACCAAATTGTATATTTAGGTATTTCTTTGTTAAAGAAATACCGGGGTGTTACATTTGGTATCAGAGCGGTTCGGCCTTGTCGGACGTAGTGACCTTCGGGTCGAGAACATAGAATCGAGTCAGCTAGGGACTTAGACAATTATATGTCAGACCTTTTTAGTATATTATGTGACGTATTGAGTCAGGATCCACTCAATGTTTCATGTAAAGTACTGAAAATTTATGACAGATAGTTGCCTCAGCCCCGAAAATGTCCGAGACCCTACACCATAGGATTCTCAGCCTTCTCGTTTCATCAGAACGTGCAACGGCAGCAGAGGGCTACAGATTACATTTGGAAACAATGATGGGCATCCGCGATGGTTCGAGGAAACTGTGGGCAGCTGTTCAGTAAGTGATTCGCGGCATGAAACGTCGTAGATCTTATCGAGAAGTACAAATCAAGAGAAGCCTTTGGGCAATAGCAATGTCAGTGTACTGAAAGCTGTCAGACGAGTTAACACCCGAAACCCTGACCTTGTTTTAGTCAGCGTATCAGCTATCGAGATATCGTTCTCATCATAAATCTTACCTTCTGGTGTCAGTCAATCCCAGTTAGGGCAGCAGTCAAGGAAAAGTCCGTATCGGTTAATCTTAAGCATAGATTCCAATTCTTCATCTTCTTCTGAGTCACAATGTGACAGATGACAAAGCCAAGTGAGTAAAGATACTCCGTCGTCAGTTTTGACTAGTGGAATCAAAAGTGCTGATCAGGTTAAGTCCCGATCAGGAATTATGATTCAGATCCTTCAAAGCAGATCAGTATGTGGAATCGGTAGAAGTAACCTTATTTCAATCCGCTGCTGGAAGCATTCCGATCACGGTCTTTGAGAAATTCTCGTTAGTCTTCTGACTCATTTGTTCGTAACTCCTGCCCCGGAGCTCCAATTTTTATGTTCCGAGAGGCGTTGGAAAGCTAACAAAATTATCTACACCGATGAATGGGTTGTGAACCGTATCTTCAATTGTATTTTGAATTGTACCTCTGTTTTGGAATCTGAACCGTAAACTCTAAACATTCGTGGAATGTGGACCTCCCTGTTATTCGGGAAATTGGTAAAAGGATCTCCAATCAGTCAGTTTAGACTCCTAGAACCCGTTCTAAAGCTATATTGATTAATGTAATGTAATAATTATGTCTGGATAGTCGTGGAAGTTCGGAAAGAGGCTGGACCAAGGAAAGTTCTAAATGATAAATTCAACGAATCAATACGAAGACACTTATGGTGTGCTCGTGTGATTCCCGAAATAATTTTTGTTTTCAAAAATCCCCTAGTGCCACCACAATTTCAATTTCGTGACTAATCCGAGAATAATTACTACATTGAAGTTAATCGAGAAACCAATGATTGCATAGGATGACACTAAATCGTAACTTCTAAAGAAAACCTTATGTCATCCTAGTAAGAATCCTAATATCGAAATTGCATCTCCTTAGGATCTGAGTGATCAAGAATCTATGAAAGATAGGTATCAAAGTTCAAGCCTAGTTGATTTAGGAAGAACGCTGAAATTGGACAAGTCGTTGACTTAGAAAACTCCGAAAAAGCCATGTTTGGGAAATCATCCTTCGAATGTTATAGCATTCAAGCTTCCGCTACTGAAGTGAAACTCCAATCGTTAATCTTGAATTCGTTAAGATCAACAGTAAGTTGTTGTGACTTTGATCCATCGGATGGGTCAATGCTAATTCTCCATTCTATTGACCTATGGTTAAATGTCGATAAATCAAGTATGTGCTGAGAATTCGGATTGTCCGATTGTGGTCCAGCACACGATGCTTTTCTAAGAATCCAATGAGTTGAGTACCTATAATGTTTTTACCTTTTCACCTTCTACACTCGTTTGATGGTAGAGTGAGTGAGGATGAACCGTATGTCGGTCGAAAACTAAATGATTGGACAGTGACTGTATGACACATGAGTCCTTGATAGTGAACTTTATAACCTTTGTGTAGTCTCTTGAGACGGTCAAGTCGCGTCTGTTTTTCATCATGAAATACGACCTTTGTTTTAATCTTGAAGTTTCATCTTGGACTAATTCGAGTAAAGGATGGAAAGGAAAAAAATTGGATCGAATAGGTTAGCGGTCAAAGAAAACTTTTAAAATAAAATTTCCGCTTTCCTTTCGGCCCAATGTCCTTCCTGATCCCTTCCTCGAACGAACCCAATTGTTTTATCTTGACGGGGCCGAACTCAAGCACGTTAATAGCAAATTGTGAAATCTTGATCGCACAAATGGCTGGTTCCAACGAAGTAACACTTCTACTCTCACTTTCAAACTCGTAACTTTTAAATATCAGAGAATGAGATTCCGCTTTGTTGAAACGTCGTGCATCGAGTAAGGCCATATATAAGTTGGGGTGAATTAACTTTTGAGATAGTCGTATTTTCAAACTATCGTCATTAGAGACCCCCATTGAAAAGAATTTTCATACAAATGGAAATATTGTACTTTCAAGTTTTGGAACCGATTTAATGAAATAATATTTTGCTATTATTTTAGAGTTTTTCCTGGATTCGGTTGTAAGGAAAATCGTTTCTAGATTCCTTGGACTGAAAGTCAACCTGTTTTATAAAACAACTCTGTTTGCTTCAGTCGAGATTTTTAGTAAAATGAGTCAAGCGCTTATGTGAGCGTAACTCGGGAAGAGAAGGAAACTTTTCTTCTGGATACCGTATGGTTTGATTCCAAAGAAATTCTCTTAAAGTCATCGTTTCGTTCCAATTCAAGTAACGGCTAAGCCGGAACCTTTTGAGTTCTTGACTTTGATAGTGCAGGATGTATAAATACCCTAAACTATGAGTTCGTATCCTCAACAGATTGTAGGCATTCCATTGTCCATAACAAGTAGCGTCAGCTTTCAAGAGGTCGGAATAGTTAATTTCTAAAGAAAGTCTGTATCTTCATGATGTCTTTCACGTGTCTCAGTTGAGAAAATGTATTCCCAATCCACTTCAGCCGATGAGCGTTAAAACGATCGATCTTCGACCAGAATTATCATTCCAACCTTATCCTAATCATATCCTAGGGCGTGGCGTGAAGACATTGAGGTCAAGGACTATTCCGATTGTCAAGGTAGTCTGAGAAGGCTTCTCAGCCGAAGAGGCTACTCGGGGAAAAGAGAAGAGGACATAGTGACCCGATGTCAACATCTTTCGCTAGAGGTTCGTCTTGTCAATTTTGAGGACAAAATTTTTAAAAGGTGGGGTGATTGTAACATCCCTAATTTTTAAAGACTCGTACTATGAAGCCTAAGACCGATTTAATTATTTATGGGAATAATTGGTCGTGTCTCGGCGAAGAATAGTCGAGGAAATTGTCAAATAAATCACATTCTCTAATTAATTATGGCTTAGCCATGAATGAATGAAGAGTGTGAGTTGAGGGTAAAATAGTCATTTCACCAAATATCGCTGGATGAATCTAGTAAGAGGTCATGGCTATATTTGTTAGTCAACCCAAGTGTTTTAACTAATCAAATGGCTAATGTTGGGAGAATGTTCATTATTGATTGAAATTTAAGTTAGAGTGAGAATTAGTGAGCAAGGGGTAGTATGGTATTTTTGCCTCATTTCTTTTACTTCAGCTCCCTTATATTCTGAACCCTCATCCTCACACCCACACACTCATCCATCTTGCTGAAACAGAATTAGAAGTAGAGGAGAGAAAGAGAGAGTGGGCGAAGAGGAGAGGAAGAGGGAGTGAAGGAAATTCACCAAAACCCCATTGCATGTAAGCCTTCTTCATACCATTCTCTCTCATTTTTCATTCCCTTCACAACTGTACCAAGTTCATAGACTCATTCCCCATCCTTTCTCTTCCACCATTTTCTGGTTCCAAGCTCAGCCATGGCCAAGGTCAAAAAGAATTCATTGCATGTGTCTTTTGAAGCTTGGGGGTGAAGTGTGAAGACAAGGTTCAGTCCTAGGACCCATGAGCAAGCCACATTGCGAATTGGAGCTCCATGGATAGTGAATTGGTTGCTGGCATCGAAGTATGAGTTGTTGGGCTCGAGTTGGAACTCAAATTCGTGATTTGCAAAGGATTGAAATGGATGTGTTAAGTGCAACAGGAATTCTGGGTAAAACCCGTTCTACCCAACTTCATTATTTTCATCGTATCTCTCTGTACACTACTCCGATGATCGTGATTCTTGTCCCTCAGGAAACTAGACACAAAGCTCTTCATTTTGGGCACAAGAACCGTATGATTTCATGGAGAAATGAGAGAGATATCCTGTTCACAAGTTTCGGTTTCAGAATCAAACATTGTCCTGGACCAGTCACATAGTTTTGGTGATATCTCTCAATCTACTGGATGCATGCGCGTGAAACTTCTTCCATCAGATAGTAGACAAAATTATCTTCACATTGAGCACTTGTTTGGATAGTTTTGGTCACGAATTGACCAAGTTATGCTTGTTGCAAAACTGAATCCAGATGCTGGGGAAAACAGAAATAAAGCTGGGAATGTTGAATTGACGGATCCGGGGTCGAGCCGTCAAAGTGTCGAGAAACACCAATTCCAGTCACCGGAAGGAAGTCAGTATCAAGAGTGATGTCGGTTACTGAATTCAGATGCGGAAGCCTTCGGATCGTGTTCGAGATTCGGGAACCGTTCGAGTGGCTATCGGTTCGGTTGTTCGAACGAGGACGCGACTTCTCGGGGACTCGTCAACCGGGTGAGTTTTACTCACGATAGGGCATTTTGATATTCTGAACTTGTTTTCGATATGGAATCCCTTGGTCACATTTCTGTTTACAAAAGACTTAAAACTGAAAAGCGTTTTTTGAGTCAAAACGGTGTTTTACGGTTTAATGAGATTTTGATTAAATCGTTGGAATGAAATGAATTGTGTACTATTAGAAATATATATTCTGGGAATTTTCTGAGTTTCAGGTGATTGAAATTAGAAATCGAATCGGACGAGAACGGAGAGCGAAAATGAGAAAAGTGTGAAATTCTGGTAACAGACACAGGTCGCACGGACCGTGCGCCCCTGGGCACGGATCGTGCGCCTGCTTCGGGTTGAAAGAATTGGAAACAGAACGGGACGCACGGGTCGTGCGCCCATGGGCACGGATCGTGCGTTTCCTTCTGGTTGATGGGTCCTAAGTAGTGCACCACGCACGGGTCGTGCGCCCCTGGGCACGGGTCGTGCGGGTGGTTCTGTTACCGGCTTCCGTTTTCTCGTTTTGTTCCTCCGTTTGATCCCGAACCTTTTCTAATTTCTTTCTCAACCATTCAAAAAGGGATTGCCTCACTGAAAACCTTATTTTAAACTCATGCAACTCATGATTTGAAAAAGAGCTTTGAAAGCCCATTGGATCGATAAAACCGCAACCCTAGTGCGCGTGTGAGTACACCGACTGATGGATTGATTGAATATATATGTTTATATATGTCAAATGAAAATGATTATAATGTCGGAGGTCTAACTTATGAATTCCTCAAAACGGGTTATAGATCGATATAGATATTGATTATCTAATTGTTATGTAATTGATCCATTTGGTGATCGAAAAGATATAAATTATCTAACTCTCGAGAACTTGATGCGTATTGTCATACGTATTGCGTTGGGTGACGACCCGACAAGTAGCATACTAGGAAGGGAAGTCATGAGCCCTCACCCTGAATGTGTTTTGGCGTGGTCAACTCACGGGTTACCGGGATTAGTGGTTCTCGAGGAGAAGATTGAAGATTGATTCAATTATAGTTGTCTTTGTTCTTCTGTAGTTGTATCTGTATTCGGTCGTATGACTCGAGCTTGTATCATTTTATTTATTAGTTTCCGCTGTTTCTTGTAAAGATGTATATCTGAACAGGAATTTTTATACTCTGATTTGTACCAAATTGTATATTTAGGTATTTCTTTGTTAAAGAAATACCGGGGTGTTACACTATAGCTGCTACTGCTATCTTGGAATTTTTTGGCAAAGGAACATGTCTACTTGTTAGCCAATTAAGGAATTAAACAGTTTTAAAGAAGACAAATGTGGGAAATAGCCCCTGAATTAATGATCCAAGTGCTATGATCAAGTATAGAATTGAGGTTACAGAAAGAAAGGCTCATTATTCTACTGGAACCTTCTATGCAATTCTTTCCAAATGTGAAGGTAATTCAAACAAGACCTGAGCACAACCACACATACATCTGCAAATTGTTCGATAGTCACTCAACTCTTCCCAAAGGCCCCTGATTTTGGTAAATCATACTATATAGTTGTTGAGGATTCATAGACAATTTGAATGTGATCTTCTATGGTACTCAAAGCAGGAAAAACAAACAGAAGAGAAGAACAAGCACACTGACAAATGTGCAAAAAATGCATATAGCAAATTATAGAAGGTGATGAATGAATCCACAAGGACAAACTCACAGATTCAATCACAAAAGGCGCAACAAAGAAGCTGATAGATCTGATACCGCATTGAACCCAATAAAGAGAGTTTAATACTTACTAGCTCAAGTGCTAAATCAATGTGAGCCTTGCGGCCTGAAGTGTGGACCGCTCCACCTCTTGTTGATGCTCTATTAATCTTATTTTGATTGGAGATGTCCTTGAATTTTTGGTTAGCCCAGTATGCTTTAAGACCAATCCAAGCTTTATCCCCCATCCATTTAGGCTGAACATCTTTCTTTCTTTCCTTAGTAAGCATGTCACTGAGTCTTTTCTTGGCTTTTTGTTCAAACAAGTGTCGGACAATACCTGTAAGACTAGGATCCCATGACACCTTTTTCTGCAAATTACAATACAATTTAAAAGTCACAATTTGATATTTAAGATGGTGATTCAAAATTCTAATTGATGTCATATAGTATAATTTATCCTATGACACCATTTTCTGCACTAACTCAAGGAAGCACTAAATCATAGATAGGCTTTCGAATTGAACTATTTTATAGAAATACATACTTACCCCAAATCTGGCAAAACTAACCATCTCAAATTTTTTGGGTTGTTGCACTCCAACCATAGATAGGCTTTCGAAATTGTGTTTGAATGGCAACCCTAATGGCATCTGCAACTTCCTTGCTAGGAATGAGCCTGCAAAGTAATAAAAAGGAAGATGTATCAAGCATCAAAATCAACACATCCGCAGAGTAATAAAAAGTTGTTGAAAGGAATATTTTAAAACAAGTTGTAGAATGTTGTAACTTACCCTTTACCGTAAGGTTTTATCTTGACCTTCCCATCACCATCTCTCTCTGGCAAGTGAGGAGGAAATGACCCTTCACCCACCTGAGCTTCATCCTCTTCGTCCTCGTCCTCGGCCTCAATTTCCTCTTCGTCACAGTCTTCAACTTCATCCTCTTGGTCAGGCACATCATCATCCGCTAATAAAGCCTCATGTGGGGCATGTTGTGAAGAGGCACCCATGGTTTGAAGGTTTATACCTGGAGTTGGCATAAACACAAATACCTCCGGGGTAGATGCATGAATGGGTGATGGTGTCTAAGCGGGTGCTGTAACACCCCATTTCTACCCGACAAAATAATGCAAAAATATCAGAGTTCATAAAAATATTTTTCGACAAACAATGGAGTGCCACATTGGCTTCGTGGAACAATAGACGGTTTAATTCTCTTTTTGAAAACAGATACATAGCGCTTTCGGAAGAACCGATAAAACGACATCTCAAAACAAGTCAAACTTCTTTTACCTACGCAGCGGAAATTCAAATGGTTCAACTAAACAATCGTGGCAACTATGCAAAATTCATAACTCAACAGTAAACAATTTAAATAACATAAATAAACGTTCATTCCCCCGAGTGCTACGTATCAGAGCGACAACACTGACTCGATCAAATGAAGGTGCAACGGCATTCATTCGAGGTTACCTGCACGTTACCAACATAGGGGTAACATTCAAACAGAAGGGGTGAGATATCGAACCATATAATGAATCATATGAATGACAATATATATCAGGTCAGGACATCAGATCATCATTACACAACAGTCAATATCATCATATCACAACGGTCAATATCATCATATCACAACGGTCAACATCATCATGTCACAACGGTCAATATCATCATATCACAACGGTCAAGTCATTACGTCACGGCAGACAAAATCATTTCAATCGCATAAATATGCAACATGAATGCAGAATGTGACTCGACTCAGGGCCACCGCCCTATAATGCATGTGGTACCATAATTCAAACCCGTAAATAGGGGCATCAACATCGCAACATCGTCGTCGTGGTTTGAGCATAGCTCCATCGTAAAAATATGCTATGCATGCGACGCTATGTAAATGCACAGACAAATAACAACGGTTACATAGCAACGCAGCAACATCGGAAAGCAACATTGGCCGTAGGCCTACAACACATCACCTGCCAATGAATAGAGGCAAATTCGTCTTCGTACAACCTTCGTCGTCAACAATTTACAACTTAGCAATTTTCACATTTTGGGCAACATCGCAATATTTTAGCAACTTTCAACATTTTGGAACATCGCAATATTTTAGCAACTTTCAACATTTTGGCAACTTTGGGCCTAATCACATACTCAACATCATTTTAAATAACAATCGTGGGATTCACATTTGGGCAGCCACAGCAACAATAGCAACAACGGCAACAACAACAATAGCAACAACGGCGACAACGACAGCAACACTGCAACAGCAGCAACAATAGCAACAACGGCATCAGCAACAATTGCAACAATGGCAACAGCAACCGCAACACTGCAACAACGGCAGCAACAACACCAGCAGCAACACAACAACGACACACAGCAACAGCAGCAACACAGCACAGCAACAGAAGCAGCAGCACGGCACAGCAACACAGCACATCAACACAGCACAGCAACAGCAGCAGCAACACAGCACAGCAACACGACACAGCAACAGCACCAGCAACACAGCACAGCAACAGCAACAGCAACACAGCACAGCAACACTAGGGTGTGGCGCCTAGGGACAGGGCGCCAACACCAACAACACAGAAATAGGGTGTGGCGCCTAGGGGGAGGGCGCCAACACTAGCAACAATAATATAGAGCATGGCACCTAGGGATAGGGAGCCATCATCAGCAAGCAACAAAACACCAAGCACAGGGTGAATTTCCATCAAACATACCTCTACTTCGCTGAATTAATTAACCTATCAAACGGTATCGAAACTTAGCAAAGGACCCCTCTATGAAAAGCTAAGAATGTCTAGTTTCTGACTAAAATTGTTATTTTTCAAAATAATGGTCCAATTCGTACAGTTTCAGTAAATAAGCAACAAGGTTCAGAAAATAGGACAGCCACCATGACCTAGCTTGTGACACCTCTAAAATTGTCAAAACTCAATCAAATGACATGGGACTTGAGCCTAACCCGAAGCAAATTGAGTGTAGTTTTCAATGAATCAAGAATCATTCAAAAAGTAGTTCAAACGAAAACGTTATACACGAAATACCGAACCTATATCCAGATTGTTTCCAGAATTTTAACCTAACTTGCGACACCTATAACTCGAGCTATCCAACTCCAAATGGAACCAAACTAGTTCCAAATTAACAAGCATTAAGTCTAGTTTCTGAAAAGGTAAACCACATAATTTTTGGTATATCTTTCAAACAAGTGACAGAACATGTGAAACAGAAAATGGGCAATGAAAATAAACAAAAGGATAAAAGATATATCTTGCAAACTATTATTAATTACAAAGTACACCAACTAGTCTAAATCATGATAGTGCAATACAAAATACATATAATAAGCTCTAATAATGTGCAATACAAAGTACTATAATAAATTACACGCTCAATCATTATGAGGCGAATGATCAAAAATCTCTTCAAACACATCTACTTGTGAGTCGTCACGCTCAATCATTGAATCAAATTGGTTGTCATGATGCACATGCCCGCTACTATTCGAACCACCCCTTGTATCAACACTGGGGTTCACTTCTCCGTGTTCAGTCCAAATCCAATAATCTGGTTGAAATCCATACCGATACAAGTGAAGCCTAACATTAGTTGCCGTAGATATCTTGATACACTTGCATTTTGTACACGGACACCTTATCCCTCCCTCAGACATACAAATGGGTAGCTTCAAGGCCCTCTTCACAAAGTTTTTAACACCACGAACAAACTCTTTTTTCAATCCATGCCTATTAGCATATGCTCTATTGTACATCCAAGTACGATCCATTCTCTACGAGGCAAACACTTAATTTGTCACTATAACATTTAACAACACATAAACTTTCAATATAAGTACTTTGCATCCAAATCAAACCCAAAAACATACAAGAAGCCAAATGAGTCCAAATACTATCACATTTAACAACACAGTAAACAACAATTGATAACATAACAGCATCAGATTTTGTTTATGGACAAGCCCTTGGTGTTAATAGAATCAGATGTTAATGTATAAAGGGCAACATGTTCTTTCTTTTTAATTAACCCCAAATTCTTAAACTCAGTAACAAGCTTTCTATAATCCTTAGAAACCTCAAAAATCTTTAAATTAAGATGGTAACCAGTAAAAAGATTATCATGGTAATGCCAAGCAGCACCAGCACAAACAATGGATCAATATACAACAAGCAGCAAAAAAAACACACACGAGTGTAAAATTAGGGATCATTGAAAATTAGAAAGCACCACTTTAGATCAAATCGATTCATCCAATAATTGATTCACAAAATTGAACAGTAGGAAGCAACCAAAACAAAAAAAAAGAAAGAGACGTTACCGTTCACAAAAAATGACCGTGAAGAAGCTGGCAAATTTGCTGGCGGAGTCAACAACAATCTCCAATTTTGTTCACCTGGAAGTATATTCAAATAGAAAAACCTGATAAGAGAAAGAAGCAGGAAATATCATATGTCAAAAATCTCAAAATAAAATGAGTTTCAAACTATGTTGAAATCAGATACAAACAAAGAACACCAAACGAAGAACACACATCTATGTTTGTCTAACTAATCTAATGTTCTCTTCACAGTTTCAAATCAAAAACTAGTTCAAACCAGGAGCATTCTTAAACAACAAGATATAGAGAGATATATTGTTATTACATTTGTAATAGGGATTGACATAACCAAACAGAAGACAATACAAATCATTGCACATGCCGTTAAAAAAGGTCAATAAGTAATGCTACTTGCCATAGCAATTTATAAAGAATAGAAATAAAAAAATCAAGTAAACTAGGGACTGATAATTGACACTATTATGCAAATCATTGGTGAGAAAATATGATACTTCAAATTTGGAATAGGAATAATATATATCCAACTAACCTCGGTGTTCAAAGAATAATTAACCTTGCGATGTTCAACAAACTTAAAATTCAAAGGACTTCCCCTTTTTCTTGTAAGTTGAGTCAGGTGTCTGCATCATTCAGCAAGCAAACAAAGAAAATGTAGTTACTAAATGTGGAAGCTATACATTCAACATACATTAAAAATAAGAGAGCAAGCTTGAAATATAGCAGAGGGGATAGAAGAATCACTATTGCATGTGCCAAATTAAGTGAATTCCCTCTGTTATCTCCAATGATTCAAGAAAATTAACTACTAGGCTATGATTTCAGAGGATGCCAAAGAAATTTGTTGACAAATATGGATATGAACTCTGTTGCTGCTGTTGTTATCCTTCCCAGCAGATAATTTATGGTCTGATCCACTACACTATTAGTCTTCAAATAGGAGGAAAACTCCATTTAGAAATTCCATTTTCATACAACACAGGAACAAGACCTGAAAACGCATCTCTAATGGTCTAGTCTAGTTAGAATTCACCATCACGATTCAGGATTCTGAAAGAAAACATGGATAATCTTCCATTCTAGCTATAGCTACTTTTCCTACCTTGCTCTCTAGCCTCATGGACAAATCACACCAAGGAATAGGATGAGCCATGTAATAGAAAAACAAAATAGATCCAAGTAATAATAATTTTCAAAAGTTCATTCAACTGGATGTGTCAGATTAAAACTAGTATTAACTAAATAACAATTATATGCATTATTTCCAGGCACAGCTGTCTTCTACTAAAACTGAAGTCCTAACTCCTAATACCACAACAGAACCATAACATTTCATATTCATATGTGAGTGGCTGAGAAACAGAACATGTCTGCATATAAACACAAGCATTTTCAAAAACAAACAAACATGCACACATAACTATGTTATTACCAAATCAAATTTCAAAAGCTCTCCACTAATTCTCCATAATGCAGCATACAACCTTCACAAAAATGTTCTTCATTCCAACATCTGGACTCCATAACAAATTTACCTAAATACCCCCTTTTCAATTTTCTTCTTTTTCAAAACACCTTCAAGATCCTCTCTCTTCTCAAACAATTTCTTCCTCACGACCCTTTGATTTTTGTTCTTGTTTCTGACAAAAAAAGTAAAAGGGTCGCAGCACAAATCAAAAAGATTTGAACTTGAGAGTTTAGTCGACCTACCAAGGAGGAAGACCAGGTTGTTCAAAATCCATAGCTAATCTAAAAGATGTTATTCATTGAAGCAAAAGACATTTAGAGAGGCCACGAAAGCTTACCAACGACGTGATTCACAAACTCGAGAAAACGAAAGCAAAAGATAAAATGAAACGGAGAGAAGGAGAATCACAAACTGGAGAAAACGAAATGGAGAGAAGCAAAGCTTACCAGCGATGTGATTCAATGGCAGCGACTAATAGTGAAACGAAATGAATAGAGAGAGCCATTTTAGGGTTTTCGGTGCAAAGAAATTTGCGGGAAACGAAATGAATAGAGAGAGAGAGAGAGAGGCGCGTTTTATACAATGAGAGAAAGAGGTTTCTGAATGATAGAGAAGGAGGGATGGTCCAAGGTAAGAAAGTAGCGTTGCCGTCGACGACATGGAGGTGTTCTTCGTCTTCTCCGGCTGGCGCCGTCGCCTCTGTGTAGCGGAGGAGAAAGAGGTGGAGGCTTAGGGTTTCGGTGAACAGAGAGCGCGAGACTGAGAGTGAGGGAGGGAATGAACAGAAGAAGAGTGAGGGAGGGAATGAACAAATGAAGAGTGGGAGAGTTAGGGTATTTTGGTAAATTAACATAAAACTAGCATGGGCCATCCGACGCTAACCTTATCACTTTTTAGCGTCGCATATCTTATCACGTAGCGTGGGCCTAGCCGACGCTAATCTGTGTCTCCTTGCGTCAAATATCATTTTTTGCTTAGCGTGGGCTTCGCCGACGCTAATCCGACGCTATTAGCGTCCGTGTCGGGGGCCGACGCTACCAAATGGACGCTAAATTGAGGTTTTCTAGTAGTGAATTATCATATTATAACATAACAAATTATAACTTAACAAAATCATACATATAAAATATAATTATCATATTATAACATAACAAAATCATATATATAATTATCATATTATAACATAACAAGTAACATAACAAAATCATATATATAATTATAACATAACAACTGCTTACAGAGTGGATCATTCGGACCTTTCAATTCATAGATGTGGATCTGGGACCTATGAACGGAGATACTCCCGAAACTCACAAAGAAAAAAGGAAGTGAGTTAGACAAAAAGAGAAGAAACTTGGACAAAAAGAAATAAAGTGACTTAGATAAATCTTTTTTGTTGATAACCTCAGACCAATTCATTGAATATTTATTAATACGTAATCGATCAAACACTACTTGAAAACGGCTATTCTGCTCGGAAATGAAATGGTCCAAATTTTCCTGGAAATTCTCCGTCCCATTGGGCCATTTATATCTATATGCATTAGGATCCCTATTCATGGATCTCCCTCGGTTCGAGAAATCCAAAAAAGAGGATCGAACCTTTTCTTCTGACTCTTTTTCCAATTTGATAAATGTTGGTTGATCGTGTATTTCATTGTAGTTCTATGATTCATAGTATCATTTTCTATTTGATTTCTTTGAATTCCATATTCGAAGTTGCGGTCGAATCTATTCTTTTTAATGAATTGATTCCATACATTTCTTATACAGATACTATATTGTATTTGAATCAGATTTTGGATCAATCTATATTGATAGACTGCCTCCATTATTTTGTTACTAGTAAATACCACTATTTTTGGTTTTGAATTTTCCAAATCATTCCCACAAGAGGTGCGAACTCATTTTTTTTATGATCCTTTCATAAAAAGATTCATTCTCTTCATAAAAAAGAGGAGGTAGAACCAATAAAGATTTCTTTTTTGATTCATTCCTGAATACCTCATTTAAGAATCGTTTTGGATCCGATTTGAAAGAATCAACAGAAAAAGAAAATCGCTTCTGATACACCAAATACGACTCGGTTATTGATAGATTCAATAGATCCGCAAGTTCGTGAAATCTCTCTTCTGATTCCAAATAGTGGTGTAACATGTATCCCCCCTGTTCCGGTACTGGAATAGTTGCAATAAACCAAAAAGTGGGTTTTTGTTCAATAAGGAAATCTTATTGGAACTGTCAAGTTCATCCTTCGTAACCATATTACATCCTCGATCGGATGAAATAGGATGAATTGAGACAGTCTTTTGTAAATACATACTTATTTTGACTATATTTTCTATTTCTTTATTTTCCGATCGCTTGGAAAAAAGAAAAGAAACATCTTCTTCTTTCTTTAATAATTTCTGATCTCTACTGGACCTTTCAGTAGGATTTGAATCCAGATGAAGTTCTGACCATCTATCAGAGAAAAAAGATCTCTGAGATATATTTTTTCCTTTTGGAAGATACAAGAGCGGGACAATCAACCTATTGATATTGGTTGAATTCTTTGAGTCTTCCAATCTATTATCATTACTGGGTCCAATGGAATTCATAGGTATAGGAAGAAGTCCTGTCAAATAGAAATTTTTTCTTTCGATCATCTTTCGATTGTTAATACGATATAGAAGGATCGCTACTACAAAGAATACTACATTATTGATCGTGAAATATCGATTCCTTGTTAAACCCTGTGAATTGCGTGAAAGTAGGATATCTCTCTCAATTCGAAAACCCAGTATTTGAATTGATGCATTTGTATTTAAACCTCCTATAATGCATTGATTTATCTAAAAGATTTCACTTTAATTGGAATTTGGTTATTCACTCGGTACGAGGATTCCCCCGAAGCATCCATGGCTGAATGGTTAAAGTCGTAGGTTCAATTCCTACGGGATGCACCCCAATGAAACCCTCTCTCCAAAAACAAGAATTACTAAACTTCAATTAGATTATTATTTTTTAATTACTAAACTTCAATTAGATTATTATTATTATTAATTAATTTTTTTTTTATTTTTTAATTAAATAATTTTAATAAGTTGAAATTTATTATTACTTTACTTCAATTATTATTATTATAACTAATTACTAAACTTCAATTAGATTATTATTATAACTAATTACTAAACTTCAATTAGATTATTATTTAAATAATTAATTTAAATAATTTATTAAATAATTTATATATATATATATATATATATATATAATATATTATAATTAATTTAATTAATAAATATATATACTTTCTACTATTATAATTAATTTAATTAATTGGAATAATTTCGGATCTCTACTGGACCTTTCAGTAGGATTTGAATCCAGACCATCTATCAGAGAAAAAAGAACGATTGGCTCTGTATCAATGGAATCTCATCATCCATACATAACGAATTGGTGTGGTATATTCGATAAAACTAGGAATCTCATGGAGAGTTTGATCCTAGCTCAGGATGAACGCTGGCGACATGCTTTACACATGGAAGTCGGACGGGAAGTGGTATTTCCATTTCCAGTGGCGGACAGGTGAGTAACGCGTAAGAACATACCCTTGGGAGGGCTGCTAATACCCCGTAGACTGAGGAGCAAAAGGAGGAATCCGCCCAAGGAGGGGCTCGCGTCTGATTAGCTAGTTGGTGAGGTAATAGCTTACCGAGGCGATGATCAGTAGCTGGTCCGAGAGGATGATCAGCCACAATGGGACTGAGACAAGGCCCAGACTCCTACGGGAGGCAGCAGTGGGGAATTTTCCGCAATGGGCGAAAGCCTGACGGGGCAATGCCGCATGGAGGTAGAAGGCCTACGGGTCGTCAACTTTTTTTCCTGGAGACGAAGCAATGCCGGTTTCGGGGAATAAGCATCGACTAACTCTGTGCCAGCAGCCGCGGTAAGACAGAGGATGCAAGCGTTATCCGAAATGATTGGGCGTAAAGCGTCTGTAGGTGGCTTATTAAGTTCAGCGTCAAATCCCAGGGCTCAACCCTGGACAGGTGGTGAAAACTATCAAGCTAGAGTACGGTTGGGGCAAAGGGAATTTCCGGTGGAGCGATGAAATGCGTAGAGATCGGAAGGAACACCAACGGCGAAAGCACTCTGCTGGGCCGACATTGACAATGAGAGGCGGAAGCTAGGGGAGCGAATGGGATTAGAGACCCCGGTAGTCCTAGCCGTAAACGATGGATACTAGGCGGCTGTGCGCATCGACCCGTGCAATGCTGTAGCTAACGCGTTAAGTGTAACGCCCCAAAATTAATTGGCTAAGTATTTAATTAATTATTTAATTAAATATTTAGCTATTTATTTTATTGGTGTATTTTATTAAAAATAATAATAAGGTGTTTCATGTTAATCAGGGAGTGGCGGCACGTAATTAACTAAATCGGGCTTACGATGTGGAGGAAGGCCCATGGCCCAAATCCACTAACCTAGGCGCTTAGGTGAAGCAAAACCTAGGGTTTTAGTGATCATTAGCGAATTTTAGAAAAAAAAGAAGAGAGGGAAAGCGACTTGGAGAAGAGAGGTGCGGCTGCCCTAGTAGGAAGAGGAGGAGAATTTCGCTTTGCAAGGAAGAAGAGGAGGAGTGCTTGGCTACGATTTTTGGTGGCTTGATCACAAGGACTAGTGCTCTTCAATTTGGAGGTAAGGGTGGGTTTAACGTTGATAATGGGTTTATGATGGGTGTATGGGTAGTTAGGGCTTGTAAAGAAATCGAATTGTGATGTGATTAATATTATGAGATGATGAGTTGAATATTGAGTTGGGTGATTTTATGGGGGTTAGAATCGATTTCATATATATGGTGAGGAGAGCATGTTTTTGAGTAATTTGAGATTGAATTAAGATGTGATATATGGTGTGTTTTAGTTTTAATTGAGTATTGGGACATATGTGGTGGTTAATTTGTATGTTTGGATGATAACACGAGATTGAGAATAAATTGAGAGATGTGGTAAGTGGTGATTAATTTGTATGCTGTTCCCATAAGTCATGTTGCTGTCTTGCTGCTTTATTAGATATAGGAGCTGCTGTTATTTTTTTAAAAATAAGGGTGTTGCTGTCTTACAAAAATGAGTTGCTGTTTTTATGTTATAAATGTGTTGTTTTCAGCACATAATGTTGCTGTTGTTATATTGTTTTTGTTGCTGTTTTTATGCTGTAAATTGCTGCTGTTTTCAGCACATAATGTTGCTGTTTTTTTATTGTTTTTGTTGCTGTTTTTATGCTGTAAATTGCTGCTGTTTTCAGCACATAATGTTGCTGTTTTTATATTGTTTTTGTTGCTGTTTTTATGCTGTAAATTGCTACTGTTTTCAGCACATAATGTTGCTGTTTTTATATTGTTGTTGCTGTTTTTATGCTGTAATTGCTGCTGCTGGTAGCGCGTAAAGTGTGCTGTTTTTCTACAATTTAAGGTGCTGTCTTTCTCAATTAAAATGTGCTGTTTTCGCAAATTAAGTGTGCTGTTTTTCTCAATTAAAAGGTGCTGCTTTCGCAAATTAAGTGTGCTGTTTTTCTCAATTTAAAGGTGCTGTCCACTTAAAAATTAAAGTGTTGTTTTCTTCAATTCAAATGTGCTGTTTACTCCAATTTAAATGTGCTGTCTACTCCAATTTAAAGTGTTGTTTCCTTAAAAATTAAAGTGCTGTTTTTCTTAAGTTAAACGGTGTTGTTTCCTTGTACTCAAAAGTGCTGTTTCCTATATTTACAAGTTGCTGTTACTGTAAAATAAAAACTGCAGTTACTGTAAAATAAAATACTGCTGTTGCTGTAAATGAAGGTTACTGTTGCTGTTTTATGAAGGCTACTGTTGCTGTTTTAAAACGCTAATGCTGCTGTTTTTCTTTATAATTAAATGTGCTGTCTTTCTTAAATTAAACGTGCTGTTTTGCTTAAATTTAATGTGCTGTTTCCTTAAATCTAAGTGTGCTGTTGCCTTGAATTTAAAGGCGCTATTTTCTTATACCTTTCGAGTCACAGTTATGTGAAAGTTATTTTAAATAAATGCGGGCGTTGTTCTTGTCTTAGAGGTGTTGTTTCCCGATTGTAATGATGCTGTGAACGGGTGAGAATTACGAGGTAGCTGTGATGCTACCACACGTGGTACTATTATAAATGCTTCATAACGAGATATGATGATATAGTATTTGTTAATTAAATACTTTGAGTTGGTGTAGTTGGTGCATGAGTCATGAGTCGCATTGTCATATGCATTTCTTGGTGGTATAGGCTTCGGCCTCTTTGAGATTATTTTTGGTGGTATAGGCTTCGGCCCCTTGCCCGTCGTGGCTTATTTTACGAGATCGGTACCGCATGCATATGCCCAGAGGGGTTGCGTTGTTGCATAGTCCATATATACATATGTAACGTGTTTTGGGTGTCCCACTCTGATGGAATTTGTGTCTTGTGTGGTGCTATGATGAGTTGATTTTTGAGGTAGCTGTGATGCTACAACACGTGGTATTTTTGTGAATGATTTATAACGAGACCTGATGGTATAGCTATGATGTGTTGACTTTCTGTGTTACTGTGATTTACCTGCTGCCTATATACTGCTATCATGCACTCATTATTTCTGTTAAGCTCACCCCTTCTGCTTGGAATGTTGCTCTTATGTGGCAACGCTGCAGGTGACCGTTAGCACTCGTGGAGGATTGCTAGGTGTAGTTCCTTCTCGTTGGGTCTGAGTCAGCTCTGATGTGTAGCACCGGGGAGGGTTTTAGTTTCCGTTTCTCATACTGTTACTGTTACTTTGGAGTTTTGGCTTAATGCCCATTTAATTTTGGAGTTTGACTTAATGTTTTGTTTACTTTGGAGATGTTAAATGAGTTTATGATTCCGCTGCTTAGAGATTAATTATTTATATTTTTGAGGAGTTATTTTAAATCGATTTGGAGTTTTTATGTGGTGAAAAATGTAGCGCCCTCGTGGTGACTCTGATAATCGCGTGTTTAATTATAATTAGTAAAAGGGAGTGTTACATTAGTGCGCGCTCAATTGGTAGTGGGAGGTGTGTTTAACTTGCACTTATGCCTCAGGTGCACGGTTCGATTCCCACGGAAGGCAAAAATTCAACAAGGGGGGTAGAGAAGACCGTGAGGTAATAGTGCCGGGGTGGCCAATGCGTTGGACCTGGGCTGTTACATTAAGTATCCCGCCTGGGGAGTACGTTCGCAAGAATGAAACTCAAAGGAATTGATGGGGGACCGCACAAGCGGTGGAGCATGTGGTTTAATTCGATGCAAAGCGAAGAACCTTACCAGGGCTTGACATGCCGCGAATCCTCTTGAAAGAGAGGAGTGCCTTCGGGAACGCAGACACAGGTGGTGCATGGCTGTCGTCAGCTCGTGCCGTGAGGTGTTAGGTTAAGTCCCGCAACGAGCGCAACCCTCGTGTTTAGTTACCAATGTTTAGTTTGGAACCCTGAACATACTGCTGGTGATAAGCCGGAGGAAGGTGCGGATGACGTCAAGTCATCATGCCCCTTATGCCCTGGACGACACACGTGCTACAATGGACGGAACAAAGGATCGCGACCCCGCGAGGGTGAGCTAACTTCAAAAAATCGTCCTCATTTCGGATTGTAGGCTACAACTTGCCTACATGAAGCCGGAATCGCTAGTAATCACCGGTCAGCCTTATGGCGGTGAATTCGTTCTTGGGCCTTGTACACACCGCCCGTCACACTATGGGAGCTGGCCATGCCCGAAGTCGTTACTTTAACCGTAAGGAGGGGGATGCCGAAGGCAGGGGTAGTGACTGGAGTGAAGTCGTAACAAGGTAGCCGTACTGGAAAGTGCGACTGGATCACCTCCTTTTCAGGGACCTATCCTAAAAGAAAGAGAATTCAATACTTATTGGTCCTGAATATCTTAATAGGACAAACCATCCCGTAGATCTCTTTGTTTACTTCAGAACAAGACAATTAGAGTTAGTCTCAGTCAACAAGCTCAGTCAACAAGAATGTTTAGTATTGATTGATATTAGGGGATGTTTCAGAAGATCCCCTAATATCAATTTGAGACGAAGAGAAAGAAAGTATCTATTTTATTTAGTTATTCGGTTATCGGTTAAACCAATGATTCGTTATTGGAAGAGATAGCAACAACCATCTCGTCCGGGAAAAGCCATTGTTTTCTCAACAATGTCTTTGTCATTTCATCCAATAGCGTTCCATTAGATAAAAACAGATTTGATAAATATTGATAACTCTCCAATAGAGTATCAGAACGGAAAAATCCATTCGAAAATGAACTATTGGTTCTAAGCCATCTCTGTCGATGAATCAACAATTCAAAATGCTTTTCTTGTGTATTCTTCATAAACCAGGGTTGATTTATATATTTCCAATAATATTTGTATGTTTGGGAAGTCAGAAGTACCCTTAACATCTCTTCATCTGCATTGAATTCTCGATGTGAAAACACAGAAACAAAAGTATCATCTTTGAATAGCAAAAAGAGTGGATCCATGGGTTCCCAAATGAATTGGCTTATTCGAAAAACGCCTTGTTCTTTGGAAGACCTATCTTGTGTCTGGTACTGCATGGTTTCACCCTGCAAGAACTCCGAATCGTTCTCTTGAAGCTCATCCTCTTCATCATAAATGATCTGCTTGTCCCGAAATGACCTCTCCCAATAAGGAAATCCCAATTCATTGGATCTTTCGATACAATCAAATAAAAAGCCCCAAGGGCGCCATATTCTAGGGGCCCAAACTATGTGATTGAATAAATCCTATTCTATAAGAAGTGATTAGAATAGGCCATGAAGTAGATCAGAATCATTCTCAACGAGTCTTTAAGAAGTGATCCCATTTTCTTCCGGTAGAGACCAAAGGTCTTGAGCGACCGATCCGGCAGAACAACTTAACAGATAAAGAAGTGTCGTTAATTTCTTCATGCTTGTTCCAAGTTCGAAGTACCATTTGTATAAATAAGAATCCCCCTCGTTACATGATTTCTTCTTCATATAAATAGATATAGGATCTATGGAGCAATTACTTAGAAGTACATTTTGTGAAACAGCCCTTTCTACCTGATAAAAAAGGATCCCATGATCCTAAACCGATCTTATCTGAGATCGCAAATCCCAAATTTGTTTATGAAGAGCAGATCTAATTATATTAGTGTCTATTATCGATTTATTTTGTATAATACTAATTGATAGGGTCTCATTGGTAAGTGCTACAAGATCTCGTACATTGGAACCCATCGTTATGGACCCAAATCCATTAGTATGGAACATTTTCTTTTCCAAGTGAAATCCCCTTGTATATGAAAGAGTAAGAAAGTGCTTTCGTTGTATTTAATTTATTCGAAGCAATTAGAGCGGGATCTGCTTTTTGGGAAATATGAGTCGAAGCAATAACAAGAATATTTCTAGTGGAACATCTTTTACTATCCCTAGAAAGATAGTTCACTAATAGACCGAGGGATAAGTCATTGGACTCATTCATATTCAGATCATGAATGTTTGGAATCCAAATTATACAAGGAGACATTGCTTTTGCTAATTCGAATTGAAGGGTGATCAAAAATCGGTCTATTTCCGGTATAAGATACCTAGGTAGCACATCCTTCATAGTTATAAACTTTAGCTTCCTATCAAGATCACAGTCGAAATCCTCACTATCGTAACTATAGTAACTATCCCGACTCTCGTTACTAGGTAAAACACTGTAAATGGTACCCTCTCTATCATCAAAAATTTTCTCTTCACTATCATTCTCATCAATATTCAAACCCTTAGGATGGTTATCCAGGAACTTGTTCAGAAATACTGTAATGAAAGGAACATAAGAGTTTTTCGCTACATATTTTACCAAAAAGGATCGTCCAGTTCCTATAGAACCAATCACTAAAATACCCCCTCCTAGGGGTAGGGCTAAGCGGAGCAAAAAGGGTTTCTTATTGGATGGAAAATCAAAACTACTAGGCCCACACGGGGTTTGTGAATAAGTGGTTGTCTTATAACGAGCAAGGAATATCCGTCTTTCTGCTAAGCAGGATGGATTGAACTCATAATTCATTAGATCCTTTCTATGAATGTCAATTAACTCTCGTAAGTAAATTGTTCCCGGCTGTTCAATCATTTGATAACCAGAGTTATTCTTTGCTAAATGATCACTATGAGTCAGACTCAATAGAATTTGATCAATCCCTTTTTCTGCCGTTAAGGTAGAGAACTGAACCAAGAATTCTCTTTCTTTATCAGCAATCAAATCACTGTTCGAGATCCAGGATTCTATTTTATCATCAACCCAATCATTATTTACGTTTTTTCTTTTTCTTATGAAGGAATATATCAATTTACTTGAATGACTTAGATGTCTAGTATTTCTCGAAAAAGCTATTAGATTCATGGGATTTGGTATACTACTTATGAGATCGATGAGATTAAAATCTTTCTTCTTAGAACGTATGGATTTGACCTCATAAATGGCACCACCACCCCATAGCATGTTGCTGCCAGAAGCAGAACCTCGTCTTTCTTCTATAAACTTTCCTAATTCTTCCATAGCAACTAGAAAGAGATTCTTTAACCAAAAAGAATTAAGTCCCGATGTAGGATACCTATCCAGAAGTTTTCGCAACTCAATCATGTAGGATGGAATCATCAAAGATTTGACCTGTTGGAACTCTGTCGGTAACTCACCATAGAATCGAGAAACAAAGAGAAGATGTGTAAAAATGAGATATCCAGTAACAAGAAGAAGGAAAAGGATTGAATAGAAGAACTCTCGAATATTTAGTGATCTCAGATGTGTCGATGGTGACTCATTATTTCGATGAATAATTTCTTCCACATGTTAGTTGAAGAAAGAAAATATGCATTGGTGAGCAAAAGAGAGCACATGTCTTGAAGAGAAAGAAATGGCACGTAACTCTAGGATGCAACAATAAAAGGGCAGTACACGTGAATAAGAGGAAAAGGAGCCGCAAACAGGAAGTAGAAGCCGTACACCACACGCATAGAATAGAAGGAACCGCACACAGACGACACCGCGTGGAAGAGAGAGATTGAGGAATTGGGTACTGTTCTTGACACTGAGAGAGCTTTGGAGCAGAAAAAGGAGATTGAAGACTCAGAATAAGAATTTCTCTAATTTCCGGGTTATTTTTAACTTTATAATTTATGACTCTAATTTCTATTTTATTGTTCTTTATGACTTTGGATACCTAAATCTTCTTCTCGGGTCTTAGGTGAATCTTGGATGCTTAGAGACATTTTTATGTTCTAATTTCTGGTTTGAATTCCTATTTTTATTTCAGTTAATATTGTCCTAGTAATTTAATTACGTTCTTAGGATTGATCACCCTTTGCATGTTCATAATCAATTAGTTGATTAGCGACGTACTGCAGTTAGTTGGTGGACCTATAGGATAATTGGGACTATAATTAATGCATGACCAAACTTTAATTTAGTCTTCCAATCATTCAACCTTTTTGTTCTTTATACTTTTCTTGAATTTAAATTCTTGCATGACCAAACAAGGGTTAATTTAGAAAAAGAATATTAATCGCGAATGACCAAAAGGATTAATAGCTTTAGTAAAGGGATTGGTGATTGAATAAAATAAAGGAATTCAAGTAGAATTAGACCTCTCTCCAATTGATTAAACCTTGCATTTTAATTCTTGTTATTTATTACTTTATTTGTTTCTGTTACAACTCTCAAATATTCGTTCGTCTAAACAGTATATAATCTTGACGAGTTTGGTACTTGCTAATTAATCTCTGAGGATACAATAATCTTTTATACTACTTCTGCGAAAGAGTACACTTGCTCTAAACGTGTTTTTAACGCAACAAGTTTTTGGCGTCATTGCCGGGGATTAATTTAGCAATATTAAACGAAAAAAAGATTTTTATTTCTTTAGACATTTTTTATGCTTTTGTTTTAATTTTGTTTTTTTTTATCTTATTGAAAACAATACAAAAAAAAGTTCCTAATACTTTCCCAAAAGACCGCTGCAGTTCACTCTTTTGGCAGAAAAGTTTAAATCATGGTTAAGACTCTTGGAGATTATATTAGAGAGGCAGAGGCAAAAGGGAATTTAGAGAAGGTATCTTGGTAAATGCCTCAATGTCAAATCCCATTTTCTCCTCCTCCTTATGGGCCTTATTCAAACTATTGGGATGACTATGAGCCACCTCCTTATTCCTCCAACTGGGATAATTATGAGCCACTACAAGTGGAGAGGAAAGATGAGAATTTTGATACCGATGAGGTCTTGGTCTAATTTATGGAGCAAACAAATGAAAGACTTTATAGATTTGAGAAAAATATGGATGAAAAATTTGATAACTTGGAGAATCAATTGTCAAAGATTATTGATATGGTAGCAACTCAGTTGGCTCAATAGACTCTTTATTTACAAACTAAGTCTACCCCAAATGAAGAATCTAAGCAATACAGAGAAAGTATTCTTAGGAGTGATGAAAAGTTCTGCATGGAAGATAATCTAGATGAAGAAGTTCTCAAGAAAGATGAAAAGAATCTCACTGAAGGGAGTCATATCAAAATAGTGGCTCCTACCGAAGAGAGTCAGTTTGAGACAACAGATTCCACTGATGAGAGCGGTTGTGAGGAGAATGAGAAAGATCCATTAGTTCATGAGTTGGAGAAAGAGGAGAAAGCCCCAATTTTTGGGCAAATTGTTTTAACCATTGGTGATGTTGTGATTGAGATTCATAAGGGAAAGGTAACTTTAAAGAGTGGTAAAGAAGATGATGTTATTAAAGCTTTAAATTCCAATGAAATTTTCTCTTCTTTAACTTCTCCCTATTTTGATGATGTGGTTGAAACTAACATTCTTAGTAATTTAAAGATGCAGGACCTTTTGGAAAAAACTCTTATTTTGCAGGATCCTTCGCAGGAGGCAACCTGTGTTTTATTTTCTATTATTTTTGTTTTGCTTTTGTTTTGTTTTGATTTTTGGAATAAGCTCAGACTGCAAGCACTCTCAGGGAAGTCACTCTTACTCTATCATTTATTTATTTTTGTGCCAATTTGATATTTTGCATTGAGGACCATGCTTCATGCTTCATGCTAGTGTGGGGGAGGAGAGTTTAACTTTGTGAATTCATCTCTATTAATGCATGTACCCACTACATATGTTGATAGCTTTTTTTTCTGGCTAGTTTTGAATATAAAATTGAAAAAAATAGAGATTTTGCCTTTAGGGGACTCCATAACGAATTTATTTAACAGACTTGTGCTTTATTATAATTGTGGGGTTGTCCTTAGGAAGCTGATAATTAGCATTTGTGCCTGTTGAGTACTTTTTGTGAACTAGCTTCTAAATGTGAGATTTTGAGCCTTTATAAGGGGATTGATATTAAATCATAAACTCCCACCCCTTCTCTTGGTATGAGTGTGTTTCCCAATTTACTACATTCTAGAATTTGTCTTTTGACCATTTCAAGGCGAAAATTGATTTGCATCATGTAAAAAGATTTGGGGAATTTAGGTATTTTCTGGCCTCAGAGTTGTTTGTTAAAATTATCCATTAGTTGCCCCCTTTGAGCCTCTTTGTTATATATTTCTGTGGTAACCATTTGAAATTAAATTTGGAGCAACTATTGAATATTACAATTCTGTCTTGTATTTTAGTTGTCCATCTCATCAGGACTGAAAAAATAGGAGTGACTCATGTACTTACAAGTATATTTTTCTGCGAAGGAAATAAAATAGGAGTGACCAATGTGCTTACCTTTTCCTCCTAAGAAAAAAAACAAGTGAACGAAAATTTGAAAAGAAAAAAAAGAAAGCAAGAAGGAGGAAAAGGTTAATAAAAAAAAGAGTCTACTCAAAAGAAAAGACAAATCAAAAAGAGCCAATTAAATAGAAAAAGGTGAAGAAGGAAGTGAAACTAACTTGGAGTTTGGACAAAATTTTGTAAAATTAATAAAAGCTCCATATTTGGTTTCAAAGGTTACTATTCGTTTCTTTTTATTTGCCCTTTGATTTTCCCTTCCTTCTTATTTCCTACACTGTATTAATTCACCATGGCCCCATTACAACCCATAACACCCCATCTTTTGCATGCATGTGAACTATTTAGTGGAGATTTGGTCAAATTACAAATATATGGTAATGTGTATTTTGTGGAAACTTGAGTGTATATTATCCCTTGTCCCTAAACACTTAGAGAGATTGTGAGCGAGCCTTTATTCACAGAAATGTATTCTTCAGGGACATGAGCCTCTAATTGGGCAACCTTTTGACACCTCATATGTGGTATATTGTCTATTTTCTGTCATTGTGCTTCGAATTTTGGGTTCCTTATTTGACAGTCTCTATTATTTATTTGAAAATTTTATTGAGCTAGGAAATTTTCTTGAGGACAAACAAAAGTTAAGTGTGGGGGAGTTGATAAACTCTAATTTAGTGCATTTTTAGAGATATCTTTAGGCCATTTTTAGAGCAATTAGTATCATTTAAATAAATAAGTGACTTTCTTTACTTTTTATTTTGCAGTAAAGATGAAAAGAGAATATTAATCAAATATGATATATATATATATATATATATATATATATATATATTACACAAATAAAAGAAAGGAACTTTAAAAGATGCCCAATATCATGAAGGCAGTCCAAGGGCGTGAATGAATCCAAAGTGCCGAAATGGAACTGAAGAAAAACAAGGATAGGAATTCATCCCATGATGCAACTGAATTATAAGGCCCACATGTTAATTGAAGAAAGAAAATATGCGTTGGTGAGCAAAAGAGAGCACATGTCTTGAAGAGAAAGCAATGGCACGTAACCCTAGGATGCAACAATAAAAGGGCAGTACACGTGAATAAGAGGAAAAGGAGCCGCAAACAGGAAATAGAAGCCGTACACCACACACATAAAATAGAAGGAACCGCACACGGACGACACTGTGTGGAAGAGAGAGATGACGTATTGGGTACTATTCTTGACACTAAGAGAGCTTTGGAGCAGAAAAAGGAGACTGAAGACTCAGAATAAGAATTTCTCAAATTTCCAGGTTATTTTTATCTCTGTAATTTATGACTCTAATTTCTATTTTATTGTTCTTTATGACTTTGGATACCTAAATCCTCTTAGGTGAATCTTGCATGCTTAGAGACATTTTTATGTTCTAATTTCTGGTTTGAATTCCTATTTTTATTTCAATTAATATTGTCCTAGTGATTTAATCACGTTCTTAGGATTGATCACCCTTTGCATGTTCATAATCAATTAGTTGATCAGCGACCGTACTGCAATTAGTTGGTGGACCTATAGGATAATTGGGACTATAATTAATGCATGACCAAACTTTAATTTAGTCTTCCAATCATTCAACCTTTTTGTTCTTTATGCTTTTCTTGAATTTAAATTCTTGCATGACCAAACAAGGGTTAATTTAGGAAAAAGAATATTAATCGCGAATGACCAAACGGATTAATAGCTTTAGTAAAGGGATTGGTGATTGAATAAAATAAAGGAATTCAAGTAGAATTGGACATAGAGGAATCAAAGCTTGCAAGTGAAGCCGTGACCCTAGACCTCTCTCCAATTGATTAAACCTTGCATTTTAATTCTTGTTATTTATTGCTTTATTTGTTTCTGTTACAACTCTCAAATATTTGTTCGTCTAAACAGTATATAATCTTGACGAGTTTGGTACTTGCTAATTAATCGCTGTGGATACGATAAGCTTTTATACTACTTCTGAGAAAGAGTACACTTGCTCTAAGTGTGTTTATTAACGCAACATGTGGGACGTGATCGTCACGAGCGAGTGAGTATTCGCTTTAAACTAGTTCACCTATGTAACACCCCTTTTCTAATAACTTTATTTTTAAATAAAATCAGAGTCTCTTTTTTTTTTTTTTTTTGAAAACAATTCAAGCGAGTGCTACATTTACTTCATAAATAACAAGATACATAACACCATGAGAAAAATGTTTAGTTCGCATCAACTAAAACCAATCACCATCAGCAGCGGAATAAATATGAGTTCTAAAACTTAAAACCAATACATCACCAATCAAATCTAACAGTTTAGGAAAAATAATGCATAAACATAGGACACCCCCCCTGGTGCTACGTATCAGAGAGTGACACTTCCTAACAGACGAAGGCATGAAGGAATCCTTCACTCGATATTACCTGCACGTTGCCGACATAAGAAGCAACATAAAGGCAGTAGGGTGAGTCTCTTTTCATAATTAATAACATATGAGAATTAAGCAATGCATAGGAAAAAGGAAACCAGGCACACCAATTCACAACAATGGGGACAATCAAATCAGCATTCTCATTCCAATCAGCACTATACAATATATGATTATGCATGTAATGCAACCCAAACTCCACGGGTACATGCATGTCGGATCCGTCACCAAATACAAATAGGCCGTAGCCTCTGCTCACCAAATAAAATTAGGCCGTAGCCTCTGCTCACCAATAATGCACATGCTTCATGAGGTGTTATGGAGAATGCATCACAACACACCACCAATCAATCAATTCACATTTTAAATTCTAGTCTCACCATAGTGCATTAATTAACTCACCAAATCAAAATTAGGCCGAAGCCTCTGCTCACCAATCTCACCTCATCATCACTCACCAATTCAGCTCACCACTCACAACAACACCAATTCAAATAGACCAACTCAGGACATTGACACGACATAGGAAAAAAATGGAGGAAAACAGTCATTTAGACACTTGAACACCATCAGCCAGAAACACCAGTAAAAATAATTTATTTTTGCATAAAATTGAGACTATTGGATAGGCACTGAAATTAGCTTCAAAACGCATTTCGAACCGTTGAATTTGGATAACCGAGTCAAAAGTTACATTAAAAACAATTTAGGAAAAATGTTAGACATCCTGGAAACTGGCACATGGGCGCTGGGCGCCCAGGGGCAACACAGCGCTTGGCGCATGGGCGCTTGGCGCCCAGGAGAAGCAACACGCACAGGCGCATGGGCGCTGGCGCCCAGGAACAACACGCGCAACAGCGCACAGGCGCTAGGCGCCCAGGGGAACAACACGCGCACAGCGCACAGGCGCTGGACGCTAGGCGCCCAGGAAGGCAACACGCGCATAGGCGCTGGCGCGCAGAAGCAACAACGCGCACAGGCACCTAAGACCAACTTGCAACAGAACTCATTTTTCTTCGAAATTTATTTTACACGAGCCAAATTCTCAGGACATGAAAACTCAATAAAAATTTTGTCAAAAGCTGAACATTATTTTTGGCGCCCATGCACTAGGCACCTAGTGAAAATACGCAACTCAACTCCTTTCTTGACCAAAATCAGTTTTCATGAGCCATTTTACATAAGTATAAAAACCTGAAAACAATTTTCACAAAACTATCACCAGAACTTTGGGGCCCTTGGCGCCCATGGCTCAAGCAACGAGTGCCAAAACTGGCAGCACAGGAACACAGGATGGCAACACAGGCAACAGGGACAGCAACACAGAATGGCAACACAGTGACACAGAATTTTGGAAAACTGGCGCAGCACACTGCTGGGCGCCTGGCGCCCATGACTAGGCGCAACACTGAAAATTTCAGCAACATGCCTATGGCGCCCAAGGCGCCTAGGGGCTCCTAAACAGAATTTTTCTCACTTTCATTCACCAAACTAAATTCATCAAAACGCCCAATTATATATATATTTCTAACATGTCACCATGATTCTCAATTTCACTACATAATCACCAAATAATCATATACTCAAACATATGGTCTACAATTCGCATTTTACCACAATTCAATCATCAATCATAAAATTCTCAACATAATAATTCAACAACAACATCACAATATTATAATTCCTCAACAACAACACAATTTAATCATGGAACTAACCTAGGACCCTAACCCTAAGCAATTCATAATTCGCATACTCATTAAGAACAAAAAGAGGACCCCCTAACCTTATGGAAGTCGAATTTGCTAGCCAAGCTCCAAGTGAAGAATGCGAACCACCAATGATCCTCCTCCTCTTCTCTATGAGCTTCGCCCCTTTCTTCTTCTCCTCTTCGCAACTCTATTCTCACTCCCTCTTACGTTTCTTTTTCTTTCTTTTCTCACTTGGGTGAATTGCCACTAACTCCCTAGACCCCAATGAATTCGACTCCTATGCCAAAGAAATGGGCCACGGGCCTAATTGTGGATCACGGGCCCTTGCTCGCACCACTTAAATAGTGACAACACCCCCTAATAAAAAATAAAATAAAATAATTAAACTCGAATTATTTAATTAAATTAAATAAATATTGTAAGCCTTAAATAATTTAATTAAATAAATAATTAAATTATTTTGGGGCGTTACAACTCTCCCCCACTTAGAATATTTCGTCCTCGAAATTACCTGAATCAAACAACTCCGGATATGCCTCCCGCATCTTGCTCTCCAGCTCCCAAGTCATACTCTCACCAGCAGCTCCTAACCAAACCACTTTCACCAAAAGAATTTCTTTCCCTCTCAGAGTCTTCACTTCTCTATCTTCAATCCGCACAGGCATAGTCTCCACGGTGAGATTATCCCGCACCTCTACTTCATCCATCTGAATCACATGGGACGGGTCCGGAACATACTTTCGAAGTTGTGACACGTGAAACACGTCATGCAAGTTCGAAAGATTAGGCGGCAAAGCCACCCTATATGCAACACTTCCCACCCTCTCCGTAATCTGATACGGACCAATGAAACGGGGAGTTAACTTCTTAGATTTCAAGGCACGCCCAACACCAGTCACCGGAGTGACTCTCAGGAACACATGATCACCGGCCTGAAACTCTAAATCCTTCCTTCTCCTATCATAATAGCTCTTTTGTCGACTCTGCGACGCTTTCATCTTCTCACGGATTAATTTTACCTTCTCAGTTGTTTCTCGCACAATTTCAGGCCCCAACACTGCACTCTCCCCAGATTCATACCAACACAACGGAGTCCTACATCTCCGACCATACAATGCCTCAAACGGTGCCATACCAATACTAGAGTGAAAACTGTTGTTATAGGTGAATTCTATCAACGAAAGATGAGAATCCCATGAACCTCCCTGCTCAAGAACACATGCCCTCAACAAGTCCTCTAACGACTGAATAGTCCTCTCCGTCTGACCATATGTCTGCGGATGATAAGCGGAGCTCAACCTCAACTTAGAACCCAAAGCTTCCTGCAAACTCTTCCAAAATTCAGAGGTGAATCTTGGATCTCTATCAGATACAATACTAAGCGGAACGCCATGCAACTTCACAATAGTCTTGATGTAGATTTCTGCCAACTTTGGAACTGGATAAGTCATATTAATTGGTAAGAAATGAGCAGACTTAGACAACCTGTCTACAACCACCCATATAGCATCAAACCCTCTCACTGTATTTGGCAAACCAGTTACAAAATCCATGGAAATGCTATCCCATTTCCATTCCGGAATCTCCAATGGTTGCATCAACCCCGCAGGCTTCTGATGCTCAATCTTAGACTTCTGACAAGTCAGACACGAATACACAAACTGCGCCACATCCTTCTTCATACCAGGCCACCAGAACATTCTCTTCAAATCTTGGTACATTTTCGTAGCCCCGGGATGAATACTCAACTTGCTTCTATGGCTCTCCTCAAGAATCATTCTCTTCATCTCAGCATCGTCAGGAATGCAGATCCTATCTCTGAATCTCAATACACCTTGGGAATCTAACTTGAAATCTCCATCCACATCTTGATCATTCACAACCAACAGGTCTACCAACTTTACATCTGACTTTTGTGCTTCTCGGACACTAACCAAAAATTCATTTCCGATCTTCAACATCCCCAATCTGACACTCTGCGGTGTCACTTCACAAACCAGACTCATGTCCCGAAACTGCTCAATCAACTCTAACTCTTTCACCATCATAGCTGACATATGCAAACTCTTCCGACTTAAAGCATCAGCCACGACATTAGCTTTGCCGGGGTGATAGTTCAAGCCGAAATCATAATCCTTCAGCAACTCTAACCAACGTCTCTGTCTCATATTTAGCTCCTGCTGATCAAACAAGTATTTCAGACTCTTATGGTCACTAAACACTTCGAATCTGGTACCATACAGATAGTGCCTCCAAATTTTCAGCACAAACACAATTGCAGCTAGCTCCAAATCATGAGTAGGGTAGTTCTTCTCATGGGTCCTCAACTGTCTGGACGCATAAGCTACTACCTTACCCTCTTGCATCAATACACCTCCCAAACCCATCTTGGAAGCATCGCAATAAACTACAAACGGTCGGTCAGGAACAGGCAAAGTCAAAACGGGCGATGTAGTCAACCTCTTCTTCAACTCATTGAAGCTCTCCTCACAGCGTGCATCCCACACAAAAGCTTTTCCCTTACACGTCAATTGAGTCAACGGAAGTGCCAACTTCGAGAAGCCTTCAATAAATCTCCTGTAATAACCAGCTAATCCCAAGAAGCTTCTGATTTCTGTAACTGACTTCGGGCTCTCCCATTGAGACACAGCATCAACCTTGGCTGGGTCCACAGCTATACCATTACCAGAGATAATATGACCAAGGAAACCTACTTCATTCAGCCAGAACTCACACTTAGACAATTTTGCATACAATTTCTTTTCTTTCAATACTTCCAGCACTAACCTCAAATGTTCTGAGTGCTTCCTCTTCTGTCTTAGAATACACCAGAATGTCGTCAATAAACACAACTACAAACCGATCCAAGTAACTATGAAAGGTACGATTCATGTACTCCATAAACACACCCGGCGCATTGGTAACCCCAAACGGCATAACAGAATACTCATAGTGCCCATATCTCGTTCTGAAAGCGGTTTTCTGAATGTCTTCATCCTTTACCTTGATCTGGTGATAACCCGACCTCAAATCGATTTTACTAAACACCTTAGCACCTACCAACTGGTCCATCAGATCATCAATTCTGGGAAGCGGATACCTGTTCTTTATTGTCACTTTGTTCAATTGCCTATAATCGACACAAAGTCTCATGCTCCCGTCCTTCTTTTTCACTAACAATACCGGAGCACCCCACGGTGACACACTTGGCCTTACAAATTTCTTCTCAAGCAGATCTTCTAATTGCTTTTTCAATTCAGACAACTCTGAGGCTGACATTCGGTACGGTGCCATAGACACAGGCCTAGTACCAGGTATAAGATCAATGGCAAACTCAACCTCCCTCTCTGGCGGAACACTTGGAATTTCATCTGGGAACACTTCAGGGAACTCACACACTACTTGAACCCTTTCAATGATTGCCTGATTCTCAGCAGACAATGACGCCATCAAGGCAAACAGATGAACTCCCTCCTTCATTACCTTATGCAAATGACCAGCAGGCAACAACACTGATTCTTCCTCTTCGGGAGGAAAGAAACTCACAGATCTCCGGAAACAATTAATATGCACATGGTTAAATACTAACCAGTCCATACCAAGAATGACATCCAACCCTCCCAACGGCAAACAAATAAGATCAACAAGAAAATTTCTGCCGAAGATTGACAGAGGGCACTTAGCACACACAAGAGAGGTAGTTACTGAACCCTTAGCTGGAGTGTCAATAACCATCTCCCTCATCATAGAAGATAAAACAAGGTCCAATTTCTCAGCACACAAAGCAGCAATAAAAGAATGCGTAGCACCAGTATCAATAATAGCAATCAAGGGAATACCATTAATAAAACATGTACCTCGAATCTCATTAGTGTCCTCTGATCCTGCGAGAGCAAACACCTTTCCATGGGACTTCTCTTTCTTCGGTTTAGTACACTTAGTACTAATATGACCTGATTCTCCGCAATTGTAGCACACCACATCCCTTTTCTCACATTTCGCAGCCACATGACCCTCTTTACCGCATTTGAAACATTTATTATCCGAGCAGTCAAAACTCTTGTGACCCGGCTTGCCACACCTGTAGCACACAACCTTCGCAGGGGCATCTCCCCCACTTGTTTTCTTATTATCAGCATACCTCTGCTTACCCTTACCAGCTGGAGCCTCATACGGTTTACCCCGGTTCTGAAATTTACCCCTCAGATCCCTCATGACCCTGGAGTGAGCATTACTATCATCCTCATATATCCTGCAACTGTCGATCAAATCAGCGAATACCCGAATCTTCTGGTACCCTACAGCTTTCTTAATATCAGCCCTCAGCCCATTCTCAAACTTAATACACTTTGAGAACTCAGAGTCAGCATCAGCATAATGGGGATAAAACTTAGCCAATTCAGTGAACTTGGCAGCATACTCTGTCACTGACATGCTTCCTTGCTTCAGCTCAAGGAATTCTATTTCTTTCTTACCTCTCACATCTTTAGGAAAATACTTCCGCAAGAACTCTCTACGGAAAACAGCCCAAGTTATCTCTTCATTAGCAGTTTCTAATCTCTGCCTCACCTCCATCCACCAATCATCAGCTTCCTCTGCCAGCGTATGGGTACCATACCTGACCTTCTGCGCATCATCACAATCCATGACTCGAAATATCCTTTCAATCTCTTTCAGCCATGCCAGAGCACCATCTGGATTATACTTGCCCTTAAAGACAGGTGGGTTCTCTCTCTGGAACGTAGCCAAATTGCGCGTCCCATCATTAACAGCACCGGGTATATTACCCATTGCCCCGGCTATAGCCTGCAAGGCAGCAGCAAGTGCAGCATCGTCCCGTCTGGCCATTCTAGCACTGCAACAGAAAACAAAATTCAGAAACGAGTAACAAACTCAATGTTACTCAACACGACGACTCGACTACCGGCCGGACAGACCGAACTGCTCTGATACCACTAATGTAACACCCCTTTTCTAATAACTTTATTTTTAAATAAAATCAGAGTCTCTTTTTTTTTTTTTTTTGAAAACAATTCAAGCGAGTGCTACATTTACTTCATAAATAACAAGATACATAACACCATGAGAAAAATGTTTAGTTCGCATCAACTAAAACCAATCACCATCAGCAGCGGAATAAATATGAGTTCTAAAACTTAAAACCAATACATCACCAATCAAATCTAACAGTTTAGGAAAAATAATGCATAAACATAGGACACCCCCCCTGGTGCTACGTATCAGAGAGTGACACTTCCTAACAGACGAAGGCATGAAGGAATCCTTCACTCGATATTACCTGCACGTTGCCGACATAAGAAGCAACATAAAGGCAGTAGGGTGAGTCTCTTTTCATAATTAATAACATATGAGAATTAAGCAATGCATAGGAAAAAGGAAACCAGGCACACCAATTCACAACAATGGGGACAATCAAATCAACATTCTCATTCCAATCAGCACTATACAATATATGATTATGCATGTAATGCAACCCAAACTCCACGGGTACATGCATGTCGGATCCGTCACCAAATACAAATAGGCCGTAGCCTCTGCTCACCAAATAAAATTAGGCCGTAGCCTCTGCTCACCAATAATGCACATGCTTCATGAGGTGTTATGGAGAATGCATCACAACACACCACCAATCAATCAATTCACATTTTAAATTCTAGTCTCACCATAGTGCATTAATTAACTCACCAAATCAAAATTAGGCCGAAGCCTCTGCTCACCAATCTCACCTCATCATCACTCACCAATTCAGCTCACCACTCACAACAACACCAATTCAAATAGACCAACTCAGGACATTGACACGACATAGGAAAAAAATGGAGGAAAACAGTCATTTAGACACTTGAACACCATCAGCCAGAAACACCAGTAAAAATAATTTATTTTTGCATAAAATTGAGACTATTGGATAGGCACTGAAATTAGCTTCAAAACGCATTTCGAACCGTTGAATTTGGATAACCGAGTCAAAAGTTACATTAAAAACAATTTAGGAAAAATGTTAGACATCCTGGAAACTGGCGCATGGGCGCTGGGCGCCCAGGGGCAACACAGCGCTTGGCGCATGGGCGCTTGGCGCCCAGGAGAAGCAACACGCACAGGCGCATGGGCGCTGGCGCCCAGGAACAACACGCGCAACAGCGCACAGGCGCTAGGCGCCCAGGGGAACAACACGCGCACAGCGCACAGGCGCTGGACGCTAGGCGCCCAGGAAGGCAACACGCGCATAGGCGCTGGCGCGCAGAAGCAACAACGCGCACAGGCGCCTAAGACCAACTTGCAACAGAACTCATTTTTCTTCGAAATTTATTTTACACGAGCCAAATTCTCAGGACATGAAAACTCAATAAAAATTTTGTCAAAAGCTGAACATTATTTTTGGCGCCCATGCACTAGGCACCTAGTGAAAATACGCAACTCAACTCCTTTCTTGACCAAAATCAATTTTCATGAGCCATTTTACATAAGTATAAAAACCTGAAAACAATTTTCACAAAACTATCACCAGAACTTTGGGGCCCTTGGCGCCCATGGCTCAAGCAACGAGTGCCAAAACTGGCAGCACAGGAACACAGGATGGCAACACAGGCAACAGGGACAGCAACACAGAATGGCAACACAGTGACACAGAATTTTGGAAAACTGGCGCAGCACACTGCTGGGCGCCTGGCGCCCATGACTAGGCGCCTGGCGCCCATGACTAGGCGCAACACTGAAAATTTCAGCAACATGCCTATGGCGCCCAAGGCGCCTAGGGGCTCCTAAACAGAATTTTTCTCACTTTCATTCACCAAACTAAATTCATCAAAACGCCCAATTATATATATATTTCTAACATGTCACCATGATTCTCAATTTCACTACATAATCACCAAATAATCATATACTCAAACATATGGTCTACAATTCGCATTTTACCACAATTCAATCATCAATCATAAAATTCTCAACATAATAATTCAACAACAACATCACAATATTATAATTCCTCAACAACAACACAATTTAATCATGGAACTAACCTAGGACCCTAACCCTAAGCAATTCATAATTCGCATACTCATTAAGAACAAAAAGAGGACCCCCTAACCTTATGGAAGTCGAATTTGCTAGCCAAGCTCCAAGTGAAGAATGCGAACCACCAATGATCCTCCTCCTCTTCTCTATGAGCTTCGCCCCTTTCTTCTTCTCCTCTTCGCAACTCTATTCTCACTCCCTCTTACGTTTCTTTTTCTTTCTTTTCTCACTTGGGTGAATTGCCACTAACTCCCTAGACCCCAATGAATTCGACTCCTATGCCAAAGAAATGGGCCACGGGCCTAATTGTGGATCACGGGCCCTTGCTCGCACCACTTAAATAGTGACAACACCCCCTAATAAAAAATAAAATAAAATAATTAAACTCGAATTATTTAATTAAATTAAATAAATATTGTAAGCCTTAAATAATTTAATTAAATAAATAATTAAATTATTTTGGGGCGTTACAACCTAGGCCGAACCCTTGTTCTAACTGACGTAAAAAGGGGATGTGAGTCGCGTAGACTCGACATCGGGAGTGACCTTTCTTTCTTGCCCTGATTTGGTCTCCCAAGTGATCAGCTTGGGTTGGAGCCAGATCAGGGAAGAATGAAGGAGTCGGCCCCGAGGTCAGCAGAATTCTGGAACGTTCTTCATTCCACTGGGCTTCTTTCCTGGGGCTGGATCTCGGACGCGTCTTGAGCGATCTCGGAGGGAGAGTAGATGAATACTTATTTTAAACAAATCTCATTTGATTTCACTTTGATGGATTTACATGTCCGATCTCATTACAACAAATGGTCAACAGTAATATCGTTTGAGCTTTGTTGCGTTCCAGGTCCGTGGAATGGGCTTTTTCTCCAGAGTTTCGAGGTGATAGGCTCCGGTTCCGGTTCTACCTGTGACTCGGTAGGGGCCTTCCCAATTGTGTTCCATTGTCGGTGACGACAACCTCAGGGACCCCGAAGCAGACCAGGAGGCTCTTCTGGAAGAAATCAGCTGCTACAATTAGATATTTAACCCCACATGGGGTCAGTGGGAAAGGGCCCAGGAGGTCGATCCCCCACCAGGAAAATTGCCAGGAGGTGGACAGTGTCGTTAGTTCGGATGAAGGAGAGAGGTGTACGTCAGCGTACCGTTGGCATTTGTCGCATTTCTTCAGCAGGTCGGACGCGTCTTTTGACATGCTGGGCCAGTAGTACCCTGATCTGAGTGCCTTTTTGACTAGGGTTGGAGCACCCAAGTGGTGTCCACAAATTCCTTCATGAATTTCTGTGAGAACTTACCCGGCCTCGTCTCCTTCGATACACATGAATAGAAGCACAGAGAAGTCTCGTAGAAATAGATATCCTTCGATGACGGAATACGATGCCACCCTTCTCCTAGCGAGGGCTGCTTCCTTAGGGTCGGGAGGTTCCCTACCTTGCTCGATGTAGTCCCTGATTGGGGAGATCCAACTATCCTTTGGTTCCAGAAGGCAAACGACCGAGGTTGAGTCTGTAGTGAGCTCCACGCTCGGTTTAGTCGGTGTTTCTTGGATTAGACTTCGGTGGTTCCCGGAGGGTTTGGTGCTAGCCACTTTGGACAGTACGCCGGCCCTGGTATTTTCTGTCCGGAGTACGTGCTTAACCTCGGCTCGGATGCAGAGTTGCAAAGCTCCCTTACCCGGTCCAGATATTTTTGTAAGACGACGTCTTTTGCACTGAAGTCTTCCTTGATTTGGGATACTACGAATAAGGAGTCGGTGTTAAGCTCGATGACCTTGGCGTTGAAATCCCGTGTTAGTAGAAGTCTGGCGATGCATGCTTCATACTCGACTTGGTTATTCGATGTTTGGAATGAGATACTGAGAGAAACCTCCACAACCAATCCCTCATTGTTCTCCAGAATGAGGTCGGTGCCACTTCCCTTACTGTTGGAAGACCCGTCTACGTGCAGTTTCCAGATCAAGGTCTCGGCCTCGGATGAAGACGGTGTCATCTCGGCGATGAAGTCGGCCAACACCTGAGACTTGAGGGTCGACCTGGATTCGTATTTAATACCGAACTCGGATAGTTCCACCGCCCATTTGATAATTCGGCCAGCGAGGTCGGGTCGGTGTAAGATCTGTCTGATTGGTTGGTCCGTTCTCACTACCACCTGGTGGGCTACGAAGTATGGCCTTAGTCGCCGAGCTGCCCTGACCAATTCCAGGGCTACCTTTTCAATTTTCTAATATTTTGTTTCAGGGCCTTGAAGTACCTTGCTGACGAAGTAGATCGGCATTTGCCCGAGTCCGGTTTCTCTGACTAGCACCGCGCTTAGAGTCTCCTCGGGCACAGCCAGGTAAAGGTAGAGAGTTTCTCCCTCTGCTGGTCTTGTGATGACTGGAGGTTCCATGAGGAGTTGTTTGAGCTCGGTTAGAGCATCTTCACACTCTGGGGTCCACTGGAACTCGACCCCTCTCTTTAACAACGTGAAGAAGGGCTGTGATTTGTTGGCTGCCTTTGAGACGAACATTGATAAAGCGTCGATCATGCCTGTTAACTATTGGACCTCTTTCTTCGAGGTTGGTGGATGCATGTCTATCACGGCCTTGCTTTTATCCGCATTAACTTCGATGCCCCGCTCCGTCGGGCAGAATCCGAGGAAATTCTCGGCTCGGACCCCAGAAGTCCATTTTTCTGGATTGAGTCTGAGGTTGTTCCTTCTAGCCTCGACAAATATTTCAGTGACATTGACTAGATGTTCCTCGTCGGATTGCTTTTTACGATCATGTCGTTCAGGTAGACCTCTACACCCGTCCTATCTGCTTTTGGAAAACCTTGTTCATCATGCACTGATACATGACCCCGGTGTTCTTTAACCCAAATGGCATGACCTTGTAACAATAATTTCCTTTGTCGGTCATGAAGGCAGTCTTCTCCTAGTCAGGAGGGTACATCAGTATTTGGTTATATCCTGAGTAAGCGTCCAAAAGCGACAACAAATGGAACCCAGACGCGTTGTCGACTAGCTTGTCTACACTTGGTACTGGAAACACATCTTTTGGATCGACTTTGTCTACACTTGCGGTTGCTTTTTTGACAAGGATGACGTTGGAGAGCCAAGTAGTGTACTTGACTTCCTTGATGAATCCAGCTGAGATAAGGTCGAAAACGACTTTTGCCGCGGCTTCAGTTTTCTCTTCGCTCTGAACCAGTATCCATTAAGCTACCCACTTTGCTTCCGAGCTTACGGTGAGGTGCTGACATGCAACTTCGGCGGTGGAGGCGAGGTGGTGACATGCAACTTCGACGGGAATACCTCATTCTTTAGGGAGTGAAATTTCAATTTAAGCTGGGCGGTGGAGGCGAGGGCTCCCAATTTTCCCAAAGTCGGCCTTCCGAGAATGCAGTTGTAGGGGGGGTCGCAAGATAGTACTAAAAACTGAGTTTTTACCATTCGTGAGAGGTCCTTATTGTCGTACGTAACCATGAGTTGGATGTAGCCTTGAGATCGCGCCCGACCCCCGTTGAAACCGAACAAGTCGGAACCTTGATAGGGAGTGAGATCAGTTTCCGCAATTTTCAGAATGTGGAGGAGATCCGCGAACATTATATCTTTCGAGCTCCCTTGGTCGACAAGGATCCTCTTCACCTCGACGCCGAGCATAACGGCTGAGATAATCAGAGGCACATATTTATTTGGTTTTCCAAGTGGCAGGTATTGATCAGAGAACGTCAGTGCCAGTCTACACATTGGCACTGCTGGGGTCGGATCGCTGGCGCCGCTCAGTATTTGTTTCCATTTTCGCTTGATGGACCGCTTCGTTTCTTTGGTGTTAATCGAGTATCCTCCGCTGATTACCCTGACCTTGAGCCAAGGCTTTGTTAGCCTGGGCTCAAGGTATGCCAATTTTGACGGCGTGGTTGATGACGGCGATGCGAAGGTGACCGGGTTGTGGTTGGGTGATGACAAACGAGATCGTCTTCGAAATGACGGTCGACCTCAAGGAGCCAAGGGATGGGATAAGAGGTTGGTGAGGGTTAGTGATGTGCTCCCACTGTGGTAACCAGTGTTCTGTACCTTGCTATTGTGGTCGGACTCCGAGGTTGCAGTTGGTAGAAGAGTTGGTTGAGATCGTGCTCCCCATGGCTAAAGTCGGGTAGATTCGTCCAAAGTCATCTTCCTCTGAGGTTGGAGCTCGGAGGGGTTGGTACCTGCAGACAATCCGATGCCAAAGTCAGCAAACAGAAGTGGTGGAGAGGTACTTATGAGAAAGCGTACCTGATTCTTGAGGGTGACTATGTATTTATACAAGCGGAGGAGGGGGCTGCGCCTAGCCCAGGTTGAGGCTGCGCCGTTGGAACGATCTGCGTTGATCCTGGCCGTTGATCTCGGTGTCGCCTTGCTAGCCGATGTTGGGCCGGATCCTGTGCTGGATTGGGCCACTTTGTACGGATTGGGCCGCTTGGCCCGGTCCAGAACAATAACAAATATTGTCTGTAATTACTTAGAGTGATGTGGATGTGTGGCCCCACTTAATACTACAAATTTGAATATGATCTAAACTTTAATAATCTGAATGCAACATAATTAAGAGACGAGTTGCTAAAAATAATTAGGATTCAATATGTATTTTTTCCCTTCAAATATCGAAATGTTTGTTTTGTCCTTATAATTTTATTTGTTTTTCGTTCCTACTATATAAGTTTTTTTGGGTTTTAATCCTTGTTGTTTTGTTTTAGTCTTTGTAAGGTTCTTCCTGTTTGGTTCTAGTCCTTAAAATTAAAGACCAGTTTGATTTCGCTTCCTAAAATATAAACTAAATGAGGACTAATATAAAAATATAAATAGGGACTAAGATTGAAATGATAATGTTTGCGATCAATGTAGCATACATTAAAAAAAACAATAACAAACATAAACATAGTTAGGAAACGATTAGAAAAAGTTCTGCTAGGGTTTTAACGTTTGTAGCTCAGTCTGCAATGGTTGTGGCTTTTCTGTTTACTCCTGACCTCTACAGGTTGTTCCAGGAGGAACCCACAATCACACGTGAGATAGCATTCTTCTTGGCACCACCCAACGAACACAAAGAGATCCCGTGTGTCAGCCTCACTATCTCGATCAGGAGTGGGCCTCTGGGCCACCTGATGGTAGATAAAGTTGAGCTGCGACCTCAGATGGGTTTCGTAGGTCCCCTAATACACAAATAAGGTCCTGGCGCCATTAAACATGTTAAGGATACAAGTTTTCCTCAAGAACCAATCAGTTTTGACTATCAAGCTTGGAATAATGTGGAAGATTCTCTTTTTGGTGGTATTGCTGCTGCATTTCAAGAATCAGTAAAATTTGCATCTGTGATAAAGGAACCATCCACATGTATTAAATCTTTTTCTCAAGCTTTAACCGGATCAAAAGATAAAATAGGTGTTGTTCCAATGAGTCAACTTGCTAGCCCATGCAATAAAGGAGATGAAGTAGCTATATCAATTCCAAAGGAAGAGTATGTAGCTGGATTGGAGGGATGTAAGACACACCTTCATGGCAGAATTTTACTTTCAAAAGGGGATACTCCAATCAAGATTGAGGCTTTAAAATCCATACTTTAGAAGCTTTGACAACCATCAGGTAAATAGGGTTGAATCTCTTTAGGTAAAGGGTATTATGAATTTTCTTTTTCCTCTATTAATGATTTATGAAGAAAACTGACGTAGCCTTCCTGGCATTGCAGGCCAGGCTTGCTTCGATTGTTTTCCTGACAGTCTGACAGATCTTTTGGTCACTTTGCGCGCATCCTAATTAATTAATATAGATTTGAAATGAAACTTGAGAATCCAATTCTAGTTGACAAGCCAGGTTATGCTTTCTTTGTTGGCATAGAGTATGAAAATTTGTCTTCCTCTTGTACAAATTGCATGACTATTTGTCATACTACTAGCAATTGTAATACAAGGATGCACTCTTGTGTGGAAAATAACATGGAACAGAAGATCTTAGAATATGTTTCTGAGCCAAAATAGTTTTCTAGATATGTTCCTAAGTTAAAGGTTACTAATAATGTCAATTATAGGCAGAGAGCTCAGGTTATAAGTGTTCAAAACTACGTGAATAAGGAAGCTCATAAAGGCGTCAACAATGTTTCTCGAGATGGTTCAAATCCTAAGCCTCTGTTTGGATTTGCTGAGCCATCTAATCTTTTAGGATTTAATAGGCGGTGTTCTGGTATATGAAAATGGGGTGGTGTAACTCTTAAGGATATAGCCTCACTAAGGGAGACCTCCCAAACAACAAAGAACCCAAGATCCCTAATACAACAGTAGCATGAACTATTTATACCAAAAAGGAGGCCTAGGGTATTCTCCATTACAGGGTATCATTGTCCAACGTCGGCCATAAAGGTAGTGGGTCGACCATTACCTCCGTACGAGCCAATGGTTGACTGCCACGTCCTCCATGTTTACCTTCTAGTCCAGCACGTGATAGTATGTGCATGGTTCGTACGATAGCGCACGTGGTACGAGAGCCTCTTCTAGTACTATTCATGTATCCTCGGGTGTCCATTGCTCTCCTCGAATGTTCATTGTGCTCCTCGATCGCCCTTCCTCGGCTAGCGGAGGCTCTCCAAGGTCTTCAAGGCTCTAAGTCAGCATTTTCGAACACCCTCGGTACATAGCCCTTCGAGCCCTTCATGGCGAAGATGCTTCAAGCCCTTTAAGGTGTCTAGCTGGTGAATATTCCTCCTTCTTCTGATGCACTTGCTATTTATTGTGGCTTGACCTACCTCCCTTTTCATTTATGAGGTTTGCACCGGTCTTCTGGCTTTTTTCAATAGTATTAATGTTTCTCTGTTTCCCTAGCACTTTTAATCCGAGCTTGAATGCGTTTTAACTATCTCTCCTTTACGTGTGTATAAATAGGGCTAGTCTTCTTGTTGGTTTTTTCTCCCCAATACTCCTCTTCTTATTTCTTTGATGGTTGCGAGGTGTTCGCCGCTAATCGGCGGGTTGTTGCTTTGTGATTGGGGTCCTGCTTTATAATATCATTTTCTCTTGAGGGCCCTGATTTGGGTCGTGCGAGGTACCTAAAGGTTGTCCTCTTCCTATACAAGCAATTTCAAATTTGGAGTCGACCCTTGATTCATCACTCCTCCCTCCAGCTTCAATGGCGTCCTCATGTTGTCTGCCTCAGGGATGTTGATTCTCTATAAGAGGGAGTATTTAGGTGCTTTCATCGCTCGTTGTGCTCTTGACTGTCCAGGTTTTGGTTCTCTTCATTGACGAGTTGTTTGAAAGATAAGGCAGTGGTGACGTGGACACTGTCCAGGCGTCTTGGTTTCTCCTTAATGTAAGATGCTCGTGCTCACAGTTTTCTAAATGTCCCTAGACTTGCGTTTTCAACACTGACTGAAAGGATGGGTCATCGATTTTGAGAAGTGGGTCTTCTCTAGATGATGGTGAAACCATGAGTTCTTCTTTGGGTTCGGGGGTGCTTCTGAGTAGTTTTGATTTTTGTAATGGCCGCTTTGGATTACGCTGTTGTATTTATCGCCGACTATCTATGTCTTTTATTTGTTTTACCAGCCCTTTTGGAATCACTCTTATATGTATGCTCATGGAATAATGTTGTCTTTGCACTCTTTCTCTCTTCCCTACTCCTTTTTTAACTTCTCGTTTGAGGACGCAAAGGGAAAACTGAGTCGTTGCATGGGTTTGGTTTAAAGCACTTCACTTTAAACCCCTCTCGAATTAGATCAGAAGAGCCCCAATGTACCGCCGAAGATGGAGAGGGAAACTGAGTCTTTGCTCGGGTTTCGTTTAAAGCTTTTCACTTTAAACCCATCCCAAGTTAGATCAGGTGAAACCCAACATACCGCCTTGATGTGTCAATTTTAAGTGTTGTTTTAGTATTAGTTTTTAGTAGTTTGTTTAGTATTTTAGTTCTATTTTAGAGCTATTTTACTACCAAATGTTTTGTTTTCATTTTAAGTCAAGCTTTGAGTAAAGTGAAGGGATTTGAGCTTCAAAAGCATAAGAATAAAGTCCCAAGTCAAAAGGAATCAAGAAAGACCAAGAATGAAGAAAGAATCAGGCATTGTCGACGCGCCCCAAGAGCATACTCATACGTCCAAGTGTGGATTCAACAGTTTTATACACGTTTACACCATTTTGGTCATATCTCACAATCCGGAAATCCGATTGAGGTGTTCTTTGATGCGTTAGAAAGCTAATGAAAATTTTGATCTTTCTAGTAGAGTAGCATGCACGACCCATGCGCCAAAGAGCGCGACCTATGCGCTTGCTTTGGATGCCAAAATAGTTACTTTTTGCTCTTTTATGGCTTGTGATTGGCTTTAACTCGTTTGTTCCTAGTTATGCCTATATAAAGCACGAAATTCTGAGTGCTTCTCACCATGTTATGCTATTGCAAATACTACTCAAAGTTTACTTCTACGATTTTATGCAATTTACATTTCCCATTTTAAGTTTTTGTTCTTTACATTCTTGCATTTTACATTCTTGCAATTTTACTTTCTGTTCTTTATTTTCTAGCACTTTTATTTTCCGCACTTTACCTTCTGTCATTTACATTCAGTCATTTACAATTCCGCAACTTTATAATTCCGTCATTTATATTTCTGTCATTTATAATATTCATGTCTTCTTCTTCTTCTAAGTCTTTGTCTACTATGATCATGAGTGAGTAGACTCCTTTTAGTCTTCGAATTATGGGACTAATCCAATGATAGACCCATAAACAAACCCAAGTCTAAACTCTATTTTATTAAAGTATATATTCTAATTTAATCCCATTATTTAAAAATCTTTATCTCAAATATCAAACGAAGTACCGAAAGGTGAAGTTTTGATATTGGAACTATGGGATTAAACAAGGGAAACAAAACATGAAAATAGTTTTGGGACTCTTGGGATAGAAAAGGCTTCTACATAAGGGGTCATGGCAATAATCAACCATGAAAATAGGTTTTGGTTATTGGTTCAAGACACACTCTTGTATTCCGAAAGGAAACTTGAGTTACCAATGAATGCCTTGTCCTTAGAAAATACACCTTATATAAAATAGGGAATGAATGAGGGATTGTGAATTCATTATATCATTGTGATGAAACCACAATCCTAGGACACTTTTTATTCTGAATTTAAAAACAAGCAATCAACTCCTTTTACTAAATCATTCCTTTTAGCTAATCACCACAAAAAATAATATTGGTAATCACACAAGTCTTTGTGGATAGATAACTCTTTTTATTACGCGATATAACCGTACACTTGTGGCTTATGACGCCCGAAGACAAAGAGGGAAACCAAGTCTTTGCTCGAATTTGGTTTAAACCCCTCCAGAATTAGATCAGGAGAACCCCAATGTACCACCCGAAGATGGAGAGGGAAATCAAGCCTTTGCTCGGGTTTGGTTTAAAGCTCTTCACTTTAGACAGCTCTATAATTGGATTAGGAGAACCCCAATTTACCTCCTAAAAACGGAGAGGGAAACCAATTCTTTGCTTGGTTTTTTTTTAAAGCTCTTCACTTTAAACCCCTCCCGAATTAGATCAAGAGAACCCCAACGTACCGCCCAAAGATGGAAAGGGAAGTCGAGTCTTGGCTCGGGTTTGGTTTAAAGCCCTCCCGGATTAGATCAAGAGAACCCCAACGTACTGCCTTAAGACGAAGAGGGAAACTGAGTATTTGGCTGGACTTGGTTTAAAGCTCTTCATTTTAAACCACTCCAAAATTGGAACTAGGGAACCCCAACTTACCACACGATGGCAGAGAAGGAAAACGAGTTTATGCTCGTGTTTTACTTCGGAGGTTATTGTTGCGCGAGTGGGCTTATCATATAAAAGTTAATATTCATTGATTGGGAAGAGAAAATATGAAGTATACATCAATAAGACTTCAGGTTGTGCTGCTATTCTACGCGCTGGCCTTCTTTTAACTGTTTTACCCGAGGTCGGGTCACAAACTTCTTTGTTTCTTGACTCATTTACCATCCTAGAATTCTTTACCCTTGCTCTGTTCTGGGGCTAGCTCCAAGCTCCTCGGCTTTCCTTCCTAAAGTTTACAGTCCCACTGGGAATGGTCATTTAGCGAGTTTTCGTGTTTCTTCCTCATACTAGCCTCATAACATCTTCAAGCAATTTGTTGATTTCCTCATATCACCCCGACCTTGTTGCCATTCGAGAACTTAACGAAAAGATGGGCATAGGATACGACATCCCCAAGGCAATTAAGCACTAACCTTCATATGTTAGCATTGTATGGAGTGTGTGTGTGTGTGTGTGTGTGTGTACCACTATGTAGTTGAGTCAGATGGTTTTGACTGCGGGTACCTTGCCAAAAGTTTTTCGGAGGTTGATGTATCCTCAAACATCGACCTGTTCATCGGAGAACCCCATTAGAGTGTTGTGGAACTGTTGTGCGAGGTCTTTGGATCCTCCTAATTCCTCGAAGCGCGTCCAGTAAATTACGTTGGTGGAGCTCCCGCCATCTACTAAGACACAGCCGACCTGGTATCCCGATGTTGATAGCAACATGACAACGAGGTCATCTTGGTGGGGACCGATCCCTTCCGCATCCTTCTCTATGAATGTGATTGTTGGCATGCGCGCCAGTTTCTCTATTGCTTCCATCATTTCTACCGACAACACTGTTCCAATATATCTCTCCCTTGCCGAGTTTGATGCCCCTCCTCCAGTGAAGCCTCCTGCTATATTATTCAACCTTCCTTCTGTTGACTTTTCATGATGCGTGGCATTGCTTCTGGCCCTCGTGGTTTCTCTAGAGGCGTCACGCCTTGTAGGGGATCTACTCCGCGACTCCCTGACCGGAGCGCACTTGTCTTAATTGTCATCTGCGACTCCTCGATTCATTGATTTAGGATATATCATTTGTCCGTGTTGTGCCCCGTAGTTCTGTGGAACTTGCAATATAGTCACTCATCTCACCCCATCCGTATGTATTCCATGATAGGACGGGTGATCACGTTCATTCATTTTATCTCATCGTAGATTTGGGAAGGTTGGGTGTTCTGTGGGGTGAAGCATTGTGCTGGGAATCGGCCAGGGGGTCCTCATCCACTCACTACAAGAAAAGAAGCCATTAGCGACGGAAATTAGCGAGGGACTAATGGTCCATCGCAAAAATTGGGATTAGCGACGGAATTTGCGAGGGAATAGGGGCTGTCGTATTTTTGAGAATTAGCAACGGAATTTTAGACATTAGCGAGGGAATTTCCGTCGCTAATGGCAAAAGTAAAAATATTAGCGAGGGAATGTCAGTTCCGTCGCTAATTTTTTTACTTTTCAGATGATGGGACTCAGTTGCAGGGGTTGGTAAGTGCACAGGAATTAGCGAGGGACAGTTTCCTCGCTAATTCCCTCGTTAAATTTAACTTTTCAGATGATGGGACAGTTCCCTCGCTAATTCTCTCGCAATATTTTTTTCTTTTTTTCCTTAAATCCGTTTACACTCTTCTTTCTCACTCACTCACTCACTCTTCACCCTTCCTCTTCCCTTCCTCTTCACCCTTCCTCTTCCCTTCCTCTTCCTCTACTCTCCACCACCACACAACCACCACCACCACCACCATCATCACCACCTCCTCTCACACTCTCCTCTCTCTTCACTCTTCCAACACCACCACCACCAACACATACCTCATACCACTCTCACTCTCTCTCTCTTACTCTTCACCACCACCACCCAACCACCACCACTCTCTCTCTCTCTCTCTCTCTCTCTCTCTTTCTCCCTTACTCTTCTCCTTCTCTCTCTACTCTAAACCACCCACCACGCCACCACCACCACCGTCGCCACCACCACCACCACCACCACCACACATCACCACAAAATTAATAATATAATATTCATTAATTAATAATAAATATATAAAAAAACAAGTCATTCAGCACTGGACACGTGTCATTTTTTTTGAAAAACTGCTGCCATTAGCGAGGGAATTAGCGAGGGAAGTATCCCTCACTAACTCCTGTGCATTTACCAACCCCTGCAACTGAGTCCCATCACCTGAAAAGTTGCAGTCATTAGCGAGGGAAAATTCCCTCGCTAATTAGCGAGGGATTCAAATTCCCTCGCTAATCCCATTAGCGAGGAGGGGTTTAGCGACGGAACTGGTCCCTCGCTAATTCCCTCGCAAATTACCATTAGCGACAGATTTTGGTCATTTTGCGAGGGAAATGTCCGTCACTAATGACCAGTTTTTTTGTAGTGACTGGGCGGCTTGCCAGATCTCGAATCGCCCTGTCTCCCCTTTTGTCATCAATCGTGATTGTCTTTGGTGTCTTTAGCCTACTTCAATGTTGTGTCCTCTTCAAAGTCAATATGCTTTTCGGCTCATGTGAGAATTTCATCCATAGTCACTAGTTTCAGTACACAGGCCTTTGAAGAAGGTAGCAATGAAGAATTTTTCATCCTGTTTGTCGACATGGACACTCATGTTAAAACGAGATATAGAACTTTTACGTGGCTCACTTTGGCCTTGGTGGAGGTCGAACAAATCGGGCAGTACGGTATTCTTTCCTTGGTTAGCGAAGAATTGAGGGTTGTAAGTCGAGGGTAAGTTGATGAATTAATGGAAGGTTGCTCAAAGCTTCGGTTGCACCTCGGTACTAGAATATGAGTTCAAAATAATCAAGGTGGTCATCGGGGTCGCCTACCCCGTCATACATGTTGAGCGCAGGAAGCTTCTCAAGTAATCGGGGAATTGGGCAATCGTTGATATGTTGGGTGAATGGGCTCCTACGCGTCTCTCCTTGGTGCCGGAGGTGGCCATGCTTGTGCGCCGCCTTCCGAGATTCGTAACCTATCCTCTCCTTTCTCGACGAACGCGTGAGGTCTCACGTGGAGACCTGCTGTGAGGTCGGGCGGAGTGCTGAGGTGAGGAGGATGCACGAGATGAGCCCCGATCTGATGATTCATCAGGCTAGTAGGTGGAGTCGGATGATGAGGGAGGCGTTCGAGGTGGCGACCTTGAGCCTCTCCCTCGACGACGCGAGATTTGGCGTGGACGGTGGTGTCGCCGAGGTGCGGATCGATGACCCCGGGACGGAATGGTCCAAAACACGGGAGCTCCTGACCAGCGTGGTCTACCTCCTGTCGTAGTGTGAGTCCATGCCGCAGACATCTCTTGCTCGATCTGAGTTACTCGAGCTTCATGGTGGGTGAAGCTCCGAGCTTGGTTGTTGAGGGCGTAAAGTATCTGCTGCATGGCACGTGTCGACACCGGTGCAGGTTGCGCCTGCTCTTGGACTGAGGTCGAAGCCTGGACGACCTCTTCAGGGACTTGCTGAGGTTGATCGGAACCTCCACTGTGCTGGGGAGGCGAGGCCTCAACAGGGGTCTGCCCCGCGGTGGCATGACGTTGCGAGGTATGCATAACTAACTTTCAGATGAAGAATATGGAAGCTAAGCTCCCACTGTGGTCGCCAATGTCCTGAACTAGAATCTGAGTTGAGGTGGATTGTATGGTGAGATGAAATATGAGATCTTACCTGGAGCGTGGAGGTGGGCTGGTATTTCTAGTGCGAGTGGCTTGCCGCGAGCCGTTGGATTTGGGCTGATCTTGGCCCTTCAACAAGGTAAGGCGCGGATGGTGATCTATGCCAATGCGTGCTGGTTTGCCCTGGTCTTGTGCCCGCCGACTTATGTCGATGCAGTCCGCTGAGATCGGCTCGAGGTATATCTCGAGCTGGAACAAATCCTATAAAATATCATCAATTTTTATACTTATTATTTAGTATAAATAACAAGCTATACGCAGTGTGCGGCTATTAACTCTCAAAATATAAATTATATTAAAACTTTTTGATAGCATCTCCATTCCGATGCATGACACAAGTCAATTATTCTAGTTCTATATAATTTAAAGAATAAGTAAAATATTCATTAGAAAAACCGATTTAAATTCATTTCTTTTGTTGAAAATTCACATATTTAGACAAACACTTCCTAATTAAGCACCCGTTAATATTTATATTATCTACTTTATTCCGAAAAGATTATAAGTATTTGTTATGATAAAATTAAAAGAATATTTATAGTAAATGATTATTTTGGTAAAAGCAGCAATAAATTATAACTACTGTTAAATAAGATTCAAATAAAATCATTAAATGTGTAGTCATTAAAAGTAAGTCAGTCAAAAAATATTTATTCTTACATGATTAAAATATTACTATAAAAAATATATATTTTTAACTATTGTTGAAAGAATAACACCAAACTATTCCAAATTACGAAGGTGCTAGTACGAGATGTTAAAGTGTTCTATAAATTAAAATGCATTTCTGGCTCTGTAGAAATTGTGCATCTATGGCAGCTTTGAACAAAATTACCTGAAAACTCATTTCGTTATCACTATTGGTAATAATACTTGAGTGTGAGGCTAGTGAGGACATATCATTTTTCCTATAGAAACTATCAATGCTTTAAACGTAACTCTCGGTCAGGAAAATCTCACCCTTCATTGCAAATCCAAGGATGATGATTTGGGATTTCATACGATCATGCCTGGAGAATTTTACCAGTTTACATTCCACCCACATATTTTTCTTAAAACATTATACTTTTGTAGTTTTTACATGGCAAAAAGAATCATTTCTTCAGTATTTTGACGTTTACCAAGAAAATCGAGACGACGTCAGCAAGTTATGCTCTTGGAAAATTTATGCAAATGGTGTGTTGTTGACTCTCAATCATATGATGTAAGTTATGTATTTTTAGGACCAATTGTGCAGGTTTTTCATTGTATCACAATCATTATCTGGGGATTTAGCCTAGTTTAAGATAATTGTAGTAGGAAGTTCATTTGTAAGTAATTCCTTCATTTTTGGAGCTAAATGGGACTTGAAGACCTCTAAATTGGTTGTGGCATCATTCGGCGAACCAGACACTTGCCCGGAAATGCAGCAAAATGGAGGGATTTGATTTCTGTTCAATATCGCGTCGCGACCAGGAGGGTTCGCGACGCGATCTGGAGGAATTTTGCAAGCCAGAACTTTCTGTTTTTTTTCGCGTCGCGACCAGGAGGGTTCGCGACGCGACCTGGAACAGTTTTGCGAGGCCTGAAGCTTCTGTCTTTTGTCGTGACGCGACGGACACGGGCCGCGTCGCGATGGTGCGTGAAAATTAGGGTTTTTAAAGCAGTTTCAGCAATTTTTGGAAGGGACTTCGTCTTGGGATTTGGAGCCACACTTTGGAGCAGCTGGAGGGTGCGATTTTGCATTGGGGCCTTCTCACCACTTGGGAACAAGGGATTGAAGGTTCTAATGTCTTCCTTTATGTTTGTCTTCTATTTTATGTTGGTTTCTACTCTTAGGATGGATTGTAACTAAATTACTAAGATTAGGGAGAGATGAATCTCCCAACCCTATCATGTGAACCATTGTTCTAGTCAATTCGGTTGTTATTCGATTTACCTTGTCTAATTACCTATGTTCTTAATGCTTTTCAATTACATATGATAATTGTGATGATCCAGGCTAGTGATTGCATAGGAATATGAATTAGTAGCTGGAAATTGGGTAATTAGGTCACATGCTAGTAATCATCATAGGAATATGTGGTAGCTTATGTGAATTCATTAAAATTCTCAATCTTAATGCGTTACCCTCTGGCATGACTCACCTAAGGAATTAGGGTACCTCTTAGGGTAATAGGGGTCGTGAGACAAAGAATTGCCCTTGACCTTAATTAGTGAATTGAATCTAGAAATTGAATAACCAACTTGAATTGGCTAAGGTTCATGTGATAGGCGAGGTGAGAGGATTCGATCCCTAGTCGTTTTTCTCGCATTATTAATTCACGTTTGTGTACTGTTACTATTACTCAAATTACCAAATCGCTACAATCTAAGAATTTACAATTTTGCTATTGTTGTCAACGCGCAATCCCTGTGGAATCGACCGGTTACTTACCGTTTAAATTATTACTTGCAACGAATTTGGTACACTTGCCAAAGTCCTAACAAGTTTTTGGCGCCGCTGCCGGGGATTGTTGATTTCATTGTCAACAAGGCATTTGAGTTAATTCTTAGTTGTTTTATTTTATTTTATTTATTTCAGTATTTTATTTTTGTTTTATTTGTTTAGATACTTTGTATAGTGTTGGACTTGTTAACGGTTTGTTGAAGTGTTTCAGTGAACTGTGCAGTAGGGGCAAAGTTCGAAAGAATTGCTGTTTGTCCCGAAAAAAATAAAAAATAAAAAATAAAAAATATTATGGAATCCACTTCTCGGATGGAAGATGCTTTGGACCAGTTTAGGCAAATGACTGAGACTATCTTCCAGCCTAAAGAGCAAGCTTCTCGGTTGGAAGATGCTTTGTCCGAGTTTATGCGAATGTCCGAGACCCTCTTCCAACCCCAAGAGCAAGTGATGATAGAGTCCGCGCCACCCTCACTTAGCGGTAATTTTTGTGAAGAACCCCACTCGAATGGAAAATGTGTGACACGCACCTTTTGCGATTCTTGTGGGGAGTATCTTGTGGAGTGCAACTGTGAGGATGAGTGGGTAACTATATCGGAAAATTACCCATGGCTATGCACTACCAATGAGGAACAAGAAGAACAAGCCCCAACAAAAGAAGAATCTGGGGAGGATAAGGAAGATGAGGAAGAAGAAAAGATTGAAATGGAGGAGCATGTAGTTTGGAGGGAAGATCAAAGCTCCCAATGTGGGGAAGGGGTGAAAACCCAACAAGAAAAAACCCAACAAATCATGGTTCCTATTATTCTTCCAAGTAGCAAGGAGGATACAAGTGAGGAGATTGACATATACTTAGACTCCTTCTATGCCTTATTCATCACCCTTCACC